>JAEQBH010000310.1:1200000-1800000 GCA_016808115.1 Tetrastigma voinierianum
CACACAATCATGTCATATGAAATTCTCATTTCCTTACATCAAAATTAGTTCACTTGGGCTAATGATCAAACATGAAGCGATTTAATTTAAATCCTTTCGACCAAACACGTATTTTCACAAAAAATATATTTTTAGAATCTTGTTTGAGAATAGTGAAACCCTTGAGGTTATATTCGAGAAAATCTAATTCATCGGTTCTGCTTGTGAGACACGCTCAACCATTCAGGCTTCATTCGATCAATACATGATTTATTATACAAAAGCCGCAATTTGACACCCCGAACCCGGCCGTGGCGATCCATTTGCTTCTTATATGGAGTTTCAAAAATTCATATCAATTCGGTCCCAAGGTTTGGGACCGATCAAACGGCCCCTCACGGCCTCATCCTACTCAAACATTCGTAAAATACTTTAAGAGGGAATAAAACCCAAGTAAGGAGAAACCGCTACCTCTCGGAGTTTGAGGAAACTCCCTAAATTCGGTACCCATGACCTCTCGCGTAAGCCGGTTCTCCTTGTTATCCAGAAGAAAACTGCAAATGGTCGGTTGTAAGTAAATCTAGAAGAGAAATCGAGACCTTCTCTCTAAAACCACCAGTTTCGGCTACTGCTGCTACTGGTTTTTTTCCCATCACGTTTTTGCTCTTGGTTTCAATTTGTAAGAGATGGGTACTATTCCATTTTATCTTTTAGTTCCATTAAAAATTTAATTAATGACCATTATGTCCATTCTTTCTCCAGTTTTGACAATCGACACTATTTCGACCATCCATTTTCATCATTTCTCTACTCATTCCACTTATGGAACATGAGTACATGTTATATGTGACTTTCGTTTCATCGAAAATCGTTTCTGACTTTTGAAACACGTGCCTCGAAAACGTGTAAATTATTGTCTCGGGTCGACGAATTTATGTGCTAGCTAGATTTCGCGAGGCAGTTCTAACAGTGAAATCCGTTCTGATGTGTCAGATCTGAAAATAAATTCAGTTTTTAGCGATTACAATTTTGTGTCGAGTACGATTTTGTTTTCGAAATTGGAATTTCTGGGGTCTTATTCTCCCTCGCCAAAAGGAATTTCGTCCCAAAATTACGAATAATCATAATCACTCACATGCATATACAGCGTGTACTCTACCGTGCATGTAGCTAGTCGTTCGTCTTGCTTGGCCCAAGCCACGTCTTATTCAATCATAAACAGAAGGATGGTAGCCCATCATGTCCTCGGCTCCCCGTTGACTCCTCATCCATAGTCATAGCCATAGCACTCATTTAGCCCTCAGCGATCTTGCGTCGCAAAGAAACCTGATCCGACTATCAACAATGCTGCTTGGTCCCTCCTCGAAGGTCCCGTCAGTGTCGACCTCAATCGTACGATCGCCCACATGAGTTCGATCGGAGTATATTTGGGAACATGGGGCGTTAAACACCTGGTGGACACACGGCATCATGGTGGTAGTACTCAGCGTACTGTGGTGCCTGCCCCTCTGAAATCTCGAAGGATACGATGAGCATAAGCGATGGCTTCCCGCTTGCCGGAACGACCCTCCCCTGCTAGGCATTACCTTGACGTGATCCCGACCTCGAACTCTAAAATTCGGCGTCGATGCGTCTACATAATATGTGCGGCCTGGCCAGTGAGAAGGCTTATTGTCGTATCAAGCCCTTTTCTAAGGTGCCCACTGTCAGTCGGGACCCGATTGATGGAGCTCTCTCCCACCTCGGTCCAACTTTGCTTGATGATCTACATGGCCTCCCACATCGCGATGCCTTATATGGTGCACATATGCATGATAACTATTGTTGTGGCGGAATTCACTAGAGCGGTGCTCCTCTACTTTTTATGACCCGAGATGCATGCTCGCGACGTGTCTCTAACATGTATATAGTCGCCTGACGTAACCTACACAACCCTTGCTTTGTGTGTAATAGGCTGCTCCCAAGAGTCACAATCTTGACAATCTAATGGACCGTCGACTTAGTCCATGTCGTATTATGACATCCATATCACAGAGCCCTTAGGCTTCGGCAACTGATGCAATTTCGAGGGTATCGAATCTCAGTCACTCCCGGGCTCACATCACTCGAATTCTAAGTCTCGTGATACGCCCGGCCCAGTGTGTTTTATCGAAACGGCTTATCACTCTTCGACACACCTCGATCCTCTTACATTCTGAAATTCGAGATACCTTCTCGGGTCTCTTACACCCACTAACTCGTGATTCTCGCGCCAGGGATGCAGCCACCTTTATGACACACTCCTAGTACTCTTCATTCTTGAATCGAACTATGAGTCTTCATTGAGCGTAGTCCTAAAGACAAACTCAACCCACACTCACCAAGAGTGGTGAATGATCGTCTGTAGTGCACCCACACCCCAGGCTTCGAGCGATGTTCACCGTGCAGGCAGCGATATTGCCATCTTGCGACACCCCCGATCCGGGGTCCACCGTAGACGGGGAATCTGAGGAGATCACTCCTCATATCCGGGATCTATCAGATCGGCTCTCACCCCTACCTCCCTGGGAAGAACATATATACTAAGCCTATACAAAAGGCCTTAACCTCTGGCTGCAATCAAGGTCGGTGTCAAATTGTGACAGCCGGCTAAGGTCAGTGCAGACAGCCCGATGGTGCATCAGCTCACGTCCATGTCAATCCCGACATCAACCACCAATGTCTACTACTGGGTCCACCACGCCCAGCATTGTGACTCGATGCGTCACAGTGGCGGCCTTGAATACGGGGTCAGTTGATACCAGTCGACCGTAGAATGCTTGCGGATGTCGGGCGGGCATTTTCCACGAATCGGGACGAAGTCTCCTTTGTGCGGGGCTCTACCCGAATACAAAACCTGCGTATACACATCCCGACGGTGCAATATAATCGACATTGATAAAGCGATACTTGAGCCCGTAAACAATACTCATCATCTTATTATCACTATGGATCAACTATATCCAATAATTACAATAGTTGAATATTTTTACTCTTACCTGATACATATATTAAAATTATAAGTTTCAATACATGTATACATCATAAACAAGCCTGGCAAACTTTCTTCACAATCCTCAATCTACAGGGCCAGTCTAACAAATCCACTTTGTGCACGTAAATAGTATCCACTTGACGAGGTGTTTAATCTTTGATGTAGAATGCATGCAAGTGGGCTACTCTCCGCTAAAGTGCGGTCTGTGTTCCAAAATAAACACACATTCAAAGAAAATGCATGATCCTGCTTGGATGTCTGCTCATCCTCTCGTGCAGGAGTCTCATACGACTCTCTCACACTGCTATAAGCCTCGTATGAGAATTATTATTTTGTTTGTTTGTGAATGACCCTCCGTGTGTATATATCGATTGGGCGTCTCCGGCTGATTGATATTATTTGTGAACTACCCTCCGATGTATATCAATTGGGCGAGTCTCAGACGATTGATATTTTAGTTTGGACACCCTCCCAGATAATTAACATTTCTCTAGACTCATCTCATGCACTCACTCTATGATCTAGGTTGTTCGGTGCATATGGAATGCATGTATGCCAATTCATCTGATCCCCAATTCACATGTAAATATATAAACATGCATATATTTACAAAACAATCAATTCACACAATCATGTCATATAGAATTCTCATTTCATACATAATTAAGCTCACTTGGGCTAATGATCAAACACGAGCAATTTAACTTGAATCACTCGAAATTAAAATATTAATTCAAAAATTAATTTTGAGAACACTATTTGAGAATAAATGAAACCCTGGAGATTGCTATTCAGAAAAATCTAAATCATCGGTTCACTCGATGGGCCGTTCATAGCCATTCGGCCTCATCCAAGCCAATACATGATTTATCACAAGAATTTCTGGTGTTTACAACCACATCAGTAGTGAATCATTTTGCTCGATCAGGTGTTCAAAATTCATATCAATTCGGTCCCAAGGTTTTGGGACGATGGTGTAACCCCTCACGGCCTCTTTCGACTCAAACGTTCGTAGTACTTAAAGAATGAATAAAACCCCAGTAGGAGAAACCCTACCTCGAGGAGTTTGTCACAAGCTCCTTGATTGAATACCAGCATTGAAGCCCTCAGCGTGAAGCGGCTTTCCTTGTACATCAGAAGAGGCTGCTTGGCGGTGGATTTGCCAATATTCTGAGAGAAGGAGGACATCATCTCACAAACGCCATTTTGGCTGCAGGTTCCGGTTTTTCAAAATCACGTTTTGCTCTTTTGATTTAATGAAGAAGACCCCGACCAACATTCCATTATGTCATTTAGTGACTTAAAAATTTAATTAATGACCATTATGTCCTCCATTTCCCGAGTTTGACATTCGGCACTATCTCGATTACGTCCAATTTTCATTATTTCTCTACTCCATACCACTTATGGCACATGAGAACATGTTATATGTGACTTTAAATTACGCATCGAAAATCGTTTTACGATACGACACCCGAAACGATGCCCTCGAAAAACGGTAATTTTCGACCGTCTTCAAATTCAACTAAATTTTACATATACTAGATTTCGCGATCGATTCCAACTGCAATTGCTTGTGTCATCCGAGATTTATAATAAATTACGGATTTTTAACCGAATTACGACACATTTTTCCGTAAATCGAATTTCGAGTCTTACATTCTCCTCTTGAATGTAATTTCATCTCGAAATTCACTTAATAATCACATCACTAACACGCATATGCAACGTATCTCGATCATGCATAAACATCATTTAAATCTAAACGACTAAACCAAGCACCTTCCATCCCTAAACAAGAAGTGATAGGTGGCCCGCATCGTAGTCCTCGCTCCCACGTCGACCTCCACTCCATAGTGCCGCCGATAAAGACTCCTCACTAGCCCTTACCGGCCCAGACGCAAACCCGATCACGGCCATCAACAATGCACACCGGTCCCTCCGCTGTCACATCCATGTCAACTTCAATCTGGTCCCCAATCCACTACTACGAAATGGATCTCGAGTATATTTCCGAGCATGAGACATGAAACACCCGTGGACACTTGACATGCCGGGCTGCAATGCCAACCCAGATGCAATCTGCCTACCCTCTCGAGTATCTCGAAGGGTCCAATGAACCCTACGATAACTTCCCACGCCGTCAACCCGACCACTCTTAGTATCACCTTCAAGAAGACGCGGATCCCCAACCCTCGAACCCTGGGCGATCGACCGCCGTGACATCCGCGATAAATTTCTCTTCTCGCTGGCCTGTCGTGAGAAGACGCTATCGCATGCCGCTGCCCTGTGGCTGCTCTAATCGTATCGCAGACCAATGACGGAGCTCTCTCCTACTACCAACATAATCTGGGTGACTGCAGATCAGAAGACCCGAGAAATTCCAATTTCCGAAAAAGGGCAAAATCGTAATTTTGATTACAAAATCTGCCATTTCGCTGAAAACTAAAATTACCTTCAGATCTCTGATGATTTCAAACGGACAGTAATCGGCTGAATCGCCTCGCGAAATCTAAATTTAAAGACGTAAAATTTCATAAAATTCGAGATAGCCTGAGTTGACACGCTTTCGAGGCATCATTGCTCGGTGTCAGAAAACGACTTCTCGATGCATTTAAAGTCACATATAGCAAGTACCGCAAAGCCATTAGTGGCATAGAGTAGAGAAATGATGTGAAAATGGACGTCGAGATAGTTTAATGTCAAAATCGTAAAAAAAGAAGGACATAACAAATATGGAATTTGAATTAAGTCACTAAAAGATCAAATAATATGCTTGTCTTCCCACCTAAAAGCCAAAACAAAAACCATAAAAAGAGAACACACTTCCAGAGATCTAAAATGATGGTTTTTAGAGAGAAGGTCTCTGACTTCTCTCTAGATTTACGACAAATCCGACTGTCGGCAGTCTTCGAGGCAAGAAGGAGAACCGCTTCTAGCTTCTGAGAGGGCTTCGCAGTAAGTACCGGATTTAGTGGAGTTTCAAACCCCCGAGGTAGGCCTCACTGAGCTTTATTCCCATTTTGTTTTACGAATGTTTGAGTCGAATGAGGCCGTGAGGGGTTGCTGACGGTCCCAAACCTGGGGACCGAATTGATATAAAATTTTGAATCCAAAATGTAGTACCGTGGATCGCCATGGCTGATTCGTGGTTGAATGTTGCATTTTTGTGATAAATCATGGATTGATTGTCGAGTTTGTAAATGGTCGTGAAATGCGTTCACAAAGTGAACCGATTTAATGATAGGTGTTTGAACCGTAAAACCTAAGTTTTACTGCTCATAGGGAATGGAAGTGACAATGTAATATATTTTTGTGTGAAAATGTGCTTGGTCGAGTGACTCAAGTCGAATTGCTCGCTGCTTGACTAATAGCCCAAGTTGAGCTAATTTTGATGAAATTGATTAATCATACGACATGATCAGGTGATTGGATATTATGTGGATATGTGCATGTTTACTATTATTTCGCACTTGATTAGACTGTGACGGGAATTAGCATACATGCATTCCATATGCACTAGAACACCCTAGGACTATAGGAGGAGTGCATGAGATGAGCTCCGAGAAAATGTCCCTCCCCAGGGTTGTCTAAAAATGTTAATTATCTGAGGTTGTCCAAAATTAAAAATATCAATCGCTTCTGAGCGGTCCAATTGATATCTACCTGAGGGTAGTCCACAACAAATAAAATATCAATCGTCTGAGCTGCCTAAATTGATATTCATACCCTGGAGGGTAAATTCATAACAACAATATATCAATCGTCGAGTCGCCCAATTGATATATACACTGGGAGGGCTGGTCCACAACCAATAAACATAATATTCTCATACGAGGCTTAGTGAGTGTGAGGGAGCTCTGGGTGAGGACTCCTGGATCTCAGTTGGTCATGTAGACATCTGGCAGATCATGCATTTGCTTGAATGTGCGTTTAATTTGGAACATTGTATTGCACTTAGGTGGTGAGTAGCCCACTTAGGGCAATTCTACTACTACATTAGCTCACTCCCTGCCGAGGGATATTATTTTACTGTGTACAAGGAGCTAAGAGGGACGTCATTCTAGAGACTCCGAGGATTAGAATTAAAACCGAAATGTGGCTTCGTTCCTGATTTAAACATGTATTAGAACTTCTATAAGTTTGATATATGTCAGATAAGAGAAACATATTAACTCAGAATCTATCGGGTATATAGTCGGGTAAGGGTATATTTGAGTATTGCTGATGGGCCCAAGTGGCCGTGGTTACTCATGTGATCGGATATATTGACATTATATTGCAATCAAGCCTGGGGACAGGATATGAGGTTCTTGTATCTGGGCAGAGCCCCCGCACATGCGAGACTCCGCCCGATTTTCTGGAAAGTGTCGGTCACCCGACATTCACGAGTATTCCGATGGTCGACGTAGTCACCCGAATTTCGGTTTTGAGGCGCTACATGCATGGCCTCCATACAAGGCCTACAGGTGCCATCTCGTATCACTCGCCCGACAACTCGCTTGTTGCAGCGAATTCCACTATGGCAAATGCTCCTCCCAACCGCCCTTATGATCCGTGACGATGCCTGCAGCATGTCCTCTTAATACCGCATAGTCCTCCTCAAAGATCGACCATCTGCCTCGGGTGTGGAACATCAGACTCATAACACCATGGCGCCCATACTTGAACTCTTCCAAAAGTGCGCCGGTGAAACTTTCGTCCCTATCCCATTACTCATGGATACCGCACCCACGTAGCCTTACTATCTCTAGAATGTACAACCTGCCAGACCTCCGCGCGAAGGGGTCATCCGCGACGGCGAAATGTGCCACTTCGTGAGCCTACCCACTATCACCCATACCGCATCATGCTTCGTCAGCGCCGCGGGTGCGCTGGTCACAAAGTCCATCGCGACGCGTTCCCACTTCCACTCAAATGCCACCCAATGGTCGAAGTAGCCCCGCTCGCTTCGGTGCTCAAATTTTTAACCTGCTGACATGTGAGACATCGTCGAACAAAGTCCCCTACATGTCTCTTCATCCCACTCCAATAGTACTGGCGACGAAGATCCTGGTACATCTTCGTGCCACCTGGATGCACGGTAAATCGAGAGCAGTGAAACTCCCCCCGAAAACTTCCCTCTCAACCTGGCCAACTCGGGGAACCACTACCCGCCCCCTATATCGAAGACTACCATCTATAAAACTGGCCCAAATTTTCACACCCGTGACTGATCAGACTTATCCCCGATGGACACTATCTCTACGTCCCGCCATCGACTCAATCACTCTACTCTCACCGTAGACGGTAGCCACTAAACTCCTACAGTACCCTTAAGTTCGTCGTTGCATCAGAAATTCAAACCGTCCCACGCTCGAGCATCCGCCACTCCCGAAGCTCATACTAACCTAACGCCCTCGTGACTTCCTGACCGAGTGCATCACCACCACATTTGCCTCACCGGATGGTAATGCAAAGTGAAGTCGTATAATCCTCTAGGAACTCCATCCATCCGCGTCGTCATATCGAGGTCCCACATATGAAAAATATGCTTCGCACTTTACGGTCCGAAAGTACACCTCGACCCCTCAGAGGCACGGTGCCAAATCTTCAAGGTGAAGTGACTACACGCTAACCCATGTCGTGTGTGGGTAATTCGCTCGTGGATTCTTCAACCGACGAGAACCATGTTACATCTCCCGGACGCATCAAACACATCCCAATCCGCCCCGAGGCATCACACACACTCGCAGACTTCGTCCCCCGTCCGAACTATCAAGACGGAGTCATGGTACCCCTCTTCAACTCCTCGTAATGCCTCCTCATGACTCTGGCCATCCCAATCAAACTTCGACTCCTTCCGGACAACCTAGTCATAGTGTTAAGATCCTCGAGAAATCTCAATGAATCTCCCGTAATCACCCAACCAATCCCAAGAAACCACGTATCTCAAGACCGACTCGCCTCCTAACTCCATCACGCCGACCTCTCCGGGTCGACCGACACTCCCGATGCGACACCACGTGTCCCAAAATCTCACCTCGCAGTCGAACCTCAAGACTTATCGAACTCAAGGTGACAAATGGATTGGCCTTCAACAACTGTGTAAAACGATCCTCAAGCGATACTCATGCTCCCACTTCGACCGAGTGCATCAAGATGTCATCCACGGCGACTACGACAACCGACTCCAAATAGGGTCGGGAATATCCTATGCATGAGATCCATGAATGCCGCTGGTTCATTTGCTCATCCAGCGGCACACCGTGAACTCAAAGTCCCCATAACGCATCCTAAACGCTAGGTATGTCCCTCGACCCTTACCGATAGTAACCAAAGGTGGGAAGGTTCATCTCTCGAGGTATACTCGCCCTCTCAATTGATCAAATAAATCATCAATCTTCTTAATGGGTACCGATTCTTGATCGTGAACCCCTGCCTCAATTGTCTATAGTCAATGCACGTCAAGGGTCCCGTCTCTTCTTCTTATAAATAAAGTACCGAGCGCCCAGTGGCGGCGCCCTGCCCACGAACTCGCCTAGTAACTCCTGCAACTCGGGACTCGAGCCCCCGCAACTCAACTCGTGCCATCCCCATGAGTCATAGAGATGGGCGAAGTACTGCATCAACTCGACACCGGGTTTACATCCTACGGAGGCAACCCGGTGAGCTCATCCGGGAAAACATCCACATACTCGGCAAACTACTCGAGGTAGGTCTAAGTCCCATTCTCACCTCATCCTCTGTGTAAGGTCATAGCCAACCCGCCAATCAGTCTTCGACATCTCTGACTCAGATACCGTCTGTGGCAAAACATCATGCTTGTCTCCGAAATACCACACTTCAGTATCGTCCCTGCGGAAGTGTGAACTCTCCTACGCCACAATCGATAACGACCAAGCCGGCCACCAATCCATCCCTGGGGATGACATCGAACACCGACATGTTCATGATCCTCGTGTCCACCGGTAGCAGAGTCCCCGAGATCTCCGCCGCAACCCGACATATCATCCCTTATTCTCGCCTCTAATCCCTGGTGGAGAACTCACGCATAAAGGCTTCCTCTATGTCCAAACCCTAAGCCCAACTCGATCACAAACGATGCGCGAATGAATGAATGCGACACCGAATCAAATACCTGTACCCCATATAGATAGCAAAATCGCATTCTCAGAGCAAATGGTCGACCGACTGACCACCGCGGCAGGCGATGGTGGCGCAGACATGCCCCGAACCCCGATGTCCCCGCCGCGGGCCTCGCCCTCTACTCTACCCATACTCGCCTCGGCCCACTGCGCCGCTGAGGAACGCATCGATCCTCTCCTCGCCTCAAGCACCGATCGGACTGCGGCCGTCCCCCAAAACCCGATCCCCGTCTCCCGGGCAATCCTCCTCATGTGTCCAGTCACGACAATGGTAACATACCACCGCCTCGCCACGGCAACTCTCATCCTGGTCCCTCGGTCTTTGATGGCCGCGACTCGGGACCCGCGAACCAGAAGCCTCGCCTTTCCCCTCGAACCGGGAAGCAGTTCAACCGTCCTTCCCCATACTAACACTGCAGATCCCGAGTGCCCGAGCATCCTCTATCTCTCTCTGGCGGACAAGGCTCGGTCCCAACATGGAATCCATATCCCGTAGGCGAAGTCCTACACTCCGCCCGAATGGGACAACTTTGGCCCATTCAATCTCTCCTCACTTCCGGGCGATCGACACATAGTAATCATCAAAGAACCCCGCCAACTCAGAATCTAGCCACGTACGCCCATCACACTGCCGCCCTCGCTTCAAATCTCTAGGAACTCCTTTGAGCCTCGCACCTGAGTACTTACCCATGAACAGCCTCCCGAAACTCGCCCATGTCATCACCAGGTCTCTAGAGGTCCTGCCCATTTCCACCATACTTAAATGCCTCACCCTGTACTGAACGCCAGCTAGTCTATCCGGCCGCCGGCACTCCATAACCTCAACACCTTCTCACTTGCATGAACCAATGGTCTACCACTTACCTGACTTCCTCCCCCCCTCGCGGAATGCTCTGGAGGATGATACGCCTAAACCTCCTCGGGAGGTTACTAGGATCTTCCCGTCTACCCGCTATACCAATTATATGATACAAACGTAATACCCACAAATTTCAAGAAAAGCTACCGATCAAACACCGGTGGTGCTCCCGACCAATATCCCGTGGACACCCCACGCCCTCGTCCCGGACTAGCCATCCTGTACGTGGGCTCAATGGCAAGTTAAATTCATCACAAGATTCTGCTGATAAACATTGTACTCGAGACAATTATTCATACACATAAATCAGTATATACCCATTATCCTTGCATTTACAGGTAATGCAAGACAATCAATTTTGCATTTAAAATATTGTTTTCAATGAAACATTTTATTTTTTAAAATTTCATTTTTAAAAATTTTATTTTTCAAAATTTTGTCTAATTTTATTTGATTTGGATTTTTTTTCAAAATACTTATTTACTCCATTTTCTTCAATTCTTACAACTTGTAAAACCTTAGAAAATTATTTTCTTCACCTCATAACCGAATAAATTTATGAAATTTATTTTCTTCACTTTATCATTTTTTTTTTATTTATTTGCTACTGGAGACACAAAAAAAAATACTTATCCATATTTTTTTTCTATTCCCTCCAAGACACCTAAATAAATTTACTAAATTTATTTTATCCTAGTTTTCTTCAGTTTTACACACTGTAAAACGAAAACCAAATTTTTTTTCTCCTCATTTATTTTTTCTCCATCAGTAGCCTTCCTTACTACCTCTACATGCAGTAACTTAAATATTGCATCCACACAACTCAAAACTTTTATGAGTTCAACTATAAAATCTATTAAAATTTTATTTCCAATGACCTATACACCAAAACACAATTTATTTCATAAATTATTAAACAAACACCCCAAACATCATAACATATCAAAAACCATGTTATAAACATCATTCGTACATGATCACACAATAAATCATCACATCACACAAAACACACCAACACATGCATGCAGTGTCCTAGTTTTGTCCGTGATTTCCTAGGTAATCTCATACATACGCTCAACATCGAACCACACCTAGTGGTGATGTTCTTATACCTCAAAGACTATGGAATGCTCTCCAAATCCTAAGCCCTAGGTAGCCAGATACCCAAGCTCGATACTCAAGTCGTGACGCCCTAAATACCAGTGGGTCCGTTGACTACCCGTCAACCTCACGACACTCGTGGAATGCTCAAGCACCGACATTTTTCACGAAAATCGGGAAGAGTCTCCTTGTACGGTGAGCCTCTACCCACAAACCCGCATATACCGTCTCCAAACAAAGGCAATATAATCCCAACATGAGTAAAACGGCCACTTGGGCCCATAAACAATACTCATCATACATACCCACTATGAATCCAACTATATCCAATAGTTACAATAGTTCAAATATTTTTACTCTTACACAATACATATACTAAAATTATAAGTGTCAATACATGTATACATCATAAACCAAGCCACAACCCCCGCTTCTTCTAATCCTCAACTCAGACGAGCCGGTCCCTCGCACGCCCCTTGCATTCGTGAAATAGTATCCTCGACAGTGAGCTAATGCTCGGGTGAGTGGAACTCCGCCCTAAGTGGGCTACTCTCCACCTAAGTGCAAAGGCAATGTTCCGTAATAAACACACATTCAAGAAAATGCATGATCCTACTTTGAATGTCTAACCCATCCTCTCGCACTGAAGTCCTCATTGACTTCCCTCAAGCACTCGCCTGCTTCGTATGAGAATTATTATTTTGTTTGTTCATGGACAACCCTCCATGTGTATATCAATCAAGCCGCCTCCGACGATTGATATTATTTGTGTGACTACCCTACGATGTATATCAATTCGTCGCCTCCCGTTTCCATTGATATTTTTAGTCTGACTACCCTCCGATACTCACATTTTCTGGGGACTCATCTCACGTGACTCACTCCTATAGTACTAGGTGTTCCAGCTGCATATGAATGCATGTATGCCAATTCCAATACGCCTAATTCACATGTAAATATATAAACATGCATATATTTACAAAACAATCAATTCACACAATCATGTCATGTAAATTCTCATTTCATACATCAAAATTAGCTCACTTGGGCTAATGATCAAACACGAGCAATTTAACTTGAATCACTCGATCAAAAATATTAATTCACAAAAATTAATTTTGAGAACACTATTTCGAATAAGAAACCCCTACATTATTCCCGGAAAATCACAAATCATCTGGGCTCAATTAATGAACTAAGAATTCACTCGCGCCATTCTCGGCCTCATCCAAACCAATACATGATTTATCACAAAATTTCACACTTCTACAACCCCATCGCCGTGGCGCCACGGCCGCCCAATGGGTATTCAAAATTATATCAATCAGTCCCAAGGTTTGGGACCGATCGTATCTGGGCCTCCCTCACTCGCCTCACTGATTCAAACATCTGCAGCTACTCTAAAGAATGAATAAAACCCAAGTAAGTGGTAAACCCCCACCCTGCTGAGCCTGGCTCTAAACTCCTTAAATCCGGTACTCACGCGAAGCCCTCTCTACAGAGAGCTAAAATACCTTTCCTTCTTGTCACGAAGACTCCGACGGTCTGATTTGCCGATATTCTAGAGAGAAGGAGGACATCATCTCTTTAAAACTCCATTCGCTACCGGAGGTTTCGGCTTTTCAAAATCACGTTTCATTTCTTGATTTAATGAAGAAGACCAACACTATTCCATTTTGTCATTTAGTGACTTAAAAATTTAATTAATGACCATTATGTCCTTCCATTTCCCAGTTTTGACATGCGCCACTATCTCGGCTGTCCATTTTCATTATTTCTCTACTCATACCACTCATGGCAGATGAGTACATGTTATATGTGACTTTCGTCGCATCGAAAATCGTTTTACGGCACCCGAAACGCAATGCCTCGAAAAACGTGTAATTTTCGACTGTCTCAGAATTCAACGAAATTTACGTGATAGCTAGATTTCGCAGGACGATTCCAATGGTGCAATTGCCATCCGAGATTTAGAGAATAAATTATGGATTTTTAACCGAAATTACAATTTCATAACCGAAATTACGATTTTGCCCTTTTAAATTGAATCTCTTTGGGTCTTACACTCTGATTCTCGACTCCACACTTTGGCCCCTTCCGGCCTATCCAGGCCGGGAGTGCTCAGATGAAGACTCCCGAAATCGGAACTGCCCTCTAACCCGTACTAAAGGCAGAGAGGAATAAATCGTGATACTCTCCTGTTTCTGCGCCTAATCGATCAGGCCGTCCCAAAGCCTGGGATCCCTTCTCCTCGCAATCCTGGCCTCACGCCTCCTAATCCTCGCTCTAGCCTTGAAACTCGTGTGAAGCGTAAGTCTTCTCGCCTTCCCGAACTAGAAGCATACCGGGTCCTCCTTCACATTAACACCAGATCCCGAGTGCTCGAGCATCCTCGATCTCTCTCTATGGTCGTGGCTCCAACTATAAATTCCATGTCCCGTAGGTGAAAATCCTACGATCCCGCCCGAACGGGACAACTTCAAATTCCTATTCGAATCTCCCGTACACCACCAATCCCAAGAAACCACGATTCAAGACTGACTTCGCTCCCAACTCATCACCGCCTCGACCTTCTCCTCGGGTCGACCGACACTCTGATGTCGACACCACGTGTCCCAAAACTCAACTCACAAGCCGTAACTCGCGACTATCGAACTCGCGCACAACCGATGGTCTCTCAACAACTGTAAACGATCCAAGCGTACCTCATGCTCCCACTGACCGGGAGCACCAAGATGTCATCCACGAAGACTACGCATAAACCGATCTAAATAGTGCCTGGTTTATGCATGAGATCCATGAATGCCGGGCGCATTCGGCCAATCCAAGGGCATCACCGTAAACTCAAAGTGCCCATAACGCGTCCCAACGCTGGTCTAGTGGATATCTATATCCCTAACCTCACCGACAAACCAAGGGGTCTATCTCGGAGACTGCCATTCCTCTTAACCGATCAAACAATCATCAACCTCAGAATGGGTACCCGATTCTGATCGTAACCCTATTCAACTGCCTCAGACCCAGCAATACTGCTAGTCTCATTCTTCTTCTTCTCGCGAAACGTGAACCGAGCCCATGGTGAAGTGTTCGACCCACCGAACCCCTCATTCAAAGAGCTCCCGTAGCCGACTCGAGTTCCCGCAACTCAACCTGCGCCATCCTATGAGTCACAGAGATGGGCAGCACCAGGTGTAACCAACAAATCGGGTCTGCATCCCCATATGCAACCCAGCCTTATCCGAAAACATCCATACCGCAAACCACTCGAGGTAGATTCAAGTCCGGTCTCACTGGCCCTTTCAGTGGTAAGGTCTGCAATTAACTCGCTAACTCGGCCCTACACTGACTCAGAGGTCGGTCAAAGAAATATCAGCCAAGCCATTCCCCCCAAATACCACACGAGATCGTCCCGCATGTAGCAGAACCTCCCGCGCCACACCGGAGCACCAACTGTGTTTGCTCACCAACGCATCCCTGTGATGACATCGAACCCCGACATGTCCACGATCCTCGGTGTCTACTGTAGAAGGAGTCCCCGACTCCTACCGCAACCCTACATATCATCCCCAGGAGAACCACATACAAAGGCTCCTAAGGTCTCATACAGGGTCCTCGCCATTTCCACCATTCGGCTTCACTCTAGTCGATAATAAACTAGTCTAACTGCAATGTCGCAGGTAATTTTACAGCCTTTAACACTCTGATTCTACTGAACCAATGGGCCCTGCCACCATCAATCTCCTCCCCTTGTGGAATGCCTGGAGGATGACGCGCCCTAAACCTCTCGAGGTTACTAGGATCTTCCCAGCACCGCTATACCAAATTTCTGGCGTGATAGCCGCCGCCGTAATACCCATACCAAGAAGCCCGCCGGGACAAACACCGCAACCAAATCAGCACTCGCGGACGCCCACGCCCCGTCCTCTACGCCCCGCCCTCTACTAGCTGATCACACAATTAACATGGCAAATAGTCTAATACAAAGATTCTAAGGCATAAACATGTTCTCGAGACACTAATCATAAGGCACATAAATCGCTAGATACACATTGTCCTTGCATTTACAGGTAATGCAAGGCAATCAAATATATTTTTTTTAAAATATTGTTTTCAACAAAAAATTTTATTTTCGAAAATTTCATTTTATTTTCGAAAATTTTGTCTAATTTTATTTGATTTGATTTTTTTTTTTCAAAAATACTTATTTTACTCCATTTTCTTCAATTTTACAACTTGTAAAACCTTAGAAAATTATTTTCTTCACCTCATAACCGAATAAATTTATTAAATTTATTTTCTTCACTTTATCATTTTTTTTTTCATTTATTTGCTACTGGAGACAAAAAAAAAAAAATTACTTATCCATATTTTTTTTTTCATTCTCCAGTACACCTAAATAAATTTATTAAATTTATTATCTAGCTTTCTAGCTTTACACACTGTAAAAAAAAAAACTAATTTTTTTTTCTCATTCATTTTTTTTCGTTCTACGTTAACCTTCTCATACTTCTACATGCAAGAACTTAACATCGCATCCACACAACTCAAAACTTTTATGAGTTCTACTATAAAATCTATTAAAATTTTATTTCCTTTTCTAAAATAATTTATTATAATTTATTTCATTTATTTTCCTTTTCCAGTTTTTTACTCACTGTAAACCCTCAAAGTGTTCTAACACCTTAAAATTTTTATTAAAAATTCTATTTTGTCATCCAATAAACCAAATAAATTGATTACAATTTATTTTCATTTCCGGGCTATTAATAATCGTGAACCTCAAGATTTGTTCCAACATAATAAGTGCCACTACCTAAGCACCCAAACATCATATAACATATCACGGCATACATACCATTCATCAAATATTCACACAACATTTATCAAATCACAAATAACACACAAAACACGTGCATGCAGAAGGTCCTAGCCTGTCCCGTGATTTCCTAGGTAATCTCATACCTAAATCCCTACATCGAACCACACCTGCGGGTGATGCTCTACACAACTATGGCCTAAGCCCACCCCCCCTCAAGCCCCAGGTGTCGATACTTATGCTCCGATACCAAGTCAGTGGACGTCCCAAACCCGGGCTCGCAACCACCCACAACCCCTAAACACTTCACCCGACATACCTTAAAATCTGGGCGTGAGTCCTGGCCTGGTAATGAGCTTCACCTAAATACAAAAACCCGCATATACCTGTCCCAAACAAAGGCAATATATATCCAATATATCCAATCACATGAGGAATACCCGCCTACTGGCCCACAAACGATACTCATAATACATACTAACTATGAATCCAACTATATACCAGCAGTTACAAGAGTTACAATTATTTCACTTCATAAATACATAGCAGGATAACTTAGACATTTCAATACATGTATATATCATCAACCAAAGCCACAACCCGCCTCTTCAACTCAATCCCAAAGACGAGCCGGGTCCCTCGCACGCCCCCGTACCGCAGAAAATAATATCCCCAAAGGGGTGTTAATGCTCGAGAGTGGAACTGCCCTGGTACTCCACCTAAGTGCAAGGCAATGTCTCAAAATAAACATACATTTAAGCAAATGCATGATCCTACTTAATGTCTACATGACTAACTCCGGGATCCCGAGTCTCACTTCACTCTCCCACTTTCGCCTGGGTTTCCCAGATTTGAGACCATTATTTCGTTTGTTTGTGGACAACCCTCCGATGTGTATATATTAATTGGGCAACTCCGACGATTGATATTATTTGTGGACTAATTCTCCGATTGAAGGATCCCGACCCGGATTAACCTCATGAACCCGAGGGGACCTCCCGGCACTCCAATGGATATAGAAACTTTTCCTCAAAATAGTCAAATAAAATCCAAGGACACTTAACCCTTTACAATCCTTAACATATCTTTTAGAAAATAATGCGGAAGCGAAGTGATAAATTTTTTTTTCTTTTCTTTTCAAACACTGATTTTTCAGAAAATGGCCAGAGTTTCCTCTGTTTTTCGGACTTTCCCAAATTTACAAACCCCGCAAAAACATTTAAAAATTTATAATCTTTCAATCCTCAACTTCAACTTCCGTTTTAGGACTCCTTGTCCACAACCCAATCAAACACAATATACATATATACATTTATTCACCAAACTATTAAAACATTCAAACTTTCTTCTCAATCTCCATGCACAATTTTATCGTAAGATTCGGCTTTAGCTCGACTAAGCCGACCGCCACGCATCTGGTCCACGAGGATCAAAGCCCACGTAGTTCCTTTTTCAACTTTATACATATACATATATACATAACAAAATATTCAACATATACACATGTGCAAAATCATGGTATACATGAAATCACAAAAGGCTGCCTCCTCGATGGCTCACCCCACTACACAGGGGATTCTTCACCCGCGCACCTATCTCGGTCCTGAAAATGTTTTTGAAACATATGGAAAAGAATGAGCTAAAGGAGCCCAAAGGAGTGTACATTGCGGGCCACATTTTCAAGATATATCTAAGAAATAGATACTTATACAATTAAAATCAATTTATGCCTTAAACATTTATGCCTTAAACTTTCTTTCTTTCTTTATAATAAATACTTATACAATTAAAATCAATTTATGCCTTAAACATTTATGTCTTAAACTTTCTTTCTTTATTTATGATGGAACCTGTGTATAAACAATAATCAACATTTTCCACCGACGGTGAGGGATACCTCTCATTCCAAATATAACTACCACGTCATGAGAAACCTGCTTGCATAGGGTTCCAAATATACAATTTATCACGTGTATGATAATACTCAAACACCTATTTCCTCCTCGCTGCAACCTATAACTTTACCCTTCTAACCTACACGCTTAAAGCAATTTCTAATGATATCACTATAACCATCATATGGGTTAGGGTGAACCATCAAGAAACCTTTTTTCAAAAATACATTTCTAAATCCATTTAAATCCTTTTACTTATCATTTATACATTTATGCATTCTTTACACATTTTTAAACTCTCTCCATAATGCCTTAAATATATACATAGCATATAATTTAATATAATTATATATTGATAAGATAAACATGTACATTAAACTTTCATTTTACATTAAACCTTTCATTTACATTCAAAATTGTTCTCTTTAAAACTCAATTTGCAAAACATCATTTTTACACTCACGTCACGCTAACCCGCTTGTTTCCCTTCGACTTCCGCTTCGTCCGATAGTCATTTTCACATTTTCACAGAAAAACCACAACTACACATTAACCATAATTTCCATTAATCCACCATACACACTCATTCCTAAGTATTCTATTCTCGTGAATCTATTTTACTTAGGAATTGGAATCAATCAAATCTGGATCATCTAACTAAAGTTATGGTATTTTCATGCCACCAGTCCATTTAATGATTACACTAGGATAGTTTGTATTACTCATTTTCCAGGGTCTTAACTTCATATTGACATTATCTCTTTGTACTATTCTAAAAGCTATAAGCAAGAGTTCTTCTCCA
The DNA here is from genome assembly GCA_016808115.1 of Tetrastigma voinierianum. Classification (NCBI taxonomy): domain Eukaryota; kingdom Viridiplantae; phylum Streptophyta; class Magnoliopsida; order Vitales; family Vitaceae; genus Tetrastigma; species Tetrastigma voinierianum. Next base: position 1,219,593 of record JAEQBH010000310.1, read on the forward strand.
CCAATCACCAACGATACCAACTCAGTTATACCTTAAACACCGGACTACTAGATAACAAAACTGAACTGTAATCGCTTCGTATACTGGTCCCCACTTCGAAAGTAATTTTTAGGGCAATCTAACGACTATGAACCTATTTCAAGTGATGTTTGGTTCTCCTTGAAGTCTATATTTTAACCAAAACTTAATCACCTCAAATCACGAAATGAGCAAGCATGTACAAAATACGAATGCTGGTCCAAATAGAAAAACAGAGCATTTCATGTACCGAGACAGTCCCTTGAATTTTTTGCCTAGAATGTGTGTTTTTCTTCCATTTTTTTCATATTTTTCCATCCAATTCTACTCTATAGTCCATATACACTTCAAAACCATTTCATTTTCATCTTGACATCTTTTTTCTATTCAAATCCTCTTTCACTACTTATATTCTTTCAAAACCTTTCCATGAATTCTCCAACACTTAATATGGGTTATGACCTATACTCAACCTTAAATATGATGATTAGCAGTTTGTTCTAAAACCCAACTCATCAATTACTCTCAATTTACCCATGAATCCAACTTTAAAGAGAGGATTCCATAACTATCATGTACCATATGGGTTTTATCAACTCTATTTTCAATAAATCCAAGGTTAGGATGAAACCTTAGAAAAAACCCTAGGTTTGCAAACCATAAACATCCTTACCATGGTCCAAATACACATAATTTCATACAAAATCCAAAGATCCATACAATTCCATACCAAAAATCATTGAATCCATACAAAAATCCATACCTTTTTGCTTGGCTTCTCTTCTTCTCCTCTTCCTCTTCTTCCTCTTCTTCTCTCTTTTCCTCTTTCTTCTTCAAACCCGTATGGATCTTTTGTTTGGGAGACAAAATGAGTTATTTTTTGTCTCCCCCCCCTTTTAATAATTTAACTTTGCTCATTTTATTTACCTTTTGGTCCTCCATCCTTCTATTAATTGCACTTCAATTTATTAAATTTCTATTTTGGCATCCCATCTTTTCATCTTATTCCATAATAGCATATAACCTTATTGTTTTATGCCTTTTATGTCCTAAAGTGGTAAATGACCACTTTAATTCTTGCTCTATTATTAATTCCTGCTCTCGCTTTAGTTCGAAAATTATTTAATTTTAATATACCCTACACAAGTCCGAAACCGCTAGGGGTATATTTCTGGGCAAGGGTTACACTACGTACACTGACCGCCAATTCCGACGATTGATATTTTTAACTCGATCACTTCCGAGCACTAATATTTTTAGACAACCCTCCAAACCATTTCTAGATCATCTCATGCACTCACTCCTATAGTCCTAGTATTCCAATGCATATGGAATGCAATGTGACGCAAATCCCAACATGCCTAATTCACATGTAAATACATAAACATGCATATATTTACAAAACAATCAATTCACACAATCATGTCATGTAAATTTATTTTATACATCAAAATTAGTTCACGGCTAATGATCACTTAAAGAATTTAATTTAAATCACTCCGACTCAAACACATATTTTCACAAAATATATTTTTAGGAACACCTGCTTCGAATAGTGAAACCCTGCTTAATATTCCCGAAAAATCACAATTTACTTCCGCTCACCTTGTGAACCCGCATTTCACGCGCTATTTCCAAACTTCATTCCAATCAATACATGACTATTATATAAAGACAATTTGACACTCAAACCAGCCGTGGAAGTCACTGGGCGGTTACTGGGGTTTCCCACTATATCACTCTGTCCTGCCTGGGACCGATCAAACTACCACGACCTCATCCTACTAAACATTCGTAAAATACTTAAAGAGGAATAAACCCAAGTAGGAGAAACCGCTACCTCTCTGAGTTTGATGAAACTCCCTAAATCCGGCACTCCACGTCGGGCCCTCCTCCGCTAGAGCGCTTCTCCTTCGTCCCGAAGACCGCCGACCTGGCCTGGATTTTCCGTCAGAAATCCAGAGCAGGTCAGACCTTCTCTAAAACCAACAGCGCTCTACCGTCGCTACTAGTTGTTTTCCATCACGCTTTTGCTCTTGGTTTCAATTTGTAAGAGATGAGTAATTATTCATTTGTCTTTGGGCTCCATTAAAATTTAATTAATGCACTATTATAGTCCCTTCTTTCTGCTTTGACACCCAAGACTATTTCGATAGTCCATTTTCATTTCATTTCTTACTCATGCCACTTATGGCACATGACTACGTTGGTTATATGTGACTTGTTTCATCAAAATCGCTTTACTTCAAGACCGAAACGCCGACATGCCCTCGAAAAACATGTAAATTTTAATCGTCTTTAATTCGACGAAATTTTACGTATAAATGATTTTGCGAGACGATTCCAACTGAAACTGCTTTCACATCCAAGATCTGGTATCAAATTCGATTTTTTAACTCGAAATTATATAATTTCAGAATCGAAATATTTTACATTTCTTTCCGTAAATTGAATTTCTGGTCTTACAAAGATGTCAAACTATATTTTCGAAATCGACTGGACAGGTTCATTGTGCCAGAACGATTCGTATAAGTTGTTGAATATCTTAGCCTTCACAGTTTTGATGAATATTTTTTGATTTATGAATATTTTGAAAAAGTATATAATAAAATTAATTTCAAATGTAAAAATGATTTTTTTTAATAGTCATATGTCACAAGTCGGACACAAATCAGTCACAAAATAGTGACGGAATGATAAATCCGTCACAAATTTTGTGACTAAATGAGAATTCAATACAAATTGTGACTTAAAATACAATTCATTAAGTAATTTTGTGACCGATTGCGGATGTATATCTATTAAAAAAATTATTTTTTACATTTTAATTAGATATATACAATTTCAAAATATTCTAATATATTTGAAAATATTATAAACTATTTGAAATTTTATTATTAATATATGTTGTGAAGTTATATTATACAATTTACTCTTTAATTTTTAAAATTCGATATTTTAATATTTTAACAGATAAATAATTTTGCATCAAGTATATACTCATAAAAATAATAAGTATCAAAACAAATAATATATATCAGTTACGATGTTATAATATTTGGACATTATAAAAATTTGTGATTTTTGAAAATAATTTTTATTTTAACCGCCGTCAGCATACAATTGATGCAATATGTCCAACTGAACTTTCAAAATCGACTGATTGTATTCATTAGCTGTGTGAACGATTCATATAAGTCGTTGAATAATCTCGTCTTCTTAATAGTTTTGATGAATATTTTTGATTTATGAATATTCGAAAAAATATAATTCAATTAATTTTAAATGTAAATGAATTTTTTTAATAATATCCGTCACAACGGCCACCAAATAAATGACTGAATGGAGCACTGTCATAATTTTATGATCGATTTGTGATCATTTCAGACAGAGATATCTATTAAAAATTATTTTTTACATTTTAATCTTAGATATACACAATTTCAAAATATTCTAATATTTGAAAATATTATAAACTATTTGAAATTTATTATTAATATATACAGCTATATTGTACAATTTAATTTTTAATTTTTAAAATTTGTGATATTTTAATATTTTAAATTGTTTAAATAATTTTGCACTGCTACATACTGAAGGATCCCGACCCAGATTAACCTCATGAACCCGAGGGGACCTCCCGGCACTTCAATGGATATAGAAACTTTTCCTCAAAACAGTCAAATAAAATCCATGGAGTGAATCCCTTTACAATCCTTAACATATCTTTAGAAACTAATGCGGAAGCGAAGTGTAAATTTTTTTTTTTTTTTTTCAAACACTTTATTTTAAAATCAAGCCGTAGTTCTCTCGCTTCTGGACTTTCCTCAGCCCCATAAACCCGCGAAACATTTAAAAACACTTCTAATTTTCAAATTTTCAACTGCTTCGACCTCATTCACAACTCAATCAACACAATATATACATATATACATTTCATTTTGCTTCTAATCATCAAAACATTCCAAACTTCTTCAATTCCATGCATTTTTTTATCAAAAGATCAGCTGAACTCCACTTGCCGACCGCCTACGCACCTCGCCTCCACTCGAGAATCAAAGCCTACGTAGTTCCTTTTCAACTTTATACATATACATATATACATAAATAAAACATTCAACATATACGTATGCAAAATTATATATACAATGAAAATCACAAGTGCCGTCTCGATTTGCCGACTCACGTACAAAGATGCTCTACTCGCAAGACCTATCTCCGTCCCGAAAATGTTTTTTGAAACATACGAAAAGAACGAAATGCAAAGGAGCCTCAGCTGAGCGTACATTTTCATTAAGATAACATTTTCGGGTGATATACCAAAGTAATACATACTTATACAATTAAAATTCATTTATGCCTTAAACTTCTTTTTCAAAATAATATGATACTTATACAATTAAAATCCATTTATGCCTTAAACTTTCTTTTTATACAATTAAAAATCCATTTATGCCTTAAACTTTCTTTCTTTCTTTCTTCTTTCTTTCTTTCTTCTTTCTTTCTTCTTTCTCAATTTTCACTTAACCCAGGATAAACACACCACGCTCCGGCACCGACGGTGAGGGATAGTCACATTCTGGGCCATAACCACTACGCTATGCGAGAAACTCACGCTCAGATGTGGTTCCGCCATAGCACCTTATCAATGCAAGGATATTAGCTCTAGACACCTAATTCCCTCCCCGCTAGTGCAACCCATAACTTTACTCCCAAATCCCCACACGCTAAGGTACCTCGGCCGATATCGCCATAACAAATATATGGGTTATAACCATCAGCAAAACATTTATAAATCCATTTAAACTTTACTTTATCATGAAAACTCTCATATATATATGCAAATATACATATGCATTTCACATTTTTTAAATCCTCATAATGCCTTAACATATGCATACATATATAATTTAATATAAATATATATATTGATGCAAGATAAACATGTACATTAAAATTTTCATTTACATCAAAACTTTTCATTTAAGCAATATAAACATTTACATTAAACTTTTCATTTTAACATCAAATCATTCACTTTTAAACTCAATTTGCAAAACATCATTTTTACACTCCACAGCTGTAATTTCGCTCTCACCTTGCCTCGCTCGTCGAATTCCTGCTTCGTCCTCGACAGCCCCTTTTCTACCTTTTCAGTTAAAAACCACAACTAACCATTAACCATAAATTCCATTTAATCCACCATACATTCATTTTCACCCAACCACATCACATCTACTTAAATCTCATTTAACCACACTTAAAAATACGCAACCAAGGAAATGACCAAATTACCCTTTTCTTTACAAAATGACCTTAATGCCCTCAATTCAAATCCCTTTTTTTTTTCCTCTATGAATCTACTTTACTTAGAAATTGGAATCATTCCAATTGACTCATCCATATCTGCTATGGTATTTTCATGCCAAACTAGTCATTTCCACCGATTTACACTTCGAGACTGCTTGAAATACCCATTCTACAATGTGTCTTGACTCCATATTTGATACTGGTTCTTTATACTATTTTGAAGTCAAAGTGCTAAAGGTTCTTTCTCCAATTGAATCACTCTAAATCTGAGTAATCGAAACTCAATGTTAACCCAAAAACACTGGCATCATACAAAATCCATTAAAGGCTTACACATGGCCCTACTTTCGAGTGAATTTTTGGGCTACATGTGAATCAGAATTCGACAATGCCTATTTCTGGATGTTTGGTTCTCTCAGTCTAGTTTAATTAGCCACTTTAATCACTAAATCGATAAGAAATGAGCAAGTTATGGCTAAAATATCTAAAAACTGGTCGAATGTAAAATGCAGCATTTCATGCATCGAGATCAAGCCTCTCGAAATGCCTGCACGTGGGCTTTTCTCGCATTTTTTTCCATATTTTTCCATCCAATTCAACTCTATAGTCCATATACACTTCAAACTATTTCATTTTCTATCTTGGACATCTCTTTCTATTCAACTCCTCTTTCACTACTTATCTTCTTTCAAAACCTTTCCATGAATTCCTCTCAATACCATTCTAATATGGGTTATAACCCATACATAACCCAAACACCAAGATTTGTTAGGGTTTGTTCTAAACTCTAACTCAATTACTTGAAATTTAAACCATGAATCCATACAAAACTATAAAATCCCATCTAGTTCCATACCTTTTTTGCTTTTCCTCCTTCTTTTCTTCTTCTTCTTCTTCTCTCTCTTTCTCTTTCTCTTCCTCTCTTCTTTCCTCTTCTTTCTTCTTTTCAGTTTTTCTGCTCTTTCTCCTCACCAAAAAACGTGAGCTCCTAGCTAAATATGAGACATGACAAAAATGACTTTTGTTTGTCTCACCCTCTATTCATACACCCATATTAACCTTAATTGTACTTAAGTCCTCAAGCATTTAAATATTGTAAATTAACTTTTGTTATTCCTACTATGGCCCATCTCTACACTTTTTGATTTTCATATCCCCTTTGCTCAATTACTAATTTATCCTTATTCTCATATTATACTTTGACATCAAATCTATTCTTCTTATGTCATATATATCCTAATTGGATAAGTTCCCTTTTACCCTTGCTTAGGATATAACTTTCTTGCCCTCGCTTTATTTCCCCGAAATTATATTTAGTTTTTAATATACTTACACAAGTCCGAAACTACTAGGTATCTTTCGGTGTTACAACTTCATTACTCATAAAAATAATAAAGACAAAATAAATAATATACATCAAAGCTACGATGTTACAATATTTGACATTATAAAATTTGTGATTTTTGAAAATAATTTTTATTTTAATCCATTGGGCATAGCTAATTGAAGCAACATGTCAAACTATATTTTCAAAATCGACTCGATTGTGTTCATTCAAAGCAGAACGATTCGTATAGTTGTTGAATACCCGCCTTCTTAATAGTTTTGATGAATATTTTTGATTTATGAATATTTTGAAAAGTATATAATTCAATTAATTTCAAATGTAAAATGAATTTTTTTAATAGTTATCCGTCACAAGTCGACACAAATCGGTCACAAAATACGGATTTTAATGGAGCACCATTACAAATTTTATGATGGAATGAGAATTCGGTCACAAATTTGTGACTAAACACAATTCATAATTTTGTGATCGACGACCGATTTGCATTATATCTATTAAAAAATTATTTTTTACATTTTAATTTGTATTATACACAATTTCAAAATATTCTAATATTTGAAAATATTATAAACTATTTGAAATTTTATTATTAATATATGTTGTGCTATATTGTACAATTTAATTTTTAATTTTTAAAATTTGTGATATTTTAATATTTTAAATTGTTTAATAATTTTGCACTATACATACTATAAAAATAACAAGTATCAAAATAAATAATATACATCGTGCCAGCGATGTTACAATATTTGACATTATAAAATTTGTGATTTTTTTGAAAATAATTTTTTATTTTAACCATTGCTGGGGCATAGCTAATACAATATGTCAACCATATTTTAAATCCACTTGATTGTGTTCATTTAAAGCAAGTGAAATCCATTCGTATAAGTCATGGAATAATCTTGGCATTCTTAATAGTTTTGATGAATATTTTTTGATTTATGATTATTTTATACATATAATATTAATTACTTCATAAAATGTAAATGAATTTTTCATAGTTATTCGTCATAAGTCGTCACAAATCGGTTAAAAATAGTGACGGACGATAAACTGGCCACAAATTTTGTGACTAATGAGAATTTCACACAAATTTCAGACGAAAACACAATTCCGTCACAATTTGTAAACGATTTGTGAACGACGAGACAGATATATCTATTAAAAAATTATTTACATTTTAATTTGTATTATACACAATGTCAAAATATTCTAACATTTGAAAATTTTATAAACTATTTGAAATTTTATTATTAATATATGTTGTGCTATATTGTACAATTTAATTTTTAATTTTTAAAATTTGTGATATTTTAATATTTTAAATTGTATAAATAATTTTGCACTGCTACATACTCATAAAAAATAATAAGTATCAAAATAAATAATATACATAAGGCTACGATGTTATAATATTTGACATTATAAAAATTTGTGATTTTTGAAAATAATTTTTTATTTTAACCTGGGGCATAGCTTACTTGATGCAATATGTCGAACTATATTTTCGGAATGACTCGATTGTGTTCATTAAAACATGAACGATTCGTATAAGTTGTTGAATAATCTTGGTCTTCTTAATAGTTTTGATGAATATTTTTTTATTTATGAATATTCTAAAAAAGTATATAATTCAATTAATTTCAAATGTAAAATGAATTTTTTTAATATCATTCTGGTTACAGTCAAGATAAAATAAATGATTTTAACGAGAATTCACACAATTTTAAGTAATCGATTTGTGACTGATTTGTGACAGATAGGTCTATTGAAAAATTATTTTTTACATTTTAATTTAGAGTTATACACAATTTCTCAAAATATTATAATATTTGAAAATATTATAAACTATTTGAAATTCTTATTATTAATATATGTTGTGCTATATTGTACAATTTAATTTTTAATTTTAAAATTTGTGATATTTAATATTTTAAATTGTTTAAATAATTTTTTGGTACTCGCTACATACTATAAAATAATAAGTATCAAAATAAATAATATGCATCAAATACGATATTACAATATTTGATACATTATAAAAAATTTGCATTTTAAAATAATTTTTTATTTTAATCACGCTGGGGCATACACTGATGCAACATGTCAAACTATATTTTCAATTTACCTCGATTGTGTTCATAAAGCAGAACGATTCAGATAAGTTGTTGAATAATCTTGGCCTTCTTAATGGTTTTGATGAATATTTTATTTATGAATGTGACGCTCAAAAACCTCGGGGTCCGCTGAACACCAGCCTAACCTCGCTGAAAATCTATAAGCATCTCGTATCACGACGTGATAAATTCGAGTAAAATAATCTCGGGGCCCACAAAACAATACTAAAATAAATACATGCCAACTATATTCTCATAGTTTTCATGTTTGTCTTACAAAAGACTGTGCTAATATTTATTAAATATTTACTTAGCCACATTTCGCTTCTTCTCAAAAGCCACTCCCATCGTGCGCACCGTCTCCGATAGCCTCAGACTAAAGGGGGTCCTACAACTGGTAGGAGCAAACCCAAGAGAAGTTTTCCTACAAGGTTACTCCTACCTAAACGATATGCAATTATAGAGAGGAACACCAATCATATCTCCCATACAATTATTTACTATTATATGAAATGTCTACATCACTTATTTTACGCAACCTCATGCTCACAACCTAAGTCCCAACCGACTCCCTCACACCCGAAATGCCAAGTGTGAATAAACCACTACACACTTCGACAAACCACGGAGACCCTCCAATTTTAGTTATCAAATTCTTTTTTTCCTTTATTTTATCGCCACGGGATTTCCTAGTTTACACTGTGAGGACACTCGCACGCCTTTTCAACATTTTCAAGAACTTACATCACGGATTCATGTCTAATCATGGAATAACATTTCGGGGACTTTCACCCTGTGTGTGGGATCTACCCCAACTCGCTCCGCCCCAAAACATGTAATTTATCATTTCGATCATTTTACACACTCGCAATCTCTACCTCGACTTCTCAATCCACATTTTTTCCTGGGCCACACCCATTCACCGACACCGGTGAACAAACCTTACCTCCGCACCCAATAATCCTAATTCTGGACACGTATAGACTGCAGTATATGAGCCGCATGATGCTAATGTATTTTTCTATGTTACGGTATGAATGAGCACTTCATGAAACATTTACAAACCATGAAACTTATAATTTGTACACATAATTCACCTCTATAACCAGTTAATACATCAAATAGCATGCATCAACATCACATCTTTCACACACTGCATGTTATTCGAGCAAGCCATAACACACAACTAGGTCTCAAAAATTGGGACCATTCAACAGGGCACTTCACCGGCCCTTCACAAACATGAACCAATCCGGTTCCAAACATTATTTTCACAACAACAAACTGAGTAACACCTAGAAACTTCTCGCCTAATTAAACCTCTAACTCCCACAAACTGCAACCCGGTCATGAATCCATACCCCTTAGTCCCAAGGCTCGGAACTAATTTACATAGCCTCTCATGGCCTCCCACAAGTAACCCCTACCATTATAAAGCCTTTAGGCTAAAAGTAAACCAAGTAGGAAAATATCCTACCTCTCGAGCTCATCGAACTCCAACTCGGGTGTCCACATCGTAGATCCTAATTGCGCACCAATCTTTAGTACTCGAATCATTTCGAACGCTGGACGGCTCTCTAAACCCGAAAATCTTCTTTTCCCTTTCCTCTTTCATTTTCCTCCATTTTCTCTAAGAACCGCTTTCTCTCTTTCCTCTCCTCTCTTTTCCTTCCTTTCGCTCTTCTATTCCTTTTTCTCATTTCTCATCTCAATTCTTTTCATTTTCTCTTCACTTTCTCTTTCTCCCTTTTGAATCATTAATAAACGTATGAGTCAGCTGGGAGACACTCTCTCCTCATTTCCTCTACCCATTTTGCGTGGCTATCTCTTTTCCATGCTTTTCTTTACTTCTTAACTCCTTATTACGACATCATAAACACTCAAGCGTACTATCATGAGCCATGATTCCTTTCCACATTACTACATCAAGGGAATGCATGCTTCATGGACCACATGGCTCGCTGGAGTGTCACTTTAGGATGCCACGCAAGATCCCCAACCTGCCATGTGTCATTCGACATCACATCGCTAAAATCCGTGAAATCCCGACCACCCTAACCAAACCAAATTCGACTGGTAAATTTCGACTTAGGACGAGTTCTAACCTGAGAAGTCCGCTTCACTAATTCAGATATCTAGTACCTGGATTTTCAATTAAATTTTACTATTATTTAATTACTCCAAAATCTGATTTGATGGGTTTCACAATGAATATTTTGAAAAAGTATATAATACACTAATTTCAAATGTAAAATGAATTTTTTTAATAGTTATCTCAATATAAATGAAATGATTACAAATCTACACAAATAGTGATCTTTAATGATAAATCATTACAAATTTCCAGACTGAATGAGAATTCTTCACAAATTTGTGACGTAAACACAATTTCTTCACAATTTTGTGACTGATTTATGACCGATTTGTGACATATATCTATTAAAAAAAAATTATTTTTTACATTTTAATTTGTATTATACACAATGTCAAAATATTCTAATATTTGAAAATATTATAAACTATTTGAAATTTTATTATTAATATATGTTGTGCTATATTGTGCCAATTAATTTTTAATTTTAAAATTTGTGATATTTTAATATTTTAAATTGTATAAATAATTTTGTACTCTGCACGCATCGAAAAAAAAATAATAAGTATCAAAATAACACATACATCAGTTACTATGTTATAAATATTTCGACATTATAAAAATTTGTATTTTGAAAATAATTTTTTATTTTAACCCCGTTGGGGCATATGTAACATCCCGAAAGATACCCTAGTAGTTTTCTTTGACTTGTGGGTATATTAAAAGCTAAATAGGAATTTTCGTGAAATAAAACTGAGACCCTAGTTATCCTGGGCAAGGGTAAAAGGAAACTTATCCAATTAGGATATATATGACATATGAACAATAGATCGATGCCAAAGCATAATAGGAGAATAAGGATAAATTAGTAATTGAGCAAAGGGGATATGAAAATCAAAAAGTGTAGAGACGGGCCATAGTAGGAATAAAAGTTAATTTACAATATTTAAATGCTTCGAGGACTTAAGTGCAATTAAGGTTAATATGGGAGTATGAATAGAGGGCCACAAACAAAGTCATTTTGTCTCATATTTAGCCATGGCTCACGTTTTTTAAGAGGAGAAGAGCCAAGAAGAGCAAAGAAGAGAAGAGAAAGAGAGAGAAGAAGAGGAAGAGAAGAAGCATGAAGAATAAGAAGAAGTTAAGGAGGAAAAGCAAAAAAGGTATGGAACTAGATGAGATTTTATAGTTTCATGGATTCATGGTTTAAATTTCAAGTACTGAGTTAATTTTAGAACAAACCCTAACAAATCTTGGTGTTTGGGCTGGTATGGTTATAACCCACATTAGAACGGTATTTGAGAATCTACAGTGTTTTGAAAGAAGATAAGTAAAGGAAAGAGTAGTTGAATAGAAAAGAGATGTCACATGAAAATGAAAATGGTTTTGAAGTGTATATGGACTATAGAGTTGGAATTGGATAAAATATGGAAAAAAATGCTTAAAAGCCCACATTCCTCGCATTTTATTAGCCTTATGACAGAAATGCCTGCTTTCTATTTCGACCAGTTTTCGTATTTTAGCCATAACTTGCTCATTTCTTATCCGATTTGAGTGATTAAAGTGGCTAATTAAACTAGACTTCAAGGAGAACCAAACATACAGAAATAGGCATTGTCGAATTCTGATTATTTGTGGCCCAAAAATTCACTCAAAGTAGGGCCATGTGTGTTTACTTTCCTGTTCAGCTTTTTGAATATAGATTAGTCTTGCTTGTTTCTTGACGTAACATGAGTTTCTGTATTCATTTGGGTGATTCCAATTGAGAAGAACCCTTAGCACTTTTAGCTTCAAAAAGAGTAAAACCAGTGTCAGTTATGGAGTCAAGACATTGTAGAATGGTAGCTTCAAATGAAATTCCGAGGTAAAATCCAGAAATGACTTTAGTTTGGGCACGAAAAATACCATAACTTGAATTTGGATGAGTCAATTGAATGATCTAATTTCTAAGCAGCTAGATTCATAGAGGAAAAAAAAAGTGGGATTTGAATCGAGGGCATTAAGGTCATTTTTGTAAAGAAAAGGGTAATTTGGTCATTTCTACATATAAGATTTTTAAGGTATTAAAAATGAGATTTAAGCATCGTGATGTGGTTTGGGTGAAAATGAATGTATGTTATTAATCATACTGCGAATGGCACAGAAGCTAAAAAGGTGAAAAGGACTATCTGATCGAAACTGAATTGGCCGAGAAGTGACTGAAACAAGGAACCCCGGGAGTGTGTGTTCTTATCTTCTCAGTGGGTCCCATCATGTGCAGGCCAGCACTACAGGGCCTCAATGTGCTCTGCCTTCCCATGGTAGCACTCATCGACTCAAAGGGGAGCCTATAGTAGAGCACTCACTACCAACCGGAGCCAGTCACTCAGCGCAGAGGCTCCCACTCTAAGAGTCCCTGGGTCTGGCTCGAGCCTCATGGAGGCGAAAGAAAGGGCAAATGGGGACTCGGCTGTATCGCTGATTCACGAGAGGACCCACCGAAGAGAGACAGCATGGGACCCCGCCAACATAGCTAATTGATGCAACATGTCAAACTATATTTTCAAATCACCGATCATGTTCGTCAAAACAGAACGTATTCGTATAAGTTGTTGAATAATCTGGCCTTCTTAATAGTTTTGATGAATATTTTTTATTTATGAATATTCAAAAAGTATATAATTTAATTAATTTCAAATAAAAATGAATTTTTTTGTCAATATCCGAAAGTTTGAGTTATTAACGGCTGCCAGCATAATGATTTAATGAGAATTCCGTCACAATTTTGTGACCGATTTGTGACAGATATCTATTAAAAAAATTATTTTTTACATTTTAATTTGTATTATAAACAATTTCAAAATATTCTAATTTTTGAAAATATTATAAACTATTTGAAATTTTATTATTAATATATGTTGTGCTATATTGTACAATTTAATTTTTTAATTTTTAAAATTTGTGATATTCTTAATATTTTAAATTGTATAAATGATTTCAGACCTACATCTTATAAAAATAATAAGATCAAACAAATAAAATACATCAGGCTACGATGTTACAATATTTGACATTATAAAAATTTGTGATTTTTGAAAATAATTTTTTATTTTAACCACTGCTGGGGCATAGCTAATAATGCAACATACTAAACTATATTTTCAAAATCTAATTTACTGTGTTCATTAAAGTAGGAACGATTCTCGTATAAGTTGTTGAATAATCTTAGCCTTCTTAATAGTTTTGATGAATATTTTTGATTTATGAATATTTTGAAAAGTATATAATACAATTACTAAATGTAAAATGATTTTCTTTTAATAGTCATCTGTCACAAGTCTACTACAAAATCAATACAAAATAGCATGGAATATAAATCCACAAAATTTTTTGATCTGAATGAGAATTCCATCACAATTTAGGATTTAAAATTACAAATTCGGCCACAATTTTGTGACCCATTCGTGATTATATCTATTAAAAAATTATTTTTTACATTTTAATTTGTATTATACACAATTTCAAAATACTTTAATACATTTGAAAATATTATAAAACTATTTGAAATTCATTATTATATGTTGTGCTATTGTAGAATTTAATTTTTAATTCTTTAAAATTTGTGATATTTTTAATATTTTAAATTGTATAAATAATTTTGGTAATCGCTTACATACTCATAAAAATAATAAGTATCAAAATAAAATAATATACATAAGACTACGATGTTACAATATTTGATGCATTATAAAATTGTGATTTTGAAAATAATTTTATTTAATCGCTGCTAGCATAGCTAATTGATGCAATATGTCAAACTATATTTTCGAAATCGACTCGATTGTGTTCATTAGCAGAACGATTCGTATAGTTGAATAATCTCTGCCTTCTTAATAGTTTTGATGAAATACTATATAAGATGTTTTAAAATTTTATCATTTTAGATTAAAAATAAATAAAGAATAATTATTATAAAACAAATGGGGATAAATAACAAAATAAATATTAATAAAATTGTACTGTTTGACAAAAAAATATAATAGTTCAACTATTTATTACAATATTAGATTGGAAAAAAAGGAATTGTTGATCATAGAAAGAATATTTTTCAAAAAAAGTGTATATATATATATATATATATATAATATACAAACCAAACGAATGATTGTGTTTGAGAGGTTAGAAAATAATAATAAAATAAAGTAAATATATCCAAAAGGGGTTGGATGGGTTAGCCAAGTCTTTAAGTCAAAAAAAATAAACAAAGAGGGAGGAGAGGAGTCAAAGGCGGAAAGGCAAGGCAGGAGTTATTTGATTTCTTGGCCAAGCAACCTCTTCGATCGCCTCAAATTTTAAAGGCTTGTTCTATCAAGTGATAACATATCTATGGTGTCCGATTTATTACACGGATAGATTTTTCTGATCCGAGGTGGTGGTTTAATCCTAAAACTTTTATTTTATACTTTTGAAAAATCACAGAATATGCTCCTTTGGGTTGATGCTGCCTATAACAACGTTGGACATCGAATTTGAGCTATTGAGATTTTCATTTGTTAGCATAATTGTTTTATTTTTAAAGTTTTTTGTGAATATTCGTATATTTTGGAGTAGAGAAATCTACTTTTATGAGATTGTTGAAGTATTTATCTCGGTTTCTTCCACTCAAGTTGGTGTTTCTCCCTTACCCAATTCCGATCACTCAAAAGAAAGATTTTAATAGAAGTAAGAAATAAGTTTATTTAAATTAAAACAAGACCACTCTCACTCATGTACAAAGAAGAAGTCCCGAATTTTTTTTTTTCACTCTTGCACCTATTCTCATTTTGGGTACTAGCAACGCTCTAAAATCTCGCATCGCTGATTGAACCGAAAATAATCGAAGGCAAGACAACACTGGCTACGCTTAGAGCTCAATTTGATTAAAATCAGATCGAAATGTCACTCGATCAAACCAAATATGATCTAATTGAAAATATTCTAATATATTTTAAAATATTCTAATATTTGAAAATATTATAACTGATTTGTACCTTTATTATTAATATATGTTGTGCTATATTGTGAAATTTTTAAAATTTTTAAATTTGTGGATATTTCAATATTGTAAATTGTATATATAATTTATAGTGTTGTAAAAATCAAAGATTTCACATACTTAATATTGTTATTTTTTTATTAAATTGTACATTACGTATAGAATCGTGCTTTGGGAGCTCATAGAATCGGGACATGTTGTAGAACTTGTCGAACATAGTATATTGTTTTTTTAATTTGTCATATTTGTCATCAATTTTTGAATTTCATGCGATAACATGTATTTATATTCAAAGTTAATGGTATACTTTTGTTTATTTTAGAAATTAGGTAACCAATAAAAAATAAAGTACATTTAAATCATTTGAACAAATTAATTATGTTTTGACATGTACTAAACTTGATTATTATTGCATTCTAGATAAATATAATATGAGTTCTGGATAGGCAATGGATGCTAGATTTAATAATTGATGAGAAAAGTCTGAATTTGTATTGTGGGTCGAGTAAATAGGAATTTGGCAAAAATGCATCCGTAATGTATGGACGGTGAAAAGATAAAGTGTCCATGTAATCATCGCAAGTGTCAAAATAGGAATTATTTAGACTTATGATGTCGTTAAAGTGCATCTCGAAGAAATGGATTTGGTAGCTAGACATTATCAAGTGGTATCATCATGGAGAAACCTATGTGCCTCAGCTAATAGAACAAAATATTGGCCGAATTGATGCTTTTGTACATACAGAGCATAGTGAGACTTTCAATGCAATGCAGTCTATGGTGTATGATGCAGTCCTCTTTAATTGGACATAGAAGAGAGCCCGAATCCCACAACACAACATCTTTTGATATGCTAAAAGCATCAAAGCAAGAGTGAACTGGAACCCTTATGGCCATTCTCAATTATCCGTAGTGTCCAGACATTGTTGAATATTATTATCGAACACCTATATCTCCGAGTGCCATGATGAAATTTTGTACATTGATGAAAAGAATCAAGCTTCTCGACCGGAGAGACCAATGACAGATAACTTTATAAAGACAAAGAAGCTACAAAGGCTCAGGTCGCTACCGTAAGATTGATTTGCAGGGAGAATAATTGTATGCTATACTGGGGTGAAGATAATGACTTAAGTTGTTGCAAGATTTGTTCTCATCCTCGTTTTAAGAGACAAAAGCGTGGATCTTCCAAGCACAAGAAAAATGTTTCGTATAAGAAAATGTACTATTTTCCTATAACTCCTCGTCACGTGTAGATCGTATGCATCCGATGAATCGCTAGTTATTATGAGGTGGCATGCGTGAGCAACCACATGAGGATGGTGGCATCATCATCGTTCAAACTCCTTGCTTTGAAGCATTTAATTTGACTCATCCCATCATTTTCATTTGAAAGTCGAAATGCGAGGTTAGGTTTCAGGTAATCGGCGGTTCCAACTATATGGGCAATCGTGTCAATAGTATCTTATCTCTGCCTCAGAATATAAACTCCATACAATTTGCCACCTCGGGATGTGTATGAAGGAAGAGTATATGTTTTTAATCGCTATTGTTCCTGGCCAAAAAATCCTAAAAAAAAAAAAAAAAAAAACAAGTTGGATGTTTTTCTCAGAACCACTCATCACAGTTGAAAGAATTATGGAGCTGGGGTAGAAACATATGATGTTTCTAAGAAAGAAATTTTCAATCATGTAGCCGCTTCCATGTGGACAATAAGGATTTTCCCCGCTTTATTCGACATGTCACAGTTGGGG
The DNA here is from genome assembly GCA_016808115.1 of Tetrastigma voinierianum. NCBI lineage: Eukaryota > Viridiplantae > Streptophyta > Magnoliopsida > Vitales > Vitaceae > Tetrastigma > Tetrastigma voinierianum. The sequence goes on from JAEQBH010000310.1 coordinate 1,237,249, forward strand.
CATTGTGGGAAAGTATGCTTGTCCTTATTGCATGGAAGATCTCGTATGCATTTTCTTCTACAAAGAAGGAAAATGTCATGGTTTGACAATCATCGAAAGTTTTTGCCGTGAAGATCATTTATGGCGAAGGAATAAGAGATGGTTTAGAAGGACGAAATGCTCAAAAAAAGTGTACCACCTATATGGTCAAGGGGGAATCAATTAATGAAATTTACGATTTCGGGGTTTAAGAAAGATTAATCTCGCGGAGAAGAGATAAATCAGAGAATCCAAAAATCATGTGGATTGGTCGGAAAACAAGTATCTGGGACTTTACCTTATTGGAAAACCAATCTCATTAGGCACAATTTGGATGTTATGCACATTGAGAAAATTTTTTTTGATAATATTTTTAATACAAAGGATGAAAATGTTAAAGGAAAACCAAGGACAATGCAAAGTTTAGGAAGACTTGGCGAATTCACATCGTCCCGAAGTTACACGGATGAAAATGCAAATAAATATCCTAAGGCTTACACATTGATACATGGGAAAGAGCAATCAGAGTGGATTGCCAGTTGAAATTTCAGATGGTTATGTTTCTAACTCGGGAGATGTGCTGATTTATAGGAATAAACTGTATGAAATGAAGAGTCATGATTGTCATATTTTTATGCAGAGGTTAATTCCGATTGCATTTAGTGAGTTATTGCCTGTAAATGTATGGCAAGCTTTGACAGAGTTGAACATTTTTTTTTAAAGATTTAACTGCTATAGTCATAACAGAGGATGACATGAAACGTTTGGAAGAAGATATTCCCATTGTGCTTTGTAAGTTAGAGCGCATATTTCCACCAAGTTTTTTTGACTCCATGGAACATCTTCCAATTCATTTAGCTTATGAAGCAAGAGTTGTTGGTCCGGTGCAATATAGATGGATGTATCTATTTGAGCGATGAGTTTAAAAACTATTATGTATTGATACATAGTTTTAAAATTTATCTTATGTAATAATTAAAATCAATTCTATTTTTAGGTACCTCCAAGTTAAAGAATACGTCGTGAATAGCCAAAGTTGAAGGTTCAATATGTAATGCATGCTCGGGTTGAAGAAACTTCATCATTTCGTGCACATTATTTTCAACTCCGCCGTATACACACGATTAATTTAAAAGTGCCAGAATAGTGATGGTCAGGATTTGATTTGGAAGAAGATTCTGACATGCTTTCCATATTTAAATGTGTTGGTCGATCATTAGGAAAAGCAAAACTCAGACGTTTAACTGATATGGAATACAATGTAGCTCGCACGTACATATTGTTAAACCGTGATGAAATAAAGTCATACATTCAGTACGTAACTAACTAGGCGAATCTTTATTCATATATATATATATATATATATATATATATATATTTTAAATTTTAAAAGCATAAATATATTATAAAATTTACTTTATGAATATAGAATCTTGAAGGTAGTTGAGGCAATTTCAACTCGAAATTGAAGCTTCTGTAAATTGATGCTTAACTTTGAGACAGAGTTTGCATTATGGTTTCGAGAATTATGTAAGTAATTAATTTCAGAGAATATAAAAATGAAATAATATGTGAATATTTCTATAAGTACTAATTTCTTATAATTGTTATATATAGGCAAATCTACAATCATCCAACATCTCTAACCAAATGATCAAAGACCTTGCAAAAGGACCACTTTATAAGGTGAAATGACACACCCCCACCCCCTTCCAGCGGCGGGTGTGCCGGCCACTCCACAGAAATCCCCAACCGGCTAATTTGAACGACTAGAAACTCTTGTGAAGCGGTCGCATTGCTTGCCAAACCTCCTATAAAATTTTAATTTTCTTTCAACTTAGGATTTGGTAAAATCTTACAGCGGAAAACTCTAAGAGGCATGACTTACCAAAGATACAAGATACCCAAATCCGTATACATCCAATTTACACTATATCCAACATACAACCAAAGATACCAACACATTCTCACGAAATTATAATACTATACTATGTACATATATATGTTCCTTTATACATATTCAAAGTCTTTTCTTTACATAATATTCTTAATTACAGCACTTGTACAATGCCAAGACAAATCTTATCAGGCTCGAAATGGGCTCATGCAGACTGCACTTGGAAAATACGCTTAAAATAGAAAATAATGAGTCAAATGAGCCTGAGTGTATGCTTATAAAGGTTTTGCTTTTTCCTGAAAAACATTTCAAAATAAACCTCTTTACGTAGTTTTGCCAAATATTTTCCGTATGCCTTTACTTTGTTTGCTTACTTTAAAAAGTTTTCTAAAACTTTTCTCAGATTTCTCGCTACTCATTTGCTTTACTTTTTCTTAAAAGCTTATAAAACTCTTATTACTTGTTTGCTTAGAAGTTTATAAAACTTCTCATAATTTCGCTTGCTTGTTTTCTATCTTGCTTGAAAGTTTCTAAACATTTCACAAACCTTTTGCTTTAAAAGTTTCTCAAAACTTTTCATAAAAAAACTGAGCCCGTCCAACCGCATGCTTTGAAAAATAAACGGAGCCCGGTCTCAACCTGCTTGTTTTAAAATCCTACTCGAGCTCGCTCAACCGATCGCTTTGAAATCTAAATGGGAGCCATTTAACTGCCGCTTTAAACTCTAGAAAGCCTGCGCGACCGTGAACCAATGGTTGATTTTTCAAAACTGTATATCATGCTTATAAAACATCAACCACTGGAGGCCTATTTTTGCTTGTCGATTCATGGAACACTCAGAGCCCGGTGCATTGACTCGTGCGTGGAAGGACCTCGTGTCCGCGCTACACCTTTTCCCGTGAATATGGTGGAATCGACTCGTGTCGCCATCACCATAATTTATTAGAGCTCATAACCTTATATACTCCCGTACCTTCCACTTCCATCTCCTTTAAATTCATGACGAGGGACCTAAGTTTGCCGACCGTGCAAAACTACAATGCATGTATGAGATCCAACTCCACCGTGCACGCACGAATAACTCCTCGACCTATTGCTTGCTTAGAACTGGGTGGAAGGCCTGTTTTCGCAAATATTCTTTTGCTTCGCTTTTGCTTGTTCGTTTTGAAAAAATGGTTTTACAATTTAAACCATTTGCTTGTTATTTGAAAAATGGCTTAATTATTCAAACCATTTGCTTACTGTCATTATTGAAAATGGTTTTACCATTTAAAACCAATGCTTGCTTTTCAAAAATGGTTTAACTCAAAACCATTTGCTTGATTTTTAATTCATTGCTTGCTTCTTGAAAATGGTTTGCAATCAAAATCATGAAATACTAGTGTAAAAACACTTATAATAATAATATAATTAGTATTTGAAAATGAGTTAGAACACTCCACCTCTTTGCTTTTGCTAAACTTGGATACGCTCCACACTTTTTCCGCCTTGCTTTTTAACATACACACTTAATTCTAATACTTAATTTATTAAATTAATCGCCACGATAACGTATAATTTTAATGTACTTCCTAGACTTAGTCAAGACCGATTAGTGCCTTAAATAGTGCTATTTTGAGCCCTATTCAAGATAGGCTTGAGTTTATGCATTAATCGTATCACTGAGCCAATTGAGGTGTTCAGGGTCTACTTAGTATCACTTATGCCATTTCGAGGTTATTTGCGTTATTTTGCAGGTTTTTTGTGTACTTCATTCATTAAAGTCGAATTTGACGAGATGTTGAACCATGAAGATTGGAAACTATTTCCAGCCTCCATCAACATATCAAAAATCTCGTTGATGAAATGAAGGCAAAGTGAAGATGGAGGATGCAAAGTAGGGGTGCAAAGAGTGTGCCAAATGGGGTTAATGTTAATTCCAGAAATTCGCCATGATCACAAAATCTCGTCGGAGGCTTAAAATTCGCAGCCATACGAAAATTCCTGCAATCCTAGTAAATTTCGCTATATAGCGAAAATCCATCGTGCCCAAATGACTTCGGCAATCCCTGAAATTGAGAAATTCTCGCTAAAGTTAATAAATTTCGCTATATAGCGGAAAATCACTCGTGCTAGCTTAAATTCTCCATTTTCGCTATCTCTCGTGGCTCTCGCTTAAAGAAGCGAAATTCACTCGTGCATGTCGAATTCCCATTTTCGCAGAGTCTTCGTACTCGATAGTTAAATTTCGCATACGAAATTTTCGCTTACCTAGCGAAATTTTCCCCGCATAGCGAAATTCCCCATTCCTATTAAATTTGTAATTAATGCCAAACCACCCCGCTTTGGTGTATTACCTCCTCGTCCCTCAGATGAGCCAACATATTAGGCTTTCAGAGGTTTCACATCAAGTGGCCTATATAAGCCCCCATCATTTTTGTAACCCTAAGCAATCTTTTGGCAACTTTTCATTTATGTAAATGTCTCCCGCAGCTTTCAATTTAGGTTTTGCTTTTCTCTCTTTTCTCTCCTCTTTCTTTCATTTTCTAGGCTACCAAACACCCTCTTGAGATGACAACTCAAGCAGATGCTTACTGTCTCATAACTTGAAGAGGAGGGTTGCTAGCTTGGTTTCGGCACAAGTAGTCAGTTCTCATGTTTTAAATGCTACAGCATCGTATTTATGGCCCCAATTTTTCAAAATTGGGTTGAATATCATTTAATGTCATTACTCAGCCAATACTAACATGCTTTTGGTACGCACATACTTCTATTGTTGATGCACATATTCTTTGACGGCCTTTACGAGCCACCGAAATGAGGTCAGAAAAGGTTTTAAATCGAAGGGGTCAGAATGCATGTTGTCTGTGCTGACTAAATAGAGTTGTTTCTAGGTTAGGCTTAGTTAAACAAAGATCCTAAGTTATGGCTTGGGACTATAGGTTGCTCGCCATGATGAGGATAAACCCGAGGACACTGCTACCCCATGTTGTCGTTCAGCGACCTAAACCTTCAAAGTTACCTTTCACACTTCACTTTCAGTTTTGGTCAATAATCGATCCAAACAACTTCACCGTTTTGAAACAAACTAAAATCCAAATTAAAGCCTCACCATTTTCAACATCGATCCGAAATGTCATTCATAGATGAAACCCCATCCTGGTTCAATTTGATAGATCATCATATCACAGAATGACACAGTGAGAGGAACATAGGAAACAAATTTTGTTGATTCCGCTCACCCTACCGTGGCACGTAATCAAAATGGCGCCGCTGTTTCGGATGCTAACCACGATGATGAGTTGGAAGTGTACTTAATCCTTATTACAAGTGTAGGTGACCTTAATTCCTTTTGAATTTCTACTGTCGTAATCGCAAGTTTTCATCACTGGCAGTAACCAGACCGCTGTTTCTTCATAATAGCTTTTATTTTAGCTAACAATAACCCTTTTGCAAGTTTCATAGTGTTCTTGTTGTGTTCTGAATTGTAATGGTGTGTTTATGCACCACCGGGAAAGAGAGACATCAGTACTACAAAGAATCAAGACACCACCTGAAAAGGACAAAGGTATTAATAAGTGATTACCATGGAGCACTCCACCCTAGGAACAACAAAGTCAGCCGTACCCAAGAAACCCAAGAGTCTACGTATCCATGAGGGATCATATACACCCTCCTAGAGTTAGTGCCCTCCCGCATCACACCTCCTCGCCGAGACAGCATGAGACTCCTACCTAGTGCCCAATCTCACATATCACATGGTATGGAAACGAAAACCATACACTCATATAAGGGATTTTTGAGGAGGTATGCACTACTTTTAAGGAAGGTATGATGGCATGATTTGCTTGCCGTAAAGCATTTCCATTAACCCTAAAGGACAAGACCAAGATTTGGGCTTAACTCATCGAGGCCTGCAACTATTAGAGATCAAGTAGAGTTTAAGTGCACTCTTAAAGAAATTCTTCAAAGGTCTACAAGCATCAACAATTTGAAGAGACAATGGCACTTTGGTGTACTAAGATGGTGAGGTTCTACAAGGTTTTGAGAGATTTTATGGAGACTATCGCTGCATGCCCCACACCACGGGTTTGGCTACATGGATGCCAGAAACCACTTCTATGGTGGTATGTCTCCCGCCATGAAACGCTTATTTGAGACCATGCGAGGGGAGATTTTTGAGCAAGCATCCCGATGAAGCCATGGATTTTTTAAACTATGTGGTCGAACTTCTATATTTGACTCAGTCAACCCTAGAGAAATGGAAAAATGAGGCCTTTAGTCAACCCTAGAGCGGGATGCATAGACTGTCGAGATGAAACGAAGGCAGAATTTCAACCTTAGCTAGGAAGGTGGAGGAGCTAGAAGGCAAAGGTCTATGAAGTGTGCAAGGATCGAAAAATCCCCACAAGCCAATCCATGCACCATCTCTCCAATCCCCTCGTTCACTCAAGAACAAAAGATCCTATGGCCCTTCGCTGAAGGATTCGCGTCGAATATGCAAATGCCGAGGTCAAAATAAGCCTCCACAACTCCATGCTCCATATGGAAATACCCTCACGATCCCGATTGGAGGGAATCACCTGACTCACTCACAGAGCCAATCCCTGCCTATGTACCCCGAGGTGCCAAACCGGTTGGTTCCATCTCAATACGACCACACTCCATCCTCATCTCTGTGGAACAAGCCATATTGAATTTGAGTAGGTGGTAGGTAACTTTGTGGAAGAACAAAAGGGATCGATGTCTGGTTGGCACGAGATTGATCTTGTGAAACACGTGAACGAAAGAATGAATGGGCTTGAGAGCCCGATCTTAATCGAGAAAATAGACAACTTCTTGGTATTCAATCACAAAGATCCTTAATATTACGGAAGTGCGGGGGAGAGAGAAGGTTTCCTTCTGAGCATTGCCAAATCGAAAGGGTGCATGGGAGTAGGTTCATCGCTTGAATTCGGGGATGGATGAGGTCGAGCTATAATCACCACGAGAGGTGAAAAGAGGGGTTGATCGGCCCAGTACCCAAGCTTTGTTAAGGAAGCAGGAAAGGAGAAGAAATGGAGCGAGCATTTTACGAGAAGGAGGGACTCGATGAGCATTGCATGCCACCTCCGTTTCCCTGGCACTTAGAGAGCGAAGAAGGCATCTGGCGGCGAGGGCATCTACAGAAGTCACAAGGCGGTAAAAGTGAACATGCCCCCTTTTGGACATCATCAGACAAGTCCTGCCTATGCAAGTTTTGAAGGATCTTTGTGATCAAAAGGGGGTTAGGCATTGAGAAGAAGGCATTTCTAACTGAACAGGTGGGTGCCATAATCCAAAGCAAGAACCAGTCAAATCTGAGGATCTGGATGCTCCCCTGATTCCCGGTCGACATAGGTGGGACTAGCATAGACAGGCACTCTTGGTTAAGACCCCGTGTGAACCTCTTACATGCATACTCGAGTGTATGGCAGTTAGGTTTGGGTGAACAAACCTACCAACATCACACTATCATTGGCGATAGTCGGTGAAGATCCCTAAGGGAATAGTTGAGGATGTCTTGGTGAAGTAGACAAATTCTGCTACCTGGTAGATTTTGTGAGTGCTGAACTGCCGACGATTGCAAATGAGCCCCGATCATGTACCCGATCATCTAGGAAGACCATTTTGTACGCCAATGCAATCATCAATTGCTAGAAATGGGGTCATGCAACACATTTGGTAACATGACATTGGAGTTGAACATATTTCTTAGACAACAAGCACAAGCGAGGAAGAGCGAGAAATCAAGTAGGCGATGAAAAGTGTGTTGGTGGGTGACGGGATCTGAATGGCCCGAGAAATACGAAATGGCCAGCAAGGTGCGAGAGGTTTTGGTTTGCCATCGGTTCCCTTTGCGGGAGCAATTGCTGAGTTCAAATTCAATCGGTGAGAAGCCCGGCGACCCGATGGGAATCCCGAGCACGAGGAATCGGCTCAGGCCCTTCTTAGGGTTGAGGAGATCAAGTATATACAGACCTCCTTGAGTAATTTACATAATATTGAACTGGTTCGGTGTTCTCCAAAAGCAAGTGCGGAGTTCAATATTTTGCTATTTTAATTTGGTCAAATTTCCATTTTCTTAGGCTGGCCTAGAAAATTTCCTAATTTAGTAGCTTTCTATTTAAGCAAATTTGTTTAATTTTAGTAACTTATATTAAATTATTAGATATATTTTAAAAATAATTTTAATTTAATTTATTATTATTATTATTTTTATTTTTAGTAATATTTTAATTTTCATTTTAATGTTGAAAATGTGAATTGAGTGAAGGAATTTAAGCTATAATAGCGAGAGTGCAGGTGGAAACTCGACTCTTCGACTGCCTTACTTTATTTAAACCAGGGGAGGGCCAAAAGTTTTCATTCATTTCATCTCTTCCCCTCCCCGACGTGGTGCCGCTTTTTCTTGCGCGAAGTCACGTAGAGCCTGGTTTTTCCTTTGCGCGCACGCCTCATTGTACGCGTAGCCACCGGTTGCGTAGCCCACTTGCCGCTGCACCGGCCCGGCCAGGCACCACGTGGCAGAATACTGGCTGAGCCATTGCGGCGGCAATGAGGCCACGAGCTGCAGCGCACTGTTCGCGCCCCTGGCGCCGTCCTTGTGACTTGGCACCAAGTACCGCCATGCGGCGGTGCCTCATCTGTCTGGTGGAGCCTGGTTACCGTCGTGTTCTCTTGAGTGTGACCGGCCGTCGGCGGTGAGTTCACTAGCGTGGGAGCCATAGTCCTTGCCTGTGTCCCCCGAGCCTTTGCCACCCTTACGCCTCACGAGTCCCTTTTCTGAACTTCGAAGCTATGGTGCGTGCAGTGGGTCCCTTTGAGACACCGTTTGGTTAATACCGGCGAGAGGATGGACCCGGTTCCAACTCACGGACCGGCCCCGTGCCAACTCCGGTCCGAGGCGGTCCACGAGGCCTCGGGGGGGTTTAGGAGGTATCAGGCCGCGAGATGGGACCGGGCCCCGTCACCGTGCCTCGACGGAGATGCAGGAGGCCCCGACCTCGGGCGATACTTTGGGCACAGGTGAGTCATCCTCATCGGTTCGGCAGATCTTCGACCATGTCGGCCGTGGCGACCTCTTCGCTACCGATTATGCAGCCTCCAGGATCGGGGCGGTGCTTTGTCGGGCACCTATTAGGGAGCAGTGTTCATTCGAGAACTTCCGCTTAGAGATGTAATACTGACGTCCGAAGCTGCTATTGGCCCGGATCCCAGTTCGAGGACTCGATCACGGCGATCGAGCCTCCTCTTTGCCATTTATGGCCTTGAGCGGTTCCTCTTGCCCAGGTGATTCTGATTTACCATTCGATGACCTCGGGAGGGCACCTAGTCAGCTCGGGCTCCGGTTCACTATCGGCGATCGCCCGGGAGTGCCGCCACGGCGGACATATCAACCGCGTTGGGCACCTGCGAGATACCGTCAGACGGTCGAGGTTATCGGGTGGTCTCGCCGCTCTCTGTTGGGGAGATGGTCGCATTCTTGCAGAACACCACATTGCAGGGCCGGTGCCCTTCTGAGGAGCGGCTCCGCCTCGGATCTTCTTGGTCGATCACCTATTCAGGACCAGCCTCTTCCCGCTGCAGCACTACGTACAGCGTAGAGGGGCCATCCTGGAGGCTCTTTCTTTTGGATCTCCCGGAGGATCTTGGTTTGAGTCTCAGGCGGTGATGACCTCCTTGATGCATTTTGAAGACAAGGTCACAAGTAAGGGCTGGTTGAGCTAAGTCTTCACTCAGTCTGAGACTGTTCCTGGCGCCGACTCAGAGCCAGTTGAGCGGAGATTTAGATGCCCCAGGTCTGTGTCGATGGAGCGACGATGGTGATGCCCGTATCTTTTCTCGCATCGGGACCGGGAGGTTCGGTTCAGGCTGAGCATTCTCACGAGAGGAGGTAGTCGTGCCGGGCACGAGATGGAGAGGAGTCCGATTAGCCGATCGTTCTCCTCCATCTCCTCTCTACCTACTTGGTAGCAGCCCATAGCGACCACTCTGGTCATCATTTACATCTGGCATTCGGCCCAGATGCGTGCATGCCCATTTCGAGAGAGAGATGCGAGGTGTGATGGATGCTATATGCTCATTGGCCGCCACCCGGTGACATAGGACCGAGGTTGGCTGGCTGAGGCTACTCTAAGTCACTTTGTCACTCCATAACAATGAATCATGACACATTTGGGTATTCGTGCGTTCACTGACCAGTGAGCCCTACGATGCGGCTTCTTTGGATATGTTGCGGCAGCCGGCGGTAGCTACGAGACCCACACCACCACCACGGGAGTGAGGTGGTTTGATTTCTTTATGATTTTGTAGTTATCGGCTTTATCAAGCGCCTACTAATTTTGTTTGGTTATGTATTAGCCATAGTAGGCGGTGATATTTTTATCATTTAACGATATGTATGTACTAGCCATTTTGGCTATATCAAAAGCTATACGCTATTATATATGTAGTTTACTTCACTTTTGCAAAATCTTTTTGTGTCCCCATTTTGTGTAACCGTTTTTGTCTTCAATTGAATTGCTTTAATTGAACAATTGAATTGCCTTTAATTGAAAAATTGAAACCTTGCATGTTACCTTAATGCTAGAACAAGTCCATGTTTAGGCGATTTTGGTCGAGTTGATTCGGCATTATCAGCCTTGAACATTCCCCCTTAAGCTAATTCACTGCGCACATGGTGTACCAATGGGTTTGTCAAATTATTTGCCTCCTTTCACTTTGCATAGCCGACCTTAGGTATGTTGGCAACCCATGATAGGTTTGTGTTACCCATATTTGAAGACCAATGTAGTCTTCCAAAAAGGAAAAGAAAAGAAAAAGCAAAAAGAAAAAGAAAAGAAAAAGAAAAATAAAGTGACACTTTGCCTTGAAACAGGCGCGGTCAGGGGTATATGGCAGCCTTTGAAGCCGTGCCTAAACGCCAGTGGTTGGGAGTCATCGACTTAGTGTTAATTACGGGTGAATGGGTGAGTTGGCCCAGTGTAGGTGCTTGATTCTCGAGATCATTCGGTCGGTGAAGCACAATAGAGTTTGTGGTCAAGTGATCCTTTTGGCTTGATGCCTAAACCTTAATTGGTTGGGAGTCATCGGTGGACCGTTAGGACTTTGGTGAAGTCGAGTTTTGAGCATTACACCTACCAGTAATCAATAAAAGAAGAAGAGTGTAGCTTTCCCTATCTAGGTTGTTAATGACTTAAGGCCGTACCGTTAGCTAGGTTGGGGAGGGAATAATTTTGCACTTTATTGTCCAATGCAGGTTATATTAAGACATTAGATCTTTGTGAAATTGGGTTGATTACCATGGATCGGATATTTGACCTAAAAATTGTTCTTATATGGTTTTGCTCTCTCATGTCGGTTTACCAAGCTTGGTATCAATTGTTCATTTTAAAGGTAATGTCTATATGTATATACCCTTTTTTTGTTGAACCATAAACTTTTTGAGAAAATCACTGCATGCATGCCTTTATTATTTTTGCATTGCTAAGGGACTAGCAACGTGTCGGTTGGGGGGTGTGATTAGTGCCCAAATAGTGCTATTTTGAGCCCTATTCAAGATAGGTTTTGAGTGCTTTGCGCACTAATCGTATCAATTAGGTAATTGGTGTTAGTCTACTTAGTATCACTTATGCCATTTCGAGGTTATTTGTGGTTATTTTGCAGGTTTTTGTGTACCTCGTCCATTAAAGTTGAATTTGATATCGAGATGTGTTGAACCATGAAGATTGAAACTATTTCTAGCCATCAACATATCAAGTCGGTGATGAAATGAGAGCAGAAAGTGAAGATGGAGGATGCGGTAGGGGTGCGGTAGGCGAAACGTTGAACAACAATTCGAAATTTCATATGATTGCGAAAATTTCATTTGGAGTGAAAATTTCTCAGCCATAGCGAAAATTTATGATCCTCAGTGAAATTCGCTAGGCTAAGCGAAATTTAGCTATATACTTGAAAATCCTTGTGCCTAGAGAAATTCTCCATTTATTTATCTCTCGAAATTTTCGCTATCTCTCACAATTTTCGCTAGGCTAGCAAAATTTACTAGGTAGCGAAATTCAATACATAGCGAAAATTCCCATTTAAGCTATCTACGGTAATGGTATTACCCAACAGGCTGCGAGAATTAGCTACTGAAAATTTTCCCTATGTGAGGAATTCCCTACCTGTTAAATTTATTGTAATTAATGTGGCTTGACGTTTGGTGTATTACCTCATTGTCCCTTAATGAGCCAATATATTAGGCTTTCTTGTAGTTTCACACATTGGGTGGCCTATATAAGCCCCATCATTTTGTAACCTAAGCAATCTTTGGCAACTTTTCATTTATGTAAATATCTCCTTGACTCAATTTAGGTTTTCTTTCTCTCTTCTCTCTCCTCTTTCTTTCATTTTCTAGGCTACCAAACACCCCTCTTGAGGATAATGACTCAAAGAGATGCTTGGTAGAATCTCATAACTTTGAAGAGAGGAGGGTTGCTAGCTTGGTTTTGGGGCGGTTAGGTTGTCTCATGTTTTAAATGCTAAGTCTTGTATTTATGGCTCCCGACTTTTCAAAATTGGGTTGAATATCATTTAATGCCATTACTTTGTGATACTTACCATGCTTTTAGAATTGGTGCATACTTATTGTTAGATGCCTTTGTTATTCTTTAGATAGCCTTCTGAGCCATGAAATGAAGGGTTTGAGTGCTAGGGTTTTTAGGCGAAAGGAGTTTGGCAAATGCATGTTACTGTGTTGTCAAATAGGAGTGTTTCTAGGGTTAGGTTTTTCTAGTTAAACAAAGATCAGGTTATGGCTTGGACACTATAGGTTGCTTGCCATGATGCGAGGATAAAACTTAGGACCTTGTTACCTATGTTTGTCAGAAGCTAGTGACCCTAAACCGCTTCAAAGTTACCTTTTCACACTTCACTTTCAGTTTACAATTAATACGACATCAAACAACTTCCCTTGTTTGAAACAAATCTAAAAATCAAAATTAAAAGCCTCACCATTTTCAACAACGATCTTGAGTCATTCATAGGATGAAAACCCATCCTAGTGTTAGAATACTGAACCACTATCTGCCGGTAGCTTGACTCTGGCGTGCAGGAGAAGGCTATAGGGAAACAAATTTTTGTTGATTCGGCTCACCCTACCGTGCATGAATCACACACTGGCAGTGCAGCCGCTTCGGCGGCGGAGTGCCTTCACGTTTCGTCGAGTTCCAATCTTATTTGAACCTCTTAATCATTTACTAAGGTTCCTAAACTATCGGTGTACGAATTCGGGCTTAATTACACAAAAACACAGCATTCTGGGCATTTTGGGCTCACATGTACCGGTACACCCTGGACCTGTACCGGTACATGTTGCATCCTGACCCAGCATGTACCCATTTTATGTTGGCCCTGCAGTGGGGTGTGCAATTTTTGCTGTCTCACCGGTACACCTCAGAAATGTTGCCCAGTTTGTTTGTTTTGCCACTTTTGCTACCAATTCTCTCCATACAACTTCTATAATTCATAACATCTCAGAATAATCATGGAAATCATCCAAAACAACTCCAAAATACTTGTATTGGTGTTTAGAACATAACCCAAATAGCAAGTGAAAATCTAAAATCAACCTAAGGTCCACCAATTCTTCTAAAAATAATATAATTTGACTGATTCCATGTTTCTTTCCACCAATTGGGGTTTACCTCTGCTTAACAAATCAAAGGTTTATGTGATCTTTGCACAAAGCCTAGACCAAGAGCAACTAATCTCACCAAACCTTAAGAATCAATTACTACTAAGGCAAAAAACATACGATTTTTGAACTTCTTCTCCTTCTCCTTCTTCTTCCTCTTCCTTGCTCTTCTCTTCTCCTACGGGTTTGCTAGGGCAATTTGAGACCAAAATGAAATTTTGGTTTTTGTCTTCCTCTTTTATATTTTCCACTTTCCCTTAATTGCAATTTAGTCTTCATTTCTTTAATATTGCAATTGTAACTTATTTTATTTGTATTGTGGTCCATCTCTAATTTGATTTTTTCTTTTCATATCCTTTTTGCTCAATGACAATTGTACCCTTGTTTTAATACCATAATTCCGGGTTCCATAAATTATCATTTCCTACTTTAGTCTCCAAAATACTACAATGTGACACTTGGTACTCTTATGCGTAACTTTGAAAGCATAGAATTTTATAATAATTTTTATTATATATTACGGTATGGTGAAGCCAAACTTGGGTTTTTCAGGAAATTGATAAATTGACAAGTTTATGAAATGATAAATTTAGTGAACCCAGTTTGACTATGGGAACAAGGATAAAATTGAAATTCAGGGATATAAAAATCAAAAGTAAGATGGGCCGTAATAAGCAAAACAAGTTAATTGAAAATTTAAAGAGTGAAGGACAGCCTTTTGAAATTAAGAAGGTATGGAGAATTAAAAAGTATAAAGGGAGTGTTAGGACAAACAAATGCATTGTCTACATTTTTGCCCTAGCAAACGTGTGAGAGGAAAAAGAAAGGAGAAAACGAGGAAGAGGAAGAAGAAAGGAGAAGGAGAGGAAGATCAAAGCCAAGGTATGTTTTTAACTTGGGATCCAAGTGTGAGCTGATTTCAGCCTTGGTTTAGAAATTGTTCCTCCTTGTCTAGGAGTTTTATGGAAAGATCACACAAACTCTAAATTGTTGAGGTTAAGAGGGTAAAACCCCTAGTAATGAAAAACATAGAATCCTCCTTTGAGGTTGGATTTACGGTTTTAATTGCAAAGTAAAGGGGTTGGAGTTAAACCAAACCCTAACAAATTCTTAATATTGGTTTGTGTATGGTCATAACCCATATTAGAGTGGTTTTGAGAGAAAATCGCAGAAAGGAAAGGTTTTGATGAAGGATATGGATTGAATGATAAATTGAGTAGAAAAGAAGTCATAAGATGAATTTGAAGTGGTCTTAAGTGTTTATAGAGTATATAGTTGATTTGGGTAGCAAAATATGGAAAAAAAAAATGGAGAAAATACACGATGCAGGCATTTCGGGTCACATGTACAGTACACCTTGAAAGTGTGCAGTACACCCTCGGCTGAACATGTCTTTGGTACATGTTGAAGTTATATAGGTACACTGTAGTATGCTTTTCCTATTTAAATAGTTTTGTATTGGCCTGCTTCCTCATTTCTTATTCGATTTAAGTGATTCAAGTAACCAATTAAAATAGACTTCAAGGAGAATCAAACATAAAGAAATAGGAATCGTCAAATTATGATTCTAAATGGCCTAAAAATTCACTCAAAGTGGGGCCATGTACAAGCCAATTTCTGCATCAGTTTGATCATTGAGTAGTCCGGGTTGTTTCGAACGTAACTTGAGTTTCGATTGCTCGAATTAGGTGATTCAGTTGGAGCCATTAGACATCAGCACCTTAGATTTAAAGAGTACAAAGAGATAGTGTCAAATATGGAGTTAAGACCCCGGAAAAATTAGTAATGGCTTGTTCCCGGTGTCTGGATAAACCGACTAGTTTGACAGAAAATGCCATAACTTTGGTTGGAATGATTCCAATTTCTAAAGTAAAGAGTAGACTCATAGAGGAATAAGAATGAGACTAAGTAAAAAAAAGCGTCTGAGTACCTCTTGCATATCACAAAGCCTAGCTTGCCTCAGTGATATTCGTTTAGTATGATTATTTGCTTAATCACTAAAAGTGAATAAATTGTATTTGACTAGGTGCGGGTGAAGACGATAACCTGACCTAGGATTGACATCGAGAAAGAAATGGAATCGATAATTGGTTTGTTCTATAAGTGATCTTTATTCCAGTATGTTCTATACCTGTTCTTTATTCTAGTTTGTTCTATAACTGATCTTTATTTCAGTTTGTTCTATACCCATTCTTTATTCTTTGTTTGATCTCTAAATGTTCTTTATTCCAGTATTGTTCTATACTTGTTCCCGTTCTCTATTTGTGAAATATTCATATATATTGATTTGAATCATTGTTATTGACATTTGCCAAATATATGCATGTATGCAGTATTTGAAGCGTAAGTGAATTCTTGCTGTAAATAAATTGATTTTGAAGCGTATTATTGAATGGCCAAACGTAGTGGGATTAAATGGCGGGTGCATCATGAAGGTAATCGTATTTGTCTAATCTTGAAATCACATTTCCTTTCTTGGTGTGGGGCAGGCGGATTCATAAATTGAATCTATCGTGAATGTGAGCTTCTATAGTCATATGTGAGGCGATAATATTGAGCAATCCCATTACTCTTGAATGACAAACGGGCCAGATTCGCAGAATACGTAAGTGAATGTGATTCCTATAGTCATAATGAGGCGGTAATATTGAATGTGAAACCACATTACCTGCTGAATGACAAACGAGGCGGGGATTCACCAGAAAGCGAATGCGTAGCGTGGATGTGAATTCTATATAGCTATATGTGGAATCACAAACCAGCAACGATGGTATTGAAAAGTGTATTTGTATAAGTATCTTTACATTACGCGATATTGTATAAACATTATTTTGATAAATGCATGATTTAAGCGTATTGTTTTTATCAATGCGGAGTACCGAAGTGATGAACATCGAAGCAAGACTCAAGATCGAGGAGCTCGAGTCATAGAAGGAATTAGGGTATGCTCGGAGTCATGGCCAGATACTCCGTTTCTTCGAGCATTGACATTTTGTAAAACAGTTTGAACTCTAGATCATTATTTTTGTAAAGGCATTTTGTTAAATGTAAACGTTATGAATCTTTTGTTAATTGTCAATGTTTTATGGGCTTGCTAAAATAAATTGCTTCCGCGAAATTACAAATTTAACATGAATAAAATAAGCCAAATGTTTTGATAAGATAATTGGAAATGTCGGAATTAGCTAGGGCTCGGCTTGGATCATGGCCGGTCGAGTTGGGAGTTCGGGTCGCGACTCTTTGAACTAAAATTAAATAAACGATAACTAAAGGGATTTGATTAATGACTTTAAAAGAAATAAAGCAGCGTCCACAGGGGTTTCGGTTCGGACTCACGATCGGGTCGGGTAGGGCTCGAGGAGTCGCCACGGCACTATTGGTGTGAGAGCCTAGGTTTAGGCGGTTCTACAAAGTGATTTTGAAATTGTTTGTAAATGATTTCGAAATTGTTTATGACATGCATTGCATTTGCATATAAAGGATAATATGACTCTGATGCGGATCTTGTGGGTCTTAATAGGATAATTCTGGGAATTGGCAAGGTATGATATCTTGGTGACGAACCCGCTCGAGCATAGTGTTATTGTGAACAAAGTGTATAGAGATTGTCCCATCAAAATAGGAGAGTATGAATTTTTGGGAGATTTGATTGAGTTATCCTTCATGGAATTTGATGTGATATTGGGGATGGACTAGTTATCCTACCTTTGGCGATGATCGGTGTAGAATGAAAGAGTGACTTTGAGAACAGAATGATGATGAAGTGACTTTCATTGGTGAAGGTCAAACCACCTCTCTAATGTGATATATGCGACCCTTTGCTAGAATAATGGTCTTGGAAAAGGATGTGAATCCTACCTAAGCTTATGTGATTGATACGATGGCAAGGAGCTGAGTGTATCGGAAATATCCTGCAGATTAGTGACTTCCGGATGTGTTTGAAGAGTTGTCGGGGATTACCTCCTGAAGGAGATTGAGTTTGCTATCGACATTGTACCAGGTGTCACACCGACATCCATTACGGCGTATAGAATGGCTCCACTTGAGCTAAAGGAGTGAAATTATGATTCTGGCTTCTTCCAGAAAGGTTTATTCGACCATGTGTATCACCCATGGGAGCTCACATGCTTTTGTCGAAGAAAGATGGTACACTTTCGGCTATGTGTTGATTATGAACAGCTAAACAAGTTGTGAGTAAAAGAATAAGTATCCGTTACCGAATTGATGATTTATTGACCAATTGAAAGGTGCAGTATCTTTTCGAAGATTGAGCGAGATACGGGTATCGTCGGTTGAAAATTAAAGATCTTGGAGTGTGCATAAGGCGGCGTTTAGAACCACGATATGGACATTATGAGTTCAGCCTTAATGCCGTTTGGTTTGACCAATGCTCGGCGGCTTTCATGGACTTAATGGTCGTGTTTTCGATCGTATGTGGATCCCGGTTTGTCATAGTGTTCATAGGCGACATTCTTGTGTATTCGAAAGATCGGGAAAGTCATGACACACACCTTCAGGTAGTGTTGGAGATTTTGAGAAAATAGCAGTTATATGCGAAACTCAACAAGTGTGAGTTTTGGATGGCTGAAGTGTCCTTTCTTGGGCACATTGTATCGAAAGAAGGAATCCGTGTGGATCCATAGAAAATAGAAGTGGTTGTCGAATGGGAAGCCTGAAATGTCTGAGAGTACGTAGTTTCATGGGACTAGCAGGTTACTACAGAAGATTTGTTAAGGGGTTTTCTATGATTGCGACCCCGATGTGAATTGCTCCGGAAAAATGTAAAGTTTGAATGAGTGAAAAATGTCGAGAAGTTTCGAAAAAGCTAAAAGCATTCTTAGCAGAGGCTCAGGTGCTTGCACAAATAAACCTAGATAAAGAATATGTGATCTATAGTGATGCTTCACTAAATGGACTTGGATGTGTCCTAATGCAAGGGGGTAAAGTGGTAGCCTATGCTTGAGCGGTGACGTAGAAAGAACTACCCCGCATGATTTAGAATTGCCGCGGTGTATTTGCGTTGAAAATTTGGAACATTATTTGTATGGAGAAAAGTGTTTCATTGCAACGATCATAAGAGTCTTAAGTATTTGCCCTCACAACGAGAGCTTAACTTGAGACAACGGAGGTGAATGGAATTGATAAAAGATTATGACTGCGTGATTGACTATCACCCGGGAAAGGCGATGTAGTGGGCGTGCCTTGAGTAGGAAGGCAGTGGCAGCCGAGGGTTGAATGCCCGATTTGTCATTATCAGGGCGATGGTCTGCGATAGTGGCGGGAATTAATAGTGAGACGAATTTGTTGAATCGAGTGCTAGAGGCACAAAGAAAGATGATAAAATTTATGCCATAATAGATCAGATTAGAGATAGTAAAGAAACTGAGTTCACAGTGAATGAAAATGGAGTATTATATTATAAGGATCGGGTTTGTGTACCCGATGATGATGAATTGAGGAAAGCCATACTTGAAGAGGCACATAGTGGATCTTTTGCTATCCATCCCGGTAGCACAAAGATGTACCAAGATTTGAAAATGTCATTCTGGTGGTCTGGAATGAAAAGAGATGTATTAGAATTTGTAACCAAGTGTTTGGTGTGTGAAAGTAAGAGCGAGCATCGAGTTCCTTCGGGATTATTGCAGCTATCAGAATACGAGTGAAATGGGGCCAGAATAACCATGGACTTTGTGGTTGGGTTACCATTGAGGGAGAAAGCGCATATTTCGGTTGGGTCGTAGTGGGCCAGGTCAACCAAGTCGACTCACTTCTACCCGGTGAAGCAGGCTATTAAGCAGCCGAGCTAGCGGTTGTATATCAAGGAAATAGTTCGGTTACAGATTCTGTATCATTATTTCGAGACCGAGATCCGAGTTTGCCGGGTACAAGGGAAAATTGCAAGAAGGCCATGGGCACTTTGGCGAATTCGTCTGACGTTCCACCGTGAGCGGATGGACAATCGAAAGTGATCTAGATTACGGAAGATATGTTAAGGAGTTGTGCGATGCGACTATGAGGAGGATTGGGATCGACATATCCCTTTGGTTGGTGTTGTGTACAGCAGCAGTTTCAATCAAGTATTGGAATGACGCCTTCTGAGGCTACATATGGAAGAAAATGTAGAACAGATTGTGTTGGACGGAATTGAGTGAAAGAAGTGATTGGCCTGATTTGATACAAGAGCGAAAAAGTTAAAATGATTAGAGAGATTAAAGTGGCCGCGTACGACAGACGGAAGTCATATCACAGGCATGAAGAAAGGATATTCGATATGAGTCGTGAAAAAGTGTTTTTAAAAGTATCGCCTTGGAAGAGGTGATGAGATTCGAAAAGGGGCAAGTTGGGCCCCGAGATTTGTTAGCCCATATGAGGTAATCGAAAAAAGTGGGTCCGGTGGCATATGCAGTTTGGCTTTACCTCGGACTTGGAAAAAGATCCATAATGTTTCCATGCATGTCCCGTACTGCGAATGCCGTCGGACCATCACATATAGTTTCTTCGGAATGGTGAGCTTAGGCCGGACTTGACATATGAAGAAGAGCCAGTAGAGATTTTGGCTCGTGAAGTGAAAGAAGCTAACGGAACAAGAAGATTAGTTGGTGTTCGAAAGTGTTGTGGAGAAACCGCAGGCAGAAGAAACCACTTGGGAGGTTAAGAACGTGCGGCCGATATCCATAGCTGTTTAACTAAGGTAAATTTAGAGGACGAAATTTTCTTAAGTGGGGGAAAGTTGTAACGCCCCAAAAATACCCTAGAATTTTATAATAATTTTATTATATATTACGGGGTATAGATTAGACAAACTTGGGTTTTTCCGGGAAAATTGATAAATTGACAAGTTATGAAATGATAAATTTAGTGAACCCGGAAATTTGAGCACTAGAACAAGGATAAAATTGAAATTCCATAAGGGATATAAAAATCAAAAAGGGAGTAGAGATGGGCCATAATAGAAATAAAACAAGTTGAATTGCAAAATTAAAAGAGTGAAGGACCTTTTTGAAATTAAGAGAATTATGGAGAATTAAAAAGTATAAAAAGGGAGTGTTAGGACAAACAAAATGCATTGTCTCATTTTGCTAAGCAACGTGTGAAGGAAAAAAGAAAGGAGAAAACAAGAAAGAGGAAGAAGAAGAAGGAGAGGAAGATCAAGCGAGGTATGTTTTAACTTGGGATCAAGTGTGTTTGATTTCCTAAGGCCTTGGTTTAGAAGAATTGTTCCTCCTTGTCTAGGGTTTTGTGGAAAGATCACACAAACCCTTAAATTATTCGAGGTTAAGAGGGTGAACCCCAAAATGGTAGAAAACATGGAATCCTCCCTTTGAGGTTGGATTTACGGTTTAATTGCAAAGTAAAGGGTTGGGTTAAACCAAACCCTAACAAATTCTTGTCTTTAGTTTGTGTATGGGTAATAACCCATATTAGAGTGGTTTTGAGAGAAAATCATGAAAGGTTTTGATGAAGGATATGGATTGAATGATAAATTGAGTAGAAAAGAATCATAAGATGAATTTAGTGGTCTTGAAGTGTTTATGAAGTATATAGTTGATTTGGGCAGCAAAATATGGAAAAAAAAAATGGAGAAAATACACGTGCAGAATTTTCGGGTCACATGTCTCAGTACACCTTGAAAGTGTACTGTACCTTCGAGCCGAACATGTCTTAGGTACATGTTAGGGGTGGCTCAGAGTACACCCTATTACCTTTCCTATTTCAACTAGTTTTTCGTATTTTGGCCATAACTTCCTCATTTCTTATCAGATTTAAGTTATTGAGTGGATTGGAATTAAAATAGACTTCAGGAGAATCAAACATAAATAAATGAAGTATCGTCAAGAATTCCGATTCTAAATGGCCTAAGAATTCACTTCAAAGTGGGGCCATGTACCAAGCCAATTTCTGCATCGAGTTTGATCATTGAGTAGTCAGGGTTGTTTGACGTAACTTAGGTTTCGGTGCTCCAATTGGTGTTCCAGGTTGGAATAGAACCCTTAGCACCTTAGATTTAAAAGAGTACAAAGAGATAGTGTCAAATATGGAGTTAAGACCTCGGAAAAATTAGTAATACAAACTGTTCCCAGTGTAATCCGGGTAAACCGACTAGTTTGGCATGAAAATGCCATAACTTTAGTTTGGAATGATTCCAATTTCTAAGTAAAGTAGACTCATATTCGTTTAGTATGATTATTTGCTTAATCACTAAAAGTGAATAAATTGTATTTGACTAGGTACGGGTGAAGACGATAACTGACCTAAGTTGACATCGCGAGAAAGAAAGCGAGGTCGATAATTGGTTTGTTCTATAATGATCTTTATTCGATGTTCCTATACCAGTTCTTTATTACAGTTTGTTATAAGCGATCTTTATTCAGTTTGTTCTATACGTTCTTTATTCTTTGTTTGATCTCTAAATGTTCTTTATTCGATGTATTATTTCCATACTTATTTCTCGTTCTCTATTTTGAAATATTCATATATATTGATTTGAATCATTGTTATTTAATTTGTTTGCCAAATATATGCATGTATGCAGTATTTGAACTATAAATTAATTCTTACATAAAAAGTAAATTGATTTTGAAAGCGTGATGAATGACCAATATGGCGGAGATTCTGGCGAGTGCGTCATGAAGATGGCAAATGACTGTTTAATCTTGAATCGCATTCTTCTTGAATAATGACGGGACGGGGATTCACCAAGCGAATGCATCGTGGATATCGACTTCTATAGTCATATGTGAGGCGATAATAATGAGCAGCGAAATCCGCATTACTCTTGAATGACAAACAAGGCGGGATTCACCAAGCCCGGGTCTGTCGTGAATATCAATTCTATAGTCATATGTGAGGCAGTATGTGAATGTGAAACCACATTACCTAACTGAATGACAAGCGGTAGGATTCGCAAGCGATACGTAATTGGATGTCGAATTCTATAGCTATATGTGGAATCCTGAAGCCAGCGAAGCGATGGTGATGAAGATGCATTGTATAAGTACCTTTACATTACACTGATATTGTATAACGACATTATTTTGAAAAATGCATGATGTATATGAACGAAAATGGAATACAGAACCACTAAGCATGAAAATGCTTAGCATATTGCTTTTATCAATGCGCGGTGCAGTGATAGACCTTCGAATCAAGACCCAGATCGAGGGCTGGAGTCATAGAGAAGGAATTACGAAGTATGCTCCGTCATATGCATTACTCCATTTCTTTCGAACATTGACATTTTTTAAAACAGTTTGAACTCTGGATCATTATTTTTGTAAAGGCATTTTGTTAAATGTAAACGTTATGAATCTTTTGTTAATTGTCAATGTTTTATGGGCTTGCAAAATAAATTGCTGAAATTACAAATTGCATGAATAAAATAAGCAAATGTTTGATAAGATAATTGGAAATGTCGAATGACGAGACTCCGGCTTGAATCATCAGCAAGGTGATCAGCGACTCTTTTGAAAATTAAAATTAAATAAAACGATAACTAAAGTGATTTGATTAATGACTTTAAAAAGAAATAAAACGAGCGTCCCCGGGGTTTCGGTTTGGACTCTGTCGGGTCGAGTAGAGACTCGAGGAATCACAAATATACACCATACGGTATCATGTCTCTTTGTACACTCTCTCGGGACGGTGTGTTACATGAAATCATTTTCGAGTGTTATTAGTTCCTGTGAGGAGATATGCGCATGGTTCAAATAGTGGAGGAATGAATGATTAGTGTGCGTAAAGGTTCTAGCCATAGTGTAAATGAGCTCGTACTATGGTCGGTTGCGAAATTTTGGAGTTAGAAGCCTTTGCTCTGCAATAAAGAGGAATTGTCTTCAAGTGTTCATAAGTTTTGATCTATGGCAGCCCTGAGCCAGGGTCCGTTGGCCTGTCCCGACCAGCGAAACGTCGTGATGTGAGCGAGCATTTCTCTGGCTCAGGTAGAGTCTCCTTTGTCACGGGGACCAAATACAAAACACATATACATCCCCAAAATAGTGCAATAGATCAATATATCCAATACATCCAATCACATGATATCGACCACTTGGGCCTAAGCGATACTCATAATACATACTAACTATGAATCCAACTATATACTAAATAGTTACAAGAGTTACAATATTTTCACTCTTATACAATACATATATTAAAATTAGACATTTCAATACATGTATATATCATCAACCAAAGCCACAACCCGGCTTTCTTCCAATCCTCAATCCACACAGAATGAATGGTCCTCGCACGCTCACATTGCCTATAAAATAGTATCCTCTGACGGGGTGAGCTAATGCTCGATAGTGGAATCGCCCTAAGTGGGCTACTCTCTATAAGTGCGGTGCAATGTTCCAAAATAAACACACATTCAAGCAAATGCATGATCCTACTTGAATGTCACAACTCATCCTCGTACCCAGGAGTCCTCACCCATTCCGCTAAGCCTCGTATGAGAATTATTATTTTGTTTGTTTGTGGACAACCCTCCAGATGTGTATGTATCAATTAGGCAACTCAGACGATTGATATTATTTGTGGACTACCCTCAGATGTATATCGGTGGGCCGTCTCCGGCGATTGATATTTTAATTTGGTACCCTCCAGATAATTAATATTTTTAGACAACCTTCCAGAACCATTTTCTCTAGACTCATCTCATACTCACTCCCCTATAGTCATAGGGTGTTAAGTGCATATGAATGCATATGCCAATTCCAATACGATTAATGCACATGTAAATATATAAACATGCATATATTTACAAAAATTCAGTCACACAAATCATGTCATGTAAATTCTCATTTCATACATCAAAATTAGCTCACTTGGGCTAATGATCAAACACGAGCAATTCGACTTGAATCACTCGATCAAACACATTAATTCGCAAAAATATATTTTGAGAACACTGTTTCGGGAATAGTGAAACCCTCGGTTACTATTCTCGAAAAATCACAAATCATCGGTTCTTAGTGAACCACTACTGACCATTCAGGCCTCTTTCATATCAAAGCATGATTTATTTCAAAATTTCATGATTTACCAACCAAACAGCCCCTAAAACAGCTACGGGCTGCACCTTGGCTTCAAAAAAAATGTATCAAGATTGATCGTGTTTTGGGATGATCAAGCTTGATCGTTGAAGCCATCTGCGGCCAGAAAGCGTTGAAAAACACTTAAATAAAGTGTAAAACCCAAGTAGGAGAAAACCCTTACCTCCTCGGAGTTTTAGAGCTCCCTAAATCTGGTACCCGCGAAGCCTCTCGCGTGAAGCGACTTTTCAGCTAACATACAGCGCCGACGGTAGGATCTTAGTATTTCTAGAGAGAGGAAGACTCTCTCACTAAAAATGGTGGAGTCGATACTGGATCCTTTTCTTCAATTCCCGTTTTTTGCTTATTCTAGTTGGAGAAGAAGAGTCCTATTTACAATTTTGTCTTCTTGTGACTTAAATCAAACTTAAAAATGACCATTTTGTCCCTTCTTTTCCCAGTTTTGTCATTCGGCACTACCTCGGCCGTCTATTTTCATCGTTTCTCTACTCATAACACTCATGGCACATGATTACGTGATATATGTGACTTTCATCTCATCGAAAATCATTTTACGACACCCGAAACGCGATGCCTCGAAAAACGTGTAAATTCCGACTATCTCGGAATTCAACGAAATTTGACGTGCTAGCTAGATTTCGCGAGACGATTCCAACGGTGAAGTCGGGTTTTATTAAGTCGAGATCTATAGAATAAATTTCCAATTTTTTTAATCGAAATAACAATTTTGTAACCAAAATTACGATTTTGCCATTTTTCCAGAAATTGGAAATTCTCGGGTCATACATTCTCCCTCCTTAAAAAATTTGATCCGAAATTTAGAATGATTACAATCACTCATGCATATGCAACGTGCACTCTACCATGCATGTAAGCAGTCATTAAATCTTAAGCGACTAAACCCGCATTACCTTCATCCTAAACAAGAAGGGATAGGTGACCGCATCGTGTCCTCGCGCTCCCACGTGAACTCCTCCACTCCGCTAGTAAAGCCATAGCACCAACACTAGCCTCACGGTCTTGCGTCGCAAAACACGATCCACAGTATCTAAAATGCGGTCCTCGCTCGAAAGGTCCCATCCGTGTCAACCTCTATCTGTCTGATCCACCACATGAAATTTGGATGCGGGTGTATAGACATGGAGGCGTGAAACACCTCATGGACACACGACATCTTGGACGATAAAATAGCCGTCATAGCAGTGCTA
Source organism: Tetrastigma voinierianum (assembly GCA_016808115.1). Taxonomy (NCBI): domain Eukaryota; kingdom Viridiplantae; phylum Streptophyta; class Magnoliopsida; order Vitales; family Vitaceae; genus Tetrastigma; species Tetrastigma voinierianum. Next base: position 1,263,100 of record JAEQBH010000310.1, read on the forward strand.
TCCTCTCGAGTATCTCGAAAGGTCCAATGAATGCGGCAATAACTTCCGCTTGCGAACGACCCACTCCTCTCTTAGGCATCACGCTTCCAAGAAGACATGATCACAACCTCGAACTCTAAAAATTCGACGTGCATCTTTGCATAACTCTTCTGCTTAGGCTCGGAGTCGTGGCGCTTGTCGTATCAAGCTCGCCTTCTCGGAGGTGTCTCCTAATCGAATCGGGACCGGTGATGGAGCTCTCTCCACCTCGGTCCAACATAAGGTGATCTACATGGCCTCCCCGCCTACAATGCCTCATACGGTGACATGCGGCCTTTCTTTGTGCTTGTTGTTGTATAAGCGAATTCCACCCAAAGCAGAGATACTCTTCAGTACCCTTATGATCGGGACGCATGCTCTTGACATGTCCTCTAATAGCCCAATAGTCCTCTCAAACTAACCATGCGATAGGGTGGAACGCTATACTCATAGTCAGTAGCGTGCCCATAGCCTTTTGGAAACTCTTCCAAAAAGTGTCTTAGTAAATCTCGGGTCCTATCAGGCAACATGAATCTTGGTACTCCATGTGGCTAGGACTATCTCGTATGTTGCGGTAGAATCTCTCTCCAAGGCGAAGGTCATCCACACGGCTAGAAAATGTGCCGACTTCGTGAGCCTGTCCACTATCACCCATACCGCGTCATGCCTCTGCTGCGTCCGTGGCAAGTGGGTCACAAAGTCCATCGGCGTGCTCCACTTCCACTCGGCCACCTCAGTGGTGAAGTAGCCCTCTTTGGCCGGTGCTTTCGGCCTTAACTTTGTCGACATGTGAGATATCGTCTGAACAAAGTCCCCCGTGTCTCTTCATCCCACTCCAATGAAATGCGGCGATGAAGATCTGGTACATCTTCGTGCCACACGGATGCAAACGGAGAATGAGAGCGGTGAAACTCCACGAGAATCTCACTCTCTCAATCGGTCAGGCGGGAACCACTACCATCCCCTATATCGAAGACTACCATCTATGTGAGCAACGGTGAAGCCCTCGTCACCGTGCACATTGTGCTCGGTCCACGATGGACACTATCTCGATCTGCCCACTTTGGGACTCAATCACCTCTTTCTTGAGAGGCCCGGTGTAGCCTTAAACTCCCAGGTACCACGAGTCTGCTGTTGTCTTGTAGCCCTAAAGCGTCCACAGTCTCGAACCTCAGCCACTCAGGAAGCTATACTAGCCAACGCTCCTCGTGAGGCTTAGACTAAGTGTCAGCTACCATATTTGCCCCTTCTGGGGATGAGTAACGCCAAAGTGAAGTCATAGCCTCTAGGAACTCCATCCATCTCACGTTGCCTCATATTGAGGTCTCGCTACGTGAAATATACTTCGGGACTTTATGGTCGAGGTACACCTCGAACTGCTCGCCATATAAGTAGTGGCGCCAAATCTTCAGGGGACAAGACTACGACCTTGACTCCTTGTGCGTGTGTGGGGTAAGTGCACTTTCGTGATTCTTCAGCGACGAGAACCATAGTACTACCTTTAGATTTGCATCAAAACACATCCCAATCCGGCCCTCAAGCAGAGAATTTACATTACATTGTGTGCCCTTTGTCCCATGTCTAAGACTATCAAGATGGGAGGCTAGTAAGTCTCTCTTGCCTCTGAATGCCTCCTCGCATCGGTCATCGATCAAACTTGACCTCCTTCAGGGTTGACCTAGTCATAAGTCTTTGCTATCTGGAGAAATCCTCAATGAATCTTACGTAATGCCCGGTAATCCCAGAAACTACGTATCTCGGCCCGACTTGGCCTCTCCCAACTCATCACTGCCTCAACCTTCTCTAGGTCGACTGACACTCCTAATGCTAACACCACGTGTCCCAAAATCTCACCTTAGTAAGCGAACTCGCACTTGCGGGCAGGCGTACAATGATGGTCTCTCAACAAGCTGTATTACAGTCCTCAAGTGATACTCATGCTCCACTGGCGGGAGTAGATCGGGATTTCATCCAAGAAGACTACGTCAAGCCCAGTCTAAATAGGGTTGGAATATCCTATGCATGAGATCCATGAATCTTTGGTGGCGCGTCGTCGTCGAAGGGGCATCATAGTAAACTCAAAGTGCCCGTATGGCGTCCTAAAGCGATTGTCTTAGGGATATCGTATCCTAACCCTCGGTGATGGTAACTTGATGCGAAGGTCTATCTTGGGTAGACCGGCTCCTCTCCACCGATCAAACAAATCCTCAATCCTCGGTAATGGGTACCGATTCTTGATCATAACCCGGTTCAACTATCGGTAATCAATGCACAGTCGAAGGGTCTTGTCCTTCTTCTTCGCCAAATAAACCGGAGCGCCCCATGGTGAAGTGCTCGGTCTAATGAACCCCTTGTCCAGTAGCTCCTGTAGTTGGACTACGAAAGGTTCTATGACTCATGGGGTGCCATCCTATGCGGAGTCATAGAAATGGGTGAAATAGCGGGGTGTAACTCGATACAGAAGTCTACTACCCTCTGTGGAGGTAGTCAGGTAACTCATACGGAAAAACATCCACCTTTCGCATACTACTCGGAGTTGATCTAAGTCTGGTCTCCTGGAGTCCTCCGGGGTAAGGCTACTTGCCAACTTAGCTAGCTGTTCTGACACTTGGACTGTTATCTTGTCACAGAGCGAAATATCGTGTATACGAAACACCAGTACCGTCTTGCGTATGGCGGTAACTCTCTTGGCTCATAATCGATGCTGACCACATGAAGCTGTCCGGCTGATCATCCGGGATGACATGAACTTTGACATGTCCGTGATCCTCGGGTCCACTTTGTGGTAGGAGTCCCAGAGATCTCCATTTCGCTGACCTCGACATATCATCCTACTCTCGCCACTAATCCCTATGGGAGAACTCACATCTGAGGCTCCTCCTAAGGTCTCAGCTTCTAAGCCCAACTTCGATCTGGCTGATGCAACGATGAATGAATCACGGCACCGAATCAAATAACACTCTGCCATAGGCGAGATAGCAAAAAGCGTGCCTGTATAGCGGCTAATGTCTGGCGACTCGGCTGGGGTGTGACGGTGTAGACAAGCCCTGGACCTGATGTCCTGCTGTGGGCCTCGTCCTCTGCCTCCCCACCCACACTATGGCCTCTCGGGCTGCGTAAATGTGTGGTGCCGCGTAGCTCAGCGAGAGCGGCTCCTCTGGCACATGCCCGGTCTTTGTGAAGGGCGTCTTGTATCCTCTGTCCTGTTTGCGATTGGGGCTTGTCTGCGTCCCCAGACACAGGATTCACGTCTGCAGGCTGATCCGTCTCTCATGTCAAAGTGACAATGGTAGCACACCATCATCCCTTTGGCCGGCAACTCTGTCTTGTCCACTGGCTGGATGGCGCGACTCTGAACCACGTGAGCTAGAAGCTCTCTGCCTCTTTCATGACGGAAAGAAGGATTAATTTGTCCTTCCTGCTGACTAACACTCGCATCAGAGTGCTCCGTGCATCCTCCGTCTCTCTCTCTATGGTCGGTGTCTGACATGGGTCACCTCCTGTGGCGAAGTCCCTACAATCGGCCGAATGGACAACCGACCCATTCTTAAATCTCTAACCTTGGCCCGGTTGTGTACGTGATCATCGACAAATCGTGCTAGCTGCGTGAACCTAGTCATAATCCATCATAGTCATCGCCTCTTCGGGCTAAGGCTCTTGAGCGCCACTTAATATCTGGAAGGAGTACTTACCTTGAGCGGCTCCTTAGAAACTCTGCCCATGTCATCGCCTCTAGGTCTCAGGGTTCTTGCCCATTCCATCATACTTGGGCCTCGCCCTACAGCAGGTATTAGTCTAGTCGAGGTTGCGTCGGAGGTAATCTCCACCCAGCCTCTAACACTTTCTGCAATGCACTTGAACCAATGGTCTACCGCCGGATCTCCTCCCCCTTTGTGAATGTCGGAGGATGATACGCCACCAAACTATGGAGGTTACTAGGATCTTCTGTCCCTGTATACCGACTGTGCAATGCTTGGTGGCATGCCTACTGACCTTATTAAAAGCCTGCGATCAAACAACGATGGTGCACGACCCGGTACCCGTGGACCTTCTCGGCGTCATAGATGCTCATTCTTAAATACATACGATTCGATGCAAATTAAATCTCATCTGAAGTATCTACAAGGCATAAACACGGCCAGAGACCTTGTCATACACATAAATCAGTGTATACACATTGTCCTTGCATTTACAGGTAATGCAAGGCAATCAATTTTGCATTTAAAATATTGTTTTCAACAAAATTTTGATAAAAATTTCATTTTGAAAATTTTTATTTTTCAATTTTGTTTTCAATTCTTTCCAATTATTTCCAGCAACTGGAAAAATCACTAAAAAATTACTTTTTTTTTTTTTCATTTTCTTGAACACTCAAATAAATTTATAAAAATTTATTTTACCCCATTTTCTTCAATTTTACTACTTGTAAAATCTTAGAAAATTATTTTCTTCTCCTCATGACGAATAAATATAAAATTATCTTTATTCTTGATCACCTTTATAAATTCTCATATAATAATATATGTCATAACAACAACGTAATATGTAATAATAACTAACATGACGTATGTGTTTCAATTTCTCTGTGATGGTGTAAATGTTACATTTCTTTATTCTTTCATTTATTAGGAAATAGTTGAGTTTATAAGCCTCTATATATTTAACCTAGTGACAACCTCAAATATTAAGAATTCAATTCATTATCAAACTAGCTCAGATAAATTGTAATTATTCTGTTCTTTGTTTCATTTCACCTCTAAAACTCAAAGTGGTACCAGATGCACCATAGTCTTTATTTGCTGACTTTAACATTCCATCATGCATCTTAACATGTTCTCTGCCTGTCATGCAATAACTCATCAAATCACACAAAACACACCAAACTCATGTATGTAATTGTCCTAGTTTTGTTAAAATTGATTACTAGGTAATCTAATACCTAAGCCAAGACATCAAACCACTCAGTGGTGATGTTCTTACTTGACTTATGGCTGAAAGCCCAAATCCTCGATCTCTAAGTTTCCATATACCTATACTCCCACATTAAACCACCTAGTGGTGATGGATACCCGACCTGAAACCTAGATATTCGTATACCTAAGCTACGATGCGAGCTATAGCGCCCAATGGCCGGGGTCCGTTGACTGCCAGTCGGCGGTGGAAACACTGGCGTGAATGTCGGGTGACTGGAGCATTTCTCACGAAAAATCGGGCAAGTCTCCTTTGTGGGAGCTCTACCCCGAATACAAAACACATATACTGTCCCCGAAGCGATTGCAATGATCCAATATATCAATATATCAATCACATAGTATCGACCGCGGAGCTAAGCGATACTCATAATACATACTAACTATGAATCAACTATATACCAAATAGTTACACTTAAAGTTACAATATTTTCCGCTCTTATACAATACATATATTAAAATTAGACATTTCAATAGATGTATATATCATCGACGAAAGCCCACGGCAGGCTTTCTTCGATCCTCCAATCCTTTAGGACGAGCCGTCCCTCGCACGCTCACGTACGTAAATAGTATCCCTCGGCGGGAGTGAGAGCTGTGCTCGATAGAATCAGCCCTAAGTGAAATTTTGCTCCTCACGCTAAGTGCGGTGCAAATGTTCCCAAAATAAATATATATTCAAGCAAATGCATGATCCTGCTTAGTCTTTTAACTCATCCTCTGTGCAGGAGTCCTCATAGGCTCCCTCACTTTCGCTAAGCCTCGTATGAGAATTATTATTTTGTTTGTTTTGGACAACCACTCCGATGTGTATATATCAATTGGAACTCCTACGGATTGATATTGTTGTGAACTACCCTCAGTGTATATCAATTGGTGTCTCAGGCAATTGATATTTTAATTTCTGAATTTACCCTCAGATAATTAATATTTTAGACAACCCTCGAACCATTTTCTCTAGACTCATCTGTATGCACTCACTCCTATAAGTCATAGGGTGTTCAGTGCATATGGAATGCACATGTATGCCAATTCCAATACAGTCTAATGCACATGTAAATATATAAACATGCATATATTTACAAAAATTCAATTCACACAATCATGTCATGTAAATTCTCATTTCATACATCAAAATTAATTCACTTGGGCTAATGATCAAACATGAGCAATTCAACTTGAATCACTCAATCAAACACATTAATTCACAAAAATATATTTTGAGAACACTGTTTCGGGAATAGTGAAACCCTCGGTTACTATTCAGAAAAATCCTAAATCATGTAGTTTCATAGTGAACCCGCAATTCAAGCCATTCAGGCCTCTTTCACATCAAGCATGATTTATTTCAAAATTTCATGATTCCTGTAAACAGCCCCTAAAATAGCTACGGGGCTGCACCTTGGCCTCAAAAAAATTGTATCCAATTTGGTCCCATGTTTTGGGGCCAGATCAAGCTTGACTACGTTCAAGGCCTCATACCAAAAACATTGAAAAACACTTAAATAAAGTGTAAAACCCAAGTAGGGAGAAACCCTACCTCTCGGAGTTGAGGAAACTCTAAATCAGTGCCACGTGAAGCCCTCTCAGCGTGGCTTGGCTTTCCTTCTTGTCAGAAGGCTACTTGAATGTGGGATCGCCCGTATTTCTATAGAGAAGGAAGACTCTCTCTCACTAAAAATGGTGGAGTCGGCTCTTGGATCTATTTTTATTTCAATTCCGTTTTTGCTTATTCTAGTTGGAGAAAGAAGAGTCCTAGCCCCACAATTTGTCTTCTTGTGACTTAAATCAAACTTAAAAATGACTATTTTGTCCTTCTTTTGATTTTGTCATTATTCTCGGTCGTCCATTTTCTCGTTTCTCTACTCATACCACTCATGGCACATGATACGTGTTATATGTGATTTTCGATATAATGAAAATCATTTTACAACACTCAAAACCGTGCCTCGAAAACGTGTAAATTCAGCGTCTCGAAATTCGACGAAATTTTACGTGCTAGCTAGATTTCGCGAGGCGATTCAGCGGTGAAGTCGTTTTTGTGCTGATATCTAGAGAATAAATTTCCGGGATTTTTAACCTAAATAACAATTTTGTAACCAAAATTACGATTTTGCCATTTTTCCAGAAATTGGAATTTCTCGGGTCTTACAGATCCAATCTTGAATCGTGGTACAAGAATTCACCCACAGTACAAACTTGTAGATGTCGAGAAATTGGGAGAGTAATTTGTAATATGAACCATTTATTCTTCTTTGTGCATTTGCGCAAGAATGTATTTTGCATCTTATCCTATAGAGAAATGTGAATGATTTGGTTAGATGTTTGCATAATAAAAGTAGGAATTGTGGAGAGTACCAAGTCAAATGCATGTCTACCTTCGATATGATGGCATTTCAAGAAGGTTATCGGCGATCAACATGGAATCGATCTTGGCACTAGATATTGAGACATCAATATCTAAATGATAATGGTTCATTTGTTTACATGGATAATATTGAAATTGAAAATCTTGGTGGCCTTACAGGTGAAGATAAGTGAAAACATCGGTGGCAAACGAATTTGATGATGATGAGTAGAACACTTGGTGTAGAGCAGAGAATTTGATGATGATGATGATGATGATGAAGATAGTGAGGGAGACCAAGAATTTAATGATGGTGACGATGACTAAATAATTATATTCATATTTTGTTCAATTATTTAAATAATATATATGGAATTTGCTATTTAATGTTATAATTAATATAAAGCGTGTTAATATTTTTACTTAAATTTTAAGTATATTCTATATATTTTTATAGCTATGAAGCGACATACCGTCACTTGGTACACATGGTGTGATATTCTCACCCCACACCGCTATCTCGGCCGCTTCTGATCCACGATTCTTTTCTGTAGCATCATCGCCCGATGGAACAAGCAGTATTGATTAGAGTTGAAGAAAATAAGTAAATAAATTTTCTATATAATTTTATCTTATGTATTATTGTGGGTGTTTGTTGTGTGTGTATGACATTGTTGTTTTCAAGATTGTGTGTTTATGATATTTGTATCATTATGATTGGTTCTCCTATTTATTTTTATGTTTAATATTACTTTTTTTTTTCAAGTTGGTTCATATGAGTGTGCTATTTCCTCGGTGGCAGTATCTACTTACATGCTTGGAAAAATTTGTGAAAGACAAGAAGCAACTGCTTATAGTGGGAAGCATCTCTCAAAGATATTAAAGACTTTTATTAGGAGGTTTAAGGTTAACATATTTGATATATTTTTGTGTGAATAAAAATAAATTTAATAAGGATTTCATAATTATTAATTTTTATTGTTATATTTGACAAATAAAAATATTCTTATTTATTATTTATAATTATTTTGTATTGCGAAGAGTATGCCAGGACCCGATGGATGAAGAGGCTATTAAATTGGTGGCGAATGTTAAAACCGCAGTACACGAACATGTCCACATTTGGAGGCATTCTAAGGATAGCAAGCGGTTGTGTGACGAAGATTTGGGGATAGTGGCAGCAACATTGGAACACTATAGAATGGAAAGAAGGCTGAAATCTAAACGAATCGTCTAAGTGAGGCTGGTGGTCACAGTATCGGTCGACTAAGCATACGTGTGGATCTTGATCTATAGTGGAGCATTCTTTAAAATGGTAAATTAATAATTATTGTGCTCATTTTAAGTTTTTAGATTTTTTTTCAATTTAAACTCTTTAAACATATAATTTTAACTTATAGACGCTTGAGGCGAAAGTTTTAGCGTCGAGCCCAATAGTTGGAGTTATTCAAGAAAGTACACATGAAAAAAGATGGAACATTTGTGGATGCCAAGTCAAAGCAAGTGAATGTAGGTTCATCTTTTAATATTTAGTAATTTTAAAGTTATTTAATAATTGTTAAATCGTAAATTTTAATAATGACAGACAATTTTTTTAATTTAGGATCGCATGGAGGAGTTGGTGTTTTCGGCGTCTCAACCTTTAGATGATGGTTCACAACCTCCACAAGTTGATATAAACACTCTTTATTTTGAGGTTGCAGGTGGAGAGAAGAAGTGACGTGAATATGGTCTTGGCTCGCGGGCTACATCTATCTATCATTCCTCCTATCAGAGTACCGGGAGCTCACACTCATCAGCATCTGCAGCTCGAGTTAAAGAGATTGTGCGACGAGGAGCTTCGCGAGATAAAGCGAGAGATGAATAGGCAATTCTTTGAGTTAGCTGTTGAAAGAGAGTTTTCATGAGATGCAAGACGAGATGGCGTTTCATGGAGCATATGCAATCCTAGTCAACAATTTAATGAATCGGGATCTTGCATTTTAAGCTTGGTGATGGCTTCTTTAATGTTGGATGTGTAAAACATAAATGTTTATTATTAGTTATGCTTTATATATAACTTTTTTATTTTTTATTTTTATGAATCTTGTTTAATGTTTTTAGCATATGAAAGACATTTTTAATTATTGAATTTAATTTTCTTCATTTGTCATATCCAAGAAATATATTCTAATTAAAAATAACATTTAATTTATAAAAATTATATAAAATATATGATATGACAAAAAATAATAGCGACAGAATAAGTCACAAAACATTAATTGACCAGTTTGTTATTAATCTATCACAAAATTGAAGCAGTTTATGTCACTAATCCATTACACAAATTATGACAGTTTTTGTCACTAATCCATCTGTTTGTGAGAGCGGATTTTCACTAATCCATCGCAATTTTTGTGGATTTATTACCTAATCCGTCACAATTTTGTGACGGATTTCTATCACTAATTCGTCACAATTTTGTGATGAATTTTTGTAACTATTCCGTCACAATTTTGTGACTGTAATTTGTACCATCACTATTCCGTAACAAAATTGTTATGGAATAGTGACAACAATATCGCAAAAATTGTGGCGAAATAGTAGCAAAATGTATCACAAATTGTCTTTGGAATAGTGACACAAAAATCGATCATAATTTTATTGTGAGCACCTTTCCTCATCATTGATTTTTTTTTTGTGACTGAAACTATTTCCATCACAATTTTTTGATAGATTTCAGTCGAAAGAAATACGTCGCAATTTTGTGGGCGATTTTTCGTCACAAAAATTTAGTGACGACCAATAATGACGATGAAAATTCCGGAGTCACAAATCGTCACTAAACATGATACAATGACGGAATTGGCGTGGAAATTTCGTCACTATTTTGGTTTTTTCTTGTAGTGGACCAACCCATGTCAGTCTCATGAGCTCCTCAGCGCTTGCCTAAAGTGTATGAAAAAACATCATTTCAAATCAAAACTTGTTGTTTTCGAAAATATACTCTGACGTGTAGGTAAAATGTGGACTACCCTCAGGCGAGATGTGTTTGGAGAACCTTCAAAACAATACATGAGCTTCTCAGACGTGTAATTGTGGATATCTACGACACATTCTCGAAAAATCATCATGTGAAATTCCTTTCACAACCGTTTTCGTTTTTCTAAAAATTCATGTCAAGCACACACACCTAATTTCTAGGTTACCCCGGTGCATATGAATGCATTATGCCATTTCAAGACAATTTCTATAACACATGCAAATATATCATCATGCATATATTTACATAAATTAAATCACACAAAGCATGTTATGTGAATTCTCAATCCATTACACCAAAAATTAGCTCACATGGGCTAATTAACAATTCTGAGCAATTCAATTCAGTGCTCGGCCAAATGCAGCATTTTCTGTGAAATTTTTCGTGTCACTATTCACATGAACAGTAAACCCTCGGGTTGCTGTTCCGACCACCTGACATCGATTGTGACGCCCCCGAGCAGGGGAGTCCGTTGACTACTGTCAACCTGCGGGTCCTAGTGGATGTCGGGTTGCGTGCTCACTTCGGAAAATCGGGCGGGGTCTCCTTTGTGCGGAGGCTACACCCAGTCTGATACTACGTATAAGCCCATCCCCGAGACGGTCTGATATAAAATCCCGACATGAGTAAAGCGACCATGGGCCCATAAAAATATCATCATACATACCAACCTATGAATCAACCTCCGTAATAGTTACAGAGTTGAAATACTTTTATATCTGATACATATACTAAAATTAGAAGTTTCAATGCATATATACATCATAAACCCGAGCCACAACTCGGCTTTCTTCTAATCCTCCAATCTCTAGGACCGAGCCGTCCCTCGCCGCATCCTGTGCACAGCCAAATAGTATCCCTCGGCAGGTGAGCAAGTGCTGATAGTGGAATATCGCCCTAGAGTGGGCTACTCGCCCACCTAAGTGCGTGCAATGTTTCAAACATACATTCAAGCAAATGCATGATCTGCTTAATGTCTACATGACCAACTCAGATCGAATCCTCACCGACTCACACTCGCCTAAGCCTCGTATGAAAATTATTATTTTGTTTGTTTGGACAACCCTGGAGTGTGTGTATATCAATTGGGCAACTCAGATGATTGATATTGTTGTGGACTACCCTAGATGTATATAAATTGGGCGTTCAGAGCGATTGATATTTTAATTTAGACTACCCTCCGAATGAATTAACATTTTAGACAACCCTCCGAACTATTTCTCTAGACTCATCTCAGCACTCACTCCTATAGTCTAGATTGTTCGATTGCATATGGAATGCATGTATACTTAATTCCAATAAATCCCCAATTCACATGTAAATATATAAACATGCATATATTTACAAAATTCAGATCACACAATCATGTCATGTAAATTCTCATTTCATACATCAAAAATTAGCTCACTTGGGCTAATGATCAAACCACGAGAACAATTTAACTTAGAATAACTCGATCAAACACATTTTCACACAAAAATATATTTTGAGAACATTGTTTCGGGAATAGTGAAACCCTGGTTACCTATTCTCGAAAAATCTATTATCGGTTCATAGTGAACCCGGGTTTCCATGACATTCGGCCCTATGCATATCCTGTTACAATTCATTTCATAATTTATGAATTTAGCACCCCATAACAGCCACGACAGTCACGGACTGTAAAAAATTTCTAAAAATTTTCCAACGGTCGGTCCCAAGTTTAGGACCGATAAAACTTATCGAAAAAAAGTACTTAAGAGAGAATAAAACCCAGAAGTAAGGAGAAACACCTACCTGCGAGTTTGAAAACTCCTAAATCCGTGCCCATCTGAAGCCCTCTCGCGTAAATGACTCATTCTTGTCAGAAGACTCACAGACGGTCGGATCGCCGTATTTAGAGGAAGACTCTCTCACTAAAAAGTTGCCATTTCGTTTACGTAAGAAAATCCACCTTTCTCCGCGTTTTGGCTCATTTCAATTTGTAAGAGATGATGCATGGACTATTTTGGCATTATTATCATTTAAATCAAATATATAATGGCATCTATGTCCTTTCTTTTCCAGTTTGATGACCGACACTATCTCGGTCGTCCATTTTCATCAATTCTCTACTCATACCACTTATGGCATGATACGTGTTATATCTTGACTTAAATCGCATCGAGAAAATCGTTCTGACTTGACTACGTGCCTCAAAAGCGTGCCAACCGACTTGTATCTCGGAATTTTCACGAAATTTTACGTGCTAGCTAGATTTCGTGAGGCGATTCCCAGCGGTAAAATCCGTTTCATCATCAAATAGAGAATAAATTATGGTTACCTTAATATTACAATTTCGTAAGCTTGAAATTACAGTTTTACCCTTTTCCAGAAATTGGAATTTCTCGGATCTTACATTCTCCCCTCCTTAAAATGAATTTGGTCCCGAAATTCAGGACAATTACAATCAATCACATGCATATGCAACGTGCACTCTACCATGCATGTAGCAGTCATTTAAATCCTAAGCATTAAACCCAGTACCTTCATCCTAAACGAAGGGATAGGTGGCGCATCGTGTCCTCGCGCTCCCGTGGACTCCTCAAGCTCCACATAGTGCCTCCATGAGTACCTTCACTAGCCTGCACCTCACGGTCTTGCGTCGCAAAACTTGATCACGGCTACAAACAATGCATCTTTTGGTCCCTCTCGAAGGTCCCATCCCCGAGTGTCGACCTCGATCTGTACGATCCACCACATGTTTGGATCACGGGTATATTCGGGCATAGAGGCGTAGAGCACCTTATGGACACACGACTTGGCGGGCGTGCGCTAATCGGTGCCTGGCGATGCCTACCCTCCCGAGTATCTCGAAGGTCCAATGAACCTCGCGATAGCTTACGCTTCTTAGGAACTGACCGCTCCCTGTAGGCATCACCTTGAAGACGTGATCCCGGCCTCCAACTCTGGGGTCGACGTCGCACATCCGCAGAAACTTACGCCATTTCTGACTAGTGAGAAGACAACCTTTGTCGTATCCAAGCTCACCTTCTCGAGAGGTGTCTCCTAATCGGATCGAGGACCGGTGATGGAGCTCTCTCCCGCCTCGGTCCCGACATAATGGTGACTTTGCATGGCCTCCCGTATAGTGCCTCATACGGTGCCATCACATGCTCTTTGTGCACATTGTTGTAGGCGAATTCCACTGGAGTAAATGCTCCTCCCCGATTACCCTTATGATCCGGGGCAACAATGCTCGTAGCATGTCCTCTAACACACAATATGATCGTCTCGGACTAACCATGCAATAGAGGGGTGGAGCAGCTATACTCATCGTCGGCCCAGGTGTGCCAATGGCCTTTTGGAAACTCTTCCAAGATGTGCTTTGTAAACCTCGGGTCCCTATCGGACACTATGGATCTGGGGTGCCTCATGTAGCGGACTATCTCAGATGTACAAGCTGGCGAGAATCTCTCGAGAAGGTCGTCCCAGCCTTGTAGAAAATATACCGACTTCATGGCGGTCCGCTATCCTGCCCATGCAGCGTCATGCTATCACTTACAACGTCGTGGCAGAGTGGGTCACAAAGTCCATCGTGACGTGCTCCACTTCCACTCGACCACCTCCGATATTGAAGTAGCCTGGCGGCAAGTGTAGCATAACCTGCGACATGAGACATCGTGAGCAAAGTCCCCTACGTCTCTTAAATCATCTTCCGATAATCTTGTGACGAAGATCTGGTATCGCCGTGCCACACGGATGCACGACAAATCGAGAAGCGATGAAACTCCCGAGAATCTTCTCTCTCAGGTAATTCATTGGGAACCTTGCACGTCCCTATATCGAAGACTACCATCTACATGAGCAGTTCGACCCTCGTCCTGTACTTGGTATTTATTTTCGGTCCTGGTGGACACTATCTCTGATCTGCCATGGGACTCAATCACTCACCCCAGCTCACTTGAGAGGCCCGGTGAAACCCTTAAACTCCCGAGGTACCACGAGTGCGCACCATTTGTCACGCAATGAGCGTCCCAGTCTCGAGCATCGCCACTCAGGAAGCCTATCGCAGCCAACTTCCACAGTGACTTTGTTGAGTGCATCAGCCACCACACATTTGCCTTCTGGGATGGTAATGCAAAGTGAAGTCATAATCCTCCTAGGAACTCTCCATCCATCTGCGTTGCCTCGTGTTGAGGTCTCGCTGGCAATATACTTAGGACTTTTATGGTCTGAGTACACCTCGAACTCCTTGTTATATAAGTAGTGGCGCTAAGTCTTCAAGGCAAAGACCACGGCCGCCAACTCCATGTCGTGTGTGGGGTAATTCTGCTCGTGATTCTTTAGTGTGAGAACCATGGCGTACCTCGGATGATCAACACATCAATCAGGCCCTTGAGGCATCCACGATACACTAGTACCCCTGTCCCTGTCCGAACTATCAGATGGGAGGCGAGTAAGTCTCCTTTTCAACTCTCTAGAATGCCTCCTACTTGTCGGTCATCCCAATCAAACTTGATATCCTTAAGTCCGACTGATCATAGATCTTTGCTATCTGGAGAAATCCTCAATGAATCTCTGTAATACCCGGTAATCCCAAGAAACTCGTATCTCGAAGTGACTTGACTCCCAACTCATCTTTGCCTCGACCTTCTCTAGGTTGGCCGACCTCCTATCACCGACACCCGTGTCCCAAAAAATCGCCTCGATAAGCCATAACTCACACTTCACGAACTTGGCGTCTGGTGATGGTCTCTCAACAAGCGTAAAAGCGATCCTCAGTGACACTCATGCTCCCTGCGGTAGGTAGATCGAGATGTCAATCACGAATACTATGACAAGTGAAGTCTAAATAGGGTTGGAATATCCTATGCATGAGATCCATGAATGCGGCGGCGCATTGGTGTCAGAAGAAGGGCATCATAGTAAACTCAAAGTGCCTCGCAGCGTCCTACTTGTCTTAGGGATGTCTGTCTCCACAACCTGGTGATGGTAACCGGTGCAAAGGTCTATCTTAGGTGACCGCTCCTCTCCATTGTCCAAACAAATCATCAATCCTCGGTAATGGTACGATTCTTGATCGTAACCACATTCAGCTATGCATGTCAATGCCGCAGTCGAAGGTCTTGTCCTTCTTCTTATGGCTTGAGGCAGGTGCGCCCCATGGTGAAGTGCGGTCTAATAGACCCCTTGTCCAATAGCTCACATGTTTGGACTACGAGTTCCTAAACTTCATTGGTGCCATCTGTCTGGAGTCATAGAGATGGGTGAAATGCCGGGGTGTGACTTCGATACCAAAGTCTACTACCCTACGTAGGTAGTCGGAGTAACTCATCACGGAAAAACATCAACGCCACTCGCATACTACCGAGGTAGATCTAAGTCGGTCTCACCTCGTCCTCTAAGGTAAGGCTCGCTAGCTGACAGCGGTGTCCACGACACGGACTCGTATCTTGTCTCGAGAGTTTGTGTTTATGCCTTAGAATCTTTGTATTGAAAATTTAGCGCCATGTTATTTGTGTAGATGGCTAGTAGAGGGCGAGGGCGTAGAGGGACGTCCATGAAGCGATGGGGCACCACTTAGACATTTGACGGTAGCTAGTATTTGATCGGGGCTTTCCTGCAGAAATTTGTGAACCTTCTGGCCGGTTGCTATTACTGAAATTTGGTATAGTAGGTAGGCAGGAAGGTCTAGTAACCTCCGAGGTTTAGGGCATATCATCTCCGACATTCACGGGGGAGGAGATCAGATGGTGGTAGACCATTGGTTCATACGGTCGAGAAGGTGTTAGAGCATGGGTTTGTGACACCCCGTCGGGGTGTCCCGTTGACTACGCCGTCAACCCGCGGAATACAGATGTCGGGTTGCAGCGGCAGCCACTTAATCGGGCAAGTCTCAGCGCTGTCTGAGCTCTGCAGTACAATACTGCATATGCACGTCCCCAAGCAGTGCAATATAATCTAACATGAGTAAAAGCGATACTTGGGCCATAAACAATACTCATCATACATACCGACTATGAATCAGCTATAGCCAATAGTTACGAGTTCAAATATTTTTACTCTTATACAGTATATACTAAAATTAGAAGTTTCCAATACATGTATACATCATAAACGAGCCCTGACTGGCTTTCTTCTAATCCTCAATCTACCGGACGGCGAGTCCTCATACACTCACATGCACAGCAAAATAGTATCCTCGACAGGGTGAGCTAGTACTCAGTAGTGGAATCGCCCTAAGTGGACTACTCACCACCTAAGTGCAGTGCAATGTTCCAAATTAAACATACATTCAAGCAAATGCATGATCCTACTTGAATGTCTACATACCAGCTTCAGGATCAGGAGTCCTCAGAGCTCCATCGGACTCGCCTAAGCCTCGTATGAAAATTATTATTTTGTTTGTTTGTGGACAACCCTCCGATGTGTGTATATCAATTGGGCAACTCCGACGATTGATATTATTTGTGGACTACCCTCCGATGTATATCAGGTGGGCGTCTCGGCGTTGATATTACAATTTGGGCCCGCCCTCAGATAATTAACATTTTTAGACAACCCTCAGAACCATTTTCTCTAGACTCATCTCAAGCACTCACTCCTATAGTCCTAGGGTGTTCCGATGCATATGGAATGCATACCATGCCAATTCAATACGAGTAATTCACATGTAAATATAAACATGCATATATTTACAAAAAATTCGAATCACAATCATGTCATGTAAATTCTCATTTCATACATCAAAATTAACTCACTTGGGCTAATGATCCAAACAGTAATTTAACTTGAATCACTCGGTGAAACACATTTTCCTTGTAATATATTTTGAGAACACTGTTTCGGGAATAGTGAAACCCTCGGTTACTATTCTCGAAAAATCACAATTCATCGGTTCACTTAGTGAACCCGGGTTTCACGACCATTTCCGGCCCTATGCATATCACAATACAATTCATTTCATAATTTATGGTGGCACCCCATAACAAACCCAAACAGTCACGGGGCCCGAAAAAATTTCTAAAATTTCCAACAATTGGTCCCCGAGTTTTGGGGCCAGATGCTTTCTCACGGCCTCGTCGACTCAAACATCGAAAAAAGTACTTAAGAAGGAATAAAACCAAGTGAGGAGAAACCCACACCTCTCGGGTTGAGGAAACTCCACTAAATCATGGTACCCGCGCAAAGCCCTCTCAGCGTCAAATGACTTTCCTTCTTGTCTCGAAGACTGCCGACGGTCGGATCGCCCGTATTTCTAGAGAGAAGGAAGACTCTCTCTCACTAAAAAGTTGCCATTTTCGTTTCTGTAAGAAAATCCCCCCTTTCTCATGTTTTGGCTCATTTCAATTTGTAAGAGATGATACTGTTGACTATTTTGGCATTATTATCATTTAAATCAAATCCTATAATGCCATCTATATTCTTTCCCAGTTTTGGATATTAGGCACTATCTGGTAGTACATTTCATCATTTCTCTACTCGCCACCGCCTTGGCACATGAGTGCGTGTTATATGTGACTTAGTTGCATCGAAGAAGTAGTTTCTGACACGGCGATGCCTCAGCGTGACCTTTCGAACTATCTCGAAATTTTACGAAATTTTACGTGCTAGCTAGATTCGCGAGACGATTCCAACGGTGAAATCCATTTCGTCATCCGAGAAATAGAGAATAAATTATGGATTTTTAACCAATATTACAATTTCGTAACCGGAATTACGATTTTGCCTTTTTCCAGAAATTGGAATTTCTCGGGTCTTACAATCGGTTCCACTTTGTGAACCTGAATTCCATGGTCATTCCCGGCCTCATACATACCAAAGCACAATTTATGGCATAAATTATACCATTATGCACCCAAACAGTCCGTGGACAGTCACGGACTGTCCAAATGGGTTTCAAATATTCCACACCTCGGTTCCAAGATTTGGGACCGATCAAACGGCCGTTCAAGGCCTCAAGCCAACCGAAACATTAACAAAACACTTAAATCAAGAGTAAAACAAGTAAGATAAAATCCCTACCTCACGGAGTTTGTCAAAACTCCTTAAAACCGATATCTACGTTTTGCCCTCGCCGCGTAGAACGACTTTCCTTCTTGTCCTGAAGAATTCCGATGGTTCGATCTCCCGAAATCTTAGAGAGAAGGTGCTTTCTCTCTAAAAATCCAAAAATCCCTAAGCTCTCTGTAAGTTGTAAGACCCGAGAAATTTCAAATTCTGAAATAAGGGCAAAATCGTAATTTCGATTACAACATTGTAATTACGGTTAAAAATCCGTAATTAATTCTCTAGATCTCAGATGATAAAATGGATTGTACCGTTGGAATCGTCTCGCGAAATCTAGTTAGCACGTAAAATTTCATAATTTTCGAGACGGTTAGGTCGGCACGTTTTTTGAGCATCGCGTTTGGTCTTGAGTAAGCGTTCCTACCGATGCGGCAGAAAGTCACATATAACATGTAATCATGTTCCATAAGTGGTATGAGTAGAGAAATGATGAAAATGGAATGACCGGGCCGTGCAGAATCAAATACGAGAAAAAGAAGAATGAAGAAATGGTCATTTTTGAGTTTGTTTAAGTCATAAAGACAAAAAAACCTTAATAATTACTTCTTCTTCAATTTAAAAGATGCAGTAGCTTAGCAAAACACGGGCAGCAGCTGGGGAGAGGAGCAGAAATGGAGTTTTTGATTTTTTAGAGAGAGAAGGACCTCCTTCTCTCTAAATTTTTGGGAGATCCGACCGTCGGCGGTCTTCGGGGCAAGAAGGAGAAATGTTCTACGCGGGACTGAGCTGCAGCGTGGACTCAGGGGATCGGGGTTTCTTCAGACTCCTTGGTGGGATTTTCTCCCTTAGTTTTATTCCCATTTTAGGGTTTTTCCATGTTTCGATTGGTTTGAGGCGTGGCGACTTCAGACCCGATCCGGCTCTGAACTGGGTTGGCTGTTAAATTTATTGAAGTGATGTTGAAAGCGGTGGCTGATACGGGCTGTTGGGTGTTTTAATTCAAAAAATTTATGATTTAAATCATGTATTGATATGAAAAGGCGAGGAGCAGACGCCGTATGTCAGTCCCGAAACATGAGATCGAGCTGTGGAATTTTGAAAGAGAAAAATGGGCGATGTGGCGCTCCACTTGATGTTAGGGCTGTTTGGGTGTGATTGAGTGTTATCTTGTGCATTAAATGTTTGCTTGGTACATTGGTGGGAATGGCCGTGGATTGCGAGGACAGCTAAGTGATTGTGTTTAATATTCTTCAGGGAACGATGGCGGGGGTTTCAATAGTGGAATAGTGTTCTCAAAGTATATATTTACAATGAAAATACGTGTTGGTCAAGTGATTTAAATTAAAATTACTCGTGTATGATCATTGGCAAGAGTGATATTTGTGCTTGAAAGCCTGGATTAATTACATAACATGTTGGTGTGATTTGAGCCACATGCAAGTATATTCATGTTTATATATTTGCATGTGATTGGGCGTATTGAGTGGCGCTTCACATGCATTCCATATACCTTGGAACATCCTCGGAATATGGGAGTTAGTGCATGAGATGAAGTCTAGAAAAATATTTAGGAAAGAGTAATCTAAGACAACCATCGGAGGTAGTCCCTGGCTTAAATATTATATCAACCGTCGGAGCGAGCCCACGTTAATATATATATTCATCGGAGGGTAGTCCTACAATAAACATATATATCAATAGTCGGACGGCCCAATTGATATATATTCATTGGAGGGTTGCCCACTAATTAAATAATAATTCTCGCACAAGGCTTGGCGGTGTGAGAGTCGGTGAGAGCCGAGAATGCGAGATGTCTAACAGACATTCAAGTAGAGATCATACATTTGCTGAATGTGTGTTTAGAAATTTGGGGGCTGTTGCTGCTACGCAAATATTGTGCCCACTGAGGCGTTCTCCCTGTGACTTTGGCTCACCCACGTCGTGGATCCCCTGACTGCGGGTACCGGGAGCGTGCGAAAGGGCTGACCTCTCAAAATGAAACTTTTGAAGAGCTAGAGTTGGCGATAATTTTCCGCCCATGTAGTATAATTCTCTATTTTGATATATGTTGTATGAAACATTTACTAACTCTGCAGAACTATGGGACATGGTTGATATGGTTGATGGATATTGTTTTTATGGGCCCGAGAACGTTTTATCATGTTGGCCATCGCTGGGATTATATTTGAACGTTTGGGCGAACGAGTTTTATAAGCATTGTATTTGGTGAGCTCGTGCAAGGGAGACTGCCGATTACTGGCGTCGGGTAACCGACCCTCCACTGTATTCCGGGGATGACGGTGGTCAACGGATCCGGGTTTGGGCGTCCGCGACAGTATCGGCGTAGGTATCACGAATACCTAGGGAGCTTGGGTTTGGGTATCCATACCACTAAGATTGGTATGGTGTGGAGTATGGAGTTTATGGGAACCTATGGATAGAAAATTTGGGCTAGGCCATGGTTGAGAAAGAACATCACCACTAGGTGTGGTTGATGTTGATTTAGGTATGGGATTACACCAGGAAAATCGCAGGGACAAAACTAGGGACACTACGTGCACGTGTGTTGATGTGTTTTATTGATTTTGTGAATCATTCAGTGATTGTAGTGTATAACATGAATTGTAATGTATTTATGATGTTGTGTGCTTAGTGATTAGCACATGGATGGATTAAGGAAATATTTTAGAAAATATTTTGGGTGTTTATAGTGTGTAAACTTGAACCAAGGAAATAAGCAAAGTAAATTCATAATTTATTTGGTTTAGAGGTGAAGAAATTAATAAATAATTTTAAAATTTATTTGGGTTGTTAAGAGCAGAGAAGAAATATTAAGTGAAGAAAATAAATTTTTTTGTTAAAATTGTTTATATGGAAAAATAGAATTTCTATGATTTTACAAGTGGTAAATTGAAGAAATTGGAAGAAAATAAATTTTATAAATTTATTTGAGTGGAAAATTTTAGTGAAAAAAGCGGAGAAGGAAAAATAAATTTTATAAATTTATTTTGTTATGAGAATGAAAAATAATTTTCTAAGGTTTTATAGGGTGTAAAATTTAAGAAAATGGGGTTAAATAAATTTTATAAATTTATTTGAGTATAAAAAAAATGATTTTTAGTGATTTTTGGTGATTTTTTCATATTGCTGGAAATAATGAAAAAAAAAATGATAATAATAATTATAATGAAAAAAAAAAAAATTATGGGCAAAAATCGTTTTTTGGGCTCTACGATTATATTGTGAAAAAATAAATTGTATTACAATATTAAGAATTTTATTGCGATAGGTTAAGGGGAAGATTTTTGTATTGCAAGGTTAAGGAGGGATTATATTGCAATGGCGGGTTTGTATTGCCGGAGTTGAGGTGTGCGGTGGGGAAGGCAGTGTCACGATACAAAAATTGTATCGTGACTGAGGTGGCTGGTTTGGCTAGTTTTTGGCTGCAATACAAAAGAATTGTATTGTGGCTGGCGGTGCGGTACAGGCGCGCGAGGTGTGGCGGCGGGGGCGTGCGGAGGCCTTGCGGCCACGACCCGGCAGGCGCCCGCGTCGGCGGTAGGTACTCGCGATACGGCCATGGGGCCTGCGACACGGCGGGCGGCCCGGCGGCGGCGGGGCGGCTGCTGACGCAGCGAGCGCCCAGCGACGGTGCGACCGCAGCGGTTGGAAACGCGATGCGGCGGGGGCCGCCGGCCCGCGACGCGGCCAGGCTTTGCCTGTCTGATCGAGCGTGCGCGGCGCTGGAGTGCGCCCGATCTTTGGGCGTGCTGGCTGGGCTGCGGGTGGCAATGCATCTGGCAGCTTTGACTAGTTTTCGACTAGATGATATTTTTGGGTCACCGTTTGGACCCGGTTCATGAACACTGTTCATCACAAAATTTTCCGAAAATTTTTTTTTTTATTAAATTAAATAAAAATCAAATAAAAATCAAATAAAATTGGATAACATTTTCGAAAAATAAAATTTTCAAAAATAAAATTTTTGAATATAAAATTTTGTTGAAAACAATATTTTAAATGCAAAATTGTTGCGTATACACTGAGTTATGTGTATGATTAGTGTCTCGGGGCTGTGTTTATGCCTTAGAGACACTGTATTGGAATTAACTACCATTTGAAATCGTGATTGCGCGATAGTTGCGTAGGAAGTTATATGCATGGTGTGATGTGTATAGGAAAAAAGGGTGAACACTAAGGTTATGGATTACGACCTTAAGGACTTGGATACTGAAATGAACAAGAGAGCATAAAACCTTACTGAGGTAAATGAATTGAGTGGTTGGAATTTAACACCACTTAGGAAATGAACGGGTCAGTTCATGGTTGTCAAGTCTATTAGTAATTGGCATCTGCATTACTAGTTAGACTGAAATGAAAATTAGATGACTCTTGTTGCCATTGAACTGTATAGAGAAATTTGGTCGAGACGAGGACATAGAGGACGTCAGCGGGAGCCTTGGTTAGAGCCTGTCGGTGTTTGATCAACGAGCTTGTGATGGTGTAGTGTGCGTGAATGCTCGCCTGTTTGGTATAGCGGGTAGACGGGGAAGATCTTAGTAACGGAGTTTAGGCGCATCATCCTCCGGAGCATTCACGGGGAGGAGATCCGGTGGTGGCCGACCATTTAGTTCATCTTGAGCGAGAAAGTGTTAGAGGCTATGGGTTACCTCGGCGCGACGAGTTAGACTAATGCGTTAGCTAGAATGGGGCAAATATGGTGATGGGCAAGGACCTCTAGGATTGTAGAGGAGCAGTTGTGCGTGGTATCCTGGGAATAGAGTGAGAATAAGAATGATAGGTCGAGGTTGCGGTTAAGTCTCGGGGACTCTACTCACGGTGGACGAGGATTATGGACATGTCGAGTTGATGTCATCCTAAGTGGATTGGTGACCAACCTGAGATTGTTATCGATTGTGGCCTTGGGGAGGTTCACAGCCTACAGCGACGGTACTCGTGGGGTGTTGAAGTGCTGACACGATATTTTACCCGGACGGTATACGGTCAAGTGTCGAGGGAATGTGTGGTTATCGGTTATTCGTGATCTCCTGGATGGGGTTGATAGATCGCTCAGATAGGGTGTTGATGTTTCGGGCTCTGAATCTGCACTCTGCAGGTTAAGTGATCTTGATGTGGGTCACTACCTGTCCACTACCATCTGTGACTCGCCGATATTACCAGTCGGGTTGATTCAGTGAATGGGTGGACAGACATCGTGACCTTCATGTGGGCGTTCGGTGCCAATCGGTGTGTGATGTCGCCGTTGTCGTCACGGCGATTGCGGTGGTCAAATCAAAGTCGCGATGTTTGGCGACCGGTCAGACGATCTGCTCAAATGATTCGTGGTGCCGTCAGCGAGTTGGGAATAGGTGGTATATCTCGAGCGTTGGGCGTTGCCGGGAGTTCGTGTTGTGACCTTCGCGGCATTCATGGATCTCATGCATAGGGTGTTTCCAACCTTATCGTCGATTTGTCCGTAACATGTGGGTGAGCATTTGATACACTCCACGGAAATCGAAGTAGAACATGAGTATCGCTTGAAGGTGTTTCATTGGTAAGAGACCATCGGTTGTGCGCTTAGTTTAGTGGTGTGAGTTTTGGCTTGTGAGGGTGAGATTTTTTGGACCGTGGTGTTAGCATCAGTGTCGATGCGACTACAGAAGGTTGAGGCCGGTGGTGCGTGGGAGAGACGAACCATCAATCTTCGAGAATGTGGTTTCTTGGGATTAATTTGGGTGTGCAGGAGGTCGAATGGGTGAAGTTGTCCATTCGGGACAGGATCGTAGGACTTCGCCTACGGGATACGGACTCCATGGTTGGGACGGTCCTGACCATAGAGAGAGAGAGAGATCGAGGGTGCTCGGAGCAGGGATCTGGTGTTAGTGTCAGAGGAGGATCGGCCTCGCCCAGTTGAAGCGAAGACTACGCTTCACACTAGTTTCAAGACTAGGGCCAGGATTGAGCATGAGTGATGGGATTGCCCCAGCGACAGGGATCCCAAGGATTTGGGACAATGCATTCCCAGTTAGCCGTAGGATAGGAGAGTATACAGTTCATTCCTCCACACCCCAGTAAATTCGGAGGGCGAAAGTTTCGATTTGGGGTGCTATCTGAAGCACTCTGACAGCTGAGATTGGCGGGGCGGTGTGGGTCAAGAAGTCGAGGGACAAATCGAGTTTAATGGTGAGCGTATTGGACCTTAGGGTGGTGCAAACGTATTGGTTGTTGATGTCGGGCTTGACATGGATGATTCGACAACCATCGGGTTGTCGATAGTGAGACCTTAAGCCCAGGGTTGTCATACCGACCTGACATTAGATTTAGGCTTAGAGGTTAAGGCCTTTAGAGAAGCCAGGTATAGATGTTCTTCCCTAGGATGTAGGGTGAGAGTTGACCAGATAGGTCGGAATTATGAGTGAGAAATCTCTCAGATTCTACTCATGGTGGACCCCGGGATTGGGTGTCGCAGTATGGCATTATTGCGTTCGTGTGCACGGTAGCATCGCATCAAGTCGGGTGTGGGTGCACGGTATGGTCATTCACCACTCTTGGTGAGTGTGGGGTGAGTTTGTCTTTAGGACTCGTCCAGGAAGACTAAGTAGTTGAATCGGGAAATGTAAAACAAGTGTAGAAGAGTTATGTAATGGGATGAAAACACCACGAGGAACATGGTTATCCACTTAACGATGAGGATTGAGTGATAGGAGTCGGCGATGACTCGAGGTTTGGATACCCTTTGGAAATTGCATTGGGTGTTGTTGAGGCGCATGGGCTCGGTAAATGGATGTCATGCATGGCATGGATTGAGTTGGCAGTCCATTAGTTAATCAGTGATTGTGACCTTAGAGAGGTTAAGCGGTTACGCAACGAGGCGTAGTGGGATTACGTGTGCATGGATTACATACGGTGTTAGAGAGGCGTATTTGCGAACATATGTCACGGATCATAAGGGTAGAGGATTAATTGCGTAGTGGAATTGCCTACAACCCAGAGTTCTTGACCGGTTATACGGATGGCTTGCCGTGTGAGGCATTATGCGGGAGGCCATGTGGGTCAGTTAGGATGGACAGTGGGGAGAGAGATCCATCCGCGGGTCTGCGCTGATTAGAACACCTGAAGGTGAACTTGATCGACAGCGTCTTCCTCTGACTCGAGCCGAAAGAAGAGCTAATAACGTCATCTTGTGTCGACCCTTAGAGTTCGAGGTTGGTGATCCACGTTTCTGGAAGGTGAATCTGAGAGGAATTGGTAGGGTTGAGCAAGCGTGGAAGCTATCGGCGAGTTTATTGAACCTGGGAATGCGAGAGGATGGGCAACATTGTACTGGTTAGCGTTATCGCCCAGCATGTTAGGTGTCCACAAGGTACTTCACGTCTCCATGCTCCGGGAATATACTCCAGATCCAGCTCATGTGGTGGATTTGGGACAGATTGAGGTTGACACGGATGGGACCTTCGAGGAGGACAGTGTACGTGTTGATGGCGGATTGTCGGGTTTTGCGGCCTTGAGCCAGTGAGCTAGTGAGAGTGCTATGGCGGCAGCGTAGGTGGAGGAGTCAGCGTGGGAGCGCGAGGACACGTGCGGGCAATCTATCCCCTTCTTGTTTGGGATGAAGGTCACGTGGTTTAGTCGTTTAAGATTTAAGGATGATTTTATGCATGATAGAGTGCATGTTGCATATGCATGTGTTTGATAAAGATGGATTTCGAATTTCGAATGAAATTCGCTGGAGGGAGAATGTAGGGCAGAAATTTCAGAATGCGAAATAAGGCAAAAATCGTAATTTCGTTACAGCATTGTAATTACGGTTAAAAATCCGTAATTAATTCTCTAGATCTCGGATGATAAAACGGATTGTACCGTTGGAATTGTCTCGCAAAATCTAGTTAGCACGTAAAATTTCATAATTTTCCGAGACAGTTGGAGTCGGCACGTTTTTCGAGGCATCGCGTTTCGGGTGCCGTAAAGCGATTTTCGATGTGACGAAAGTCACATATAACATGTACTCATGTTCCATAAGTGGTATGAGTAGAGAAATGATGAAAATGGACGGCCGAGATAGTGCCGAATATCAAATCTGAGAAAAGAAGGACGAAATGGTCATTTTTGAGTTTGTTTAAGTCATAAAAAGACAAAAAAACCTTAATAGTGCTTCTTCTTCAATTTAAAAAGATCTCTGTTAGCTTAGCAAAACACGGGCAGCAGCTAGGAGAGAGGAGCCGAAATGGAGTTTGATTTTTAGAGAGAAAAGGACCTCCCTTCTCTCTAAATTTTGGGAGATCGGAGCCGTTGGCGGTCTTCGGGCGAAAGAAAGAGGAAATGTTCTCTGGACGGGCTACGCGTGGACTCGGGATCGGGGTTTCTTCAAACTCCTTGGGGGTAGGATTTTCTCCCTACTTGCGTTTTATTCCCCATTTTAAGGGTTTTCCATGTTTGAGTTGGTTTGAGGCACGTGAGGGACCGTTTGGTCAGTCCCAAAGCTTGGGACGGGTGGTTAAATTTATTGAAACCCAATGTTGAAACGATTGGCTGTTACGAACTGTTAGATTGTTTTAATTCAAAAATTTATGATTTAAATCATGTATTGATATGAAAAGGCCGAGGGCAGGCGCGTGTGGTCGATCCCCAAAAAACATGAGATCGAGCTGTGGAATTTTGAAAGAGAAAAATGGAAGCGTAGTGGCCCACTCGGCCCGATGTTAAGGGGCTGTTTGGGTGTGATTAGTGTTATCTTGTGCATTAAATGTTTGCTTGGTATGCATTGTTTCGGAATGGCCGTGGATTGGGTTCACTAAGTGAGCCGTGTTTTACAACGATCTTCAGGAACATTAAACGAGTTGATATTCGGAATAGTGTTCTCAAGTATATATTTTTGTGAAAATACGTGTTGGTCAAGTGATTTAAATTAAATTACTCGTGTGTATGATCGTGCTTAAGTGAGCTAATTTTGATGCTTAAATGGATTAATTACATAACATGTTGGTGTGATTTAATTTTTTATGCAAGTATATTCATGTTTTATATATTTGCATGTGATTGAAACGTATTGGAATTGGCATACATGCATTCCATATACCTTTGGAACATCCTAGGAATGGGGTTAGTGTAGAGATGGAGTCTAGAGAAAATGGTTGGAGGGTAGTCTAAAGGTTAACCATCGGGGAGGGTAGTCCTGGCTAAATATATCAGTCGGAGCGGCCCGGTTGATATATATTCATGGAGAGTAGTCCTGAGCAAATAATATATATCCAATCGTCGGAGCGGCCCGGTGGATATATATTCATCGGAGGTTGCCCACTAATTAAATAATAATTCTCATACAAGGCTTAGGCGAGTGTGAGAAGTCGGTGAACTCGGGATGCGAGATGGTCATGTAGACATTCGAGTAAAGATCATGCATTTGCTTGAATGTGTGTTTAAATTGGAACATTGCCTTTGCACTTAGGTGGTAGTGGCCCACCCAGGGGCGATTCTCTGCGAGCTTTGCTTCATGCAGTCAGTGGGATCCCCCTTTATTTGCAGTGCAGGGAGCGTGCGAGGACGGCTCATCTAGGAGCCGAGCTTTGAAGCGGGTGTGGCTTTGATCCATATGTATTAGAATTCTACATTTTGATATATGTTGTATAAGAGCCATTTACTAACTCTTAGAACTATGGGACATGGTTGATATGGTTGATGGATATTGTTTTATGGGCCCAAGAGGCCGTTTTTATCCATGTTGTTATCCTTGGGATTATATTGGACTGTTTGGGACAGGTACATGCAGGTACTGTATTTGGGTAGAGCTCCGTCACAAAGGGAGCTCTGCTAGATTTAAAGATGGCGTCGGGTAACGGGCCTCAGCCTTGTATTCGCAGATTAGAAAGCGGGTAGTCAACGGACCCCCGGGTTTGGGGCGTCACATAAGTTTTCCTCCCCTTTCCTGTTTTTCTCTTTTTTTTTGGCTCTTTTCAATTGTAAGAAACAACCACTATTCACTATTTCGTCTTATCCTCATTTAAAATTAAAAAATGACTTATATGTCCCTTAACCCGCTATTTGACAACTTGTGTAGCTCTCGACCGTCCATTTCCATCATTTCTCTACTCATACAACTTATGGCACATGAGTACATGTTATACGTGACTTTTGTTACATCAAATATCGTTTTCGGCACGGAATACTGGTGCCTCGGCGTGTGGAAATCCCACGTATCTGCCGGAATTGACGAAATTTGGCGTCGTTAGCTAGATTTTTGCAAGACGATTCCAACGGTGAAATCTGTTTCATCATCGAGATCTAGAAAATTTCGATTTTTGCGAAGTACTATTTTGCCCGCTTTTGAGAAAATTGGATTTTCGGGGGTTTCTACGTGCATCAAAGATAGTGAATGGAGCAGGTCAGTCGCGGGATTTATGAGAGACAAAATAAAAATGAGTGAAATCTTTATACCTAATTCATTTTTCACTTAATTATGTATAAAATAATGTAGAAGTTGATTTTATTTTTGCATAATTGCAATAGGCGATCTTCACAACCAAGTGATCCATCGAGGCATTATACAAAGATCTGAGAGTGTTCGGCATCACGGATCCATCACGCCAGTACTATCATTATACAAGTCTTGGTTGCAACTCTAAAAAAAGCTAAAATATGCAATTTCAAGGTGGTTCAATCAAAAGGAAACAATGGGACGATTACTTAGCAGTTCTTCCTTATGAAAGTGTTCCACCTCAGCGGTTTCCACACCATTTTAAGAACATGATTTTGGTGCACAACAAGCGGGGTTTGTCCTAATTATATAATATGAACACATTATGATCTCCATATAAAATATGTTTTAATAACCATTATTATCTCCATATGAAATATGTTTTTTATTAACCGACTTTCTCGAATTATTATATGTGGGATGGGCATGAACCACCATCTCCGTATGAAATCAAAGCAAGTACTTGAAAATGATACCAGGAACATGAAGCTTATGTCAGCTTGCAAAGGAGAGAAATGGGAGACATATGGATGTACAATTATGTCGGGATGGATGGATCGGGCCCAGCTAAAATTGAGCATAGTGTTCATGGTATATTCAAAAGGAAGAACAATTTTCCTCAAATATGTTGATGCGTCAGATAATATTAAAGACAACAAATACATATATGGTTTGTTGAAGGACGTTATCAAGGAAGTTGGAGAAGTAAATGTGGTTCGAATTGTAATAGATAATGGATCGGCATTTGTGAAAGCGGGAAAGTTGTTGATGAAGAAATACAATATGTATTGGACCATATGCGACCTACTTTGCATTGATTTGTGTTTAAAGACATTGGTAAAAGGGATAGTGTTGCTTAGTTGATCGGGAATGGTCGAAAGATAATCAACTTCATTTACAATCATGGTTGGTTTCTTGCAAAAATGCGACAGGTATGTGGTGGAGATATCGTGCATCCTGGAGCAACAAGATTTGCAACAAACTATATTGTCCTTGACAGTCTTCTAAAAAAGAGGGTTGATTTGAAGAAAGTCTTTATTAGTAATGAATGGTCATCTCACAAGCTTAACGGATGAAGTTGGACATGAGAGTTGAAAGACTCATGATCATCAATATTGGGAGAAGATTGGAGCTAAGTGTGTCCGTCTATGAGAGGCACTATACAGTGCTTCGCATTGTTGATTCAAGTCGTCCCAACCATGCCATTTGTCTACGAGTTGATTCGGTTGATGAAGGCTAATTTAGATCGACTCAAAGCTAAAGTGGGTGAAACTTATCATCATAGATCGTTGGGATAGAACTCTTAAGCATCCTCTTCATGTAACAGGTAACTAATTAATATCCTCTTATGATATTCACATTTATAAATTTTATATTTATATTATCGCATACTAATTCTCAATAACTATTGCGACATACTATCTAAATCGAAATTTCAATACAGGACACGGAGTTGGTTGACCACTGAGCATACTTCAAATTTGTTCATGATGTTTTTTCTAAATTAGATCCTAATGCTGAAGGCCTTTGTAATTTTGGAAACGAGGTAAATTAATGAGTTTCTAATTCTAATTAATTGATTCAATTTATTCGATTAATTTTTTATTTTAGATTTTTTGACATTTTGAATTCACAGCTTATACTATTCCGTGATGCAAAAAAGGGATTTGGTGATCGGCGACAATAGCGTCGAATAAAATGGTTCTGGTGAGTGTTAATTCTCATTATAAGTAAATTTTATAACTATTTTATTCTTATATATTGAATATAAGTAATTTTTATTACGGATTGAATGATGGTTTTTGTATGGAAATCCGCTCCCAGCATTAAGGAGTTTGGCCTTAAAGGTTATTTCCCAAACCGCGTCATGGCAATGAAAGGAGTGGAGCACATTGCTCTAATTCATACCAAACAAAGAAATAGACTTGCTTATCCTAGGCTCCATGGTGGTTTTTGTTATTACAACATGAAACTAAAGATACGTGATATGGAGGCAGAGATCGATAAAGTTGCAGAAAATAATTTTCTCGATTTACTTGAAATTTTAGCTGAGTTTGGTGAAGAAGAAGAGAATCAACTATTTCAATGGGTTAGACCTCTCCATTTAGATGATGAAGATGGAAATCCTGATCCATGAATTGCTGCACATGTTCGAGACGCAGGTGTTAATGTTGAGCGGGTTTTATTTGAAGAAGTTCATAGTGAAAGTTTTAGTCAAGACATAAGGGACTCATTTCAACCCCATTGTTACTTCTAGACCCTCTTTTGATTCAAGTGTTAAACATAGTAGTAGACCAAGTTTTGCTGGTACTTCTACTACAGGTTATGATGGCTCAAGAGGAGAGGGGACCAATGATGGTAGTGATACTGGAAATGATGGTGGGGATATTGCAGATCCATAACAAAGTCAATATCCGTTGAGCCCGTTCGCCGGTGAAAGATGATTTCACTCATGCTAAAGATGAAGACCACGGGTCTAGGAGAGTTGGACTAGGTATTGGAGCCATTGGAAAGCCATATAGAGGAAGACAACGAAGGATGACACCATACAATGAGGATTCGTTTTCAATCTGTTTTGAGTCCATGAGTATTGGAACTCAATTGATGATTCATCGGAATAGGGGCAACATGTTTCCTCCTTATACAATGAGTTATGGTCAGCCTTCTTCACATCCTTC
The DNA here is from genome assembly GCA_016808115.1 of Tetrastigma voinierianum. Classification (NCBI taxonomy): domain Eukaryota; kingdom Viridiplantae; phylum Streptophyta; class Magnoliopsida; order Vitales; family Vitaceae; genus Tetrastigma; species Tetrastigma voinierianum. The sequence continues at coordinate 1,294,577 of JAEQBH010000310.1, forward strand.
GGGTTCTATTGGTGAAGAATATGGAATGGTTAACTATCCTCATGATCCACAAATGCCATTCCAAATTCCATATCAATGCAAGAAGGATTTCAAATGAGCATGTGGGTGAACTCCGAATTTCCTATCCACGGAGAGGTTGTGGGTAGGAGTCAACAGATTTATGCATGGCATGTTGATTACAATCAATATTATTGCAACACCATGTCTTGGCATAGATATTGTCTTCATCAAGATGGGATCCCTTAGTCCAAATAAAATGTAATGGAGCCACATCGGTCTTCATTTTGGTTTTAAATGGCTATTGGGATGTAATTTCTCGATAAATTATAATGAATATCGTCTTTAACAAGTTTATATTTGCTTAGTTATGCATTTTTATAGTTAAATGAAATATTTCCATAATTTCAAAGTATTTTTGTTAATTTTTAGTCATAGATATTTTTATCAAAATATCCACCTATATTTTAAATATTTATGATATTTCCATAAAATCAATCTGGAATATTTAAGTAATTAACGATATTTTGTTCCTTGATCGCGACGAGAAAAATCTTCGGCTTGGCCAAAGCGTGTAGCAACATCAAATTCCTGCCATAACACTAAACCTCTCCCTTTAGCCCACACTATGTGTGACATAAAATAACCCATCGCGACATAAACTCCGCAGATTGCGACTACATCGCGACATAAAAACATTACATTATGACAAAACGCTGATGCGGCCAAACTTTGTCACGACACAAAAGCATTATGTCCGCGACGCCGAGTGCTCTATCGTGACTGCGAGAAATACTGCAATAGAGTGACATAGAAACTACTGACCAAACTCTGTCATGACACAAAAATGGCCTTGTTTCAACACAAGGATTGTTGGTCTCGACCACCCTTTGTCGTGACATAAAATACCCTGTCGCGGCATAATTCTATGAAACCCTGTTGTGACACTACAAATTTCGGTCACGACACGAAATCTCCTGGCCTTAACCAGGCTCTATCGCCACCCCAACCTCTTGTAGTGACTGTTCTGGTCGCGACAAAGAAACCTCTGTCACAACATGGTCACGACGGGGAGCAAATACCGTCGCGACACAGGAAACCCCTGTCGCGACACGAGGAAGCCCACATCGTGACCCAAATCCATCCAGCATGTGTGCCATACGGGCCTTTCTGCGCCTCGGCTCTCTCTTGCATCACGATAAATTCACTACTGGCGCCTCACATATATATCTATTATGTAGGCAGTACTAAATCTGGGAAACCTCCCCACACTTTAATGAATAGATCCAAAAAGAAATAAGTTTTTGTTACAAAACTTCTCATGTACACATACAAAACTGGATATTCTATCCAGAATATTACAAAACCAGAAAATAAGCCAGGATCTGGCCATCTTCCTCCCTACTAGGGTCTCAAATGAGTTCCTTTACTGATGGACCTCGAGATTTAGATTCCCTTTGGGTGGAGCCTCCTAATGCACAGGTTCCTCGACTCCTACCGCCTCCTCAAGGGTAAAATTTGAAAAGGTTCATATGTAGGGGGTGAGCACAAAACTCTGTAAGAAAATCCTCTCAAACTCAAACAAGGTTTAGAAAAGTATGGAAAACGGTCGGTCTCATTTTCTTTTAACATAATGTAGACATACAATTTGACATAAAACAATGACATTTCCAACAGATCTCAGGTTTCTATAAAAACAATAACTAAATAAATAATTGAGCACCGCGTAAAAAGAAATAATAATCGGTTTCACCATAAACAATTCCCCACACGTCTTTTGGGCAGGTGACATACTTAACAGTAACCTCCACCTCGCCCTATTATTTTTGTTTCTCAAGCATCCTTACAAGGAACCTCTTGAGAAGGAATTGAGCATCATTACAAGGAACCTCTCTCATTCCTCATGGTGGTGTTTCTCAAGCATCCTTACAAGGAACCTCTTGAGAATGAGTTGAGCATCCTTACAAGGAACCTCTCACTCATCATAGTAGTGTTTCTCAAGCATCCTTAGAAGGAACCTCTTGAGAATGAATTGAGCATCCTTACAAGGAACCTCTCATTCATGTTCATTCCAACAACCAATACAAGGACATATCCTACCAACAATCATCCCTCCTAACCAATGATTTCATAAATCCCCAATTTCTAACCAATTCTTCCCAAAATCCCAATTCTATTTTGAGGCAATTTCAATAACTAATTCAGAAAAATACAAGAGATCGTAACCACTTTATTTTTACTACTCAACACAAATCACTATGATTTAGAAATCAATCACAAAAGAAACACATTCAAGAAGAAAATCCATCATTCTCAAATACTAGAATTTTTAAGCCAAGAAAAGGGGTTTCATGGGTATTCAACCTTAACTTTGTTTAAACATGTAATATTTGCAAAAAGACTAAGAGAGAATGATTTCCTATTATAAAGATATAACATTGATAACCCAAACCATACATATATAATACCCTAACCTCAATGTAAGTGAATGAGAGAAAACCCCTACTCGAAATTCTTGGTTGGGAGGAAGATCTTGAGCTTTGATCTCTAATCTACCCTTCAATCTCCGGTTTTGCCCTTCATTTCTTCCTCTTTACTGATTTTTAGGGTTCCAAGAGGTGTGGGGTGGGAGTGGAGTGCAAGAAAAATGAGGGAAATAAGGTGAAAAATGGGATTTTACACCCACCAGCCCCTAAATTTAATGTTCATGGGCTATTTTTGGTTTTCTCTAATAATTACAATTTTGCCATTGGGATCTCCAAATTCGATCTAGATGACTACCCTAAGGTTTTTCGACTTTCCAGATTCATTTTTAACATTATTTTAACCTAAAAATGTTTATTTTTCGCTTTTATTATTCAACATTTTATATTTATTATTCTTATAGTTTGATTTAGGATGTAAATGGAGATGTTAAAGGCAAAATGAAGTTAATTGGACGATTGTTGATAGTTTAGACATGTGGGGGTTTACAGGGTGACACATGGGGTGATGCCGCATGACATAACTAGGGAGCTGTCACATGGCACCATGAGAGAAAGACACATGGCATAAGAGCCATGTGGTGTGGAAGGTGCCACCTAAAGCATGTGTCCATGAGACACATGCCTCACATGGTGACACATGGCACATGATGGATGGACCATGTGAAAACACATGACTAAGAGAGAGAGAAGAGAAAGAGGGAGGAAACTTCCTCAAGTCAAGCCAAAAAAAGAAATCTGGTGGAGGAAAGATAAGGGAATTAGAGATAGAGAAAAGAAAAGAAGATAGAAAAAAAGAAGAAAGGGCCAGGAAAACAAAGGAAAAGAAAAAAGAGGAAGGAGGAGAGTGTGGGAGAGATAGAGGGTAAAGAGACCCGGTGAGAAAGGAAAAAAAAAAATGGAACAAACACCACTTGCGATCTTCGGCAATGGTGGTGTGAAGCGTGTCGAGCCGAGAAAGTGGTTGGTCCGTACAGCGAGATACGTGCGGGTACTAGAAACTGTGGGTTTCGTCGCGTTCCAAAAGGTAGGGGTTTCTCCTACACTGGTTGTTTGTTGCCTAGTGGCCATGTAAGGGTCATTTTGGTTTAGCTCTAATCTTTGGGCTATGTTTGTGTGATCGGGGCCGGGTTCAGATAATTTCAAGATATAAGTGCGGATCTCTTGGCTACCCTTGTGTAGTATTGGTTACAACTGGGCGTGGTTGGGCATCCAGCCTGCCCATAGCCATGAATGACCAGTCCCGGGACTGAACCCGAACTGTTTGTGGGTTGGGCTAGCCAAGTGTTTGCCATGGGTGTTGTGCTTGGTTTTGGAGTCTGAACAATTTTCGCACACCTATGCAAATCGGCAGCTTCAACTTCGGATGGTCATAAATTTCTCGTCCGAACTCTGATTTGCGCTTTCTTGGACTTTGTGAAAAGATTTCGAGTCTAGAATTTAACCATATGATAGTGAATGTCATTTGGTGCTCACAGTTTTGGGTTTTTCCTGCTCTTTTCAAAGAGTTGTGTGGATTGTTGTGGGCATTGTTTATGCCACAATTGGTAAAGGATACCAAGTTATCCTTGCGTATATGATTGATGCTTGGTGTGATGTATGCTTGCAGTGCATGAAGAATGAATCACATGTTGATTGTATGGAAGCATGTTGAAATATGAGTGATAAGCATATTGAAATATGAGTGATAAGCATATTGAAATGAATGGATGTAAATTATATGTATTAAATAAGATTATTCATGATACTTGGCATGAAGTATGATTTGTATTGTTGCACACGTGGAATTCATTGTGTATGTAGCATGAGATACATGCAATGGAATTGCATTGCATTTCTGCATGGGACATCGCATGACATGGGTGTGAGTATGAAACCTCTGAAAAATCCAAATTTTTGGATAAAGGGTAAAAGGGTAATTTCGGTCAGAAAATCGAAATTTTTCTAGATCTCGAATGATGAAACGGACTTCTCTGTTGAGATTGTCTCACGAAATCTAGCTACCACGTCGAATTTCGTTGGATTTCGAAACAATCTGAATTTCAAGTTTTTCGAGGCGGAGGGTGTCGGATGACACATGGTGTGGATTAGGGGATGCCACATGGAACCCTAAGGGAGTGACACATGGCAAGAGCTATGTGGTTTACTAGAAAGGAATGGCTCACATTGAGCAATGTGTTGCATGATCCTATGGCTCACATTGAGCCATGTGTGGGATGATGCAATAAAAGGGAATAAGAAATAAAAGAAAAAGGAAGAAAAATCATGCACCACACAAGTGGCTTGAAGGAAAAGAGGAGGAAGTTTCCTCTCTTGACCGAATGGTCAATGGTGATCCAAAAAGAAAGAAAAGAAAAAAGGAAAAGAGAAACAAAGAAAAGGAAAGGAAGAAAAGAAAGAGTTTATAGAAAGAAAAGAGAAAGGAAGGAGAAAGGAGAAAAGGAAAAGGGAGAATTTCCCGGCATCTTGACGATCGAAGCTCGACAATTTGAGTACTAAAGTTGGTACACGCAGCGCGATCTACGTGTGGATACCAAAAACTTAGAGTTTCGACAAACTTCATAAGGTAGAGAATTTTCCTACTCGGTTTATTTTAAGCCTAAAGGCCATATAATGGTATGAGCTGTTGATGAGAGGCCATGTGATTTAGTTCCAAGACATTGGACTGAATGGTAGAGGTTTTATGACCGGTTATCACATAGTCCTAGACTGTTGTAGGTTGGGGTTTGATCCTGAAACTAAAAGTTTCCAGGTTTCGTGGCTTGTTTGATGTTGTATGGATGTTTGGAACCAAACTGGTTCATGTTTGTAAAGGGACCGTGAGGTATCCTGTTGGATGGGTCCAAGATTGTGACCATGTTGTGTGTTATGGCTGATATGAATAACATGCAGTGTGAAGAATATCATGTTAATATATGCTATTGATGTATTAACATGAGTTTCTTATGGATGTTAATTATATGTAGCAATTATAATGATCCATGGTATGTTGATGTTTCATGTAGCACTCATATATACATGTAACATGAAGAAAAAAATGCATTGACATCATGCCTTTCATATGCACGGGCACATCGCGTTGAGTCGGGTGTGAGTGCATGGTAGTGTTTATTCACCGGTGTTGGTGAATGGGTCGTGAGCTCGGAAAAATGGGACAAAGTCCAAAGTAGAGACTCACGAGGGTATAAGGCCATTTAAATGGCAAGTTATGTGTGTTGGGTGAAGCAAGTTGGGGTAGATCCCCCCAAGGGTGAAAGACCCAGATTTTATTCACGGTTAGACATGATTGCCCGATGATGTAAGTTCGCGAAAATGTTGAAAAGGCGTGCGGCGTCCTGCGGTGAGAACCTGAAAATCCATGGCCCACAAATGTAAAACACACGGGAGTCGGTAAAGTAAAATTGGAGGATTATCCAATGGTTTAAGTCCTCGGGTTAAATACCAAGGGCTGGGTTTTCACACTTGGCAATTGCAAGTGTGAGGGAGTCGGTTGGGGCTTCACAATGAGTGCATGGTAGAGATCGACACTGTGTTTGTTGTTCGATGGTATGTCGTGAGTACATGGTAGATCGATATTGTGTTTGGTGTTCGATGGTGGGCTTGGTAAAATGGGACAACGTCCAAAATGAGTCTCACGGTCGCATAAAAGAAAAAAAGGAAATGCAAAATACGTATGTTGGGTATAGCAAGTAGGGAAAGATACCCATTTGGGTGAAAAACCTGGTATTCTTGGTTAGACATATGTATCCAGCGATGAAAGTTCGCGAAAGTGTCGAAAGGCATGCAAAGTCTGCGGTGAAACCCTGAAAATTCGCTATCCACAAAAACACACGGGACTTGGTAAAAACAAGTGAATATCGGGTTGTGTAATAGTTTTGACTTCTGAAAACAAAAGCTTTTGTTTTGGAAAAATGAGTCGATGATGGAACGCATAAATGACGGTTTCACTGGCATATGCATGTGTGAGGAATTCGGTGAAGACTCGGGACATGAGACAGGGTGAGTCACATTCTCATCCATGGCATATAGACATTTGAGTAAGAATGTGTATGTTTTTACTTAAATGTGCGAAATGGCATTACATGTGCACTTAAGTGGGGAGTAGCCCTTGTAGGAATTATTCTCTAATGGGCATTGCTCATCTCGTCATGGGACCACATTTCAGGTGCAGGACAAGTATTGGAGGACGGTGCTCCTTCGAGGCCGTGATTTTGAAGGAAGATAGGATGTGGCTTTGATAAATATTTTTGTAAACTATATTAGAACAAGCTAGTTTTAATATATGTTATGTATAAGAGTGTTGTAATAAAATCTTATGGACTATTGTGATATAGTTGTATATTATGGATATGGACAGATAAGCCCTAATGGTCATTACTACTTCTGTTGAGACCCTGGATGGGTCATAGATATATTGTCATACATGTTGTATATTGGGTAGAGCTCATCGAACAAAGGAGACTCTGCCCGATTTTTGTGAAAATATGCATCATGATAAATGGGACATAACAGTGTGATATTGGGTTACCCGAAATTCATAAAAATTTCACGAGTTGACAGGTTGTCAACGGGACCCCTGGGTCTTGGGGTGTCATAGTTGGAAACCAAAATTTGATATTATTTCTTTTCATGACCTCACATGTGTTGGCATCTCTTCAACCTTCTTGCTAGTCATCCATTGTTTTGATATGGAATTAAAGAAACTAGTAGACAGGCTGTTTGTTTTGTTTTATTATTATTTTCTTTTATTGTATTATGTTTGTATTATTAAATTATATAGATTTTTTTATTTGAGAGAAAATCATATAGAGTTGTAGAGCATATAGCATGGAAAAAATAAATCAAATTAGATCTTCACTCATAAATTATGTATGTTCTCATGCCAAGATTAATGGCAGACTTCTTATTTTTATTTATTTTTAAATAACTATTTTAATTGATTTAAAATCTATATATATAAACAGTCATTTTCACTGATGTTAGATGCCTTGTAGGCATATTATGCTCATGATACATGGAATATATCCTGATTCCTTTTGTGGGTCAATGCCACCTTTCAATCTTATACTATTTTAGTAATGTTTGTGAAAATTATACAAAAAAATATTTACTTAAATATTAATTTGGTCTCTTTGGGATTTCTATATATGCCCTTTAGTAATTAATGAAAAGGCTTTGATGATGCTTTTTTCAATCGGAGGCGGGCTTGAGCGTCTTGGTTGTTGGGCGAAGATGAAATTTGTCGTCGGGCGGTCGCGTGGCGCTGTCTTGGCCCAGGCTCCTCTACAAAAACAAGAAAGATGGAGGGTCGGCGAGGGCTTCGCCCGTGGTCGCTCCGATGCCTAAGTCAGTTCCACTGATGAGAGAAAAGATCAACTGCTTAGAGGGCGAATGTTTTGCGTATGTTTGCGTACCTTTCACCGATGGGGTGGCTTGGTATTTATAGCACGTGTTTTTCCCAATTGGATGGTGGTAAGGATTCTTTCCCATTGGCTGGGGTATTTTCTTCCTTTATCGACGTCGGATCGTTAGGGGATAATGAGGGAGCAGTTATTGGAGATTATCCTACCTCCCTTATTGGTGAGGTTTGATTTATTTTATAGGATAAGTCGTTTATTGAGGATTATCTTACTTTCCTCTCTGACGCGATTTGGTTTGACTTGCAGATCATGGGCTTTTCACGTTGCCCATGCTATTGGCTTTTGGGGAGAGCGAATTGGGCTTCCTTCCTGGGCCGGAGCCAGGACCCCGGGTGTTTCACCGGGCTTAGATTTTCCTTGGGCTTTGACGGGTGGACCTTCGTGCCTATTTTCAAACCCTATCAGTTGCCCCTCAGCCTTTGTGTACGGCGGGCATGCGCAAGGGCTGTATCGTTCTTGAATCGGATGCGACTTCCACGTGTTTACTTAAGGCTGGTTTGGTTAGGGCTTAGTCGCCATCATGTGTCTTGTGATAATGATGACGTTTCGGTTTTCGCGACCATCTCTTCCAGTTCTTTCAGTTTCTTCTGAGAATATCTTCTGACCTTTCGTCTTGTGTTCCCCTGGTCTTGACGCCTTTTTGTTTCTCCATGAGTTTGGGTTTCTCTAGTCTGACCTTCCTTGCAGAGTATCTTCTGGCGTTTTGTGATACCTCGCCTGAGGTAGTCTTTTTGTTATGTTCTATTATTAAGCGGAGTGCAGGTCGGCTCTTCATCGTTCTTATTAGAAAGTGATTCCTCTGCTTTGTTTTCCGATTAAAGTGGATTGGGTGGTGCCTCTGATGACTTGAGGGAACCCCCATTTCCCTTGAACAAGGGTAAGGGGAGAATTGATGAGATTAAATTCCGGGGATCGGGAATATCACGGAGTCGGCCTTGCGAGATGCTGCGGTGTGGGGCCCTGCGAGTCAGACGCTGTATGACGACTTTCGCGGCGTGCAGCCCCCTTTTAGAGTCGGGTTTTAGTCTCAGACGGTTTGACTCCCTCGTTGGTTGAAGTGCAGAAGATGGTGTTGTTTCTTCGAGGTGGCCTTTAGTGATGACCTCATTCCCACATACCCCTTCATAAAGAGGTTTTTAACACTTCAATATACGCCCTTCTCAGCTTCGCCCAATTTATACAGGGTATTCTTGATGAGTTGTTAGTTTCTTCGAGAGACGAGGCTTTGGTATTTCACCAACTTATAGCTACATTCTGGATCTTTTGGAAATGTGAAGGATGCCTCAGGAGCTTTCTTTATCTATCGTGTTTGTCTGGTGCTCCTTTAATTATCACGGGGACCTTCATGCTCCATGGGCTCTGGAGGACGTTGCTTTATCGTCGGAGGGGCCGCGGTTGGGGAGTACAATCCTCTTGATAGGGACGATACTTTGGGCGTTAAGTTTTGCCAGTTCTCACGAGAATCTCTGTGAGCATCGCTTTGGCTTGGTTGGCTGTCTTTCAAAATCCTTTGGGTACATTACTAGTGCGCCTTGGTTATATGTTTTGCGGCGTTGTTTGATCTCGACCGAAACGAAGTCATAAAGAGAAAGTTGGCGGAGTGCCTTTCGCGGGCTTGCTCAGGCTTTATCCGTCGGCGGATATTCTGGATCCTCAAGTTGAGGGTCACTCGATCCTGCTACCTTGAAGCCTTCACCTCCCTCCGTTACAAAGTCTTCTCACGATGGGCCTCCCGTTATCAAGCCTACTAAGGGAGAGCTTTTATGGCAAGTGGAGCGTGGCTGTCCCGATCGGGAGTGTGAAACGAAGCTACAGACCTCTCGAGAAAAGCCCGGAAGCCATCACGGGTAAAATCCCAAAGTTGGGATCATCTTCATCTTCACCTTCCGCTCATGTGTCGGCGCGGGGACAGAAGTGTTTGCCCTCGTCAGGGTTCCCTGGCTCCCGAGTTTACGGCTGTTCGGCTGCATTACAAGGCCCCGGGGCTCTTCGGGAAGGATGTTGGGTCTCACGTTGGAGGTGGAGTGCCTTCTTGTTTGGAGACCCCTTGAAGCAGCTGCGCCTCCTTCATCGGCGGAAAGAGAGGTGAGGGAAAGGCCCACGAAGTTAGAGGGGAGATGGCGATTCCTTGCATGTGATGCAGAACTTGTGGCTGGCGTGGTCTCGTCCATCCTTAGAGAATCTGAACTCAAGAGGTCGGGTGTCCTGCCCGTTGAGGAAGCCTTGACTCTATCCCTCCAGGGGGTCGCCTCTGTAAGTTCCGATGTGTGAGACCCCGGAAAAATTCAGATTTCCTAAGGAAGGATAAAATGGTAATTTCGGTCAAAATCCGGAATTTTTCTAGATCTCGGATGACGAAACGGACTTCCGTTTAGGATCTTCTCGTGAAATCCTGGCTACTCGTCGAATTTCGTAATTCCGAGGCAGGTGGAGTACTACACGTTTTTCGAGGCAAGTAGAGGAGTGCGGGACACTTGGCACCTTATGAGTGGCCCAAGAGCCACGTGTCAAGCTATGGAAGAGTCAAACATTGAGCTCAAGTGGGGCTCACTTGTGACACATGGCATGATGCCATTAGAGGGAAATCTAAAGTAGTTGGATAAGAGGATAAGGTGTAATCCTCTCAACCAATAGGAATTTGACATGTGGCATTGAGAGGACAAGTCTTTTGTCCCAATCTTGACCAAATGGATTGGGAGAGGAAGAGAGAGGAGGAAAAAGAGCAAATGGAAGAGAGAGGGAAAGTGTGGGATTTTTAGAGAGAGAAGCTCTACCTTCTCTCTAGAATTTCCGGCGATCGGACCGGCGAGCTCCGTGGCGAAACAAAGAGATTGCTCCCCACGGCGAGACTACACATGGGTGTTACCCGGTCTTGGGAGTTTAAACCAGGCTTTCCGGAAAGGTAGGAGTTTTTCTCCTATTTGCTTTACTTTTTGTTTAAGGGTCTTGTAATGGATGGGGATTTATTGAGGCCTGGATGGTCGTGGGTTTCGGTTCCAAAAGATTTGGACCGACTGAATAAATCCCTGGAGTGGTTAGACGATCCACGGATCATTTGTGTGATTGTGTGTGATGTTGTATTATTATTGCCATGAGAAAATAACATGCTTGATCGTGAATTTTGTGGGCGAGTTCAAGATGAGCCCATTTGGATTATGCCTTAGCCCATGAGCTAATCTTATGTTATTGTTTATGAAATTGAATAACATGATTTATGGAATTAATTATGTTAATATATGCATGAGTGATATATTAGCATGTGTTGAATGTTTAGTGTGTCATTGCATTGCATGGGTGGGGAGTAACCAGTAGAGGGTTACACCACAGGCATTGCTCCGCCCCATCGTGGGACTTGCTTTGGTGCAGAAGGCGCACTTGGGGTTGGGGCGCGTAAGAGGCCTTAGAGCGAGAAGAAGCGGCCAAGATGGCCTTATTTGCATATTTTTTATATAAAAATTAAGGCAAAGAGACCACGATTTTGTATGAAGTGTATCTGATTGTGAACAAATTGTAATTAAATCATTTTTGTATAAAATATACATTTTATAGTGGATGTATGGGCTGATGGCCATTTTGCCACAGTATGGGTCTCATGAAGAGACTGTAGATTTCCACGGGTTGTGGGTAGTCCAGCGGACACCCGGAGTTTGGGGGGGCGTGATTGGCGGTGGCTACTTATTTGAAGGTTGTGATGTGGGGGCGGATCGAACGAGGGCCACGTCAAGCGCGGTCTATAAAGCCCCGAGTATTTGCTCGTTTGGCGGTAGTGCGAGTCGGGTCTGCTATGACGGAGGCCGTGAAGCTTAAGTCGATATGAAACGCATACCACGTCGGCCTTGATGAGCTAAAGTAGGGAAGAAAGAGGTGCGGGGTAACTAAAGTAGTAGAAATTTGAGCTTAGTCAAGGTTGGACTCTGGTACGCGAGGATGAGCTTGTTGGGCCTTCGGGGGGGATGGGTGCCAGGGTGCTGGGCGGAGGCTTTCGGTGCCGGGGCATGAGGCTGCGGTAGATCCGGGCAGGCTGCGGGGCCCGGTAGGGGCAGGTGTGTTCTTCAGGGACGGGCTACGTGTGCAATGGCCCCTTGATGGAGCTCGTCGGCGAGGAAACCGAGCAAACTCTGTTGAGCGCGGCCCGAGGAGTGCCATGTGTTGCGGTGACGTCGGTAAAGCTTTGGTTGTTGAAGGGATGGGGCCATGGCGCGTCGAATGATGAGGTGCGCACTTTCGATGGGCTTCCGGATGGCTCCACATTTCAGGAGGGTACCTTCAAAAGCTACTCAGGGCGTGGATTTCAACCGACCTCCTAGTGACGAAAAGGCAGAAGGATCCTTTTCCGCAGATAACTCTGCGGAATCAAAATACTTATTGAGGCTCGGCTCACCTATTACTCCGTCGACATCGATCCCTTTATATAGCTTTACTTGTTTTTTTTTCTTTTTATAACGGGCTTCGAACATGTGCAACATTGCTATCAATAAATACCCCTATTTTTTTTTTATTTCCCTGATTTCTCTTTTTTTTTTTTTTTTTCTTGAACCCACCCCAGGGTTGCTGCCTTGAGATGCCTGGTTAATTGGTTCTATGGACCTTCCTCGTAGTTGGGTTCTCGAAATCGAATGTGCAGGAGGTTTCATGGGTGGGTCGCTTAGGCTGAACAATTCTGGGGCTATGGCTATCTTGGCGGTTGAGCTCGTCAGCTTGGTATTGGGGCTTTATGGAAATTTGAATATGTGGTGACAAGACTCTGCCAGAGTACTGTGTACGGCTTTGAGGCGAGTATTTGAGTTCTCAAACTAGGCTTGGCCCGAGGCTTTATGAAATTTGGCCACTAGGTGGGGCCCGACTCTTGGGGCACATGGCCTAGTTGAGTAGTTGAGCTCAAGGCGGGCGGGTTGAGGCTTTATGGGCTAGGCTGCTGAGTTGAGGCCCCGACTCTTAGGGCATGACTTAGGTTGGAGTGGTTGAGCTCTCAAAGGCCCGGGCTTGGCCCAGGGCTTTGCGGTAGCTCATGCAAAATGGCGCGAGGAGTTCCATGGAGTCTCTTTGAGCCTTCTGGTTGAGCTGTGGCCCCCGGGCAGCCCCAGGCTTTATGGAGCTAAGTGCACGGTGAGCCGGCTCTTGTTTGCATGGCCTTAGTTGAGTAATTGAGCTCGTCAAAATAGGCTGACTTACTGAGGCTCTTAGCTTGTTGAGTCTTGAGGTACGAAGAGCTTTCACGATCGGTATGGAGGCTCTTAGGCGTTGTGAGCCTTATTGGTGAAAAGACTCATGCAAAGCCAGAGGATTACTCGGGCTCTTGGCGTGAGGTGGCCTTTACAGTGGAGAGCTCTTCAGGCCCAGGCAGAGGGCTTTATGGGTTGAGCCCACTCAGGCTGAAGGCCCCGTCTTGGGCTTCATGGCTGAGTTGAGAAGTTGAGCTCGTCAGCCTTCGGTTCGCTAAGGCTCGGGTGAGCGTTGAGGCCTTTCTGGCCGAGCTCATGGCCCAGGCGCGAGGCTTCTGAGCTAGCGCACGAGTGAAGCCCGACTCTTTAGGCTTCATGGCACGAGTTGGCTTGATTGAGCTCGTCAGGCTCGGCTGGCGATGCTCCACAGCGTGGCTGAGGCCTTCTGTTTGAAGACCTCCATAAAAGCCCAGACCCACTTGAGGCTTTATAGGCTAAAGCTATCTAGTGAAGCCCCAGATCTTAGCGCATGGCTTAAGTTGGCTTGATTGTGCTCGTAAAACTTGTTTGCGAGGAGCTCCGTGGCGGCCAGGCACCACGAGTGAAGAACTCATAGTGGCGTGAGCTTCATGGGCTAAATTACGAGGCTGAGGCGACTCTTGGGCTTCATGGCTTGAGTTGAGAAGTTGAGCTCGTCAAACTGAGCTGTTGAGGCTCCATGGGCGTTGAGGCCTTCCTGAGTTGAAGAGCTCATAGCGGCCCCAGGCGCGTGAGCTTTATGGATTAGCTGGCAGTGGATGACTCTTAGTGTGGCCCGAGTTGACTTGATTGAGCTCGTCAAACTTAGGCTGGCCCGAGGCTCGCCAGGCGGCCCAGGCCTTCACGGCGAAGAGCTCCACCAAAGCGGGCCGCTAAGGCTTTATGGGTAAGCGCTCGCTGAGCCCGACTCTTGAGGCTGCGTGACTTGGTGGCGATTAAGCTCGCCGAGCGATTCTGAGGCTCGTGGCGGCCCGAGGCCTTCTGGTGAAGAGCTCTTCCGTCGGGCCTCTGAGGCTTTATGGGCTAAAATGCCCCGAGTTGAGCCCGACTCTTGGGGTACACGCATGTAAAGTTGGCCAGATTGAGCTCGTAAGCGAGCTGCCCAGGGCTCCATGGCGTGAGGCCATGTTTGTGAAAAACTTCGCAAAGCCCAGGCGTTGGGGGGCTTTGGCAAAGGCTGAGTGCGGGCTGAGTGCCTGCCGGGGCTTTGTGGCCTGAGTTGAGAAGTTGAGCTCTTCAAGCGGCTGTTGAGGCTCGTGAGCGTGGGGCCTTCCCCGGTGACTCACATGGCCCGGGCAACGGGCTTTATGGGTTAAATTTACTGTTGGTCCCGACTCTTGGTACGCATGGCACGAGTTAGTAGTTGAGCTCGTCAAGCGAGGCGCTGAGGCTCTTAGACCTTGAGGCCTTCACAGTACGAGAAACTCATGGCCCAGGCCGCCCGCCTTTGAGGGCTTTATGGGCTAAAATGGTGGGCGACTCTTGGGGGGGTGCATGACTTGGAGTTGAGACGGTTAAGCTCATGAAGCGGGATTGCGAGGCTCAGAGTGAGTCTTGAGGCCTTCCCATTTGAGAGCTCCTCAGTGGGCCTACGAGGCTTTATGGGCTCGATGCTGTGGCCCGAGGCCGGCTCTTGGGCTTCGTAGTGGGTTGACCGGGTTGAGCTCATCAAACCTAAGGCTGGCGAGGGCTCAGTGGGCGTGAGGCCTTCATTGAAGAGATGCGCAAATTGAGGCTGGCCGAGGCTTTCTGAAGCTAGCCCTTTGAGCTAAAAGCCGACTCTTGGGTTGCATGGCTTGAGTTGAGCATTTGAGCTCGTTAAATTGGCTCTTAGCCCACCGAGGCTCGTGGGCCACGAGGCCTTCTTGGCTGAAGCTCGCCAGTGAGCCGGCGAGGCTTTATAGAGCTAAGCTGCTGAGGCTGAGCTAGCTCTTTGGGTGCATGGCTGAGTTGGCTTGATTGAGCTCGTCAGCCCCGAGCTCGAGGCTCTTGGCGGCCCCAGAGCCTACGGTGAAGAGCTGCGCAAGCTGACCGGCGAGGCTTTATGGGCCTAAAGCTTTGAAATTTGAGCCGGCTCTTGGGCTTCATGGCTGAGAGTTGAAGCGGGTTGAACTCGTGAGCGGAGTTCTTTGGCTCGTGGGCGCGAGGCCATCATTTGAAAAGCTCCTGGTAGGGTCGCTAGGCTTTATGGGCTAGCGCACACGACGGCGAGGCCGACTCTTGGGCAGTGGCTGGGGTTGAGTAGTTGAGCTCGTGGCGGGGCTAGCGAGGCTCGTGGGGCGGCGGGAGCCTTCATGGTTAGAAAAACTCATGAACAGTGGCCGAGGCTTTATGGAGCTAATGCTGGTGAAGGCCCGACTCTTAGGGTGCATGGCATGAGTTGAAGGCTTGATTGAGCTAGTAAAGGCGAAATTTCTTGAGACTCGGGTTGGCGTGAGGCCTTTGTTTCGAAAAGCTCAGTAAACTGGAACATGAGAGCACCCTACGGAGCTAAGCCTTTGGGTGAACTCACTCTTAAAGCTTCATGGCCTTGAGGCTCGTGGGCGTTGGGAGCCTCTTGAAATTTGAGAAGAGCTCATAAGCTAGGCAGCCCGAGGCTTTATGGGCTCTAAAGCCCCACTTTGAGGTGAGCCCGACTCTTGGGCTGCATGGCTGAGTTGACGAGTTAAGGCTCGTCAAAGCCTGTACTTTAAGCTCAGTGTTGAGGCCTTCACGGTTGAAGAGCTCACGAACTTGGCCGGCCCGAGGCTTTAGACTAGCGCACTGGTGAGGCCCGACTCTTGGGCTTCATGGCTTGAGTTGAGCTGTTGAGCTCGTCAAACTGAGTTGTTGAGGCTCCGTGGGCGCTGAGGCCTTCTTAACCCTTCTCTGTTTGGGAGGCTCTCTGAATTTGAACCAACGCGAGCTTTATGGGCTGGGCGAATCTTGGGGCTACATGGCTTGAGTTGTTAGTTGAGCTCTCAGGTGATTTCTTTGAGGCTGGTGGGCTAAGCGCCTGGCCCCAGGCCCGGCCCTCTCGGTTGCATGGCACGAGTTGGGTAGTTGAGCTGTCCAGTCTATCTTTGGCCCGAGCTTTTCCATTGAGGCCCTAGCCCAGGCCGTTGTGCCGGCCCAGTTGGACTTCCACTTCTTGGTAAGTTGCGAGTGTCTTTAATGCTAGTTCCTGGAGGATTGGAAACGACGGTGTGCTTTTCCGAGGGCTTTAACCTCCTTATAAATGATGCCTCCCTTGCTATGGAGCCCATACTTCCCATTTTGGGGCGTAACTGGAATCTGCGAGTAATGAAGCGTCAAGGCTTGGTCGTCTTCGGAGGGGATGCGCTGGTATTAGGGTGAAGCGTCGGTTTTAATTTGTCGTCTGCTTGTAAGAGTTATGTTTTCCTGATTCCCTTTGTGGGAGTTATGTTGTTCCCTAGCTGCGTCTTTCAGGGAATGCGATCTTGAAGAGGGTGAGTGCGTTTCTTGGCGCACACTTTCCTCCGTCTATCCTCATGCTCTCTTTCTCTTTTTCTCTTTCTTCTCCTTCTCCTTCCTTTCCTTGCGCTCTCTCTTCACATCTTTCCTCTCTCTTTGAGGTTTTTGATGGGCTGTATGCTTGTTTGTTTCGAGATGTGAGGCAAGCACCGTGATTGTAATCAATTGTACCTTCATTGGAATAAAGAGAAAATTTTTCTTTTTTGAATCATGAATTTGCGCATTCTGATGTATGTAATTTTCTCGTTTATTCCTTATTGGCTTTATGCAGGCGTCGACACTAAGCGAATGATCAATAAACGACGGAGTTTGTCATCGCCCGATAATACTTTATTTAAAATTACAATCAGGGTCTTAATAAAAAACGCTTAAGGTGCTCTTTGCATTCCAAGCATGAAATTGAGTGCTCCCCTTCCTCAGATGCGGAGCTCGTAATTGCCGGTCGACGGCGCGGTGTCTGATGTAGGGAGCCCCTTCTAGTTGGGCCTAGCTCCATGGGCTGGATTCTTCCTTCTTTGGCGAAGCTTTTTAAGGTAGGTCGCCGGGCACAGCCAACTCCCTGAGTTTGACTTTTGGTTGTAGCACCTCCACGAGTCTTCCTTCAGTGATCTTGTGCGGCTTTAAGACACTGCTCACACTTTTCATCCAGGAGGTCCAAGTTTAGGCGGAGAGCCTCTTCGTTATGTTCAGCTGGTGGTCAGCAGGGATTTTAATCTGACCTCGACAAATTTCACAGCCTCTGTGCTGGCCAAGGCAAGATAGGGTTCTGTGTTGTTGGTTGCGTGAGTTCATAATGCGCCATAACACCTCGGGGAGGCATTCTATCCATTTGCCTTTAAGATCCTCTAACTTGGTCTTCAACGCTGCTTTAAGGGTTCGGATGGTGACCTCTACTTGCCCATTAGACTGCGGATACACTAGGGACGAATAGTAGTTCTTGATCTCGAGCTCGACACAAAAATCCCTGAACTTAGGGTTGCTCCAATTGTTTTTAAGTTGTATGCGGTACGGGCTCTTGGGATGCAAACTGTATATTATGGAGCGCGGAGCCGAGTTGCGATATCTTGTTTGAAACGATAGTGGCCAAGGTTCGACCGTGGCCATTTGGTGATAATCCCTTTGCTCTGATAATGAACTTACGAAACTTCTTTCAACGGGCGAGAGGGTCCCGATATGTCTAACCCCCTTTGCTAGAAGGCCGGGGCTTCAGCGGTAGCGTTAGTGGCTCGGATGGGAGGTGAGAGAATTTTAGCGTCGCTCTGGCAAATTTTGCATTTCTGTGAGGTCAACCGCGTCCTTTGAGCATTAATGGGCGGTGGTATCCACTGTCTTAGGGGCTTTCCCACCGTACGAGCTCCCGTGTGATTTCCACATATGCCTTCATGTATCTCCCTTAGCACGTAGTCGACATCTTTCCCTACAATACACTTCAGGATAGGCGTGGAAAAACCTCGCCTTAGAAACTGCACGATGAATGTAGTAAGCACAGTCGGCCGCAACAACAGCGAAGCCTCTTTGCGGGTTGTTTGGTAGCAATCCGCCTGACCGTAGTCAGATAGGGTCCATCGGCTCGGCTCGACATGTGGGGGGAGACCTCCATGTCATTGAGGTCTATAGAGGGCTTTGCGAGGTGTTCGACAGGTGTCAGTCTACTGAGATCTTCTTGAAATTTCATTGCTAGCTTTGCTAGGGTATGCGCTCGGGAGAGTTCTACGATTACGGGTATGTGTTTGACCGGACCAACACAAAGTACGATAAATCCGTACCTTTTTATGTATAGGATCATTTTCTGCTGGCCTCATTAGGTGTCTTACTGTCGATTCTGTGAAGCGAGTGGCGCACCTCGGTTGGTCCTTCCATTGAATGAGCAAGGTTGATCCTCCAAGCGTGACCTCGTCTTTCGACCTCGTTGTTTGGGCTTGGGTAAACTGGCGCATACTGAAATATCTATTCCTTACGGAGGTTGGATTGATCGGCTCAGCTGTGAAGTTGGTATGGCCCACTTTGGGAGCTCTGCCGTGAACTCCATGATGAAATCCGCTAAGACACGCCCTTTTATTGCGGTTTCGGCTTGTATCGATGTCGAACTGCGCAACTCTATGGCCCATATCGACCTTCACAGGAGTCTCTACGGTTTATGTAGCACCTGCTTCATCGGGTATTCTATTAGGACTTCAATGGTATGAGCTGAAATAAAGTGGGTTTTAAATTTCTCTTGAATTTACCAAAGCTAGGATCAATTTCTCCATCCTTGGATAACTCTCTTCTGCTCCTCTCAGAGCTTGGCTGTAATAATGACGGGATGTTAGCCTTTCGATCCTTTGTCTACGAGTAGGACGGCGGTATTAGTTGAGAAATCGCACTTTGAAGTCTGAGTAGGAGTTCTCCACCGAGGATGGGCTTACGAATGGGAGAGCTGGATAAAGTTTTTCAATGCCAAAGTAGCTGCCATGAGCCCATCCTCCCATTGGCTTTCTTTAGAACCTGGAAGAAGGGCTAGCACTTGTCGTTGGCCTTGGATATGAATCGACTTAATGCAGCTATTCTTCCAGTTAGACGTTGGACCTCCTTTATGCTTGATGGTGGTGGCATATCGAGCACAACCTTTATTTTGTCTGGATTTGCCTAAATTCCTCGATTGTTGACTATAAAACCCAAGAATTTTCATTGTCCCAGAGCGCATTTGGGTGGGTTGACTTCATGTTGTATTTTGCCGAGTCACGGAATGCCTCGGATAGATGAGGTATGTGGAGCGTGGCTGAGGTTGACTTTACCAACATGTCATCTACGTACACTTCTATGGATGCTCCTATTTGCTTTGGTATCTTGTTCACGACCTCGGAATGTAGCTCCTCGTTCTTTGCCAGGCATCACTCTGCGCGTGGGGTCCCGCCGGAGTAATGACAGTCTTTCACGGTCGTCGGGATCCCATCTTGATCTGGTTGTGGCGGAGCGTCCATGAAATTGAGGAGTTCATGGCGGTTCGTAGTATCGATGAGATCGATCCGTGGTTGAAAGACGTCTTTTAAATACTCGGTTGGCCTCGGTGATGATAGTCGCCCTTGTCGTTTGCTTTTGGCGAGTCACGGCGTTGGCTGCCATTCGGTACTCACTTCTCAGTTGCCCCTGCCTGGAGGAGCTTGTCGACCTCCTCATTGATTGCTTTTGTACTCCCGAACAAAGCTCGCTAACTATGGCGGTTTGAAAGATGAGGCGGCGTTCGGCTGTGAGTGATTATGGTGGATCAATTCCTCCCGTATCCGCACCTTCACGAACATCTTTGTTATGTTTCAAGAGGAAATGGGTAAGGGCGTTTGGGGTCTTCCGCAAGCTTGGAGCTTAGATGTAGGCGGAGTGTTCCGAGTCAGTCGTCCAGCGGTATGGGCTACAGCTCTTCGGGGATCGAATCGGGCGTTTGCGTCACGCAGTGTGCGAGCTGATCGAGTTTATGTTGTCAACCGCCTTTTGCTTCACGGACGCCGAGTAACACTCTTTGGCCACGCGCTGGTCTCCTCGAACCATCCCTACTCCACTTGTGGTGGGGCTTGATGCTGTGCACCATGTGGTAGGCGGAGGGATAGCCTTTGAAATGATGAGGGGGTACGCGGTAGTATGTTATAAAGCGGATGAGTGTCTGCCATGAGGAACTTCCGCCAGTCAGTGCGTTGCCCGGCGCGGGGGTCTCTCAAGTGAGCACTAGCGTATTGACTGCGATAGCACTTTCTCTCTGAGAATCACCATGAGGTGGGGCGGTGACTCACAGATTCTCTTAGTCGCGATCTTATCGAAGATTAAATGCGAAGATGATGTTGGCTGAACTCCCATTGTCGACCAGGACCCGATGGACTGTTTTGTTAGCCACCACTTCCTTTATGACCAAAGGATCGTCATGGGGATGTTGGCATCCTTCCAGGTCTGAATCCGAGAATGTTATAGCTGTATCGAGACGAGGCAGTTTGGACACCGCTTGTACCTCCATCACTTCTCCCGACACGATCTTTGCGTAAATGGGCCTTCTGGCGAGTTTGAATCGCCACCTCTAAAAATCACTCCGAGAGATCATGGATTTCCCTAAGAGTACGCGGTCTTTGAGTTGTCTTCTACCGAGGTGGTTGCAGTTGTTGAGCCTGATCTTGGCCTTCAAGTGCTATGAAGTGGCGGAGGTATCCGCGCCGAATCAAATATTCTATTTCCTTCTTGAGCTGTATGCAATCGTCTGTTCGATGCCCGTGGTCCCAATGGAACTCCACCATGCGGTGTTATCTCTCTTGATTGGGTTGACCTCATGCGGGGCGGCCATGCCAAGAATTGTTAGGTCTTTGCCGCCGCATGAGACACGTGATATTGCGGTCGTCGAGGGAGTGGCTGGCGAGGTGAATGCGTTGTCGTAGCAAGGTGACGGGGCCTGGGCGTCTACGAGACTTCCTCGCCTTTTCGGGGACCGTTCTCTGTTTGTCTTCGGGGACCTTTCTTGGTCTCTTTGTCTCTTAAGGCTTTGTCCTTGTCACTTGTCAGTCAGCTTTTACTCGCATGGGTTGAGCTTCCTTTCTTGGATGAGGCCCATTTGTTAATGTACTTCCCGGCTTTAGCGAGCACACCGACATACTTTCACGAGGATTCTTGGGATGGAAAACCTCCAAGTCTTTTGGCGCACTCCTAATCGATGGATGCGATGATAGCGACTTCTCGTCGGGTATATCTACTTTCGGGAGCTAGGCATTGAACCTCTAGACATAAGACCTCGGGCTTTCTTCGAGCTACGTTTTTATGGTGATGAGTGATAGCTGGGTTTCTGTATGTTGGCTCCTATGGAAGAAACGAGGCTTGCAATGGAAACCTCTACGAATAGAGATCGATGATGGTGGAAGCTGTTGAACCCGCGCCGGCCAGGGCCTTTGAGCATTATAGTAGAGCTGCACCGCACGAAGTCCACGAAATCCATGTAGCTCCATTTGGACTGCCTGAGTGTTGAGATGATCGGCGGGTCTCACGGCACCATGGTGCTTCTGCTCTGCGGCGATACGAAATTAGCCGGGAAGAGGAAAGTAGACACCTCGTGCGTGAAACGAGGACTCAGTTTGTAATACCCGGGGTGTCCGCTAGAGTCGGGGAGCTCGCCGCTTCACAACTTCCTTCATGCGGCTAAGTTCTGGAGCCCTGAGACCTCTACTCTCTGCTGATCGTTCTCCTATCCCCTTAACTGGCGGGGGTTTGGTGCAGGTTTCCGTGCCCCAGTGTTGTTTCGTTGCCTTCCTCACCAGGGGTTATGTGCGGTCCATGCCTCCTGGCTCGGCTGGATTCTGCTTCCGTTTCCACGCCACAGGGAGCGTCAATGTGGGGCTGCCCTTCGTGTGGGGTGAGGTTGTGGCCTCCCTGAGTTTGTCGCGCCTCCGGCAGACGCTGCATCTGCCTAGTGAGTTGCTTTAACTCCCTTATCAGGCGTTGGTTGGTGAGGCATAGTGCCTCCACTTCATCTGTGTTGGCTTTACCTTGTTTCTGGCATTGGGAGGTGGTTCTGTATCTATCTTGCTTGGCTGGTCACAATCTCGGAAAAGTTGGCGTTGCTCGGCTTGTGTTCGGCGTTGATACCGTGAGGCGTTTGAAAGATCAGCTTTTTGTTTGCGAAGGCTATCGTTCCCACGGAGCGTATAGCGATGGTAACTTTTTCAAGCAGGCGGGCTTGAGCGTCAGCCCGGATTTGTTGGGCGAGATGAGTCGTCGGTACAGGTCATTGGCCCATTTGTCTTATTTGGGCTCCTCTGCAAAAACAAAGAAGGTGAGGGCCGGCGAGGGCCGCCGTGGCGCTCCGATGCACAAGAAAGTCAGTTCCACTCACGATGAGAAAAAGATCAACTGCCAGAAACAAATGTTTTTGTGTATGTTTGCGTACCTTTCACCGATGGGGTGGCCTGGCATTTATAGCGCGTGTTTTTCCCAATTGGATGGTGAGGTAGTTCTTTCCGTTGGCTAGGAATTATTTTCTTCCTTTGTCGACATCGGATCGTTGGGGATAATGAGGGGCCCGGTTGTGGAGTTATCCTACCTCCGCATTGGTGAGTTTGATTTATTTATGGACCAGTGTTTAATGGGGTTATCATACTTTCTCTCTTACGATTGGTTTGTTTCATGGATCATGAACACCATTACTTGTATTATTAGCTTACAGGCGCGAATTTGGCTTCATCTGGCGGAGCTAGGACCCTGGGTGTTTCATCGGGCTTGGCTTTTCCTTGGGCTTTGACGGGTGGACCTTCGCGCCTATTTTCAAACCCTATCAGGCTTCATGTACTAATATAGTAAAATTATTATTTTCAAAAGTAGGAGTAATCAATGAAGGCAATGAGACAATTGATGATTGGGAATTTGGTTTTATTATTATTTTACTAACCAAAATTACTAATAATAATTTCAAATAAAATCAAAGAATAGTTTTGGAAAACAAGCAAGGTAGGGTCTGTTTTCTCGTTTATTATTATTAGTTTTTATTTTAAATTGAAATAAATTGAACTTAATCTAAGTCTGAATAAGCAATTAATAGAATTAGGGACAAAGATTGTATTTTTTTTAACTTAATTCTTAAAGTAACTTGCTTTAATATAAGATAAAATATTTATTTTAGGATTTTTGGACTTATGCAACCTAACACCATTCATCAATTTTCCCGAAAACTTAAACTTATTAAGATCACAATTTATATTATGCACTCCAAGTCTCCAACAAAGATTTAATAATAGTTTATGTTAAAAAATCTAGAAAATAAGAATTAAAATAAAAAATAAAAATTATTCTATATTAATTTAAAAAATATTAATAAATATGAATTAAAATAAGGAAAAACTATGCTATATGGTTCCCATTTTAATTTATTTGAAAAATTAGGAATAAAATACCTAAAACCAAGTCCAAGTCTCATGATTTAAAAAATATTTAATAAAGGGTACAAATTATTTGATAAAAGGTCCAACAAACCATAAGTATAACCTTAATAAACCTTTGGTATGATGTCTTACCTAACACATATGATAGTACTCAAGATTTATTGAGGTTTGCAGGATCTTTTATTAAATATTTTGTACTCTTTCTCAAATATTGTTGAAAACAGGAGACGTGAACTTGATTTCAAGTCTTTTCTTCCTAAATTTTCAAATAAATTGAAATGGGACCCCATAACATAGTTTTCCCATTAAAAAGATTGTTGTTAATGAATCAACTCATTTCCAATACCATTTATAACAGGTCAGACTTGTACCTAATCGTATAGATATCATTTGCTTTAAATCAATGGACTCTCACGATTTTAAAACATATTTACAAAGTTAAGAGGTCTATTAGGAATTTCCCCAATTCGATTGGAGAGGTGATATTCTAATTGTATTTTACTTACATTTGTCCAATTTCAAGATATGTTAATGCATACCAAACTCTCACTGTCAACCCATTAATTTAACTTGGAAAAAAAAATAACGGTTAACCGTTTTGGAATCTAAAGTTAATGCTAGAGCTTTTGAAGTCAGATTTCAACTGTCAGCCTTTTGGGGGCATAAGAGTTCCAAAAGTAACATTAGTCCAAAGGTTTGGGCCATAAGAAGCTCAATATGAATGAGTTTTATTGAGTGCTTAGCATTGGGCCCATATTGTTTGTTGAAAGTTGGGCTTTTCCAGGGCCCAAATATTTCTTCTTTTATAAAAAAAAACAACTTTGGAGGTATACAGTTGGGAGGTGACTGGACCAAAGTTATCCGAGAACAAGGTGGGAGGTGACTGGACCGGTGTGAGAAGTTCCAACAATAGTGATTTGGTCCATTGTAGTTCGATAGTGGTAGCCACAATTGCACGATACTCAACTACAGTGGAAGAATGAGCAATAGTGCGTTGCTTTGTAGAACTCCAGGAAATTGGATTAGCGCTTAGGAAAATGAGAAAAGTACCTGTGGAGGTACGATCATCTGGGTTACCAGCCCAATTTGCATCAAAGAAACCATGTAATGCCATGGGAGTGTTTGGAAGAAGTCGAATACCAAAGGATTTCGTACCATTGAGAAAACAAAGCAAACATTTGACCGTTCCCCACAATGATGTTTGGATGGCGCATGCATAAACTGGGATAATTTATTCACGGAAAAAGAAATATCTAGCCGAGTCATCCGGAGATGTTGAAGGTGACCAACCACCTGACGGTACATGGTGGCATTGACCAGTGCATTACCATCGTGAGCAGTCAGAGAAGTACCTATAGCAAGCGGTGAAAAGACAGGTATGGAGTTTAGCATGTTATGTTGGCTCAAAAGATCAATTATATACTTTTTTTGAGATAGTAGGAAACTGGTCAGTATGGCCAAAACATCAACTCCAAAGAAGAAAGATAACACCCTAAGATCCTTTGTAGAGAACTCAGAGTCAAGTTGCTGAATAATAGTGTTGACAAGTGTGAGGTCATTACCTATAATAATAAAATCATCAACATAAACCAGGAAATAGAAAAGCGTCGTACTGCGTGAGTAGACAAAGAGGGACGAGTGATGTAGTAATCCAAGATTAGGCGATTCATTACAAACCTCAGTTAAACCACCATGTAAATGAAAAACATGATCGCATTATAATTAGCATTCCATCCGCCTACGACCCGCCATATAAACCTCCTTCGTAAGATGCCCATTAAGAAAAACATTACTTACATCAAGTTAGTGAATTTCCTACTTGTGATTGCGCACAAGACTAAGCACAGGATGAACGGTGATGGGATTTATCACTGGACTAAAGGTCTTGTGAAAGTCAATACCCCGTCGTTGGTGAAAGCCTTTAGCAACAAGGCGAGTTTTATACTGTGCAATAGAGCTGTTCGAATTTCGTTTGATTCAAAACACCCATTTGTTGCCCACTAGATTATGCTCTCGTCTCGGTGGAACAAGAGCCTAAGTGTCATTTCTAATGAGAGCATCATATTCTTCCTACATCGCCTAGACCCACATAGGATCTTGAAGGGCTTGTAAGTGCATGAGTTAAGCGTCAGGAATTATGAGTGGTGAGGCCTCACTAGGTTGGGTTTGATACATTTGACATTTTTTGGAGCGGGTTTGCAGCAGGATGTTTGTTTGCCAGGTGGAGGATGGGTGTGGAGGAGATGGGTAGAGGAATGGGTAAGGGGTTGGGAGGATGATTAGGCGAGGATGGGAAGGGTGCTAGGCCCAACAATCCAGCAGATGTAGAAGCCTGTGGAAAGTTTTTGGATGGGTCAAGCATGCAGTTCGAGGGTAGTATGGTTAGGGTGCAGGTGATGAACTCAACAGCTCAAGTGAGGTCGGTGGTATGGGCAAGAGGATAGGTGCTTGCTAGAATGTTGTTGGCTAGGTTGGGGATGCAGTTTGGGGGTAGTATGGTTGGGGTGCATGTGATGAACCTAGTAGCTCAGGTGAGGTTAGTGGTATGGGCAGGGGGATAGGTGCCTACTGGAATGTTGTTAGCTAGGTTAGGGATGTAGTTCGAGGGGAGTATGAGTGGGGTGCTGGTGATGAACCTAATAGCTTTGGTGAGGTTGGGGGTATGGGTAGGTGGATAGGTAGAGAAGGTGCCGAAGAGTCGCACAAAGTGAACGATGAAGTGCGGGATGTGGAGTCTATGTCTATTACTGGCTTGTCAGAGGTAGAGGGAGACACAAAAGAGAATACATTTTCCACAAACTTAACATGACAAGATATAAAGATTTTTCTAAGGGTAGGGTCAAAACAAAGAAAGGCACTTTGAGTGAGGGAGTACCAAAGAAAGATGCATGGGCTGGATTTGAGATCGAGTTTGTGGGAAGAATAGGGATGCAACTAGGGAAAACATAAACAACTGAAGACACGAAGTTTGGATGGGTCAAGAGCTTTGTTGAATAATTTTTCAAAAGATGAACCGAGGGAAAGTCCATCTTTAGGCACTTTATTTATTAAATAGACAGTTGTAGCAAATGCAGCCAGAAGGTGAGAAGGATGGATGTTTGATGTAGGAGAGTGAGACCAGTTTCGACAATGCGCCGATGCTGGCGTTTAGGATACCCATTATGTTCTGGAGTGTGTGGAGGTGTAGTGAGATGACTTACACGATGAGTCACGAGAAAAGAGAAAATTCACCCTCATTATCTATGTAAAGTGTTTTAATGGTGGAAGTGAAATAGTTTTCAACAAGTTGCTTGAACACAACAAAGGTGGAATGGACATTGGATTTCTGACGTAAGGGGTAAAACCATATATACTTTGTGTAATGGTCTTAAAAATAACATAATGAGTTAAAACCATGAAGAGGAATCAGCCAGGTGAGATTAAACATGAAAAATGATGTCAGAGGAGAGGGAAGAAGTAATGCTTAATTTAGCAAAAGTTATTTTAATGACTTTTGAAAATAAATATTGCAAGGGAATTGCAAGAAACATAAATATTCTTGGGATAGGAAATATGTAAAATACTAAAATTTGAAAAATACATAGATGGATGACGAGGCGACTATACCACATGAATAACGAAAAGCGAAGGCTGGCGTTTGAAGAACATAACTAAGGCGAAAAACAGGATTGCGAGCATGTGTAACACATAGGTAAATAATAATGGTACTGTAGGTAGAGTGGTAAAGGTGAAAGAACCAATGTTAGCAATGGAATGAAACATGCCTATCTCGTAATATCTTGTCGGAGGTGGTGTCGACTCAAGCGGAAGGAAAAAGTAGCAAGATCGGTGGTGATTAATGTATGCTCATAGAGTTATTGAGGCAAATGTGCGGAGTGAAGGTCGGGCGAGCCTGCGGGGTTGTGTGGGTGGAAGAGATGCAAGTGCAGGTGGATAGATACGCACTCTTGAGTAGGTGTCAGTTATGCCATAAATTTGACAATGGCGAAGTACTTGATTATTCCGGCGGTCGATGGACTGGTGTGGAGACCATGTTGGAGGTAGTCGGTTTGTAATGGGAGAGTTGGTGGATTTATGTCCACGGTTTGAGATCGAGTTATGGTTCCATCATTGGTTGTTGGTCAGCGATTTAGTGAAGGGTGGTATGATAACTATGGCGATGGCGAGAGTGGCAGTGGTGAAGAGGAACGAAATCTTCATTGTGCCCATGCGCCCGAGTAGTTGCTCAAAAAATTTCTCAAAAGTTATTAGAGTTTCCTGAACCTGTTGAGCATGAGATATGTTTGAGTTGGCTGGGGTAAGTTCGTTCAAAACACGAATGGAGAGCTCATCGAAGTCAACAGAGACATTCATAAGATCAAGAGACTCAATATTGCGTTTGACATCTTGCATATAGTCGGTAATAGTCTAATTACACGCGCTAGGGCCAGCAAGGTTAAGCGATCAGGTAAGTGATCCGTTAAGCTTTCGAAGAGGCATATGTTTTTCGAGAGTTGTCCGTGAGCATGTGGATCTTGGTGGAAGATGAGATAAATTTCATAAGGATGGCAGATATAGACCTAACAATTGCATTGAGAAGCAATTGGTCTTGTCGGAGCTAGAGAGTATGGTCCGGATTCGGGGAGGGGGGAGTGGAAGCACTGGGTAGAGTTATCATTGTTGAAGGACAAGAATTTGAGTCATCAACAAACCTAAGGAATCATACTGAAATAAGAGAGACGTGAATTAGAGCCGCACAGCGAGCCGTTCGTGGCGGTGAGTTCAATGGTACGAGCAGCGATATTGAGAACAATAATTATGAAGAAGCATTAGTCCAATTCAAGGCGGTTGGGCAATGGTGAGTGGGAAAGATTCTTGGTAAGTGGAAAGATGTATTGTGTAAGAAGAAGGTGAGCGGTGGTTGTCTTTGGTTAGAATTGACAGCGACAACGATGAATCCTGCGACGTGTATTCGGCGGCGGCGACTAAAGTTAGGATATTTTTTTTACGTTAAGCGGGCTGATACCACTGTTATGAAAGAGACTCAAATATTATTGAAAAGGGTTGTGGTATTTATATACCAATACAAAGACAAAAAGGTAATAGCATAAAGTCTAAATATACTCTAATACTTATATGATCAGAAGAAACAAATAAAATAAGTTTGAAGAAACATCTAAAATTAATTTATTAAGTTTAAACCTATTTTTTATTTTCCTCCAAATTTTCTTTCTTCTTTTCCTCTTCATTTCTTTCGCCCAAGTACTTTTCCAGGTTCATTCAGACCTTACTCAGTAAACTGAAATTTGATGATGTTAGGCCACATAATAGACAAAAATTTATAAGAGTTCTACCTTGTATACACATGACCAAATCCACTGCACAAAAATCTGTTATCATCAGAGAATTTATTTGTAGCATCTTGAAGTGTGTCAAATCACGCAAATTGCAGTATTGCCTGATGATCTCATTCTCATTTGCAAAAAAATATAAAAATAAATAAGGTTTAAAAAATTTGTTCCAACATTAATTGTTTACTATGAGAGAGGATCCTTCATATTGAGTTGCCAATTGCCAGTATTTTTACCATTTTCACCTTGGTGGTATCATATTTGCTTCCTTGGTTCTGCATGCAAACAATAGTAAGTGAAAAAGAATCCTCGGAACAACTATTGGAACAACAATGGTGATGACTGTTTTTGAAGATATTCCATCTTTTCTTGCATAAATAAGAACATGATTCATTGAAAGTTTACCTTGAAAATCTTAGCTTTAGTATACATAAACGAGAAATGTAGCTGGATTGATTGTTTGGTGACGGTCTATGAGGATCATATCTGTTGTGTCTCTTTGAATCTTAAAAACTATATCATGGCATACTACAGTACAAAATTTAACTTTGTTGAAGAATGGAGTCAACCACTCAATTCAATGCCTGACTTAAGTT
Source organism: Tetrastigma voinierianum (assembly GCA_016808115.1). NCBI lineage: Eukaryota > Viridiplantae > Streptophyta > Magnoliopsida > Vitales > Vitaceae > Tetrastigma > Tetrastigma voinierianum. The sequence goes on from JAEQBH010000310.1 coordinate 1,323,956, forward strand.
TCTCAATCTTCAAGTATCTTTATTTTGTGATTTTAGTGAGCTTTTCCCTTTTCAGTAAACCAATTCCTCATAATCTTTGAATCCACGGCCTTCCATACCTGAGCCTCCTTTGCTATCTTAATAATCTTCTCTGTAGAAATGTCTTTACTGTGTATAGGAAATCATTGATATCAGTAGTTTCATCCTATTCAATGATCTTATGTTCAACCGTCTAAGTTGGGCCAATCATAAAGACAAAAACTCTTTGTAAAGAAAAATAGTGAAATTTAAGAAAAGCAAAAGATAATGCAAAGATTCACATTGATTAGGTAGTGTTCACATCTATGGGAATGTAAATATATTTTCTATGATTGAAATAGAGTTACATAAGAGGGTATTTATAACAACCTTAGGCATGAAAAAATTACATAAATAGCCTTATACCATGAATCATTATTCATTCATAACAAAATGGACTATGATAATACAAGATATTCATTCGCCTTTAAGCAAAATCACCAAATCTCAATAGGTATTCATTCGCTCGGCCCGTCGCACCCTTAACCTATTAATTCATCCCAACATAACAAAATAATACAAGCCTCAAGGGAGAATGTCATCACTACGCTTTGCTCCTGACATTTACCCCATTTTTCTCTCAATATGAGTCACGTACTACAACACCTTTAAATATAGGATCCAAGCCTAATAATTTTAAGAAGGAAGATAATGTTGGGAAGTTGAAATGGGAAAATCAAGATTGTCTACATAGGTTAAATATGTACAATTAAGAACTTCAATGAAGGGACACTAGAGCGATCTTGAGGCCTTTCAATGGAGGTTGAAACTACGGAGAAACTATATATGTTCCACTATAATATAATGAGGACACAAATATCAATACTTGAGGTGAAAATTCGTCACCTCGCCCTAGGAAACTATGAGTAGAAAGGTATTGGGAAGAACATGTAAACCTCGTGTAACGATCTAGTCCAATCATTAAGATATTATTCGTTTTGGGTTCAAGGGGCCTTCATGGTTTTAAAACACGTATGCTAGGTTGAAAAGACTCTATACTTATAGAGTGGGATGTGACAAACACCTCTTAAGGAGCCAAACGAAACAGACCCCATACTTATATAGTGGGATGTGACAAACAGCCCCACTATAGACACAACGTCCTCGGTGTGTCCCATGGGATTGCGGAGCAAAACAAACAAACACCCGTTACAGGGCTTGTGGCTGCCAGCCTGGGGTGTCCTCGTGTGCCGATCAGCACGCAATCTACATGTCTGGCGTCGTGAGACATCATGTATAAAAAAGCAGGCCCAATAGGGCCCACACGTCCATCTGACCTGGCCTTATATATTACTCTGAAAAAGTTTAATCACAAATTGTTTTGATTACAATTTATCCAAAACTGGGTCTCTTGCCCAGAATTTTACAAAAATACAAGATAAGGCCATTCTAGGCCATTTCTTCACCTCTAAAGCCTTGGATGCGTCCCATCCCAGTGCGTCTTGGTGCACGAAATAGTTTTGCCTACGCCTCGACGGGTGCTTGATACCCGATAATTGAATTTTCCTACTTAGGTTACTCCTCACTAAGTGCTCATGCAAAATAGCACCAAACATTCAACTTTTTATGCTATTATATCCTTTCATGCATATATTAACGCATAAATTAAATCACCACATCATATTAACACATCAATTTCGCCCATTGGTAATTAAATTCTACACAACTCAAGCCCTCGATTCAATGATATTTGCTTGAAACACACCTGGACCATTCCGTCAACAACTAACGGAATTTGTTTTTTGATCCCTAAGCAACGATGTAGAATTTGTCGTGACAGCCGCTCTGCTTTATCGATTCCACTTTTGTGGAACCAAAATCCATGGCCATTTCCGGCCTCATACACACCAAAACATAATTTAAATGCATAAATTATCACACGAGTCGCCCAAACAATCCGTGGACTGTCCAAAACGGGCTCCAACAATTCCCACAATTTGGTCCCAAGTTTTGAGACCGATCAAATGGCCACTCACGGCCTCAAATCAACCAAACCATTAACAAAACACTTAAATAAAAAATAAACCAAGTAGGAAAAAACCCCTATCCCTTGGAGTTTGTCGAAACTCCCCCAAGAAGAAACTAGTACGGCGTATGCTCAGTGAGACAGCTTTGCTTCTTGCCTACTTAGGAAACCCGATGGTCCCGATAAGCGGAAATTCTAGAGAAGGTGACTTCTCTGCAAACCCACTCTTTATCTCTTTCTCATTTACTCCTTCTCTCTTCTTCCCTCTAGCAGTTGAGGTAGATGGAGGTGAAAAAAGTCTTCTCAATGCCACTTGTCACTCACTTATTTGCTAATGGGATTACACCTTATCCCTTATCCATCTACTATTGGATTTTCCTCAAATGGCATCATGCCATGTGTCCACATGGGCCCCACACTTGAGCTCAAGTTGACTGAACCTGCGTTGACACGTGGCACCCTGTTGACCACTCAAAATGTGCCAAGTGTCCCGCACTACCCCCGTTGCCTCGAAAATCGTGAAATTCTGACTATCTCGAGATTCGGCCAATTGATGTGATGCTTCGATTTTGAGGCAGTTCAATATTGAAGTCCGTTTCTTGCATCCGAGTCTAGAAAAGTGCGGATTTACGGCCCGAAGTACCATTTCGCCCTTTTTCAAATAAATTAGATTTTCTCGGGGTTTCACAGGGCCAACGAAACGAACCCCTATACTAGGGTTAGGGATTGGTTCTGATACCATTTGTAACGACTCCGCCCAACCATGTAGATATTGTCCGTTTTGCTCCCAAAGGACCCTCACGACTTTAAAAAGCGTTTACTAAATTGAGAAGAGCTCATACTTAATAGGAACTTTCTCCCATCCCGATATAGGATGTGACACCTCGAGCCTGAGAATAGTAAAGCCTAGAAATCAATCATAATTTTCCCACTTTCGAATCCTTAACTATGTACGTCCTCAGTCTTGTATGAAACCACTGGTGTAGCAAAGGAATACCAAAATAAAATAGATTAATATGTAGACTCATGGTTAGCCGATAGTTACCTTTAGTGGTGGGTTGTGACGGTGGCGACGGAGGAAGAGGAGGCAGAGGTGTAGGAGCTGGTGCCTCGGCCCGGGGCTCGGCCGCATAAAAAGGATAAAACTCATGAAACTACAGCTTGGAAACACGACCCTCGCCCCTTGACTTATAAAGCAGCAGCCTAAAAGATAGTCCATCGCTCCCAAAAGACATTGATCACTTTCCCAGTAGATGGATAAATCCGATTGTACTACACGACCACCACCGTTGTTCCATTTGCGAGTACAAAATGGTACCATCTCTGTTAGCATAGTTCTTCTTCCCAAATTGATCATCCCACGGCTTGAGTCCTTATCTGTCCATTATCCCTTTCGGTGTTCGATTGGCCCGATGCGGAGTGCGTGGCGTTCCCCACGTTTGCATATACAATGCTCGGCTCTTATCGAGTGGAGAAAGTGGACTAGTTTGAGTAGTCTGCGGTAATACGTGATCGTACCAAACAACCCGCCCGCCCGTCTTTCCTTAATGATAGTAATTAGGACATGTTAATGGCGCGACACCGATCTGACAAATGCGAGGGGGTAAGATCACCTCGATGAGAAAAAGGTCGTGCGCAGCTACGTCGGAGGGTTCCGACCACGGTGGCGTAGTAGAATCACGATTAATCGATGGTGGCGTTTGAGGAGAGAAAGGAGAGAAGTTGATTGAGATTTGTTTGGTAGGTGGTGTTTAGGGTGATGGTAGTGGAGGTTGTGTTTGGAGTCTGTGGACAGTCGTTATTCAAGTAAATGAGAGCTTGATGAGGTGGCTCGAAGCACCACCAACTGACTCGGTGGCGACATTGTGGATTCAGGCTCTGGAAATAACGAGGATGCTCCGGTAAGCCCTCAATTTATCAAAAAAAAATTTCCTTTTTTTTTTCATTTCATCATTCATTCTTCTCGATTCGGCACAGAATGAGGAAGAATTGAGTGGTGAGCGGTGGAGACGCATGCCAACGCTCCCTGCAGTCCATGGAGTATTCTGGAAATTTGAATAGTCAGAGCTATCGATGATCATTATTTCTGTGTCCATGACCATGACCATGATTGGATTTTTATTTTTTAAATGTTCATACCACAAAATATAAGTGTTTGTTTAGTTTTTGGGTTATGTCTTACTCCAAGGCATGTGGGGAGACTTTTAAGAAAAAAAAAACAAGTTGAGAAAAAAACAAGTATATATTGTAATAGCAGATGACCCAATCCCGTAGCCCACAACTTATCCTAAGAGGATGTAGGGGCTTGCCTCCATGGTATAGACCTTTCTTGTGACCCCGAGCAGGGGTTAGATTCTTCTGATCGACCGAGATACAAGGGGATGTCGGGTTGCACGACACCATATCAAAATCGGGCGAGTCTCCTTTATGCGGGAGCTCTACCCTTAGTACATAACATGTCTGGCTTCGGTCAATGACCACGCGGGGTCTCATATGCAACTAAGCGAGTAAATAATGGCCACATGGGCCTGCATGTCGCTCCTGACATATATCAATATGATCACAACATGAGTAAAAACTGACCACTTGGGCCCATAAACCAATACCCGTAAAGCATTACCAACTATGAATCTGACTATATCTGTAGTTTTGAAAGTTGAAATGTTTTTACTCTTTATACAACACATATATTACAATTAGATAATTCTATGCATGTAGAACATCATAACCCAAGCCTGTCCAGACAACACAAACCACGACTCTAGGGGCGAGCCGTCCCTCGCGCTCCTGGCTGCACGCAAAATAGTATCCTCGGCGGGGTGAGCTAGTGCTGGATTAATTGGAATCACCACAAGTGGGCTGCCACTAAGTGCGGTGCAATGCTCCAAAAATAAACACACATTCAAGCAAATGCATGATCCTACTTGAATGTCACAACTGATATCATCTCATTGCCCGAGTCCTCACCCGACTCCCTCACACTTTACGCCTAAACCTTGTATAGAAATTATTATGTTTATTTGTTTGTGAATGACCTCAGGTGTATATATATCAGATTAGATTCGTCTCCCAGACGATTGATATTGTTGTGGACTACCTCCGATGTATATCAATTGGGTCGTCGACGTTGATATTTTAGTATGGACTACCCTCGATAAATTATCATTTTTAGACAACCCTCCGAACCATTTTCTCTAGACTCGCCTCATGCACTCACTCCTATCGTCCTAGGGTGTTCCAGTGCATATGGAATGCATGAATGCCAATTCCAATACAGTCTATATCACATGCAAATATATCCACATGCATATATTTACGTAAAATTCAATTCACACAATCATGTATCATATAAGTCGCATTTCATTACATCAAAATTAGCTCATAGATAATAGTCAAACCACACAAACAATTCGGCGTGAATCACTCAATAAACACATTATTCTATAAAATTTATTTTGAGAACATTGTTCGGGAATAGTAAACCTCAGTTCTTATTCTCGGAAAATGCAAATCATCAGTTGTAGTGAACCCGGGTTTCCGACTTGTTCAAGGCCTCGTCGAGCAAATACATGATTTAATACATAAATGCAAATTTAACAGCTAAATCGCCATGGCGATCCGCGGGCTCCATTTTGAGTTTCAAAAATTTATAACAATTCGGTCCCAAGATTTGGGACCGATCAAACGGCCCCTCACGGCATCATTCAGCTCAAACATCGACAAAGTACTTAAAGAAGGAACAAAACCCAGAGTAGGGGGCCCTACTCTCTTGGAGTTTAGAAACTCCGTCAGAGTACGAAGCCCTCTCCGCGTGAAGCCGATTTCCTTCAGCTCCGGCGCGGCCGGTCGGATCGCCCGATATTTTAGAAAGCTTACGCTCCTCTCCTGCCAGAAATGATGGTAAGCTCACTGGATCTCCATCTTTTGTCTCCCACGTTTTTCTCTTTTTATTTATGAAGAGAACAAACACTATTAGTGTTTGCTGTCTTATTATCATTAAATCAACTTCAAATGACCATTATGTCATTCTTTTCGGTTTGACGACCGACCTATCTCGACGTCCATTTTCCATCATTTTCTCTACTCATACCACTTATGGCACATGAGTACGTGTTATATGTGACTTTAAATTCGCATCGAAGTCGTTTCTGACACCCGACCCACGATGCCTCGAAAAAACATGTAGTCATTGTCTGGGAGTCGACAAAATTTGCGATGCTAGCTAGATTTCGTGAAACGATTCAACGGTGAAATCGTTCATCATCAGAATCACAGAGAATAAATTCTAGATTTTTAACGCAAATTACAATTTTGTAGTAACGATGCGATTTTACCATTTTCAGAGAAATTGGAATTTCTTGGGGTCTTATTCTCACCTCCTTAAAAGGTGTCCGAATTCGGGACAATCACAACACAACACATGCATATGCAAGTGCACTATGCCATGCATGTAATGATCATTTAAATCTTAAGCGACTAAACACGTGCCTTCATCCTAACCAAGAAGGGATAGGTGGCCCGCATCGTCCTCGCGCTCCCACATTGACTCCTCCACTCCATAGTGCCGCCATAGCGCTCTCACTAGCCTCACGGTCTTGTGTCGCAAAACTTGATCACGGCTATCCAAAATACATACTGGTCCCTCCTCGAAGGTCCCATCAATGTCAACCTCAATCTATCCCCAATCCACCACATGAGTTGGATCTAGAGTATACTTTCGGAGCATGGAGACGTGAAATCGCCGTGGACACATTGCGGCGGTAAAACCAACCCGATGCGCTACGCGCCTATCCTCTGAGGTATCTCGAAAGGCCCTATGAATCTCGTGATAGCTTCATGCTTGCGAACACGACCTCCTCTCTTAGAGCATAACCTTGAGAAGACATGATCCCGACCCTCGGGCTTTGGGGTCGACGTCGTACATCCGCATAGCTCCTCTGTCGGCTACGAGCCATGAGGCAGGTGTCAATGCCAACTCACCTTCTCCAGGGGTGTCCCTAATCGAATCGGGACCATGATGGAGCTCTCTTCCTCGGTCGACATAACGATGATCGGCCTCGACGATACCTCATATGGTGTCATCTGTATGCCTAATCTTCTGTTGTTGTAGGTGAATTCCACTAAGGGCAAGTGCTCCTCTACCCTTATGATCCAGGATGTATGCTTGCAGCGTGTCCTCTAACACCTGTATATAATTCACACAACTCGTAACCCTACACAACCCTTACTTTGTGTGTAAACGCTAACCTTCCCAAGGTCACAATCGCGACAATCCAATGGACCGTCCAGCCTAGTCATATCGTAGCATGACATCTATATCGCGAGCCCTTGTCGGCTCAACAACCACGAGATGCAATTTCAAGGGAATTATCCAAATCTCCAAAGTCACTCAGGCTCTATCCCAGCAACTCTAAAGTCGTGATAACGACCTCGTGTTTTCATCTCGATTACATAACTCTTCGACTACGCCCGAGCCTCTTTCATTCACCTGAAGTCGGGATATCTCCTGAGATCTGCCACCTAACTCCGAGTTCTCACCTTAGGGATGCGACCCCCTTTTGCTTTGCTGACACCTCTAATTCTCTTCATTTGAATCGGTATGAGTCTTCATTGGACGTAGTCCCCCAAAACCAGGCTTCGACCCCGCGGCTCTGAGAGTGGTGAATGACCCACGTGCGTGCACCCACACGACCCTATGCGTGTTCTTTGTGCACCTGAGCGCAATAATGCCATCTTTATGACACGATCGGGGTCCACCATGAGACAAAATCTCGGAGATCTCCACTCATAATCCCGATTTATCGGTCGACTCTCACCACATAGGAAGAACATCTATACACAGCTTCTCGAAGGCCTTAACCTATAAGCCCAAATCCAAAGTGTTGGATGTGACAACACAGCTGAGTTACTAATTAATGACAACTTGATGGTAATAATAATCATCATCAGCTACAGACGCGATCTTTATCTTGATATCTATATACTGGAGGATCATTATGCAAAAGACATGCATTCAGTCTATCGCGACTTGATACTTATTTACTCTGATATCACGCATTCTTTGGGTGGTTTTTCTTTTCCGGCGAAGCCTGTTCACCCTGCCGTGCCGGCGTGGGAGAGAGACTCGCAAACGCCTCCATCTCATATTACATTCGCTGGAATATCTTTGTCTACGATCTGGATCTTGTCTCTAGGGTAATCAGTCTCACACGCCCAATCCTGGACCTGATCCTGAAACACGTGTGAAGCAAAAGTCTTCTGCCTCATCCCTGAACTAGAAGAAGGTTAATCCTCCCTCTTGCTACCAACACCCGCATCCCGAGTGCTCCGAGCATCCTCGATCTCTCTCTATGGTCGGTAGTCCCGGCCGTGGAGTCCGGTATCGTGGCGAAGTCTGCGATCCTACCGAATGGACAACTTTGGCCCATTCATCGAATCTCCTATAATACCCGATCGATCCCAGAAACTACGTATCTCGAATTGACATTAGGTCTCTCCCGACTCATTGCATTTTTCTCGACCTTCTCTGGGTCGGCCGACGCACTCGATGCGACACACGTGTCCTAAAAATCTCACCTCGATGGCCAAGCTCTCACTTACTGAACTTGGAGTACAGCTGATGGTCTCTCAACAACTGTAACACGATCGTCAAGTGATACTCATGCTCCCACTCTTATTGGGAGTAGATCAAAATGTCATCCACGAAGACTATGACAAACTGATCTAAATAGGGTTAGAATACCCTATGCATGAGGTCCATGAATGCCACTGGCGCATTCGTCAGTCCAAAAGGCATCACCGTAATCTCAAAGTACCCATAACGCGTCCTAAACGCTGTCTTAGGGATATCTGTATCCCTAACTCTCACCTGATGGTAACCAGTGCAAAGCTCTATCTTGGAGTAGACTCACTCTCCTCTCAATTGATCGGCTCGTCGTGATCCTCGGTAATGGGTACCGATTCTTGATCGTAACCATATTTTTTTGTCGGTAATCAATGCACAGTCGAAGGGTCTTGTCCTTCTTTTATAAACGGAACGGGCGCCCATGGTGAAGTGCTCGGTCTTATGAACCGCGTTGTTAGCTCCTATAGTGGACTCTGAGTTCCTATGACTCAGCGGTATCCCCATCACGGAGACATAGAGATGGGTGAAATACCACGAGGGGTTTAACTCAATACCGAGAGTCTACATCCCTATTAATTAGTTGGTGCTTCATCACGGAAAAAAACATCGCATCTTGCCTTTCTCAGAGGTAGATCTAGTGAATCTCACACACGTCCTCTAAGGTAAGGCTACGCTAACTTGACTGCTTCACTTGTCCTGACACACGGACTCGTATACTGCACGGGAAAAATATCATGCTTGTCCCTATTTGGAAATACCACCTTAGTCTTAGTCTTGCGTATAAAGCGGTAACACTCCCTACGCTCTAGTGATGCGATACATGGCTATTAAGCCAATCCATCCCTAGGATGACTATGAACTACGACATGTCCGCAGTCTCGGTCTCGCGTGAGTAGAGTCCACGAGATCTCAACTCGCTTGACCACGACATATCATACATATTCGCCCTAATCCCCTGAGGAGGCACCATCTAAAGGCTCCTCCAAGGTGCCACAAGAGGTCCTTGCCCATTTCCACCATTTGAGCCTCCTCTATTTGGAACCGCATTTGGTCTAATCTATTGAGTGTTAGGGTGATCTGTAGCCTCTAACACCTTCTCGATATGTATGAACTAATGAAGTACTTGTCTGCATCGGATCACCTCCCTGTGTGAGAATGTCGGAGGATGATGCGCTTGCTGGCACCTCGAAGGTTACTAGGACCTTCCTGTACCTGCGCTATGCTTTGCTTTATGCGATAGCGACCATGATACACACATAGCCATAGCAAAGGCATTGATCGAATGAGGTGGTGTCATTGTACTGCTGGAAGCCCTCGTCCTCGTCTCGACTAGCCATCGTATTTCAATGGCAATAAGAATCATTTAATTTTCATTTCGATCTAACCGCAATGCACATGTCAATTACTAATAGACTTGACAACCTGACCCGGCCAGTTCATTTCTAAGTGGTCTTATTCAACCACTCAATTTATTTATTTCAATAGGTTCTAAACTTTTTTTCTTGTTCATTTCGATATCAAATCCTAAGGTCATAGTTCATAACCTTAGCATTCACCCTTTTTCTATACACGTACACCATGCATATAATTTCCTCTGCTAACAATAGCGTGATCACAGTTCAAATGTTGGTTAAATACAATCTGAAGTATCTTTAAGGCATAAGCACTGACCACGAGACACTATTCCTTAAAATTGGATTCATATACCAGTCATATTCTGCGTAATGCAAGACATAATTTCAATGTTTAAACCAAATCATTTTGATCAATAAAATTTATTTTAAATTTTATTACCGAAAAAATACAACTCATTTATTTGATTTTTTTCCAAATATATATATATATATATATATATATATATATATATATATATATATATATATATATATATATATATATATATATATACCTACCTCTCTCTCTCTCCTCTCTCTATATATATTGATTTTTCAAAAAATTGGCTGAGGCAGTGCGAGTCAAAGCGATCAAAAAACTAAGTCGAAGCTGAGCCGGGTGCATAGTGCACCAGCAGTGACAGTGCTGAGCCATGCAGGCACGCCCGGCCACCGCCCGGTAGCCGTGTCGCGACGCACTTGCCCCGCGCTGTGCGCCCCGGAAGTGCGTCCGCTTGCAGCGCCCTGCTCAGTCCTGCGCCCTGCGCCCGCCACTGTGTTATTTTCCTTGCATGCTGCCGCGCCCGCGCCGCCAGGCCCTTGTGCGCCTAGTCAGCGCCATGCTTTGTAGTGACTGCTCAAATGAGCGTAGCCCATTTAGATTCTACCATTTTTTTCATTATTATTTTTTCATTTATTCTGACCTGAAAATAAAAATATACACCTTTTTTTTTTTCATTTCCATAGCCTCAAATAAATTTATAAAAATTTATTTATAATCCTATTCAATTTTACAACATCATTGCAAAATTATTTTCTTTCATGTTATTTTTTTCGTTTTTGGTGGCCTCCTTGCTACTCCATACAAGCAATGGCTTGAACTTTGAAATTCTACACTCGATAATTTTGGGTTAAGCTGAAATTCATTTTAAAATATTATTTCATTGTCATAAACCAGTAAAATTTTGTAAAATTATTTCTTTTTATTTTCCTTTATTGGTTTACACCTGTAACTCCAAAATTTTCCACACTTCATCTATGCTATCAATAAGCATATCAATCATATAATGTCAATCACATACTTTCTTAAATTAAATATTATGCACAACCAAAGCGCAGCACTTCACAAAAATCGAACACCTGAAAACACACCAACACGTGCATGCGGTGTCCTAGTTTTTGTCAGAGTGATTTCTAGGTAATCTCATACCTAAAGTGACATCGAACCACACCTAGTGGTGATGTTCTTACATCAAAGACCATGGCTAAGCGAATCCTCAAGCTAGGTAGTATGCATGCTCGATGCCAAGCGCTCCAAACCAGGGTGGGTGACTACCGTCAGCCCGCGAAATATAAGTGGATGTTGGGTTGCGACCTTCATCGGGAACTCCCTTTGTACGGGAGGCTCTACCCTTAGTACATAACTATCTGAGCATTTCACATTGACCACGCAGGGTCTCATATACAATAAAGCGAGTAAATAATGGCCATGGGCTGCATCATCTCACAACATATATCAATATAGTCCTATAACATAGTGCTTGACCACTTTGGACCATAAACACTTAATACCTATAAACGTGCCAACTATGAATCCAACTATATCCATATGTTTAAGAGTTCCAAATGTTTTTTTTACTCTTATCTGACACTATATTACAATTGATAATTCACAATACATGTGAGAACATGCCAACCCAAAGCCACAATCTGCCTTTCTTCTAAAACTCAGCCTCTAGGACGAGCCGTCTCCTCGCACGCTCCCTGTATCTGTAAAATAGTATCCCTCGACAGGGTGAGCTGAGTGCTGATGGTGAGATCACTTTAAATTGACTACTCTCAGCTAGTGCGGTACAGTGGCATAAAATACGGCTTACGTTCAAGCTCGTGCAGCGATCTGCCCGAGATGTCCTAGCTGATCATCTCGTGCAGAATTCTCACGACTCCCTCACACTCGCCTAAGCCTCGTATGAGAATTAATATGTTTGTTGTTTGTGGACAACCTCGGAATGTGTATATATCGATTGGGTCGTCTCCAACGATTGATATTGTTGTGGACCCCTACCTCGTGCTCTCGATTGGAGTCCATCTCCGGCGATTGATATTTTAGTATGGACTACCCTCAGATAATTATCATTTAGACAACCCTCGAGACATTTTCTCCTGGGCTCACCTCATTGCATAAAACTCCATCCGTGCAAGGTGTTCAGTCACTTATGAAGTACATGAATACTGGTCAATACCAGATCTATATCACATGCAAATATATCAACATATGCATATGTTCACGTAAATTCAATTCACACAATGTGTCTTAAATTTGCATTTCATTACATCAAAATTAGCTCAAGTGGGCTAATGGTAAACACGAGCAATTTAGCGTGAATCACTGACTATTTTGTTAATTCACAAAAATTATTTGAAACCTTTGTTTCAGAATAGTGGCTCCTCAGGTTACTATTCTCGAAAAATGTTACAAATCATCGGTTCACTTGGTAGACCCGGGTTTCCACCCAGCCATTCAGGCCTCATCGAGCTTGATACATGATTTAATATAAATGCAAAATTTAACAGCCCAAATCAGTATTGGCGATCCACGGTTGCTCCATTAAGTTTATAACGATCGGTCGAGATTTGGGGCGTCAATGTTTTTCGCGGCGCCGTTGACTCAACGTCGACAAAGTACTTAAAGAAGAATAAAACCAGTAAGGAGAAACCCCTACCTCTCGGTTGAGGAAACTCCACTGCATCCGATGCTGAAGCCCTCTGCGCGTCAAGCGGCACCATCATATACGAAGACTATCTGGCCGGTCGGATCGCGATATTTTAGAGGCTTATATCTCTAAAAATGGTGGTAAACTCTTTTTGGATCTGCATCTTTATACTCCCACGTTTTCTCTTTTGTTATTTGAAGAAGACAAAACCTTATTTAGTGTTTTGTCTTTGTTATCATTTAAATCAAACTCCCGAAAATAACCGTATGTCCCTTCTTTACGATTTTGACGTGACACCTCTCGGCGGTCCATTTTCATCATTTCTCCTCCCTTACCACTTATGGCACATTAATGCGTGTTATATGTGACTTTATTTTATATCGAAATTCATTTTCACGATGCAGGAAGCGTGATGCACGCCGGCATTAATTCGGCGCCGAATTCAGCAAAATTTTCACGTGCTAGCTAGATTTGCGTGAGACAATTCCGCGGTGAAATCGTTTGTCATCAGATCTGAAATAAGTCGGATTTTTAATCGAAATTACGATTTTGCCATTTTTTCATAAATTGGAATTTCTCGGGTCTTACATTTCTGCTCGAGTATTTTTGTCATAACAACATATTATGTTCTCTATTCTATTGCACTTTATAATTTCTCTAATATTGTGAAGGTTTCTCCTTTGTCCATGATTTTTTCCCTTAAGGGTTTCCATGTAAATTTAGTGTTTTTCTTTGTTTTCATGTTTCATTATTGTGCCATTAAACATAACAATAAGTTATACCAGTAATTTGGTTTCAAATCTATGGTAAATCTGTCAAGAGTTAGGTTTTATTTCTATTTTAATGCAAGTTCTAAATTTTTAAATTATTTTTGTAAAGGGGCTCAACGGTTCACTACCACAAAAATGGTTTTATTGAACGTTTGACTTATGTCGTAATAGGAAAAAAAAATATTACTTTAACTTTATACTAACATTTTTAAAACGTCAAACATATGTTGCCTAGGCCAATGTCACTTTAGTCTATAACATCAAAAAAGCAAATGTGTTATTTTGGCCTTTCAGCGTATCGTCGACATTTTGATGTTAAATCCTTTCAATTCATGTGTTGTAATGCATAGTTGTTACAACGTATTATTAAATCTTACTTAAATATATATTGATACTTCAAGTGTACCATATGGTTCATATGATGAGCCTTAGACATTTTAAGTGTTTTTGAAATCAAGTCGTCTGAAATTAATATGCTAATCATAATACATGCTATAATGATATCTTTGTTGTGTCACTTAAGTATAATCTTCTGACACTTCCCAAGTAATCGCACGTATTAGTTGTTATGATATGACTTCTAACATTTTTAAGTGTTGACATCCATTCGGTTACAACATTGTTATCTACGTCATTTTATGCGTGATGGTGGCAATTGGTAGTATTGTTTGGGCATAATGTTTGATACTTTTAGTTGTTTGCCATATCGGTCTTTTGTTACTATTGACATTTGTAAAGTATTGCTAAAACAACTTCCAATTACAACATTATTACGTGTCATAATATATATCTCTTTTGCGACATGTAGTTGCGTCGTTCAAGTATAATGTTTTGATACTTCAAATATTTGCCATATGTATTTATTACGATAGTACTACTTACGTTTTTAAGTGTCGATAAAACAACTCAATTACAACATTAATATATGTTGTAATACATTGCAACAATGACATTTTATTGTGTAGTTTAAGCATAATGTTTTGATACTTACAATTGTCGGGATATCGATTTATTATGACCATTATTACCGGCGTTTATGATACTTCGCGAGAGTGTCGGTTATGACAATTTATCATAAACAATTGTATTAGACATTTAAAAATGTCATTATTCATCATCCTTTTACGCATATAATTTTCATTTTATCTATTATTATTAATCTCTTTACCTACGTCTAAAGTAATTAATATGTATACCATATGATATTTATAACATTAGGAAATAGAAATTGTCAATAAAATATGCATACTTGTAGAAATAAAATTATTAATAAGACATTTAAATTTATCAATAAAAAGTTTATATATGATATAAATTAAAAATAAAACAATGCTATGCCATTAAATAATATCAAAGACATTATACTGCATGCTAATCTAACACATAAGTCAAATATCTAAACTAAAATAAAATAAAATATTAAACTATATAAATTAAACTAAGCAAAGTGTTTCTTCAAATCATGACTTCTTGATTTGTAGGGACCATGTTGCCTAGTAACAATATACATTGAATTTCTTTACTGGCGTCAAAATTGCAGCTTGTTGTACAAGCTCCTTGTTGGGCCTCATACATTCTTCGCCTAGCCTCTTTCTCAAGCATTTTTGGGACTGATTTTGAAACCCATTTCTCTTGAAATGTGACCGTTTTATACGGATCGAGGACTTTAGAAATTGCATCCTCTTTTAAGGAACTATAGCCTCATTAAACCCCGAAGTTTCACCTTTTTCTTCATCGACAGTTAAAAAGTTGTTCAATTTTTCCTACAAAATGAATTCGGTCTAGAAATACATACAAATATCAACCAAAAAATTTAGAATTATTCAAAATAACCAAAAGTAGAAAAACAATCTTCAAAAGTTTATGGAGTTTGCATAGAGAGGAATTCTCTGTTCATCTTTATATTTTGTGATACTTCAAAAGATCTTCATCACATTTGGTGCTTACATTTTCTTAAAGCTGTGTGCTTACAAAGTAAATCATCAACTGAATTTATTCAAATCAAATAAATATGTTTCAAATCAGGATAAATGAGGAAAGAAATAAAATTCTCGATAGTAAAAATTAATACCTCTGCTTCAGCCCTTCGAGCATATGAAATAGTTCTAGAAGTCTGTGGCATTTTTATATGTGACCTTATGTCCTTACCCTTTTCAGATTTATTCTATTATAAGCACAAATAATAAAAAAAAAATGGTTATATCTAATAAAATAATGTACATATCACTTATATTTGTAAGTTAAATCTCATACCTACCATTGAGTTGAATACCATTTCTCTGCAAGCTTACCCCATTGATTTGGGTCAATTCTCATGTAACACCCGAATCGAAGAGTCTCGTGCAGACCTTTGTAAAGGTGTATAAAATTGCAAGTGTCACCTTTGAAATATTTTGGAGACTAAAGTATGAAATGAAATTATGGAACCGAATTTTGGTATGATCATAAAGTTGTCATTAAGCAAATGAATATGAAAAATCAAAATTTAGTTAGAGATGGGCCATAGTAGAATTTCAAAAGTTGGTATTGCAGGAAATTAAAGATGAGGAGCATTTGAATTTAGGGAAAGTGGAAAATATAAAAATGGGAAATAAAGCCAAAATTCATTTAGTCTCGAGTTTGCCTAGCAAACCCGTAGGAGGAAAGTGAGAAGCGAAGAGGAAGAGGAGGAAGAAGGAGAGGAGGAAAGCACAATGTCTCGGGATGTTGTTGTCTTAGAATCAAGTGTGTTGGATTTCTAGGACTTTGGTAGAGATTAGATGCTCCTTTGGTTTAGGTTTTGTGCAAGAGCATAAACCTTTTGAATTGTTGGGGTGTAGTGAAAACCCCAATTGATGTAAAAGAAACATGGAATCCATCAAATTATGTGGTTTTATAAATTAGTGGACCTAAGGTTGAGTTCTTGGATTTTCACCTAAGGTTTTGAATTTGAGTTCCATATAGCACAAATTTAAAGTGTTGTGGATTGTTTTGAATAAATTCAAGTTAGTTTTGAGGGTATTATGAATTATAGAAGTTGTATAGGTGAATTGGCATCAAAGTGGGGAAAAACAACAAAATCTGGAGCAAAATTTTGAAGGTCTTGGAGTGCATGAACAGTAGTGTGCAGTACCCACCCCCTGGCTAAAGTGTCTTAGGTACATGAGCGTGGTATCTTAGTGCTGATACCGGACACTCTGTTTCGACCAGTTTTTGTATTTTGGCCATAACACTCATTTCTTGTATCAGAATTTGGGTGATTTAAGTGGCCAATTAAAATAGACTTCAAGAAAAATCAAACCTAAAGAAATAGGCATCGTCAAATTCTGACCCTAAGTGGCCCAAAAATTCACTCAAAGTGGGGCCGTAATGCGAAAAATTCGATTCAGCTTTGGACATAAGTGGTCAGGTTGTTGGACGTAACTTGAGTTCAGGTGCTCGAATTGGGTGATGTTCAGTTGGAATAGAACCCTCCCTTTTATGGTTGGTATAAAGAGTGTGACTAATTCTAGGAAATGGAATTAGGATTATCTGCGAATTAATATGATCGTGTCGTTTGAGTTGTAGGTTAAAAGTAAAAAGGCGGGATAAGTCAGAGCTGTGCTCTAGTTAAGCAAGCAAAGATGTGAGTGTTCTAAACTCATTTTCCAAATACTAGTGTATTATTACTATAATTATAAACTGTTTACACTAGTATTTCATGGTTTTAATTGCAAACACATTTTTCAAGAAGCAAACGTAGGTTAAAAGCAGCAAATGGTTTTTGAGTTAAACCATTTTTGAAAAGCAAGCATTGGTTTTAAATTGTAAAACCATAATTAAAGCAAACCAGTAAGCAAATGGTTTTAATAAAATTGATCATTTTCAGGCATGATCAAGTAAGCAAATGGTTTTGAATAATTAAACCATTTTCAAACAGCAAGCAAGTAAACGGTTTCAAAATTGGCAAAACCATTTTACAAGGCAAGCAAGCAAAGAAAGTTTGAAAAACAAGGCCTTCCCTAGTTCTAAGCAAGCAGGTCAGGTATTAAAATGGTACCGGTGGTGTTAGGATTTCATACATGCATTGTGAGTTTTACTGATCGATGGCGCAAGGACATACATCATGCATTTAAAGGAGATCGTGGCACGTAAGGAGTATGCTCAGTTGAGCTCTAACTAAATTATGGTGATGGCGACGAGGTCGATTCACGCCCTTATTGCGGAAAAAAAAAGGTGATCTTGGACAAGGTCCTTCCCACCGGCTGATTGAGCACAGGTTCGTATTACCAGGTATGATAAGCAAAAATAGGCCTCTGGGGGGGGGTGGTTTGGTGTTTTACAAGCATGACCATCTGAGTTTTGAAAAATCAACCATTGGTTCCCCGTCCTTAAACTTAGGAGAAGTTTAAAAACAAACGGTTTGACGGGCTCCGTTTAGATTTCAAAACGTCGGGTTGTTCAGCTCCCGATGGGATTTTGTTTTTCAAAGCATGCGGGTTGAGCCCGGCTCCCGTTTTGAAAAAAGTTTGAGAAGCACAGCGAGTTTGTGAAAGGTTTTAGAAAGCTTTTCCAGCGTGATAAAGCAATGTGAAAAATGATGAGAAGTTTTATAAACTTCTAGCCAAGCAAGAATAAGAGTTTTACAAGCTTTTAAGAAAAGCAAAATAAAAAGCAAGCAAGTACAAAGCAAGCAAGCAAAGAAAAGTTTGAAAACTTTAAAGCAAATAACGAGAAAAGCTTGGAAAATAATTGTAAAAGAGGTTTACATTTTTGAGATATTTTCAGGAAAGAAACGAAATACATAAAGGCATACTCAGCGAGCTCAGTTTTAGCTCATTATTTTTACTGTTTAAAACTATTTTCAGTGCAGTGCAAGATGAGCAGAACCTGATAGGATAGTCGACATCAATGTAAGTAGTAATATTAATTATATTTTGTAAGAACATACTTTGAATATGTATATTGGAGCATATGTATGTACATAGTATAGTTTTGTGAGGATGTGTTGGTATCTTTGGTTATATAATTGGATATAGTGTAAATTGGATGTATACGGGGATTTGGGAATTAAGCGTAATGCGTAGTCATCTTTGCTGAAGTTTTTCCACTTTGCTAAGATTTTACCAAATCTAAGTTAGAAAATAAAAAAAATTGCCATAGGAGAGTTTAAGCAAGCAATACGACTTAGCTTCACGGGGATTTCTAGTCGTTAAAGGTAGCAGTGGGGTTTTATGTCAGGTGAAGTCGGCTGCCTTGCTTACTTTTGTAGGGAGTGGGGGTGTGTCATCTCTGATACGAGGTTGGCCTTTAACTCTGCTAAAGTTGAGTGTTGTTAAAATACTCGCTCAGCCACAGAACTATGTTTGAATATGCCAGACACTTTGCCAGGCTTCACTAAGAACCCATTGCTTTCTGTTTAGTATCAAATCAAACTTGGACTGAAAAGAAAAAAAAAATTCATTAGTGTAAGGGAAAAAAAACAAAGAAAGTGAAAAGAATTTAAAAAATATCTATCAAATAAAGAATTACCTTAATAACATCCCATATTTTGTCTTTAGTTGTTGTAAAGACTTTTTCTCCAATCGAGAAAATTCAAGCGGAGTTAGTTCTTTTTCTTGCCACGAGTTTCACAAAAGTATTCAAGCTCACCATCATCACACTGATTTAAAGCTGTTTGAATTTTCACAGTTAGTTTTCTTGTGATATAAACCCCATATGTCGGGAAGTATTGTTAGAGCCTCAATTATTGCATTATTCTCGATATTGGTTGTGCAATGAAATTAAATTTAATTAATCATATTAATATAGTCAATGACAGGTAGGAGACACATGAATAATGAGCTATTCATAGATATTATGGAGTTATTGAGAATTCCTCAATAGAACTTAAGATAAGTGAGCATGAAATAAATAACAAATTGTGCAATTAATTACTATGACATGTTATGCCCTACCTGAAATCTGACCTAATCTTAACATGTCTATCCTTATTAGTTTATGCACGATACTTTATAGCATAAACATGTGACCCAAGGAAATAAAAAACTAAACAAATTTAGTTCCTCATTCATCTATCTAGAACTAAGTAAGTTGGGGCATGAAACCAATCACCACAATGTCTGATATAAGGGGTTATGCAAGCCTAATTAGCTATGGAATAAAATGAATCCAAAATAATAGCTTGGACTTAGTTTTATCAGTTTTACACAAGACAACAATATCTTGAAATGACATCTTTTTTTCAAAAAAAAAAAAAAACTGAGATTTCAATTCAGAGTCCTAATATTTAGTCTTCATAGTCGACATGTCTAATATTTTGCTAGAGTCCTCATAAATAACATGAAACAAATATGACTATTACACATTTATTCTTGTTAATCCCACTAATTTAGAGCAATTAATATTTGTTGGCAATGGTATGTGAGAACATCTTCTTCTTGAGTAATTTCTGATTAATAGAATAAAGAGAACATGGGTTTTTATAAAAACTTACATTGCTTACGAGTTGAAGCAATATACCTTTGTTGCTTTGCATATAAGAATACCAAAAAACTAATGTAAATGATGCCCAAAAATTTACAAATAATAATATGAAAGATGCCAAAATTATATATATAATAGGGGTGGCAATTAGTGTTGATGGAGTCGTGTTCGTGTATCGATGTGGATCATTATCGACATTACGTCACATTCGATATGAAATAATAAATGTGTAGAAAAATTACTTTAACCTAAACCCAACCCATTTTATTATTAGGTGTTAGACGGGTCAACCTGAATATGATATTTAATTTGATTATTTAAAATAATAAAAATTATAATTAATCATCCATGCATGTTTAACACAAATAACCTATTAAATTTAACATGTTTATTAATTTTATTATTGAAATTAATAGGAACTATAGGTAAGCAATCCATGTTTGCTTACAAATGACATATTAAAAATAGGTTAATCAATTAATATAATTAAAGCGGGTCAATTCGGGTTAAGTGGTGTTAGGCGAGGTCAATACAAATATAACCCATTTATTAAACATGTTGATGAGGTCAACACGAATATGAGCCCCGAACACGATTATACTCAGCATACGCAAAAACCGTGTTGGGTTCGCCCTTACAGTGTTCGCATTAATTATGTCAGGTACGCATTTATGTTTCCTACAAAGTTTTGCTAAGAACAAAGTAGGTAATAACAGAGAACTTTATTATTTGCATCCCTCGACATGAATTAAAAAATAATTGAGAATAGAATAACAAAGAGTAGATGTAGACATGTTTCTACAGATTTGGAAGAAGAACAAAATAACAAAAACAAACCAATAATTGAGAACTTACTATTTGCATCCTCATGTGACACACCACCCCTTCCCGGTAAATGGGTGTCTTGCGGTCACTTCACAAAAATCCCAATGGAGTGCACCTCTAACGATGAAATCATAGCTGAAGCAAAGCCGTGGTAACACTTAGCCTCGTATAAAATTTTCTTTGCCCCCATCTAACTTAGGATTTGGTAAAATCTTAGCAATGGAAAAACAATGGCATGGCATTTGCATATACTAAAATTCAAATCTGTAATATCATTTATACTATGTCCCCAAACATGGCAACCGACATACTATCTCTAAGTGTCACTATGTACATACATATGTTTAATATACATATTAAGTCTTTTCCTTACATAATATTCTTAATTGGCACTTGTCTGATATCGGGACAAATCCTATTGTGCTCGGCGTCTTAACGTACTGTACAGAAAATAGTTTTTGTAAATGTCTAGTAATAAAGTACAAAGCGAGCTGATGAGTGTATGCTTTTGCCAAATCTTTTACTCTGAAAACAACTCAAAAATGTAAAACTCTCTTTTGCAAATATTTTCAAACTTTCTTCACTTTTGCACTTAAAAGTTTCTAAAACTTTTCTTGCCTTTTGTACTTGCTTGCTTACAAAAGTTTCTAAAACTTTTAATACTTGCTTCTTTCGCTTTCTTCTTTCTTTAAAGCTTATAAAATCTTATTTCTTGCTTTGCTTGAAGTTTGTAAACTTTATCAAGGCCTTCTTGTTTGCTTTATCTTGCTTGAAAAGTCTTTTCGACGCTTTTCACAAAGCCTTTTGCTTTAAAGTTTCTCAAACTTTCATAAAAGCAGGAGTTTGAAACAACCAGCATGCTTTAGAAAATCGCGGAGCAAGGCTCAACCGTTGCCTTTAAAATCCACCGGGAGCTTGGCTCCGCCGTCGTTTAAATCTAAGCGGGAGCACAGGTTCAATCGTTTGCTTTAAAACTCACAGGCTTTGGCGACAGTGATAATAGTTGATTTTTCAAAACTGTATATCATCTTATAAACTGTGCTTTGGGCTCTTTTTGCTTGTTGTACCTAATTCGACAGGGCGGGCATCGGCGTGGTGGAAAGGACACTGGAGTCCATCTGCCACTAGATATTCTTGTTAGAATTGACACAGGTCGCCATCGCGTAATTTTAGTTAGAGCTTCGTAACCTTATATACTCTATCGTGCCCACGGTCTCGCTAATGCATGATGTATGACCTAAGTTTGCCAGCAGGCAAAACTACGATACATGTATGAGATCCCTAACTCCACGTGCACGTACGAATACCTCGACTTGGTTGCTTTGCTTAGAACTGGGGAAAATTGTTTTCATAAATATTCTTTGCTTGCTTGTAAAAATGGAACAATTATTCCAAAACCATTTGCTTACTTACTTACTTAGAAAATGGTTTAATTATTCAAAACCATTTGCTTGCTAACTTGCTTGCTTAAAAAATGGTTTTACAATTCGGCAATGATGGCTTCAAAATAGATTAATAAAACCATTTGCCTTTTTAACTCATTCTTGCTTCTTGAAAATTGTTTGCATTCAAAACCATGAAATCTGATTATGCGGTTTATAATAATAATAATAATACACTAGTATTTGGAAAGAGTTTAGAACACTCACCTCTTTGCTTGCTAAACTTGAAACGCGATTTCACTACTTTTCCCATGTTTAGCTTTAACCTACAACTCAGAACCGGCAAATATTAATTTGCTATGTAATCACGAAATCTTAACACTTTACTTGCAATACGCTCAGCGAATATCATGCCTCGGCAAGTGCAACTACGATTTTTCGTCAAATTCTAATCTTATTTGAACCTCTCTTAATCATTTACTAGGTTCCTAAACTATCGATATGCAATTCGGGCAGTACACAAAAACATAGCGTGGGGCATTTTGGGCACACATGTGCCGGTACACCACGAACATGCCGGTACATGTTTGTGGCATGTGCCGGTACATGTTGGTCTCTCTTTGTACATGTTGGCTTCTGTTAGAGTGTTGGTACACCTGTGTGTACGAGTACACCCTAAATTTGATTTGTTATTTTTGCCACTTTTGACACCAATTCACTTCACTTCAACTTCATAATTCATAACACCTCAAAATTATCTTGAAATCATCAAAAACAACTCCTGACCGCGAATTGGTGCTTTGGAACCTCGACCTGAAACTGAGGTGAAAATCAAGAGCTGCCCTAAGGTCCACGATTCTTTATAAGCCATATAATTTGATGATTATGTTTGTTTCTCCCAGTGGGGGTTTCTTTCTGTGTATGTTGAAAGGGTTTTATGTGACCTCTCTTAAACCTAAAGAACTAAAGACATCATTATAGTAGAATTCATACAGCTGGAATCAGGCCACTCAAATTCCGAACAAACATGCCTTGATCTTTTTGGACTCTTCTAACCTCATATATCTTCCCATCTTCTTCCTCTCTTACTCCTTAGAGGCAAGTGACCCAGCCTTTTGAGGGCAAAATGAATTTGGCTTTTATCTCCTCTCCTTTTATAGTCTCCACTTCTCCTAAATTGAAATTAAGTCCTCAAGCATTTTAAAAATTGCACATCAACTTTTGAAATTTCTATTATGGCCCATCTCTAATTTGATTTTTGCTTTTCATATCCTTTTTGCTTAATGACAATTGTACCCTTGTTTTAATACTACAATTCCGGGTTCCATAATTTATCATTTCATACTTTAGTCTCCAGCCACCCTGATGTGACACTTAGTGCCTCCATACACCTACGGTACCGTATGCGCCGCCTCTCGGGACGGGTGTTATCTGCCGAAGCCTCTTGTAATTGGACAACTGTAGGAATTTTCATTACGTGACGCCCCAAATCCAGGGGGTAAAGTTTGACTGCAAATCAACCGGGAATACTCAGTGAATGTGAGGCGGCAGGCATTTTTCCTGAAAATAGGCAGAGTCTCCTTTGTACAGGGGCTCTACCCAGTAAAGCTGCATATACATTACGAACGATTACCGTATAATCGACATGTGGCAAAACGGCCGCCGGGCCATAGCCGATACTCATCATACACACCACTATGGTCCAGCTATATCCAATAATTCTAGGGAATTCCAAACAATTTTACTCTATAAATACATATACTAAAATTAGAAGTTTCAATACATGCCATATCTATAAACCTTAAAGCCTGACGGCTTCCTTCTATTAATCACTCAATCTACAGAAACGAAGCCCATTCTCGCTCCACTAATACTGCTTAAAATAGTATCTCTCGATAAGGGTGAGCTAATGCTCCGGTAAATTGAAGAATCGCTAAGTGGGCTACTCTCACTATGATGATCTGATGTTCAAATAAAGCACCAAATTAATGAATGCAAGTCCTACTTGATGTCTAACTCATCATCCGTGCCAGAGTCCTCACTACAGACTCCTCACTCGCCTAAGCCTCGTATGAGAGATTATTTTGTTGTTTGTGGACCAGCCCTCCGGTGTGTGTATATCAATTGAGCAACTCGACGATTGTGATATTATTTGTGAACCACCCTCAAAATTGTATATCTGAAATTCGGGCCCCGTCTCAGACGAGTGATATTTTAATTTGAATACCTCAGTCAAGTCTTTTTTACATTTTTAGACAACCCTTGAACCATTTTCTCTATGCTCATCTCATGCACTCCTTCCTATAGATACCAGGGTGTTCCAGTGCATATGGAATCATGATATCAAATTCCAATACGATCTAAATTCATGTAAAATGTATAAGCATACTATATTTACAAAAATTCAATTCACACAAATAATATCATGTAAGTTCTCATTTCAATACATCAATTAGCTCACTTGGGCTAATAGTCATACACAGAGCTGTTCCTTGAATTATAGAGCCAAACATATTAATTCACAAAATTATTTTGAGAACACTTGTTTGGAATAGTGAAGCCCTGGGTTTACTATTTAGAAAAATCTGAACTAATCGGTTCCGCCCGATGAACTGGTTTCAGAGCCATTTTCGACCCCCAGTAAGCATCCTGATACAAATTCATTTCATAATTATGACTTTGGCACTTTATGACCCAGACGGGTCCATGAATTGTAAAAATATTTCTAAAAGAATTTCCAGCGATTAGGTCCCGAGTTTTAGGGCCAGATCAAAAGCCCTCTTTGACCTCGTTATTCTCAGAAACATCGAATAAAGTACTTGAGAGGAATAGGCAAGTAGGGAGAGCACACGCCTCAGGGGTTTGTCGAAAATCACCATCAGGTGCCATGTGATACTCCTGTGTGGGAGCTTTCCCTTCAGCAATCAAGAGCTGAGCTGATCGGATCGTGAATATTTTAGAGAGGTTTCTCTACATATCAGGAAATTTAGTGTTTTAATTTGGATTAATATATAAAATTTTTTCCTAAGTCTCTCTCATTTTGTATTGACCTAAATATTTATTTTAGGTCTTAATAATTATTTTGACCTTATAAATTATGTAGAATACAATTATTTTAATAGTTATATGGCTTAATTTAAGTGTAAAATAAAGTAAATACTTAATATATACTAAAATTATACCCTAAATTAGTTTTTAATTTACGGTTTTAACTCAAATTAAATTGTAATTGGGGACTTAGTGAAGTTGATTAAATATAATGGAGGTTTAAGGTAGAGATTGGGAGTTGCCCAGAATTACATTTTTGGCCTTTCTTCTTCTCATGCTGTGACCCCCTTCTTAACTGCCATACAGGCGCGCTTCCAGTCGACCATTTAGACCACCCCGAGCCTGCACTCGCTGTGAGGAGCTCACCCTCTGACGTAGGCCGCCACCGGTACCCGCCAGGACTCGTCGGAAAAGCGCCTCACGGATCGCGGGCCCACCTACGCCTTTTCTCTCTCTCGCGGCCTCTCAGTTCTCGCGTTTTTCAGGCCACCTCACTTCAAAACGACACCGGATCTCGAACCTCTCTTTAAAACTTAGGATCACCACTTGATCAGCTCCCGAG
Source organism: Tetrastigma voinierianum (assembly GCA_016808115.1). NCBI lineage: Eukaryota > Viridiplantae > Streptophyta > Magnoliopsida > Vitales > Vitaceae > Tetrastigma > Tetrastigma voinierianum. The sequence goes on from JAEQBH010000310.1 coordinate 1,349,962, forward strand.
GTCCTTAAAGTGAGCAGGTGGAGCTCTGTCGGAACCAGGGGCCCAGTGGGTTCCGATTCCGGCGCCGTTGGTCCTCTAACAAAAGAGATCACATTTTTGGGTCCGCATGAGCTTTGGGCTTGGCGTGGGTGTCGCCAGAATCTATTTAGGCCACACCTTAAACTTGCTCAAAGCCACGTCGTGGTCCGGGGAAAGTGCGAGGGCGAAGCGATAAGATCCTGTTGATTGTTCAAACCGGTCTGTCGGTTTTAACGTCGACTTGGTAAAGAATCTATGCCCTAAAGCGTGTGTGAACTCTAATCGTGTATTTGTCGATAATCGATTTTAATTGTTCGATATGTATGTTAGGAACCATATCCACATTTATATTTTCGGAGCTAAATTGAACTCCGATTAGTATGATAGCATGATCCGAAGTAATTAATAAAGGAATTGATTATGTATATTCTGCGACCCTAGGAAGTGTGGTGATGGATTAAGGACCAGTGAACAGCAAGTACTGGATGTGGCATTCGATGTTTACGATTCAGCATGTATATTAAAAATGTTATTTTGCGGGTTACGGACTTGTTTTGCGAGTTAAGTCCGGACATTACGGGAGATTCTGTAGGATTTTCGGTAGAATTTAGATGTGCCCACTATATCGATTACAACTTTGTGAATTATCTAGTCGAGTCTAGAGTTAAGCTTAAACCCACCAATCTTGATATTAATTATGTCTTTTCTATTAGATTGTTGTGTCCGGCCGATTCACATGGCGGCGCTAAGGCGGCCTGCGAGACCGAATTCTTGATGGGTGAGTATCATATGGTTATAACACACCATCTGCATGGTACTCTTTGTTTATGGCATTAAGCTACGCACTCGAATCATCACGACATGATTATTACTATTGAGGGAAATGTTATTATTTCTTAGCTAGTATTAAATTATTTAGTTGTTATGAAGTATATCTGCATATAGAGATTGTTATAATGATGGATGTGAGTGTGTGTGCATTTGAAATGATTGTAACGAGGGAACTATAGTAGGACGCACCACTGGGTTACATCGGGACAGCGTCTTGCCACCCGGTATTGATCGTAGTATGTTCTGAGTTTGTGGTTATGGATATGAGTTTCACACTGGTTGGCGTTTCTCTCGGGGATGGGAGTAAAGGTCCACTGGTGAGGCGTTACTCTCGGCGCCCGGCTATGGATTATATGATATGTTAGTTCTTGGAGGTAGGACCACTGATTTGAGCATTCTCTCGGGCGCCGGCTATGGGTTGTTAGTTAAGTGTGGGCGGGTTGGGACCCCGGTCGAGCATTTCTCCTCGGGCGTAGGTCACATTGGATTTGAGAGGCGTATGGCTTGTGAGTAGTGGAGTATAGGGTCCTGCTAGAGTTCTCGATTTTTATGATGATTATGTGATGATATGAAACTTAATGTGTGTGCATGCATACTTATGGGAGTGTATTGTTATACTGTAATTCTATATGTATATGTATCCTGTTGGTTGTAGATGTGGTATAGATTATATGATGTTAACTCACTCTCGAGATTGACGATCAATTTATTTTTAAGTCCCATTGGTCCTCCTTCTCCAGATCCTTGATAAGCGTAGAATTCTTTTCCTTCGGCGGTTACATGTACTATTATGATATTATTAATCCTTGTCCATTTTCTCACAGGCGTCACCGCGATGTTGAATATTAAAAATGTATTGAAATCGGCTCGTATTCTATTAGTACATGCATTGTTGGAGTATGTGGGATCGAGGCCCATCTCTCCTATCGACATTATTGACGATCAGTTATATATATCATGTGTTAGGTGATATTCGAGGTGATTGTGTGATGATAAGTGGTATGAGTATTTCAATTGGGCTTACTACGGGTTTCGTTGGCTTTATGCCTTCCCATTTTCCTAGTGGGTCTGACGGGTTAGTGCGTGACAGAGGATTGAGTATCGAGAGCTATAGGTTCATTCCTATGGCTAGAGTCAAGTTTCGATCATAACTAGGATCGGTCAGATCATAATGCACGTCACCATTTGCGTCCCAGTTTTACGCCGTCCAGTTAGGGCGTCGTTGTTATCTGATAGTCTTATGTTTACTTTTTAGTATGAGGCGGCTAGATCGAGGCCAATCTGGCGGCAATCTTAGGCGCTGGTTCTATGAGGCCTAGGAGGCCCGACTATGAATACGCTATGCGAGTTTATGGTATTCATTTTCGATGCGATGAGCTAGAAGCGAGCATGCTTCTAAAACTTTGGTATTCCTCTATTCAGTGGAATTACCGGGTGCGAGAATCGGCGAGGATTGCTATAATGCTTAATTATTAAGTATTACATACATGTTGTTTAGATTAATGATATTACAAGGTATATGGCCTCGTTTGCGCGTAGTTTATTCCTTTGCTAGATGGCGGTGGTGAAGCGATTGCGGTTTTTAGAATGGCGTCTGATGTTAGAATATGCTTTGCTAGAGGTGGATGTTGGAGCCTTTAAGTCTCCCACTTCTTCGTTAAAGAATACATGGATATTAAATCGAATCGAAATTATTTCTAATTGTGGTTACACATTGGAATGATACTTTCGAGAAGGTAGAAGTGAGGCGGTTCTTTAGTCAAGTCATTGATAACATGGGAAGACTACAATTGAATTAAAGATTGGTTGAATAAGCAAGGGAGTGGACCCGAGAATATTAGTCATGTGATGCGAAGAGTAGAATAAGCGGATGTTATATCCTTTGATGCTTGAAATCAGGCTTGAGCCTATACTAGTTTATATTTGTTTGAAAGCCTTGATATTATTGCCAGTCCATAAAAAGAGGATAGTTATGACATTTCACTACTAGAATTGCATAATAAATGCGAGTCGAGACATAAAGCATGAGCATGCATCACTAAGGCCTTATGCCAAAATCATACATTCTACACCACGGGCTTACATTGCCTTAGGATCATACATTGCGACCCTTTTGTGATGAGGACATCATCACCCTTGTGCAAATATTGTGAGAATTTTATTCAAAACTATCAAAGATCTAAAGATTTTATGAAGAGTGTATTCCTATTAAAATTATTTTATTAAAGTTTCATTAGCTTGAGGCTCTACGGATGACAGGCTCGTGGTAATAACACGTGGGTGTAATTGAAAGTGCTTCACGAAAAGTTAGGAGCTATGATAAGGTTATCATTATGAGAGTAATGTAGCGGAGTAATATGAGACACCCGGTTTCAGCGATTACTATCCAACGTGATGATAGCATGATTGTTATCTAGTGGTAAAATTTAAAAGTGATGCCTTGGAGAGCGGATCTTGTATTTTCTATCGTGTCAGATCTCACATGGTGTGAAAGGACCTCCTTGCAGATTTAATTCTTGGATGTGATAGTTTTTGATGTGATACTAGGTATGTGAATTTGGTTAGCTCGGCACTGTACCTACTGATTCGCAGTGAGAAATAAACAGGTGTTTTAGTTCGGGGATCTGATTGGTTTCCACGGTGAGGATACCGGCCCACCCCAGCTTGGTGTAGGCCCTATTATGGTAGGCGGGAATGTGCCTTAGTGGATGCCGGGGTTATACGGCTCTTGTGAGGGACACTGCAGTGGATAGAGGTAAGGTTGATAATGTCCCTAGCTGGCATGAATTTCGATGTTTTCCCGGAGGAGTTGCAGGGGTGCACTTTGACGAGGAGATAAATTTTCTTGACCGATGTTTATGGGGCCTGACACATCTCCTTGCCGCACTTATAGGATCTTTTTGCGGAGTTGGAAAGAGGCGAAGGGCGATTCTGAGAATTTGTTAGACAAAGGTTTTGTCGGGCCTAGTACTTCTCCACCAGGGTGCTCTGTATGGCTTTATAAGAAAGAAAGATGGTTCCATTCACGGTATCATAAACTACGGGAGCGGTGAGAACGAGGCGGCGATACGTAAATAAATATCCGCTTCCCGAATAGGTGACTTGTTTGATGAGCTTGGTGCACCATGTTTTCTAAAGATTGATCCTACGATCGGGATATCATCGGTGAGAATAAGAACATGAGGATGTCCAGAAGAGCGACATTCGGGGGCAGTCGTAGCTATGAGTTCTAGTGATGTCTTTTGGACTCACTAATGCCAAAGCGACCTTTATGGATTTGTTGATGACGAGGGTGTTTCAAACTAGCCCTTCACTGGATAAACTTTATAATTGTGTTCATTGATGATATCTTAGTATATTCTTGGAGTGAGGAGGAGCATGTAAGAAGCGTTTAAGGATAGTATTGAGACTTTGAGGGAGGCGAGCAATTATATGTAAATTCTCAGTGTGAGATTTTAATTTGGATAGTGTAACCTTCTTGGGACATGTAGTATCGAGGGAGGTATTCAAGTGGATCCCGAAGATAGGCGTTGATGGATTGTGGCGAAGACCCGGCCGGTGGCCGGCTCGGTTCGAGTTTCTGGGTTTTGGCCGGTTATTATCGTCGTTCGCAGGATTTTTCGAGGATCATTTGCGCACCCTTGACCGCAGTTAACGAGGAAAAGTGTGAAGTTTCGGTGGACGAGAGGCTTGTGATCGAGTTTTTCGAGTGAAGGATTGTTGTTTCTCTGCTCAGTGTTGGCATTGCAGCAAGTGCAGGGAGTTATCTGATCTATTGTGGCGCTTCAGAATTCGGATTGGGGTGTGTATTGATGCGGCCTGGTAAGGTGATTGCTTATGCTTCTAAATGTTGAAGAGGCAAGAAGCGAATTACCCCACTCATGACTTGGAGATGTGGTGCGATCTTTGCGTTAGAGAGATCTGGAACAGCCTATATGGTGAGACATGTGGGGATTTTCACGGATCTATAGAGTTTAAAATATATTTTTTTTTTTTTTTTTTTTTCGTGAGGTAAATTTGAGACGGAGAAGATGGATGGAGTTAGCAAGGACTATGATTATCTGATTCAATATCACCCGAGGCAAGGCTAATCTTGGTGGCCGGATGCTTTGGTAGGAAATCATCGGGGCGAGTCTGTAGCGTTAAAGTGCGAAGCGCGATTGACTGGGAGTTGTGTGAATTGTATGATCGGGGTTCCTGATTGGGAGGTGTTGGAGCACGGAGCACTTTGCTGAAACCGAGTGTCGGTTCGATGGACAAAATTAAAACCGGCTTCAGTCTGAGGCCTGATTGATGAAGATTATGGATGGGTTCAAGCGGTCAGGCAGGTGATTTGTGATTGGGGATGATGGCACGTTGAGATGGAGTACTAGATTGTGCGTCCGATGTTGATGGACTTAGAAAGATTATGGAAGGGGCTCATCATGCGACCAGGTATTTCATCCGGTTCCACTAAGATGTATCCTCTTGATCTTGGGGGTAACTATTGGTGGAGTGGGTATGAAGAAGGATGTAGCGGGGTTGTATCAAGAGTGTTTGACCTGGCCGATCAAACCAGGCATCCGAAGCGATCTGGGTTGTTCGCGACCTCCCGATTCAGAATGGAAATGGGAGAATGTCTATATGGACTTTGCAATTACGGGTTACCTGAACTAACCGGGGTATGATTCCATTCGGGCGATAGTGATCGAATAAACTAGAAGTCTCGGCACGCCTTTGTGAAAACGACTTTTGAAAAATGGCGGTATGCTAAATTATATGTAGGAAAGTTGTTAGTCTTCCGTGGGATCAGTTTGATTATGCGGCAGAGGGCCGGTTCGGTTGGCGGAAGCTTCATGACTTGGTACTCGATTGGACTTGCTTACGACTTTTGCCCTCGTGAGATGGATGAATGAGTCACGAGAAGCTAGTGAGCGTTGGAGGACATCTTGGATGTGTGTGATGGATTTTGGAGGCCCGATGGATTGGCATTTATTTACCTTTGGTGGAGTTCGCGTGCGACAACGGTTATCGTCTTGAAATATCGGTGTGAAGCCTTCTGAGGCATTGTATGGCAGGAAGTGTAGATCGCATGGATTTGCTGGGAAGAAGTTGGTGAAAGGAAGATAGGTCTGTTGGTCCCGAATCCGCAAAGATTTACATCATTCGAGATCGGTTGGTAACGACGAAGAGCTATCTGAGACCGAGAAACATGTGGAGTTTAGTGTAGGTAAGGTATGTTACGAAGGTTTTACCGATACGGCGTGATGAGATTTGGTAAGAAAGGGAAGTTGCACCTCAGCTGCGTGGGACCATTTGAGATTGACGGATGCAGTTGAGGACAGCTTCTCAAGGCGGGTTGCACTAGTCTCTCCGAATGTTTCATCCGGTCTTTCATATATCTATCTTTGAGAAAGTATGTGCCAGGATCACGCTACATGTTTCTGGGCCAATGGGAGATGGGTGAGGGATTTATCGTATGAGGAGCGAGCTTTGTAGCTATTATGAGGATCACTGGGATTGATCGACTCAAAATTAAAGTCATTTCAGTAATTCGAGAATCCACATGAAATCTTCGGCGAGAGTGCACTTGGGAATCCGGCCGGGGAGATCTGAACGGTTCACTTCCCATACTTGTTACAGTAATGGTGTCATTTCTTGTTATGGAATTCAGGTGAATTTTCTTAAGGGGGGAGGCTGTAATACCGAAAATTTAATGTGATTTTAATTTGATTAACCAATATAAAATTTTCTGATATATATATTTATGTTGGCCTAAAACATTTATTTTTAGTCTTAATATTATTTTGACCATATAAATTATGTGAATGTTATTTTAACCAATTATATGGCTTAATTTAGTCATAATAAATGCTATAATCTCTTACTAATTATACTAATTAAAGTTTAAATCTCGAGTTTAACTCAAAATTAAGTGTGAGTGGACTTAAGTGAGACCAATTAATATATTGGAGGGATTTAAGGTAAATTGGGAGGGATTGCCCAATTACATTTTGGCCTTACTCTTCTTCCTCGTACCACCTTCATTTACTTATCGCTTTTCTCCTTTCCGTGGCCAGCCACCTCCCGAATCCGATTCAAGGCCACCCCGAGCACACTCCCTTTCATGAGGGCTCACCTCGAGCCGCCCGCCACCCTCTGACTACCCTTGGACCTCTCAACGGAACGCCTCGGTTCAGCAGGAACCCACCTCGCGCACTCTCTCTAGCTACCACTCCCGTTCTGAGTTTTGAAGCCACCTCATGAGAAGCCAGGCACGGATCGAACTCCTCGCCCAGCTTGGGATCACCCCTTGATCAGCGTTCCAAAGGTCGTTTGCCGATGAGCTTGAAGGGTGGAGCTACGCCGAGGATTGGGGACTGTGGGCTGGGTCTGGAAGCCACTCAGTTAGTCCTCCCGTAAACGTCATTTTTTGGTCCCTTGAGCTTTGGGCTTGGCGTGGGTGTCATGAATCTATTTTAAGACCACCTTCAACTTTTGACCCATAAAGTGGTGGACGCCGAAGCGTCTGAGACCAAGCGTCGTCTGGGTTCCGATGGATTCGACGGTGATCGGTTCTCATTCGAGCTTGTTTAAAGAATCTATACTAAAGCATTATTAGCGAACTCTAATGAAATATATTTATTAGATAATGATTTAATTGTTAAATCTAATGTATGTTGGATATGTCCCTTGTATTTCGGACTATATTAGACAATCGATTAATTATATTGTATGTCCGTAGTTAATAAAATTGATTTGTATATTGCGAATACAAATTGTTTGATTTTGATGATTCAGTTGAGAGTCGAACGTATCTCAGAAATTGTAGTTGTGTGGCTTGGCTCGATGTTTTGATTTCTTGTGTATATTGGAAATGTTATTTAGCCGGAGTTCACGGACTTACTTTACGGGAGTTAAGTCAGTTTTTAGGGAGGTTACGCGAATTTTTCGGTAGAATTTAGATGTGCCCTTATATCGGTCTAGCCTGTGAATTATCTAGTCGAGTTTAGAGTTAAGCTTAAACCTCAATCTTGATATTAATTGTCTTTTCTATTCTGGGATTATTAAAGGCTGACTAAGCCCGGGCGACCTAAAGGCGTAGAAGCGGCTACGAGACCGATTCTTGGTGAGTTTGATATCATATAGTTTATAACACACCATACATGAAATGCACCAGCATTCATAATGTAAGCTACTTTCCGTCATCCACGACATGATTATTACTATTGAAATGTTATTTACTATGGTAATTAAATTATTTAGTTGTTATGAAATATATCATATGAGATTGTTATAATGATGGATGTGAGTGTGTATTGCATTTTAAATGATTATGAGAACTATAGTCAGGAGCCTTCTGCGATACGATTCCCATGGAGACCAGCATCTGCCTCTCCAGTAATCAATCAGATTATGTTGAATTGTGGTTATGGATATGAGTTCCACACGGTTGGCGTTTCTCTCGGGGATCTGGGAGGTAAGGTCCACAGTTGAGCGTTACTCTCGGGCGTGACTATGGATCCCATGATATGTCGTTTGCTGGAGGTAAGGACCCTGGTTGAGCATTCTCTCGGGGCGCCAGCTATAGGTTATTGGATTAAGTGTCATTTGGGAGGTGGGACCTGATCGAGCATTTCTCTCGGGCGCCGATCAGTTGGATTTGAGAAGAGAGCGAGTATGGCTTGTGTGGAGTATAGGGTCTGCTGGGTTCTGGGTTTTTATGATGATTGTATGATGATATGAAACTTAATGTGTGTGCAGTATACTTATGGGAGTCATTGTTATCTGTATTCTATATGCATGTGTATCACATTGGTTGTAGATGTGATACCAGTTGCGCGTTATTAACTCACTCTTGAGGCGGCAGTCTCAGTTTATTTTTCAGTCTTGTCAGTCCTCCTTCTCCGGATCCTTGATAAGCCGTAGAGATTATTTTTCCTTCACGGCGGTTACATGTCTTAATGCTTGATATTATTAATCCTTGTCTATTTCATCCCCAGGCGTCACGCATGATATTTGAATATTAAAATGTATAGAAATGCGGCTCGTATTCTAGTAATTGCATGCATTGTTGGAGTATATTAAGGATGGGATTTATCTCTTTCTATCGACGTGTGTTGTCGATTATATATATCTTGTGTTGGTAATGATATTAAATTGATTGTGTGATGATAAGTGATATGAGTATTTCAATTAGGCTTACTCGGGTTTCGGTGGCTTTATGCCTTCCATTCCATAGTGCGTCCACATTGAGGTTAGTCGTGACACTCTCACAGGAAAATCTCCATTTTCGTTTCTTTGCTCAGCTGATCGGCCCAACGCATCCCTTTGCCTTTGAAATTGGAAGCAACAACGTAGCCATTTTTTGTTTTTATTATATTTAAATCAAACTCCAAAATGACCCATGTATTTTATTATCCAGTTTGACATTCGAAGCACTATCTGTGCGTCATTTCGTCGTTCTCTACTAGTACCACTTATGACACACATGAAGTCGTGTTATATGTGACTTTCGTCGCATCGAAAATTGGTTACGACACGGCAGCGATAATGCCAGCGTGTAAGTGAGGCTGTTCCGGTGACGAAATTTGCGTGCTGGCTAGATTTTGGCGAGATAATGATTCAACGGTGAAATCCGTTTAGATCATTAGAGATCTGAAACAAGTGCGGATTTTAACCAAAATTACAATTTTTGTAATCGAAGTACGATTTTGCCATTTTTTGAAATTAAGACTCTCGAGATTACTTACACGTAGATTCACGCAACTCTTCATATGAGCTTGTGAAGATATCATTGTCTCTTTGTTTTTAATCCTCTTCAACATCTTGTAAAAATCATATAATCATAGTTTAGAAAACAATAATAACTTTTGATCTAATACGACATCAAGAATTAAAAACAAAAATCATGAAATCAAACCTTGTGAATTGCGGATGAGAAAAATACAAAATATTGAGGAATATGAGTCGTCTATACTAGGTTAGGTTTATGTGAAACTATAAATATATTTATATAATTTTAATAAATGTAAAATTCGGATGGGAGGAAAAAAGGAAAGTTTTTTGGCCAAAAAATTTTAATTAGAAAAGAGGCCAAATTTTTTTGTTTTGAGGCGAAAAAATTGCCCAATTTCTAGATGCTCATTCGGCAAAAGGCGTGGGTGATTATGACAGTACAACAACTTTGAAAAATATATTATTTCATTACTTAGAAAAATGTAACCCAATGTTTCAACTCCCATTTTTAATATTTTTTTCAAATTGTCATGATGTCCAAAGAAATTAATATTTTAGGTTAGGGTGGTTTTTTTTATATTTTATGAATTTTTTTCCTTTTTAAAATTTAATACCCCTATTGCTTGGGTCCATTCTTCCAAATATTTGATTTTGTTTTATTACGATCTTTAAATAACACAATTCTCTTTTCAAAATAGAATATTAGAAAAGGATAAAAATAATTGTTTTTTATCAATCATAATATTTTAGATAATTTATTGGGAAAGTAGATTTTAGGTTATTAAAATGAAAATAATACCACATATTGTAAATAATAGAGACAATTTACTATATTGTAAAAGTGATTAAGCCTTCAAAAAACTTATTAAAAAACAATTAAAGTTTTATTTGTTGAACACGTGGACATCTTACATCACTCAAATCAGATTATATAGTTCGTAGTTTTTAAGCTTCGAATCAATTATAATGATACAACGTATAAATAATGAGTAAAGAAATATGGAAAAAAAATATTTTGATTTGACAAAAAATATCAAAAGGAAATATAAAAAAAATATCATAAATATCTTAATGGATATTTTTAAAAATATCATAAAATATAAATAGTTCAAAAATCCAAAATTCATAGAAATATTTTAAACACCTAAATTTGATAAGAAAATAATAACAAAATACGTATAAAAATATTTTTATAAACTTAATTAAAGGTAACTATTTTAATTTTAACGCTTTTTGTTAAAAAGTGTTTTTATAAAAAGAATGTTTTATTATATTTTTAAATAAAATTTTAATTAATTTTTAATATTTCATTTCAATAATTTTTTTTACTCATGGGATAACTTTTTGATATTTCCTTTAATTTATTTAAATAATTAAAATTATTAATTTGTATTATAACATGTTTTGGTGTGTGAGGTGTGGAGGCATCGATAGATAATTGAACTCTACCTTTCTGTTACGCCTATCTCTCTCACTCTCTTATTCAGGAACTGACTTCCTCACTTCCATCTACCAAATGCACTTGATCCACTCTCTGCCTATGTGAAGCAGATAATTGAAAATAAATTTTAACAGGAAAATAAGACCAACCAGTTTTAAAACTAAAGTAGATATTTATTTATTTAATTTTAAAATTTTAAATTGAAGTTTAAAAATAAAAAGTAAAAATTAAAAATATTCAACTGAAAAGAATATTTTATTATTTTATTTTTTAAATTAAAATTTCTAGAGATATTTATTTTTCATTTTGAATTTTAATAAATTATTCTAATTATATTTTCTTTTTATTTATTTTAAAGTAAAACTAAAGTTAACTTTTATTTTATTTTTAATTAGATTAAAATCGATTTTTTTTAATTGGTAAAGCAATTGTCTAGATATCTAAGCTGGAGTTGGTTAAAGCCTTTTTAAAAGAGCCCAGCAAGACATGGGGAGATGGTTGAGTCTTAATAGAGATAGTGTACTATATTGTAAAGTGATTAAGCTTAAAACATTAAAAACAATTAAAGCTTTATTTGTTGAACTCGTGAATATATCACATCCTCCAAATCGATTATATAGTTTTTTTTAAACCCAAATCAATTATATTGTTCTAAACATATAAATAATGATCAAAATATGGAAAAATATATTTTGATTTGACAGAAATATCAAAAAAGGAAATATAAAAAAAATCATAAATATCTTAATGGATATTTTTAAAAATATCCATAAAATATAAATGGTTCAAAAATCAAAATTCATAGTATTTTAAACACTTAAAATTTGGTAAAAATAATAACAAAATACATATAAAAAAATTTTATAAACTTAATTAAAGGTATATATTTTAAAATTTTAAAAAACGTTTTTTGTTGAAAGTGTTTTTTTGTAAAGAAAATGTTTTATTATATTTAAATAAAATTTTAATTAATTTTAATATTTCATTTCAATAATTTTTACTCATGGGATAACTTTTGATATTTCCTTTAATTCTTTAATAATTAAAATTATTAATTTGTGACCTCTAATCATTGTTTTGTTGTGGCAGCCCCAAACGGGAGTCAGTTGACTACCGTCAACCCGCGGAATACTAAGTGAATGTAGCGCCCAAAACCCGAAATTAAGATTGACTACGTCTTACATGAATCCCGGTGGATGTCTCGGGTTACCCGACGCCACTTTGAAAATCGGCGAGTCTCCTTTATGCGGGAGCTCTACCCCAATGGCTTTTATATCACATCCCAGCTTGATCAAATATATGCAATATATATATCAATACGGCCGTGGGCCATAAAGCATTTTCGACACAATAAATCCAAGCTATATCCAATAATTTCAGGATTATCCTTCTCTTGCCACAACATATATTAAATTCTAAAATTCTAATACATGTATCTGGCGTGACACAGAAAGCCACATCCGGTTCTTCACAATAAATCTCTGGGGCGAACCGTCTCCTCCTTACGCTCCTGTATGCACCTTAAAGGATCCCACGGCAGGAGTGAGCTAAAGCTCGATAGGAGAATCGCCCTAGGTGGGCTACTCACCACCTAAGTGCGGTGCAATGTCCCAAATTAAAAACACACATTCAAGCAAATATGATCTGCCGAATGTCTACATGACACTTTCGGATCTCAAAGTCCTCACCGACTCTCTACACTCGCCTAAGCCTCGTATGAAATTATTATTTATTAGTGGGCAGCCTCCCGATGAATATATCAATTGGACGCTCGACTGATTTATATATATATTAATTGTTGTGGACTACCCTCAGTGAATATATCACTTGGGCGCTCAGGCCAGTTGATATATTATTTAATTTGAACTACGCCCGATAATTGACATTTTGAGCTACCCTCAGAGACATTTATATAGACTCATCTCATACACTAACTCCTATATTCCTAAGATGTTCCAGTGCATATGGAATGCATGTATGTCAGTTCCAATTCAGTCTAATCACATGCAAATATATAAGCATGAATATACTCGCATAAAAATTAAATCACACAAACATGTTATGTAATTATCATTTCACATATCAAAATTAGCTCTCTTGGGCTAATGTTCAAACACAAGCAATTCGATTCGAATTACTTAACCAAACACATAATTTCACGAAAATATATTCTTAGAACACTATTTCGGGAATAGTGAAACCCTCGGTTACTATTCCCGAAAAATCACAAATCAACGGTTCACCTTGTGAACCCGCAATCCTGACCATTCGGCCCAATCCAAATCTATCCATGATTTTAAAGCAAATATTTTTGGAATTAAAAACACCCAAACAGCCCCTCTAAATTTCTGGGCGATCCCGGCCAACCTGAGAAAATCCCAAAAAATTACAACAATTCGGTCCCACTGTTTTCAGAGGACCGATCAAAGCAACCCCTGCGGCCTCAAATACCTTAAAACATTGAAAAACCTTACCAAAATGAGAGTAAAACTCAAGTAGGAAAAATCCTATCTCAAGGAGTTTGAAGAAACTCCGATCCCGGAGTCCAACGTGCTTTGCCTGCGTAAACGTTTCCTTCTGCCCAGCCATAGCGACGAGGATCTCCGGTATTACAGAGAAGAAGACCTTCTCTCTCTAAAACCCATTCTTCTATCTATTACATCCCTCGCTACAACTTTTACGTTTTTGGCGGTTAAATGGAGAAGGTGAGTCATGCTTCACTATTTCGTCTTCTAGTGACTTAAACATTTGCAAAAATGGCGACTTACGTCCTTATTTCCTGGTTGATATTGGCGCTATCTCGGTCGTCCATTTTCATCATTTCTCTCTCCATACCACTTATGGTACATGATGATGCTATATGTGACTTCGTCATCGAGTCATTTCAGACCGAAGCGATGCCTCGAAAAAGCGATGCCGACTCAATGTCTTGGAAAATTGAAATTTTACGTGCCAACTAATTTGGCAAGGGAGACGATTCAACGGTGAAATCCATTTCGTCATCAGAGATCTAGAGAATTAATTCAGTTTTTAACTTGAAATTACAATTTTGTAATTGAAATTACGATTTTGCCCTTATTCGAAATTGGAATTTCTCAGGTCTTCTGTTGAATGTCATGGGCGACGGAAACATATTTCTTGCTCATCGAGCGAGTCTCCTTTATGCAGGAGCTCTACCAGAATAAGCTTGCATAAAACATGTCAAATAGTCAATATCTTGATCTATTATTAAGCGGCCACTTGGGCTTATAAACCAATACTAATAACAATATATATATTTCCAATTATCGACCATAGTTAAAGAGTTCAAAGTTTACTCTTACACAACACTATATTAAATTAGATAATTTAATACATGTCATAAACCAAAGCCACAATCGAACTTTCTTCAAACCTGGGTCTCTAGGGCGAGCCGTCCCGCACGCTCCACATGCAGCAAATAGCCTCCTCGATAAGTCAGGCTAATGCTCGGTAGTGGAATCCTACAAGTAGGCTACTCTCCACTAAGTGCGATCTGACCTCAAATAAACACACATCCAAGCAAATGTATGATCCTACTTGAATGTCTAGCGATCATCTCATTGCAGGAGTCCTCTGACTCCTCACACACTCGCCTAAGCCTCGTGAGAGGTGTATGTTTTTGTTGTTTGTGGACAACTCTCCGGAATGTGTATATCAATTGGGTGCGTCTCAGGCGATTGATGTATTTATGGGTACCCTCCGTGTATATCAATTGGGCCGTCTCGACGATTGATATTTTTAGTATGGACTACCCTCCTATCATTTTAGTTTTGAGCAACCCTCGAAACCATTTCTCTAGACTCATCTCATGCACTCACTCCCTGAATCCTAGGGTGTCAGTGCATATGGAATGCATGATACGATTCCATTAAGTCACATAACACATGCAATATAAACATGCATATATTCACATAAAAAATTAAATCACACAATCATGTTATGTAATTTCTCATTTCATGACATCAAAATTAGCTTCGTGAGCTAATGATCAAACACGAGCAATTCTACTTCAATTACTCGACCAACTTATATTAATTGAAAAATTGAATTTGAGAACCTTTGTTGAGAATAGTGAAACTCTCGGTTACTATTCCAGGAAAATCACAAATCATCGGTTCACTTAGTAAACCCGAGGTTTCCACGGCCATTCTTAGGCCCTATACATACCAAAGCACCATTTAATCATAAATCCAGCACTGATGCTTAAACAGCCCCTACCACGGATTGTGCGAGAAGCTTGGGCCTAAAAAAAATTACAACAATTCGGTCCCGAGTTACAGAATGGAAGTCAGTCTTAGATTCAAGGCCTCAATCCAACGAAACATTTGAAAAACACTTAAATAAGTGTAAAACCAAGTAGGGAGAAACCCCTACCTCACGGAGTTTTTCGAAACTCCTTAAATCCGATGCCCACGCGTAGGCCTCTCCGCGTAGAGCAGCTTTCCTTCTCGTCCCGAAGACTGCCGACGGTCGGATTGCCCGATATTCTAGAGAGAAGCTCTCTCTCTCTCTCTAAAACCTTTAAAAAAATGGCTACTACAAGTTTCTTCTGATTTTCACGTGTTTTGCTTCCTTTTTGAGGTTAGAGACGGCACTATTCATTTTTTGGCATTATTCTCATTTAAACAAATTCTAAAATAACCATTATGTCATTCTTTTCCCAGTTTTGACATTGCACTATCTCGGCCATCCATTTTCATCATTTCTCTACTCATGCCACTTGGCATAGTTACTGTTATATGATTTTCGTTGCATCGAAAATCTCGTTTCATTACCGACAGCGATGCCTCAGCGTGTAAATTAAACATCTCAAAATTAAAGTAATTTGCATTATAGCTAGATTCGCGAGACGATTCCCAGCGGTGAAATCCAGTTTCATCATCCAAGATCCTGAATAAATTCGGATTTTTAGCATTACAATTTTGCCTTTTTCCAAGAATTGGAATTTCTCCGGGTCTCATTCTCCCCTCTCGCCCAAAAGAATTTCGTCACGAAGTGCGGACAATCACAATCACTCACGTACATATCCTGCGTGCACTCTACATGCATATGAGTCATTAAATCTTGATGACTAAACCGCATGCATCGTCCCTAAACGAAGGATGGTGGTCGCGCCGTGTCTCAACTCCCCACGTTGACTCCTCCACTCCATAGTAGCCGCCATATCCCGGTAGCCTCGCGGTCTTGAAGTAGCAAAACCCGATCAAATATCAAAATATTACATCTTTTGGTACCTCCTCGAAGATGCCGCCGGTGTCAATCTACATGCGTCGCGTCCGCAGCGTAGGTGGATCACGGGTATCTTGGAATGGAGCGTGGAAACACCTCGTGGACACCTGTGTCATGCTGGGCGGTGAGCTAATCCCGATGCGCGGCAGGTGCCCTATCCTCTCAGTATCTCGAAAGGCCCGATAAATCGGCGATAACTTCCCGTGTTTGCGGGCGACCACTCCTCTTAGGCATCGCCAGAAGCGTGATCCCTGACCTCCAACTCTGGGGTCGGCGTCGCGCATACATAACTCTTGAAATGCGGTAGGCAGAAGAGAAGGCGTTGTCATATCAAGCTCACTGCTCGGAGGTGTCTCTGTCGAATCGGGGCCAGGTGATGGAGCTTTCTCCCGCTCGGTCGACATAGCTATTGGTGATCTGCATGGCCTCCTTTGTCTGAGTGCCTCTTGTAAGCCATCGTATACTCGCACGATAAGCTGTTGTTGTAAGCGAATTCCACTAAGGAGCAAATGCTCCTCCGGCTACCTTATAATCCGGGAAGCATGCTACGTAGCATGTCCTTCTGCTCTTTGTATAGTCCTCTCGGATGGCGCCATTATACGAGGTGGAGCTGTTAATACTCATCGTCAATCGTGTGCCCATAGCCTTTTGGAAACTCTTCCAAAAGTGTGCCGTAAACCTCGGGTCCCTATCCGACACTATGGATACTGGTACTCCATGTAATCGGACTATCTCTCGAATGTACAACCGGCAGAATCTCTCTAAGGAGAAGGTCATCCGCACGACTAGAAAATATGCCGACTTCGTGAGCCGGTCCACTATCACCCATACTGCGTCATGCTTCTGCTGCGTTCGTGGCAAGTGGGTCACAAAGTCCATCGTGACGTGCTCCCACTTCCACTCAGCCACCTCCAATGGGTACGAAGTAGCCACGCTGTATACAGTGCTTTCATTAACTCTATTGCATATGAGACATCGTGAAACTCCACTGAGATCTCTCTCTCAAATCGGTCAGTGAGGAACCACTACCGTCCTATACGAAGACTACTATACCAGTGAGCGGTCGGCCCTCATCACCCGTGCATTTATCTCGGTCCGCGATGGACACTATCTGCGTCCTACCACTTGGACTCAATCACTCTGCTTTCAGCCGGGAAGCGGTGTAGCCGCTAAGCTCCCCAGCGTGCCACAGTGCGCTTCGTTGTCTGTGGCCCAAACTTTCCCCGCAGTGCGAGCATCAGCCGCCGAGGAAGCTATACTATGCGCTCCTCATGACATCCGGTAGTGCATCGACCACCACATTTGCCTTCTGGGATGGTAATGCAAAGTGAATCATAATCCTCTAGAAACTCATCCATCTGCGTTGCCTCATATTGAGAGTCACTTGTGAAAATATACTTGAATGTAGTGCAGTACACCCCTCGAACTCCTCGCCGTATAAGTAGTGGCGCCAAATCTTCAAGGCGAAGACTATGGCCGCCAACTCCATGTCGTGTGTGGGAGTGATGCGCTCGTGATTCTTCAGTAGCCCGAGAACCATAAGCTACCACCTCTCGAATTTTTGCATCAAAACACATCCTAATCCAGGCCCTCGAGCATCTGTCTGCTTTGTCATGCCACTGTGTCCCTGTCGGAACTATCAAGATGGGAGGCGAAGTAGTCTCCTTTTCAGCTCCTGGAATGCCTCCTCGCATGGTCATCCCAATCAAACTTGACCTCATCGGGGTGACCTAGTCATGGGTGTTGCTATCTGGAGAAATCCTCGATAGATCTCTGTGTGCAGCTAATCCCAGAAACTCGTATCTCGAAGAGTGACTTGGCCTCTCCCGCTCATCGTACCTCGACCTTCTACGGGTCGTGACACTCGATCATGACACCTCGTGTCCCAAAATCTCACCTCAATAAGCGGAGCTTCGCGCTACTTGAACTTGGTATACGGTGATGGTCTCTCGACAATTGTAAAGCGATCCTCAAGTGATACTCCTTGCTCCCACTCATTTGGGGTAGATCAAAATGTCATGCGAAGACTACGATAAAGGCAGTCTAGATAAGGTTGGAACACTATGCATGAGGTCCGCAGATACCGCTGGCGCGTTAAATCGATCAAAACATCATAGTAAGCTCAAAGTGCCCATCGCAGTCCTAAGCGGCGTGTAGGGATATCTATCTCTAACCTCGGTTGATGGTAACGGTCTGAAGTCTATCTTAGAGTAGACGTATCTCTCAATGATCAAACAAATCATCAATCCTCGGCAATGGTCTAGGTCTTGATTGTAACTCTACGTTCAATTATGCGTAATTGATGCGGTCGAAGGGCTTTGTCCTTCTTCTTCGCAAACAGAACCGGAGCGCCTCATGGTGAAGTGCTCGGTCTAATGAATCTCTTGTCCAGTAACTCATGTAGCTGGACTCTGAGTTCCTGCAACTCTACTGGCGCCATCCTATGTGGAGTCATAGAGATGGGTGAAGTACCCGAGTGCTCGATCTTTGTCTCTTGCACCTCGTGGAAGCGGTCAGGGTATCTCATCCCGGAAAACATCCACATACTCGCACACCTACTCGGGTAGATCTAAGTCTGGTCTCTCCTAGTCCTCCTAGGGTAAAGGCTGCAGCTAATGGCAGCTAGCTGTCCCGACACGGACTGCATTATCTTTGTGCGGGGCAAAATATCATCTTGTCACGAAATACCACCGCAGTGCGAATCCTGGCGTGTAGGCGGTAACCCTCCTGGCGGCTCACAATCGATGCTGACCACAGCAATTTTGTCAGCCAATCCATCCCGAGGATGACATCGAACTCGACGTATCCATGATCCTCGGGTCAGCGCAAGTAGAGTCCACAGGATCTCCGATGCATTAACCTCCGACATATCATCCCTATTCTCGCCCCAATCCACTGGGGAGAACTCACATCTGAGGCTCCTCTAAGGTCTCAACCTCTAAGCCCAGCTCGATCACAAGCGATGCAGCGATGAATGAATCACGAGAAGCACGGAATCAAATAACACTCTAGCCCATAGGCGAGATAGCAAACGTACCACTATGGCGGCTGATGCATTAGCTGAAGCTGGGGTGTGTTGGCGTAGACTACGCCCCTGAACCTGATGTCCACACCGCTGTGGGCTCGTCCTCTGCCTCTACCCATACTCTGGCCTCTCGGGCCTGCTTGTGAAATGTGAGGTGCCCAGTGTAGCTCCACTGAGCGGGGACTAGCCTCTACGGCACATGTCTGGGTTGTGACGCCCCAAACCGGGGAGTCCGTTGACTACCGTCAGCAGTGAGAATACTAGTGAATGTCGCGACCCGACATTTTCATAAAATCGGGCGAGTCTCCTTTATACGGGAGCTCTACGAAATACAAGCTGCATAAAACTGTCCCAAGCAGTCCAACTATAACGATCTATGATTAAATGGCCACTTGGGCTCATAAACCAATCACTAATAACAATGTATATATATTTCGACTATCGACCATAGTTCAAGAGTTCAAAGTTTACTCTTATACAACACATATATTAAAATTAGAGAATTCTAATACATGTCATAAACCAAAGCCACAATCCGGCTTTCTTCTAAACCTCAGTCTCTAGGACGAGCCGTCCCCTCGCACGCTCCCTGTACCTGTAAAATAGTATCCCTCGACAGGGTGAGCTAATGCTCAGTAGTGGAATCACCCTAAGTGGGCTACTCTCCACCTAAGTGCAGTGCAATGCTCCAAAATAAACACACATCCAAGAAAATGCATGATCCTACTTGAATGTCTAACTGATCATCCCATACCCGAGTTCTCACCGACTCCCTCACACTCGCCTAAGCCTCGTATGAGAATTATTATGTTTGTTTGTTTGTGGACAACTCTACGATGTGTATATATCAATTAGGCCGTCTCCGACGATTGATATTATTTATGGACTACCCTCCGATGTATATCAATTGGGCCATCTCCGACGATTGATATTATTTATGGACTACCCTCCGATCATTTTTAGTTTTAGACAACCCTCGAAACCATTCCTCTAGACTCACCTCAGCATGCACACCACACCTGCACATTACACACACCACACACACCACACACACCACACACACACACATTTTACACATTTGCTCCCGATCATCCTAGTCACTCCAGTGTATCAGATACATGATGCCAGTCCATTCTGATCCCATCATCACATGTAAATATATAAACATGCATATATTCACATAAAAATTAAATACCTGATCATGTTATGTAATTTCATTTCATCACATCAAAATTAGCTCTGATGGGCTAATGATCAAAACACGATCAATTCTACTTGAATTACTAGACCAAAAAATATATTAATTCACAAAAATTATTTTGAGAATAACATTTGAATCGTGACCTAGTTACTATTCCCGAAAAATCACAAATCATCGGTTCACTTAGTAGACAGGGTTTCATGACCATTATATTTCCATATTCAAAGCACCATTTAATCCATAAATCAACACACAATTCAACCATGACCCCTACCCACGGATAGTAGGAAAGCGGGCCTAAAAAAATTACATTATTCGGTCCCGAGTTTTGGGAATGAAATCAACAACCGTTCTAGGATCTCAATCAACCGAAACATTGAAACACTTAAATAAAGTGTAAAACCAAGTAGGAAAACCTTACCTCAAGAGTTTATCCCTAAACTCCTTAAATCGTACCCATCGTAGGCCTCTCCGCGTAAACCGACTTCCTTCTCGTCAGAGAAGGCTGAAGCGGTGATTCCTCCGAGTTCTAGACGGAAGAAGACATCCTCTCTCTAAAAGCGCCATTTTTGGCTCTTTGGAAGTCTCCACCTTGACTACGTTTTTGCTTCTTTAACATTTGAAGAGAGCGACACTATAGCATTTTTTGTCCTATTCAACCCAATAATTTAATTAATTCCCAATCGTCCTTCCTTTCCCGAGTTTGACATTAAACTATCTCCAGCCGTCCTTTGTCATTCTCTACTCATGCCATATGGCACATGAGTACATCTTATATGTGACTTTAAATCGCATCGAAAATGTTCTGGCACGAAATCGATGCCTTGAAAAGCGATGTAAATTAAGGCATCACCAGAATTAGCCAAAGGCCCTGCGTGCTTCGTTTCATGAGGCGATTCCGCGGTGAAATCCGTTTTTCGTCATCAGGTCTAGAGAATAAATTCCGGATTTTTAACGAAAATTACAATTTTATGTCCAAGTACGATTTTACCGCTTTTTCCATAAATTGGAATTTCTGATCTTTAACGATGTGGAAGGCATCACGTATCCTCTCCACGTCTGCCCCTCTTATTTGGGGCCTTGATGTCCCAAAACCACAGGATCCACATCTCTGGGCAATCCGAATCTCATGTGTCTAGAGCTCTTGCGTGATGGTAGCACACCATACATCACTTGACCAGAGGCTACTCTCTCATCTGGCAGGATGGCGCGACTCTGGAACCCTCGTGAACTAGAAGCTCTGCACTCTTTCTGAACTAGAAGAAAATGTTGTCCCTTCCTCTTACCAACACTCGCATCCTACAGTGCTTTCCAGGAGCATCCATCTCTCTTTCTATGAGTAGTCGTCCCAATACGCCAGAATCCATCTCGATGGCCCAGAGTCCACACAATCCTGGCCCGAATGGACAACTTCAGTCCATTCTCGAATCTCCTCACCTTGGCCAAGTTGGTGGCCACATAATCATCAGCAAATCGGGCTAACTCTATGAATCTAGCCACATAGTCCATCACAGTCATCGCCTGCCCGACTCTGGAATCTGCAGGCCTTCTCATGCCTCCTTGATCTGGAAAATTACTTACCCATGAGGCTCACGAAAACTTTGCCCATGTCATAACCTCTAAGTCTCTAGAAGTCTAGCCCATCTCCACCATACCAGGCCTCGCCCTCTAGTTTGGAATCGTGCTGATCTGAGTGTATCGGAGGTGATCTCCATAGCCTCCAATACGTTCTCGATCTGCATAAACCAATGGTCTGCCACCATCGGGTCTCCTCCCCCTATGAATGTTGGAGGGTGGTGTGCTCTAAATCTCTGGAGGTTACTAGGACCTCCCGACTACTATGCTATTGCTTTGTGCGATAGCCATTGGTTGCAACACCTACGGCCTCAACAAGGCCTGTGGCGATCAAATGTCGATATTTGCCAAATGTCGGTGGTGCTCTCGATCAAGCATTCTCGTGAACGCCCTTCACGCCCATCGTCCTCTGCTTCAGCTATCTACACAATTAACATGGCGGGGGCGTAATCCAATGCAGATTCTAAGGCATAAACACAAACAGACACTATTCATACACATAAATCATTGTATAGTACACATTATCCTTTTGCATTTATAGGCATGCAAGGCAATCAATTATACATTTAAAATATTTTTATCAACAAAATTTCCTCATTTGAAATTTTTATTTTTCGAAAATTTTGTCTTATTTTATTTTATTTTATTAAATATTTAAATTTTTTTTCGCTTTTTTTTCCCCATTATTTCCATCTATTGGAAACACTCAAAAACATATCCATGTTTTTTTTTTTTTTTCACCTTTTCTGCTACTGGAGACAAAAATTTACTTAATATATATATATATTTATTTATTTATTTATTTATTTATTTATTTTCATTATTCTCCAATACATCAAATAAACTTAGTAAAGTTTATTTATTTGATTTTTTTTCATTTCCAAAGACACCAAAATAAACTTATAAAAATTTATTTTTCTTCACTTTTTTTCATTTCTTCCAGCTTAAGAATCGTAAAAAAAAATTTCTCCACCTTATATATTATTTTTTTTATTTCTCAATAAACCAAATAAAATGCTTAAAATTTATTTTGTTTATTTTTTTTCCTTTAATTCTGGAAAATGGTCCAAAATTTCCTCAAAGCCTCCTTATATAATACTAACCCTAGTGTTCAACCTCAAATTTATTAAAACTTGATTGCATTATCCAACAACTCAAACAAATTTATTCAAATTTATTTTATTTCTCCTTTCTTTTGTTCCAGCTTTTACACACTGTAAAAACTTCTAAAGTTTCAACACATTACTTGTTTTCCTATGTGCTATACTAAGCACAATAAACAATCATACCATACAACATGGTATATACACAATTCATTCATCAAACATCACATGTTCACACATCATTTATCAAACAATCACCTAAACACATGCATGTAGTGTCCTAGTTTTGTCCCGTGACTTCCCAGTACCCCATACATAAACTCAATGATCGAACCACACCTGGGGTGGTGATGTTCTACACGACCATGGCCTGCTCCAAATCCCCGCCTCTAGGTAGCCGTATACTTAAGCTTTGATACCAAGCTGTGACGCCCAAAACCCGGGGTCCGCTGACTACCAACAACCCACGGAATACTCACGTGAATGCTCAAAATTTAATATTTTTACGAAAATCGGGCAGAGTCTCCTTATACGGGAGTTTCACTCAATACAAAACCTCAGATATAACCTGTCCTTAAACATCAATATCATGAGTACAAACAGCCATTGAGCCCAATACAACACTACTCTCATCAATATATAGATATCCAACTATATCCAATAGTTCCAGTTCAATTGTTTTTACTCTTATACAACATATTAAAATCCAAACAATTCAATACATGTAAACCACTAAAAGCCACATTTGCCTCTCTCTAAAAACTCCGCCTCTTAGACTCCAGCCGCCTCCTCAAGATGCTCCCCGCATACGTAAAAATAGTATCCCCATTGCAGTGAGCTAATGCTCAAGAGCGGAATCACCCCGCGGGGCTACTCTCCACCTAAGGCATATGCAATGCCTAAAGAAAACACACATTCAAGCAAATGCATGATCCTACTTGAATGTCTAACTGACCATCTCATACCCCGAGTCCTCACTGACTCCCTCACACTTGCCTAAGCCTCGTATGAGAATTATTATGTTTATTTGTGGACAACCCTCCGATGTATATAGACACTACGTCGACGATTGATAGCTTATTTATGGACTACCCTCCGACAATAATCTGGGTCAGTTCTCCGACGATTGATATTTTTTGGTATGGACTACCCTCCGATAATTATCATTTTTAGACAACCCTCCGAAACCATTTTCTAGACTCATCTCATGCACTCACTCCTATCGTCCTAGGGTGTCCCAGTGCATATGGAATGCATGATACCAATTCCATTACAGTCTATAACACATGAAAATATATAAACATGCATATATTCACATAAAAATTAAATCACACAATCATGTTATGTAATTTCGCATTTCATCACATCAAAATTAGCTCACATGGGCTAATGATCAAACATGAGCAATTCTACTTGAATTACTCTGTGAAACCCCAGAAAATCCATGATTTTGGATAAAGGGTAAATGAGTAATTACGGTTGAAAATCCAGAATTTTTCTAGATCTCGGATGACGAAACGGACTTCTCCGTTGAAACCGTCTCGCGAAATTTAGCTACAATGTTGAATTTCGTTGAATTCCGAGGTGGTCGGGATTTCAATGCCGAGGCGTAAGTGTCGGATGATACATGGTAAGGTTGGGGATGCCACATGGCACCATAAGAGAGGACACTTGAGCATTGAAAGAATGGCTCACAATTAGCCATGTGTGGGAAATGAACCATGGCTCACATTGAGCCATGTAGTGATGATGTCATAAAGAGGATTTAAGAAATAAGGAAATAAGGATGGAAAAGTGATAGCCACACCTTGGTTTGGAGGAATGGGGAGGAAATTTCCTTTGACCTGAACGAGTGGTTGCTCAAAAGGGAGAGAAAATGACCAAAGGAAAGGAGAAAATGAGGAGAAATGACAGAAAGAGGAAGTTAATAGAAAAGCAAAAGGAAAGAAAGGAAAGGAAAAGAGAACAAAAGGGAAATAGTTCAGAGGAGAGAAAAGGGAGGAAAAAGGAGAAAGAAGGAAAGGGAAAAGGAGGCTTCCCATTGGCGGCCTAGTTCGACGCTCGAGGACTAAGTTGAGCACGCAAGGATCTACGTGTGGACACCAAAAGTCGAGCTCGACAAACCCAAGAGGTAGGATATTTTCCTACTTGGTTTAATTTTAGCCCAAAGGCTTTATAATGGTAGGGGTTGCTTATGGGAGCCATGTAAATTAGTTCCAAGCTTTGGGATTAAAGGGTATGGATTTCATGACCAATTTCATAGTCAAATCGATCGTGGGAGTTATGGCTTTTAGAAACCAAAAGTTTCTGTGTGTCAGGGTTGGTTGTCAGGGTAATAATAATGCTTTGAACCAAATTGGTTCATGTTTGTGAAGGGACGGTGAAGGTTCCGCTGAATGGTCCAAATTTTGAGACCTAGGTATGTGTTATGGCTTTAGTGAATAACATGCAGTGTGTGGAAATGTGATATTGATGCATGCTATTTGGTGTATTAACATGGTTTGCATGGAGGTAGATTATATGTAAAAATTACAATTGTCCATGGTGTGTAAATGTTTCATGTAGTGCTCATTCATGCTTGTAACATGAGAAAAATGCATTGGCATCATGCACCACAGGCAATGGTCACTAGCACGGTCGGTGTGGGTGCAGTGTGGTATTTGTTCAATCCAGATTGGTGAATAGGTCATGAACTCGAAAAATGGGACAAAGTCCAAGGTAGAGATTCACGAAGTGTAAACGATCAAATGATAAATTACATGTTTTGGGCAGAGCAAGTTGGGGTAGATCCTCCCTGTGGTGAAAGTCCCAATGTTATTCACTGCTAGGACATGAATCACTACGATGTAAGTTCGTGAAAATGTTGAAAAGGCGTGCGGGCGCCCCATGCAAACCCCAAAACTCAAGGCCCACAAGAGAAAGGAAAAAGAATTTTGATAAATAAAATCGAGGGACTCCAATGGTTTTGAGTCATGGTGTGTGATTGGTTTTATCTACACTCTGCATTCCTGTGTGAGGAGTCGGTTGGGACTTGGGTCGAGCATGAGGGGCTGCAAATTCATGCATGATATGTGACATTTCATATAATAGTAAATACTGTAAATGGATTGATTGTTAAATGCCATTGCATATGCATTTTAGGTGAGTAACCCTCGTAGGAAAATTTTCATCAAGCTGTCACCCTCAGTCGTGGGACCCCCTTCAAGTACGATCAACCAGGAGACTAACACTGTAGTAGAGGTAGCTTTTGAGAAGAAAGCCGAATGTGCCAAGCTTATAAATATTTGTAACAGGTATATCTTTTGTAGAACAAGCATGGAAACTATGAGAATATAGTTGATTATTTTGTTATATGAGTATGGATGTATGGGTCCCATGTGGCCATTTTACTCATGTGTGTGTCTTGTAACACGAGACGTGTAGATTTTCCGCGGTCGACTGGGAAGTCAATCTGACACCCCGCTCGGGGCACCACATACTGACCAAACACATTAATTCCATTAAAATTTATTTTTAGAATCATTACCTTTAGAATAGTGAAACCCTCGGTTACTATTCCCAACAAATCACCAATCATCGGTTCACTTTGTGAACCCGAATTTCACGGCCATTTCCGGCTTTATACAAACCAACACATGAATTTATGCATAATTCATCACACAAAATAACCAAACAGTTCGTGGACTATACAAACACTCGTACTTAACACCCGGTCCCAAGATTTGGGATCGCATCAAAACTACCACTCATGGCCTCAATCAACTTAAGCATTGTAAATAATAATTTAAACAAAGTGTAAAACCTAAGTAGGAAGTGGTGACGCTTCAACCCGGGTCCGTTAATCCACCACAACCTGTGGAATACGCCAGGATGCCTGCAACTTACCCGACAATCACGAAAATCGGGCAGAGTCTCCTTTGTACGGAGAGCTCTACCCAAATATATCACCTGTCCTAACATCATGAAATCCAAATACATGAGTAAAACGGCCACTTGAGCCCAATAACAATACTCATCATAATACAACAACTATATCCAATAGTTTCAAAAGAGTTAATCAATTCTCTTTTATACAACATATATTAAAATTCTAATATTCTAATACATGTATACATTACAAAACCAAAGCCACAACCCGGCTTTCTTCTAATCCTCAATCCCTAGGACGAGCCGTCCCTGCACGCTCCTCGTACCGTAAAATAACATCCTCGATTGTGGTGAGCTAATGCTCAAGAGGAATCGCCCTCTAAGTGGGCCACTCTCCACCCCAAGTGCGCTAAGTAATGTTCCAAAATAAATATACATTCAAGCAAATGCATGATCCTACTTGAATGTCTACATGACTAATCCAATCCCAGTCTCACTGACTTTCTCACACTCCGCCTTAAGCCTCAGATGAGAATTATTATTTTGTTTGCTTGCGGGACAACCTCCCATGTACATATATCAATCGGGCAATCTCACAATTGATATTATTTGTGGACTACCCGATGTATATCACCTCGGGCCAATTCGAATGCATTGATATGTTTAATTTGACCGCCCCTCCGATAATTAATATTTTTAGACAACCCAACCATTTTCTAGACTCATCTCATGCACTCACTCCTATAGTCCTAAGGGGTGTTCCAAAGGTATATGGACATACAAGCATCCCAATACTGGTCAAGTAAATCACATGTAAATACATAAAACATGCATATATTTACAAACAATCAATTCACACAATCATGTCATGTAAATTCTCATTTTTTATACATCAAAATTAAAGCTCACGGCACGATCAAACACGAGCAATTTAATTTAAATCACTGAATTCAAACACATATTTTCACAAAAAATATATTTAGAACACTGCTTCGGGAACAAGAAACCCCGGTTACCTGCTCCTATCAAACACAAATTTTCTGCTCACTTTATGAACTCCGTATTCGGCCGATTCTACCATACATCAAAGCATACATTCATAGCACATATTTGACCATGGCACTCCATGTTCTCGTGATTCACGAACCTGGTCCACATGGGTTTCAAAATCACTTCTACTCCAAAGACTGGGAACCGATCAAACCCGCCCCTCACTCCGCCTCATTCAACTCAAACATTAACATAGGGCTCTAAACAAAGAATAAAACCCAAGTAGGGAGAAACCCATACCTCGTAGTTTGAGGAAACTCCCTAAATCCTGCACCCAAGCTAAGCCCCTTAGAAAAACTTCCTTCTTGTCCTCGAAGACTCGAGACGACGTGATCACTACATATTTTAGAGAGAAGTTACACACTCTCTCTCTAAAACCAAAATATCTAACCTCCTGTAGTTCCCTCCCCTTTCTCCACGTTCTTAGTCTTTTTACATGAAGCAAGAAGACCACTATTTGGACTTTTGTCCTTCTCATTTAAGATTTCAAATGTCATCTATGTCCTTCTTTTCCTAATTTTGGACATCTCTACACTATCTCTACCGCCCATTTTCATACTTTCTCTACTCATGCCACTTATGGCACATGAGTACGTGTTATATGTGACTTTCGTCGCATCGAAAATCGTTTTACGGCACTCGAAACAAGATGCCTCGAAAAATGAGTAAATTACGACTGTCTTGGAATTCTACGAAATTTTACGTGCTAGCTAGATTTCGCGAGACGATTCCAACGGTAAAATCCGTTTCGTCATCCGATATCTAGAGAACAAATTCCATATTTTTAACCGAAATAACAATTTTGTAATCGAAATTACGATTTTTGCCATTTTTCCAGAAATTGGAATTTCTCGGGTCTTACAAGAAGAAACCCCTACCTCTCAGAGTTTGTCGAAACTCCTCAGTCCTATGGCCTACGCCAGAGGTCTCTCCAGAGTACTTTCTCCTTCTTGCC
Source organism: Tetrastigma voinierianum (assembly GCA_016808115.1). Classification (NCBI taxonomy): domain Eukaryota; kingdom Viridiplantae; phylum Streptophyta; class Magnoliopsida; order Vitales; family Vitaceae; genus Tetrastigma; species Tetrastigma voinierianum. The sequence continues at coordinate 1,378,996 of JAEQBH010000310.1, forward strand.
CCCCGAAGCACTCTCGACTTGCCGGATCGGTCTCGATATTTTTAGAGAGAATATGGACATTCTCTCACTAAAACCCACCATTTTTGGCTACTGGAAGTTCCTGCACGTTTTTGCTTCTTTTAACATTTGAAGAGACGACACTATTCCTTATTTTGGCATTTTCCTCATTTAATCAAATTCAAAATGACCATTTTGTCCCTTTCTCTCTCTTTTTCCTGGGCTTTGACATTCGCACTATCTCGACCATTCATTTTCATCATTTCACTCATGCCACTTATGACATGAAAGACAAGCAGAGATGACTTTCGTCGTGATCGAAAAATCGCTTTACAAAGACCGAACCGCGATACCGAAATGTGCCAATTCCAACCGGCTCCCTAATTCGACCTAAATTCGACGTGCTAGCTGTGATTAAAGACTATTCCAATCTGAAATTTATTTCATCATCCGAGATCTAGAGAATAAATTTTGAATTTTTGACCGAAATTACGATTTTACCATTTTTCCAGAAATTGGAATTTCTTGGGTCTTACATTTTGCCCTTTTTGCAAAAATTGGAATTTCTCGGGTCTTACATTTGGTGTATGAGTCTTCGTAGATCAATACATAATTGAACCCTACCTTTCTACTACGCCTATCTCTCTCACTCTCTCATTTCACGGAGCCCAACTTCCTCCTTCCATATCTCTCATCTGCAGTCTCCCTCTCTCTCTAAACCATAAAACAACTTCCTCCTTCCATCTCTCTATTACTCTCTCTCATCTGCGGTCTCCCTCTCTAAACTATAAAACAGATAATTAAAAATAAATTTTAACAGAAAAATAAAGATCAACTTCGATTTTAAAACTAAAGTAGATATTTATTTATTTAATTTTAAAATTTCAAATTAAAAGTTTGTAATGTGTAAACAAAAAATTAAAATATTATTTTTTAAAGAAAAAAGAATATTTTAATTTTTTTATTTTTTAAATTTAAAAAATTTCTAAAGTTGAATATTAATTTTTATTTTGAATTTTTAATAAATTATTCTAATTAAAGATTTTTCGTTTATATTTATTTTTAAAGTAAACTAAAGTTAACTTCTTATTTTATTTTTAAATAGATTAAAATCAATTTTTGAACTATTAAACAATCGCTAGATTGCCTGAGCCTACTGGTTAAAGCCTTTTAAAGGCAAAACATAGAGATGAGGGTTCGACTTTAATAGAGACAATTTACTATATTGTAAAGTGATTAAGCTTTCAAAAACTTATTAAAAAACACTAAGGCCATTTGTCGGGACACGCGAACACTTCACATCACTCAAATCAAATATATGCTTTGTTTGCTTTTTTTTAACTCAAATCATATTATTCTAAACATATAAATAATGATCAAAATAGGGAAAATATATTTTGATTTGACAAAATATCAAAAGCGAAATATAAAACTTAAATATCTTAATGGATATTTTAAAATATCCATAAATATAAATGGTTCCAAAATTCAAAATTCATGAAAATATTTTAAACACTTAAAATTTTGATAAAATTATAAATAAAATACATATAAAAATATTTTATAAACTTAATTAAGGTAACTATTTTAAAATTTAAAAAACGATTTTTTGTTAAAAGTGTTTTTTTGTAAAAGTGTTTTATTATATTTTAAATCAAATTTTAATTATTTTTAAGTATTCATTTTAATAATTTTTACCATGGGATAGCTTTTGATATTTCCTTTAATTTATTTAAATAATTAAAATTAATTTGTAATCTCTAAGCATGTTTTGATGTGTGAGAGTTTCTGCATCAATACATAATTGAACCCTACTCCTTTCGCTACTCCTATCTCTCTTACTCTTCATTCCACGGAGCCTTAACTTAATCATATAAATTTTATTTGACAATATAATATGCAAGTAATTTAATAGTATTTAAATTAATCTGATATATTTTAAAAAAAAATTATCATAAAGTTAACTTAATATTACTCTTTTTTGTTCATTACACCATTATGTTTTAGTAAAATAAATAATTCACATTTGAACTAATACATTTATAATATATTTTTAGCAATGTTTGTTAAATTGCTACAAGTAATGTCACTATCATTGTTTTTGTTGTAATATTTTGTCGAAAAGTCACCATATGCAGAAAGTCTCTATAGCTACGATTTATAAAAATGACATTTTAAATGTCAGAATGAATTATCGATATATGGCTGGGCATCGCTAAAAACGTTGGCACAAATATATTTGTAGTTATGATTGTTGAATTGTGGATTATGTCACAAAACATAGCAATGTTTGTTAAATTGTCGCAAGCAATGTCACTAACATTTTTCTATTGCAACATTTTGACAAAAAAGTTACCATACACATTCGCAAAATATAAATCTAGAGTAACGCTTATAAAAACATCATTGAAATGTCGAACAAATTATCTATTACAAATATGTATTGCTAAAAATCGCTATAATAAATAAATTTGTAGCTACAATTTATTTAATTGTTGGTTATATGTCACAAACATAAATAATGTTTGTTAAATTAAAATGCTAGAAGATGTCACTAATATTTGCTCTATTAACCATTTGTTAAATTATCGCAAAATTATCACTAAAAGTTTTTTTTGTATTACAACATTTTATGGAATCGCTACAAAATGTTGGTTTATATCGTTTAAGTGATATTTACAAAAAACGTCGTCTAAGTAATGTGGCTATAGACCAAATTTGTTGTAGTAAACGGAGTCTTCTATCAATTTAGATTACGATGGGTGTAGAATTAATGTCGATGTCTTTGTCGAAGTTTTATATACGAATATAAAGCAGTTGTGGAAAACTAAATTTCATTTAATGTGCAAAAACAAGGCAATGTTTGGATTCCAATACAGCGGTTGTTTGACTGTAGGAGACTTGATTAATAAAGCAAAAAGCAAAGGTCCAATGAGCCTAAGGGCTCCTAAAAAGCTACAAAATCATAATATAAATCTAATACTCGTATGTCCCAGATATGAGATCATAATAGAAACGATTATAGTGTTTAGATACTGTAGTTATTGTGGATAAGGTGCACAAATGTGTCCTCATTTTTGTTCAGATAGTCCCATTTCCGAAAATTTTTGAACTTTTTTTTTATGTCGAGATATCTTAACGTTTACTTCCATAATTCAATCATGTCCCTGCCCTTAAAGGTATCTTGGAAGTATAAAAAAGTTCAAGAGCAAAGTGAGACATACAGGCAAAACTCAAGGGTTTATGCCCCTTATCCTAATAAAACTCTCTATCCTAATTGGAAATAACTAGAAGTCGATCCACCCATGAGTATCGAAACAACCGTTCACAAAGAGAGAGCTATAAGCACTCGATATCTTGATGTACGACCGTGGATAACTAACAATATGATCAAAGCAACTAAGTATATATGAGCTCAAAGGACCAATTGTTTCTTGAGAACTGCAAAATAGTATGATGAGTATGTGCAAATAACACATAAGCTATGTATGTGCGAACTACAAAATAATGAATTATGTCATGGGATCTTATGCCTTTTGACAAAATTGGAACCTTGGAATCAAGCCCAGAGAAGTGGATAAAAGAAAGAACATATGGACTTGCTCAAACCCTGACGCCGAATTTTCAAATGGAGTCTTTAATGGGTATATTTACATGATATTCTATTTTTCTTTTCTTATATATATATATATATATATATATATATATATATAACATGAAGAGTTTTTATGTATTAAACTTATTTAGGTCTAAAACCTTATGTACAAACTTTATTTTATGTGAACGACCTGTAAATTTCAACCATGAATATTGTCCTATTTCCTAATCCCAGTACCTCATGACTTTAAAATGCCTACTAGGTCGAGAGGAGCCCATTTCATACAGGAAGTTTCTCCCTATTCGATGTGGGATATGAAAACACCCCCACGCAACACAACGTCCCGGTTTGCCCCCATGGGATCACAAACAAACGAAACAAACCCCCACATTCTGGGGTCAAAAAATTCGGGCCTCGATACCATTTATGTTCCATCCCACCCAACTATGTAGATATTGTTCGCTTCTGACCTGAAGAGGCCCCTGCACGGCTTTAAAACGCTACTAGGCTGAGAGCCCACAGCCTATATAGTGCTGTGAATTTGTATATGTATAAGTTAGGGAAAATAATAATGACAGTAATTTGTATAGGTATAAGTTAGGGAAAATAATAATAACAGGAATTTGTATAGGTATAAGTTACGGAAAATAATAATGACAGGAATTTTTATAGGCATACATTATGAAAATAATAATGGTAATTCAATTAATAATTAATTAATTACTTTAATGAAAGGACGTTATGAAAATAATAATGGTAATTCAATTAGTAATTAATTAATTAATTTAATGAAAGATGGTAAAAAGGTAATTTCCTAATAGATACTCTGTGTATAAATTGGAGTAAGAAAAGAAAAATCATTTCTATTCTTCTTGAATTTTCTCCAAGGGTAGAATTTCCGCAGGACGTACGCTTTCAAATCTAGGGTTTGAAGAACAAATTTCTCTAGGTAAGATCTTCCTCATTTTATTTTTTTTAGATTTCTTTGATGTAAATTCTTTAATTTTCTTTCAGTTTAGATGAACCCTAAAGAAGTCAGATTTAGATTTCACTCTCGTTCTTTAAAAAAAGAAATAAAATAAGAATTGGTGGTGTCATATTGAATTACTTTGAGTATAAGAATGAAAAAGTATTTAAGGATAATTTTTGAAAGAAAATAATGATAAACAAATAGGATAAATTTGAAAAGGCCGACTGTGATAAATATTTGTATTTGCAAGTATTAAAGATATATGTATTTTGGTAAGTAAATATTTTATTATGATTGAGATTTTATTAGATAAGGAATATGATTACACACTATTTAGCAATTATAGGAAATAAGATCCTATAATAATACTTGTTGTCAAGTATGATAATTGTTAGTAAAAAGGCTAGATGTGTATTGTGTAATAATATAATTGTAAAATATTATTAATATTATTTCTTTCTAGTAAATCCATTTAGTTCGAATTAGAGCATAAAATAAATAAAATTATTAAAATAAGATCGTAAATGAATATGAGTGTTAGTAATTGTAAAACTACCTAATTCAAATAGTTATCATTTGAACTAATTGTCAATATGCTCGAGGTGAACAAAAATAATATAATTGTTAAGAATATCAAATTATAAAGTTTTAAGTAAATAAATAAGTAATGATGATAGCTCTTTCCTTATTATTTTAGAGAAATATTTCATTGAGGTGAAATTCTTTCCCTGATTAGTTTCCTTTTAAAGCTTTTTTGAGTACTCCTTTGAGATAAGGGATCTAATAAAGCTTTTAAAAATTATTATTTTTATATATATGTATGTAAGGGATATTAATGCATTTAAAAAAAATTGTTTGTTTCTACTCATTTGAGGATGAAAAATTGTTTTAATCGAATTATATATATAATCTTGGTTTATGAAAAGTTTTACTTGTTTTATTTATTTGATTATCCATGGATCAAAAAAGTAGTTTTGTATGATTGTACTTTTGAGATTTGTTTTGTTTACGAAAGAAAATGTGGAGATATGATGCTTTGTAATTTGAACTTTTGAATGAAATATTTGACTCTGGTTAGTTGGCCCTCATTAATCTGAATAAATAATAGTTGACACTATTCACTTTGTCAACTGGATATAATAGTTGACCTTACATTTTCATGGGAATGAATTGATTTGAACTCCAAATTTAGTGGGTTTCGTTAGAGGTTACTAGTACTAGTAGTGTTTGGTTCCTATTCCACCTTAAAAGGAACAATTTCATGGGCTAGCCACCCATTTGAAAGTCCTCCACATAACCGGGCACCATTTGGATATTTGATGACCAGAGAAAAATATATTTGAAATGTATTTGATTTTGGATTTGATATGAAAGTGTTTGAATCGAAATTTGATATGAAATTGTTTGGATCACATTTGATATGAAACAGATTTGAAATGGATGTGAGAATGTTTTGAAGTATATTTTGTTAATGTTCCAATTTATTTTTGGAATCAAAAGTTTTGATGAAAACATTCCTATTTGTTATATGATTGGAAAACTTTTGATTCATGAAATGCATAAGATTTTATCGGGCTTGAGCTCACCCTTATTCATTAAAATTTTCAAAATTCTTAGTTCGGGCGAGGAGGACGGTTAGATGGGAAAATGGTTTTATTAGAATATTTGTTTAAACTTCTGGGACATTGTTTAGATGTTAAAGTTTAGCTCGTTTGGAATATTTGAGTTTGAAGTTATCGATAAGTATACTAAGCCGATGTATTGGTTTCTTAAAAGTTGATATTTGAGGATTTAGAAAGTTGCATTTACTCGAACAGGATTGGTAATTGGACAAAATCCACCACAAGGAAGGTTAGTGTCGAGCTTCACCTCCAAACCTTCGGGCCAAGGCTCGAGGGTGTGAATTGACAAATATGACCCTATGGTGGGCTTCAAGGCGTGACAGTGGGTATCGTAGCCTATCCTCACTCGATGTGGAGTTTATGGCCCCGCAACTGATGGATACAACGAGATTGTGTCGCACGGGGTGTTTTTCATATCCCACAGCTGGGGAAAATTTCTGTCGACTACATGTTTCTTCTCACGAGATACGCAGCCATGAGGGCCCCTGCTCAGGCGACAATATCTACACACAAGCCGGGTCCATGTAGATATTGTCTGCTTAGGACCCAAGGGGCCCTCACGGCTTTAAAACGCGTCTACTAGGTTGAGAGGAGCCCATACTTATATAGTGTCAGGAAGTTTCTCCCCTATCCGATGTGGGATATGACAAACACCCCCATGCAGACACAACATCCTCGTTGTGTCCTAAGTGGGATTATGGGCCAAACGGAACAAACCCCCACATCAGGGTCGAGGATCGGCTCTGATACCATTTGTAACGACCCGACCCAACCATAAAATATTGTCTCGCTGACCCAAGGGGCCTCTACGCCTTTAAAACGCGCCTACCAGTCGAGGAGCCCATACGTATATAGTGCCAGGAAGCTTCTCCCCTATCCGATGTGGGATATGACATTTTAGGTCTAAAAATCTCTAGCCTTATCTCCTCTCATTTTCTCTCATATTATTCTCCTATAGCTTTGTGACGCCCCAAAACCGGGGTGTCCGTTGACAACCCGTCAACCCGCGAAAATCTATATGTCTCACGTCATGAGACCCATACCTGAGTAAAAATAGCCACATGGGCCTACACATCATACTCACAAAATGTATATTTTATACCAAAAGAATTTATTTACAATTGTATTTATTACAATTCTATACAAAAAAATGGGTCTCTTGCCTAGTTTTACAAAATACAAGATAAGGCTATCTCACCGCTTTCTTCTCGCCCTAAGGCCTGATGCCCCATCCCCAAGGTCTCGGTACCTGAAAATATATTCCCTCGGACAGGTGAAAGCAATGCCAAAGAGGGAATTTCCATTCTGGGTTACTCCCCACCTATGCAATGCAACGACAATAACAAACATCTAACACATGCTAATATATCACTCATGCATATATTAACAAAATTAATTCCATAAATCATGCTATTCAATTTACAATAATAACATAAGATTAGCTCACATGGGCTAAGGCACAATCCGACGGTTCATCTTGGAACCGCCCACAAAATCACAATCAGCATGTTATTTACTCATGGCAATAACACAACATCACACAATCACGCAAATGGGCCCATGGATCTGCCCAAACCATTCCGTAGATTTATTCACTGGTCCAAATTGAACCGAAATCACGCTATCCAAGCCTCAACAAATCCTCATCCATTACATAAATTTCTTAAACAAAGTAAAGCAAGTAGGAGAAAAACCCCTACCTTCTAGAGTTTGTCGAAACTCCCCAATACCGGTACCACGTGTGGGCCTCATTGCAGAGTAACTTTGTTTTCGTCGTTTGGAGCCACGGCCCGATCGCTAGAAATTCTAGAGATAAGGTAGAGTTTCTCTCTCTAAAAAACCCACACTTTCCCTCTCTCTTCCGATTTTCTCTTTTTCCTCCCCTCTCTTCCTCTCCCAATCCATTTACTAAGACGTGACAAAGAGAAAAGTCCTCTCAATGCCACATGTCAAATTCCTATCGGGTCGAGGACACCTTATCCTCTTATCTACAAATCCGACTTGAGATTTCCCCAATGGCATGATGCCATAAGTCACATGTGAGCCCCACTTCAGCTCAATGTTTGACTTCTCCCATAGCTTGACACGTGGCGCCTAGGCCACCATAAAGTGCCGCGTCTCGCACTCCTTACATGCCTTCGAAAATGTGAAATTCGACCGCCCGAATTCACGAAATTAGACGCGGGTAGCCAGATTTCGCGAGACAATTCCAACGGTGAAGTCCGTTGGCCATCCGAGATCTAGAAAATTTTTGATTTTCACCTAAATTATCATTTTATCCTTCTCAGTAGGGCCCGATTTTCCGGTCTCACATTCTCCCTTAAAAGAATTTCGTCTCGAAATTCCACACACATACGCATCCAACCACGAGCATATGTAACCCTACACCACCCAATTCCTGCTTGGTGTGTACACGATGACCTTTCCAAGGTCACAATCACCGACAATCCAATGGACCATCAACCTAATCCGTGTCATGAATGACATCCATATATCGAGCTCGTACAGGCTCACCAACACCCAATGACATTTCCAATGGGTATCCAAATCTTGAGTCACTCCCGACTCCTATCACTCAACTCTAAGTCTACGTGATAACCACGACCGTGTGTTTTCATCTCGAGTCTCTCCCGACTCCTATCACTCAACTCTAAGTCTGGGTGATAACCATATCCGTATGTCCTCATCTCGAGTCTCTACCGACTCCTATCACTCAAACATGCATTTTTCCATGAATGAAAACCATTTCCAAACAAAAGTATTTGTTTTTAATTGTGGACAACCCTCTGATATAAATAGTGGACATACCCGAGCACCCATTTCAGGACAACTCTCCGATGTATACCGCGGACAACCTCGATGTATATCAATTGGACAATCCTCCGACGATTGATATTATATGGACAACCCTCCGATGTGTATCATATGGACAACTCTCCGATGTGTATCATATGGACAACCCTCCGATGTATATCAATTGGACAAACCTCCAACGATTGATATTATATGGACAACCCTCCGATGTATATCATATGGACAACCCTCTGAGTATATCAATTGGACAACCCTCCGACGATTGATATTATATGGACAACCCTCCAATGTATATCATATGGACAACTCTCCGATGTATATCATATAGACAACCCTCCGAAGATATCAGTTGGACAACCCTTCGATGTTGTAGTGGACACACTCCGATAAATAATATTATTGGTCAACCCTCCGAACAATCCTCCCAAGAAACCACACCATGCACTCACTCCCATTGTTCTAGGGTGCCCCAGTGCATATGAATTGCAATGAGTCATTTCCATTTTCTTAACCCGTGCGACTCATTTAGATGTCGTCTTATTAGTCAAGCCTACACCCACACCCACGGGTGTTGACCTTACAACCTGTACCACGACACACCATCAAACACTTAACACAAATACATCCCAATCATGACTCACACCACAAGCAGGCATGCCACTGGTGGCACATGAACACAATCCCGACCATCCAAACCCACTGCCCTACCTCCTAGGGAAGAACACCCATACCTGGCTTCTAGGAGGCCTCAACCTCTGAAGCCTCCAAATCCATCACACAAGATGCAACAAACGAATGAATATGGACATCCACTTAAACGCCACTCTAGCCAACAAGTGCAAGAGTAGACATACCCCCGTATATCCTAACCGAACGTCACTGTAGACTCGCGAGATCTCCGCTCCAGACAATCTCGCCCATATGCCCAGCTGGCGGCAATGGTAACACGCATCCGCCCGCCCGATCCAAACCCGCCGCAACCGTGCTCGACCGACCTACACTCGCCCCGCCCATGTGACCAATCCGCAGTACCAGTGCTGGTGTGGCACCCCGAACCGACACTGTCTCCTCTGATCCATGATAGGGGTGGAGGAACAAGCCAATCCTCTCCCATCCTATCACCGACCGGGACCGCGCCGTCTCCAAAAATCCTAGGATCTCGGGTCAGGCAATTCCTCATATGTCTGCCGGCCGGCAATGGTAAAGACACCATCTCCCGCCCATCCCCACCGGCAACCCTAACTCGTCTCACTGGAGCAATCGGGACCAGGTGTCCCATAACTTTGGGATTCCAGCCGTGGGCAATCCCTGCCGAAAAGTGTCCGTGCTGTCGGTAAATAACATATCATCTCAGCTTTGCCCACTAGGTGTCTCACTTTTGCCTCGTCCCGATAATTCGCCCTCATCCCCGGATATCCGCTAAAACAAAAGTCTTCGCTTCTTCCCGGCCGAAGAAGATGATCTTCCTTCCTCTTAGTACTCAAACACCATATCTTGATGCCTCGTATGTCGCTACTCCCTTCCCGGCTGCCTGCTGCACCAGCTTCAGGCAATAGCAGCTACCGTGACCCACAAATTCTCAAAGAAAGGCTCCACACTGGTCAAACATGCAGTTAGTACCTGAACGCACTTCACGCCCCGCTCATTAGCCATCTACACAAGGTCCTATAACAAGATTCATTTAATTTTCATTTCGGTCTAACTGGTAGTGCGCATGCCAATTACTAAGAGACTTGACAACCATGCACGAATCTAATCATTTCCTGGGCGGAAGCAATCGCCAACCACTCAATTCATTTATTTCAAAACTTCCATGTTCATTTCACTATCCAAATACCTAAGGTTATAGTTCTTAACCTTAGCATTCTCCTTTTTCCTATACGCATTATACCATGCATATAATTTCCTTCACAATAACCGTACAATCATAGTTCTCCTATACATCATACCATGTATATGTCCTTAACGCGATTCGAAACACAAAATCACACAATCAAAACATGCAACCATAATGACGTATCTCAAAGGGTGTAAATACAACCCCGAGACACTATTCATACACCGGAAAAAAAAAAATTCACACACCACGCAAATACTTATATAGTACTCTAATATAAAAATTCCATATATTAAATCATACATAAGAAATTTTTTAAAATTTTTGTACTCTTTTTTTTTTTTTAATCCATGTCAACAGTGTTCATGAACAGTGATCCAAACAGTGACTATAAAATGCTGCAATCGAATCAAAACTCGGGCTGGGTGCACAAAGGCGACACCCGTGGTCCCAAGTCGCGCGCACACCGCGCCACAAGAAGGCTCAGTCATTTCGGCGTTGTCACAGACAAATGATCATTGCGCTGCATGTCGCGCACACCAGAAGGTGTCGCGCTGCGATAATACTTTCAGTCAGGCGAAGGTCTCAGATCCTTCCTCGTCTGTGCCCCGTGCCAGTCGCGACATCAAGCTCCGTGTCACAACCTCCTATAAATCCAACCCATGCCTGACATCAACTGGTGCTGCGACACCGCCTCGCCACCTGTACGCGACCTCAAAACGGTCGCGACACCGCTTCTCCCGCCTGCACCTCGCCGTGTCGCTGACACCAAAACCGTGCCGCGACCCTCCCGAGATTCTCCCTATGTCGCGACATTAATTTCTACGTCACGACTTCGCTTCGCCCACTATGGATTTCCAAAGATCGCGACACGCCAAAATCCAAGTCGCGACCTCCACATCGTCATGTCGCCACCAAAATGATGTCGCGACCTCAATTCCAACTGGTCAAAATTTCAGGTCACCAAGACTGGAACCTACTACAACCTAGCCAGGTCGCGACGCCGCTTCCTGGTCGCGACCTCACATCCAACCAAACCAGGTCGCGACCTCAAACCGTCTACTCCAGGTCGCAACGCCATTTTTTTTCATGTCGCGAGCTGGGCCAATTCTTGTTGCGATCGACCTCTCACACGACTCAGGCTTGCCTAGCCTACCTAGCCCCTCCTGGTCGCTACCTCCTTGTTAGGTCACGACTAGAAACCAAAAATGGGCAGTAGCCCTTCCATTTTGATCTCTTGCACCTTCTTTTTTTTTTCCTTTTTTCAAAATCATCCAGTAGCCTTTCTTCCTATTTACTCCTTGATGATAGCCTAACCTTTACGCTATACATAAAATTTACAAATTTAGAGTTGAATTACAACTCTTTCCTTGTCTTGTGAATAATTTTTCCAAAAATTCACAAACATTTGTATTCATGTTCAAAAGCGGAGCAACATCCGGCGTGCTGTTTATTTGCTTGTTTATTTACGGCCCATTACGCCCATGAAAATTTAAATTTTCAGGTTATATATATATATATATTTTTTTTTAAACCCAGTAATTTCGTGCTTTTCTCTATGCTAGTCACCAACATACAATTTCACACAATTCACCTTATAACAAACATGTTGCTCACACCATCACACATCACACTTAATTCACCGAATGCATAATGAGTGTATGATCTATCAAAATTACTTTTTAAAGTCCCCAAGGTATATGTTATACTAACTCACCTGCAGAGCTCCCAAGATGATAAGTTTGCCTTGGCTGATACCAGCGTGATGCTTTAAAAGCCAGGTGTCCTTTGACAAAGTCGGCCGTGTGAAATCATTAATATAAAAAATATTGAGACATACTGATAAACAAGCGCGTAGACTGCGCATCATACTCTAAAATGTAGCATATTTACTCTGGAATTTGTTTTACAATTGTATTTATTACAATTTATACACAAAATAAAATGGGTCTCTTGCGAGAATTTTGCAAAATATCTAGAATCATGAGCCATCGCATTTGGTTTTTATGCTTCAGGCCTGGATGTCCCATCCCCCAGTGTGTCTTCGATTTTGAAAAATATATTCCCTCGACATGTTGAGCAATGGCCTGATAGTGAATTTGCGGGTTACTCACTTAAAAAGATGCGATGTCTGATGGCGCGACAAACATTCAACACATGCCCAATATATCGCTCGTATATATTGACAAAATTATTCACCGTCGTATTTATTAGGTTTACAACGATAACACGCTAAGATTAGCTCACATGGGCTACAAGGCACAATCAGGCGGGTTCATCTGGAGCAGCCCGCAATATCTGTCCGTGTTGTTATTTACTCGCCGTGACTAACACAACATCGCCTGATCAACGCGAAGCGGTCCGGGTGGACTGTCCAAACCATTCGAGGAGATTTATTCACTGGTCCGTCTTTTGGGCAGAAATCCGCGACCATCCGAGCCTGACAGTAAAGTGAGATTCACATGCAACCCTTAAACAAAAGTAAAGCAGAGTAGGAGAAAAACTTCTGTCTAGGAGTTTGGCCGAAACTTCCCGAGGCGGAAAACACCGCGTGTAGTCGCTTGCGGTAGGGGAGCAGCTTTAACTTCTTGCCTCGTCGGAGGCTCGTCGGTCAGAATCATGGGAATTCTAGAGAGAGGGGGTGAGGCTTCTCTCTGAACCCACACTCTCTCTCTTAGTTTACAGCATCTTCATACCTCTACTTCCTCTCTAATCCATTTGGTCGGTGGAATAAGAGAAAAAAGTCATACCCGATGCATTAATCGGTCACCGGTAGTTGAGAGGATTACAGCGCATCCTATCGATGCCAAGGATTTCCCTCTAATGGCATGATGCCATGTGTCACATGTGAGCCCAGGCTCAATGTTTGACTCTCCCATGAGCTTGACACGTGGCGCTCTTGGGCTGGCCAAAAGAGTGCAGTGTCCGCGCTCTCTAGTCTTATCGGCATTGAAATTCCATTTGTCTTAGAATTGACCGAAATTCGACGTGGTAGCTAGATTTCGCGAGACGATTCCAACGGTGAAGTCTATTTCGTCATCTGAGATCTAGAAAATTTCCGGATTTTCACCGAAATTATCATTTTATCCTTCCTTAGGAAATCTGGATTTTCCGGGGTCTCACAAGCTTATTTTCCTCTAGTAAAAATGGGTGATTTTTTTGCTATTCTTGGCCTGAAATCATTAATATGCATGCATCTTTATCTTTCATTTTCTTGCTTAATAAAATGGTTATTCCATGAGTATTTAGGTTTTATCTTGTTTTTTGTATTATCGTCATTTTATCGGCTTTTGGTTTGGTGTTGTTTGTTGTCTTGTTGCGACGTTTTATCTATGTGGGGGTAAGTCAGACAAACAAAACAAATTTGATTAGTCAAAAATATCAAATTATAATTGTCAGTATGTTGAAAAATAGGAATTATAGATATTTTAGTCACTATATTATCAATTTGTAGGCATTATGCCGATTTATTATCTTGTTGGCATAGATCTTTTGTTTAAATTCCCCATATGTTTTTAGTTATTTGTATCCTGGATCTATTGATCTATTACAAATTTGAATCAATAATATTATTTTTCTTTAAAAAAACATATTTGAGGTGATTTTACTTTCTAATGAACCATTTGTATGTAAAATATATATATATATATATATATATATATATATATATATATATATATATATATATATATATATATATATATATATATAACATTAATAACTATGAAATGAAAAAATTTGAAAGAAGAAACATAAAATATTTTTACAGTATTTTATTCAAAACTTTTTTTAATAAAAGTATATATTTTAAAAAATATTTTTATTGAAATATTTTAATAAGAATTATGAATGTTTTTTAACTTTTACAACCATTTGCAACCAGACTAGAGTCTCATCACATTGTTGCAATCAAAATGCTGCATCATTTTTAAGGTGAGTAGTTCCCCATGAAAGTTTGCTTCTACTTCCCTCTGTATTTTACTGACCATTCAAGTAGCTTTTGGATTCTCTAAATATGCCCTTATTATGCTCTCTCTCTCCTCTCTCTCTCATTTTTAAGGGCTTGGCATGTGTGTGATGGTCGCATCTCATGCCAAAGAAATATATATTTTCTTTTCTTCATTCCTACATGATAAAAAAAAAGGCAAGAAAAAAACGAAAAAAGAAAGAAAGAAAAAGGGATGGGGCCAAAAGCTGCTGCTCCTACTATCTTGCTGGTGACTTCTCATATAATTCATGTAAAAATTAAGACCCATGGCAGTATATCCTGAGAAGATAGTTTCTTCTATAAAACTTTTTGGAGTTATTAAAATACAGCATTTTCATATATATATATATATATATACACTTATATATATATATACTAACATATATATATATATAATTTGTTTATTAGTAAAATCATTTTGATAAACTTTCAAATTTGCTTTATTTATAATTGTTGTTTGTTTTAGCACAATCCACCATAATATAATTATCTAGTCTTTGGTCTTCTTCTTAAGAAATTAATAATGTTTAGAAAAATGTGTTTTTCATTATTACTTAATCACGTTTCTACCTACTTAAAATGTAAAATAAGTACATTTTAGTCATTTCTCTTTTTATTATTAATCATGAGTAAAGAAGAAAATTGGATTAGAGTTCCACTACGTATATTATTATAACAATATTTTAAATAATTTTTTTGAAAAAAATCATTTTAAATAATTAAAATATAAATTATTTTAAATAAGAGTAAATTAATTGGGTAAGTTATGTTTCAAGGATATATGGTTAGGCTTCAAAATTGAGAATAGGTTTCATAACCATTAAAATTGGGCCAAACACCCATCAAAGTCAGGAAAATTAATATAAATTATATTAATATTCGAAAATGTCTAAAATGACCTTAACAAACTTTAGAATTTTTCTTTAGACATCTATGCATTGCATTACATGTTCTTGGATGAGATCTCTCGTAAACTCATCTCATCCTTTTACTATTTGAGTTAGGCCTTAAGGGCACAAACTTGAAAATTTAACATGAACTCATTATTTTTCATCTTAAAACTCTTCCCATTAGGATAAGATGAGACAAATTGATATAAAAAAACACCACCTCATTGTCATTCTAGCATTTTTTTTTTTCTTTTGGGTTAGTTGGAGGAGGGCTGTGACGCCCCAAATCCCGGGGGTCCGTTGACAACCCGTCAACCCTCGAAGATTACGGATGTCGGCTGTCAGGCACCACACCGATGGAGATCCCTTTTCACGGGACTTAGGATTTACTTAATCGGGTAAGGATTTCTTTTGTCTTCTGAGACTCTACCAAAAAATACAACTGATAGATTTTACATGGCAATCTGTCCCCAATATTATACAAAAGAGAAGACCACACCGGATCCATATGCAGTAAAAATGGCCCGCATAGAGACTGGTACATCCTATACTCAGAAACGTATGACACATGACTATAGGACCATAGTCCATAAGAGTTTAAATTTACACACTCTTATAAAAAACATATATCAAAAAATTAAAATTAATACATGTTTACAAAATATATATCAAAAGCCAAAAATCAGGCTTTCTTCTCACATTATAGGTCTCTAGTGGCTTGTCTCACTGCACATTTGAAAGGGTCCTGATGGGTGTGCAATGCCCGATAAGTGAAATATCTTACAAGGGCTATCTTCCAGCCAAGTGCACATGCAATGGTCATGCACCACCAGAGACACATTCCAATCACGAGTATGTCAATCCTAGAATGGAATCTACATGACAGGAATGAAATGCTACTCCTCATGATCCCTGTATCAAGTCCTCGCCGACTACTCTCAACATGCAATATGCCATGTATGAAGAAGCTACATTTTCAAAACAAAAAGATTTTTTTTGTTTAAGAAAACTCATTGAACTCCGATATCAAAATTTATTGGACAACACGATATAATTTATTGGACATACTCAGATAAAATTTGATGGACACCCTCAGAATATAATTGTGGACATACTAGATAAAAAGCAAACTTTGTTCAAAAGTCATGTTAGGCAACCTTCGATCATTCATGAGACCTTTTAGGACTTTGTCCCTAGACTGAAACCAACATCAACACCAAACACAATGATGATTTTCCCATGCACTCACACCTATTTCATGCGATGTACTTGCACTAAATGCAATCTGTATGTCATTGCCCACCTATCACCATCTTATATATATGAGTCTTTATATGTACATACTACTATTGCATTTCAACTCATGCATCAATTGAAAAGTTATATCAATTAACACATAAATTGCAAGTAATTCACACGATTCATGCCAACATATAAATACACACATACATTGACATCATAAGTCATTACCACTCGAGTAACGACATAATTTAACCTATAAGCTAATTGACATATCAGAGTCACAAGTGGCCTACAACAAGCCATCACCCGATAGCCTCGGAGTCATACACAAACTCATGCATTTCCCCAAGCCTCTGTGGATAATTATATCAGTGCATATAATCACCAACAAACATACACCAATTTCAATGTATTAGACCACACGCGTCATCACAACCAAGCAATTTGCACACTTGGTATTACAATTAAATTTTTAGAAAATATGTGGGCACCAAATTCCATTCACAGGTATATGGAAAGATTTACAGACTCAAAAGGGACTACGCCAAGTCCGAGAGCACATGAATCGAGTTGGACAAAAAGTTATGGCCGTCAAAGTTGGAAACTTGCATGGTGATGACTTACGCATAAACCGACGGGAGTTTATAGTTTCATCATTTCGAACATACTATGAGTTTCAAGTGAATTAAATTTATATATTGATGGATTCTAGACTCAAAGGTTTCCATGGGAGTCTAGAATACTTGGGGTGGAGTTTGGAGGGAGAAAGTTATGGTCGATCAAAAGTTAGAGGCCTCATATGAGCAGGCTAACACGGGAGAAAATGTGTTTTTAAGTTTATTCAAATACATCAAATAGCCCACAAGGAGGCTCAACCAAGACCAAAATGACTCCTAGATGGAAAATAAGCCCGAGTATGAATCTTCCCTACCTCTTGGAACGAAGACAAAACCTTCCGAAGACCCGGAAGCTCGAAACCCACGGCCTCCCGAACTTTCTGCTCGAATCTTTGACAAAAATTCTTTTTTCGATTGTCACGCATTGCCAGTACTTGACTTTTTAAGTCTTGGCAGTGTGCTGAGGCGATCATTCGAGCTCTGAGATCTTAGAGAGAAGGTGGAGATTCTCCTCTCTGGCTTTTCTTCTCCAAACACGAAATCTTCGACCCAAAGAGTGCGTGTTGTTGGGTGATGCCACGCGTAGCCCTCATCGAAGTAGGCCAGACTTTAAATAATCTTAGCTCGACGGTTAAGGCCACTTTCGATCTCAGGTAGATCGTAGAGAGAAGGAGGAGTTTATCTCATTTCTCTCTATAACTCACGCCCACTGTGCGAACTTGTCGAAAATGGGGAGAAAATGTGATCTTTTCTTCTCTTTTCATTTTTTTGTCCCATTTAAGTTTAAGTTGGACACGGGGCCCACTTCTCTCCACGCGTCCATGACCCGTCCGGGTTCATTTATATCCCAAAATAATTTATTTCTTTTCAGTTCAATTCATTTTCAATGAACTTAACTCCAGTTATTTCCTGACTCTCGAGATTCTCATAAAAATCTTGTTCATGGAGTCATTGGCAACTCATCACCCAGAAAAACATGAAAATTCGATAGTGTTGAAATTCAACGAAACTTTTATTGGTCACTAGATTTCGCGAGACGGTTTCAACGGTGAGGTCTGTTTCATCATCCAAGATCTAGAAAAATTACAGATTTTTGACCGAAATTTCCGTTTTACCTTTCTTAGAAAAATTGAATTTTTTCTCGGGTTTTACATTCTTCCCTCAAAAGAATTTCGTCCCGAAATTCCACACACAATCACGTCAACTCACATAAATATGTAATGTGCATTATGTCATGCATATGACTAGTCATTTAATTTCTAAACGACTAGACCGAGTACCTTCATCCCTAAACAAGAAGGGATAGGTGGCTCGCATCGTGTCCTCGTGCTCCCACGTTGCCTTTTCTACTCCACGGTGTTTCCACAGTTGTAAGACCCAGAAAAAAAAAACCTAGAAATTTGAATTTTTGCTAGGAAAGGCAAAATGGTAATTTTATCATAATTCTTTCTAGATCTCGGATGATGAAACAGACTTCATCGTTGGAATCGTCTCGCGATCATAAAAGCGAATTTCGTTGAATTCGGGAGGCGGTAGAATTTTCCGCATTTCGAGGCGAATGGTAGTGGACCTGCAGCGAGATTTTTAGAAAAATCCTAAAAAATGTAAAATTTTTAAAGAATGTCCATTTAAGATATATGGAACTGAAACCGGGACGAAATAAATTGTTTCGAGGCGAAAACGGACCGAGGAAGCATGACACATGGCACGATGTGAGCCACGTGTCTCATGTATCTTACAAGTTGGTCTAGGACCAAACATTAGAGAGAGTGAGAGAGAAAGAGAGGAGGGAGAAGAAAAGCAACATTTCTCCGACGATTTCACGGGGTTTTGTCGGTCGGAACTCGGCAGGCCGAGAGTTAAAGCTGTTCTACGCGACGAGAGCTACGCGTGGGTACCAGAATCACAAGATTTCGCCAAGGTCCAATGTTCGGGTTCTCCACGGAAACCAAGAAATGGCGGTGTCCCGGGAAATCACGTTAATTGAGGTAGGGTTTTTATCCTACTCGGTTTAATTTCTGTCTAAGGGCATGTGTGTGGGTGTCAAAGTGGAGAATGCTGTCTAATTTTTTTCCTTCGACCATGTGACTGTGTTTTGGCCATCCCTCATCCGAAGTGAGTGATTATAATTTCTAAGTAAACTATACTTATGGGAGAACATATCTCCTTGAAATAGGTATATCCAAATTCCGACCCCTTTGGACTCAGAAATGCATTCAAAGTGGAGCTATGTTGACGGGTTTTTCTTTGTTACGTTTTGAGACCCCATGACTGAGTTTTGGCCATAACTTGGCCATCACTCATCTAAATTGAGTCATTCCAATTGTTGAGTAAACTAGACTTATAGGAGAACATATTTCCTTGTAATAGGTCTATCCATATTCCGACCCCTTTGGATTCATAAATGCATTCAAAAGGGATTATGATAAGACAGTTTCTGGTTCTGTTTGAAAACTGAATAGTCCCGATTGTTTAGGACATATCTTGAGTTTCGATGATCCGATTTGGGTGATTCCAGTTGGAGAAGAACCATAAGAACTGTATATTCAAATGTGTACAAAGAATAGTGTCAAATTATGGATTAAGACCCTGAAATCGGGTATCTAACTGTTTCCGATTAATAGTAGAGTAGGCGACCGGTTTTTTGAATGAAAGCGCCCAGCTTCTTACGTCATTCGTTCCAGTGTTCTTGGACTCTATGGAAGAAGCCCATTGAGTCAGAACCTATAAACATATTCCTGTGGAGGGAGTAGTGGTATCCAAAAAACTTTCTGAAATTTAGTGTTTGTACCAAGTGTGCGAGGTGGGACACGAGGGTCCGTTCTTGTTTTGTTTGCCTCCGGCTTCAGGACGACCATCTTCGCGTCCAAACTGTTTGGGTGATTCTTAAGACTCTATGGAAAGCCCATTGAGTCAAGATTCTTTCATATGCCTGTGTGGAAGGCAGGTGAATTGTGCAACTTTGAAAATCTATGTTTTACCCAGTGTGCGGGTTATTTGGTTGGCGTTGATGTGAATAAGGCGGGTTTGGCATGACCATTGCATGGCATCTTTGTGAGCTATTATTGGGTATGAATTTCCATGAGGGTTAGACTAAGAAGGCTATATGAGCATTACTTGTTTAGTCATGTATTGATGAATGCTAATATGCATGATACTACGATATTTATAGCGATTGGCATGAAATGTACATGGGACTTGCCCGCCTTGCGATATATGTTGCATGGTACTTGACTTTTATGAAATGCGATTGATTAGAATGTTCCATGTAGTGATATCATACATGTAACATGAGAATTTACCTGATGACACTAGCATTACATACACGAGGACATCTTACTGTGGGTGGGTGTGTGTGCTTGGATATGGTCATTCATCATTTGTGTTGATAAATGGGTAGTGAGCTCGTACTTTGGACGATGTCCAATAAATGTCTCAGGGTTTAAAACATAAAAAGAAATGTAATTAATGTGTGTTGGTGGAGCAAGAAAGGGATCGTTAACCCCCTCAAGTGAAAAGCCTGGAACATAGGTGTAAGAGACCTACGGTGTGATCCGAAAATTTTTATATGGGTGTAAGAGATCCACGGCGTGAGACGAAAAGTTATGTTGCCCAAAGAAGACACACGGTCATGGTTATCACATAGACTTCAAGTTGTGTGATAGGAGTCGGGATTAACTCGGGATTAGTTGCCGGTGACACTTTGCATTGGAATGCTCTTTGAGCGGTAAGGCACGGTATATGTGTCATTGAGTACCCGTGGCCGGTTGTCACACTTAGCAGCATAGGCAACTATTGCTTGAGAGTCGGTGGCGACTCGGGATATAGGCAGCGAGAGCATTCCATGCATGAATCACGACATTCATGTAGACATTTTCACTTGGATGTGTATTGGTTGGTTTCCCGAGCTTTGTGTATGAGCACTTAGGTGGGGAGTAACCCTTGTGGAGATTATCCTTTACTAGGCTTTGCTTTCGCCCAGTCGTGGGACCCCACTGGAATACGGTCGGGTGCGAGGCGGCTGACCCGCATTCGGGACCACACATATTAAGAAAGTCGGATGTGGCTTTAGACCATATTTTGCATATGTCTATTAGAACAATTAGTTTTAATATATCATTTTGTATAAGAGTATATAATTGAACTCTTGTAAACATATCACTACATAGTTGCATGTATAGTATTCAGGGTATGGTTGAATGGGGCCGATTGGTCGTTATGACTCATTAATGACTCGGTGTGGTATATTGAGCCCGGATGGGTCATGTGATGTATTGTTATACAGGTTGTATTTTGGATAGTGCTTCTCATACAGAGGAGACTCTATCCAATTTTTTTTGTTAATTTATGGATCCCGATAAATGGGACATGAAGATGTGGCGTCGGGTTACCCGATATCCACAGGTTTCCACAGGTTGATTTGTTGTCAACGGGACCCTCGGGATAGGGGTGTCATAGCTTGGTATCAGAGCTTAAGTAAACGATTACCTTAGGAGCTCAAATGTGGGCATCCGGTATGGGTCTTGATCTTTAGCTACGTCTTACGATGGGTATCGAGGAGTGCAGGATGCAGCGGTATTGAGGGCGATGGGCATGGGTGCAGATCATGCATTGTTGCGTGTTCGTGTTTGTGCTTAACATCTTGTGATTTGTGCTGAATAATATACATGGTAGGTGTATATGGAACACTAGGGCTAGAAAACACCTTAGGGTTCGGAGAAAGGAAAATGAACATGATGGTTAAAATTGGTTTGTATTAGTGAGTTTGGCGTATGCTGCAAGGAAAAAGGGATGAACGGTGTAGTTCATGATGTTAAAGTTTATTAGTAGCTGGCATGTACACTACAGGTAGACTAAGATAGAAATTTGAGAACTCTATTGCTATCTGACATGTGTAGATGGCTAGCAGAGGATGAGGGGAGATAGGATTTGGGTCTACCTCGAGTGGTTTGTGAGTACGAGGATGTTTTTCGGATGAGCTGCCCGGGTTCACCTCGTAGCGAGGGATGTAGACTTTGTTTTGAGTTACACCACCCCAGTAAGTCGCCCATTTCTATGACCTCGCATAGGATAGCGTCGGTTGAGTTGCGAAGCTTCAGGTCCGAGGATACATAGTGTTATTATCTGAGGTTTTATTAGACCGAGCACTTCACCTTGGAGCACTTCAGTTCTGTTTACTAGGAAAGAGGTCAAAATTCGAGTGGAATGACCTGTGTGAGAAGGCATTCTAGGAATTGAAAAGGGGGCTTACTGCGGAAACTACAAATATGATAGTTACGGAAGAGGGCGGTACACGATTGTATTGTGATGCCTCGAGAAGGATAGGTGGGATGTGTTCGATGCGATGCAGGAGAGTTGTAACATGGTTTCCACGACAGTTGAAGAACCACGAGCGGAATTACCCGACACATGACATGGAGTTGGTAGCTATAGTCTTCGCCTTAAAGATATGGCGCCACTACTTGTATGGTGAGCAGTTCGAGGTATTTTCAAACCACAAAAGTTTGAAGTATATCTTTACATAGTGGGACCTCAACGTGAGGCAATGCATATGGATGGAGTATCCCAGGATTATGACTTCACTTTGCATTACCATCAGGGTAAAGGCAAATGGTGGCTGGCACCGGCTCGGACGGAGATCACGAGGGTACCCCAGCTAGTGTAGCTTCAGAGTAGCGGATGCTCGAGGCCAGGTGGGATGAGTTTAGCCTACGTTGATGCGTGGGTAGGCTTAGGGTGTTTTGGGGCGTTTAGTGGCTACGCCTTCCACTGATGACGGTGATTGGAGTCCCGGGCGGGGCAGTTGTGAGATGGTGTCCATTAGGGACCGGGTACAGGCTAGTACAGGTGATGAGGGTTGGGCCATTCACATGGATGGTAGTCTTCGGTATAGGGGATGAATTATGGTTCCCCAGTTGGCAGAGTTGAGAGAGGAGATTCTCAGGGAGTTCCATTGCTCTCATTTTGCTGTGCATCCAAGTGACACGAAGATGTATCATGATCTTCGTCGCTAGTATCACTGGAGCGGGATGAAGAGACACGTTAGGGATTTTGTTCGACGATGTCTCACGTGTCAGCAGGTAAAGTGAGCATCGAGCCCGATGGGTTACTCGATGATAGAGTAGCGAGCGGAAGTGGGAGCATATAACGACGGATTTTGTGACTCACTTGCCACGGACATCGTAGAAGCATGATGCGGTGTGGGTGATAGTGGAAAGGCTTACTAAGTCGGCACATTTTTTGGATGTGCGGATGACCTTCACACTGGAGGAATTCTGCAAGTTGTACATACAAGAGATTATACGGTTGCATGGAGTGCCAGTCTCCATATTATTGGATCGGGATCCTAGGTTTACAGCTCAGTTCTATAAGAGTTTACAGAGAGCCATGCAGACATAGTTGAGGATGAGTATTGCTTTTCATCCACAGACTGACGGTCAGTTAGAGAGGACTATACAGGTGTTAGAGGACATGCTGAGAGCATGCATCCTGGATCTCAAGGGTAGCTGGGAGGAGCATTTGCCCTTGGTCGAGATTAGCATAGCAGTTATCGAGGCGAGTATACAGATGAAGCCCTATGAGGCATTATATGGGAGGCCATGCCAATCTCCAGTTTCTTGGATCGAGGTAGGAAAGAGATCCACCATGGGTCCGAAGTTGATTAGTGACACCTCAGTGAAGGTGGAATTGATACATAAACGTCTTCTCATGGCTCGAGGCCGGCGAGAAGAGTTGCGTTGCGACAGCGGCGATGACCTCACAGGATTTGAGGTGGGAGAGATCATGTCTTCTTGAAGGTTATGCCTAAGAGATGAGTGATCAGGTTTGGCAAGCGGGGAAAGATATCACCGAGATATATTAGGCCCTTTGAGGTACTCTAGAAGGTGGGTATAGTTGCTTACCGGTTGGCATTACCACCGAGTTTATTGGTGATGCACGACGTGTTCCATGTCTCAGTAACAGGAACTACGCTCGGATCCGACTCATGTGGCCCAGTTTGGGCGAGCTTTGTTGTCTGAGATGAGACCTTTGAGGGAGGAGGGGACCAATCTCGTATCATGGATAGCGAGACCCGGGTTTGCGATGCAAATGTGAGGGCTAATGATCTTTATAGAAGCAGGGAGTGGAGGAGGCAACATAGGAGCGTGAGGACAAGATGCGTACCGCCTATCCCTTCTTATTTGAGGATAAAGGTACCTTCTTTAGTCATTTGGTAGCATTCAATGACTGTTGCATATGCCTGTTGCAGAATTCCTTCAATGTGAAGGTCATCCACACGGCTAGAAAATGTCTTGACCGTGAGCCAATCCGGCTTATCACCAGCCCACCCCATCATGCATCCAGCGGTGTCGTGGCGAGTGGGTCTAAAATCATCGTGATGTGCTCCCACTTCCATAGCCACCTCCCAATGGCTAGGTAGCCTGCGGCCGGTGCTCAACGCCCAGCCTCTTGACCGCGTGAGGCATTGTTGAGCAAAAAGTCCCGGCGTGTCTCTTCATCGAGTTCCGTAGTGCTGGCGGCGAGATCCGCGATAAATCTTAGGTGCCACTTGGATACATAGCAGCGAATCGGGAAGCCGGTGAAACTCCTCTAGGAACTCCATCCATCTGCATTGCCTCATGTTGAGGTCCCACTGTGTGAAGATATACTTCAGACTTTTGTAGTCTGAGTACACCTCGAACTGCTCGCCATATATTTAGTGGCGCCAAATCTTCAAGGCAAAGACATGGCTGCGACTCGTGTTGCTGATGAGGCCAGTATGCTCATGTTGGCACTCAGCGCGAGACCATAAACCTGCTCTCGAGGCGCATCAAACGCATACGATCCGCTGCCCGAGGGCATCACAACCTTGTGTACTGGCTCCCCTTTCCGGGGATATCGAATAGAGATTTGTAATATGGCTCCTCTTTCAACTATGGAATGCCTTCTCGCCACAGTCATTCCACTCGAGCTGTTCTCCTTTCAGTCGATCTCGTCATAGGTCTTTGAGTGGAGGAAATCCTCGATGAGACACTCCTATAATACCACCAGCGATCGAGCGTATCTCGAGAGAAGACGGACTTTTTGGGGTGTCCCTCCACATTCATGCGGCCACCAGAGCCTTCTCGAGGTGCAGCGACACACTCCCCGAAGGCGGCATCATATTGCCCCCAGAATCGCCTCGAAGTAAAGCCAAAACTTCGCACTTATTGAACTTAGCGTACAGCGATGATATCTCCAGAATTTGCGAACGACCCTGAATGATCATATGCTCCCTCTCCGACTGGGAGTAGATCATAATGTCATCTACGAAGACCACGAAAAACTAATTCGAATAGGGTTAGAATACCCTATGCATGAGATCCATGAATGCTGTGGGCGCATTCGTCAATCCAAAGGGCATCACTGTGAACTCAAAGTGCCCATATCGCGTCCTGAACGTTGTCTTAGGGATATCTGCCTCCTTAACCCTCAGCCGATGGTAACCAGTGCATAGGTCTATCTTGGAGTAGACTCGCGCTCCTCTCGGCCGTCAGCAGTCATCAATCCTCGGCCCAGTAGACACTTGGGTGATGATGGCCAAACCTATTCAGGCGTAGTAGTCGATGTACGGTCGAAGGGTCTTGTCGCTTTTTCTTCCCGCCAAAGCGAGGCAGAAGCCCGTGGTGAAGTGCTCGGTTTGATGTCCCGCTTGTCGGTAACTCTTGTATGAACGCGAGTTCTACTTGACTCAAGCTGTTTGCCATCTGTCGCAGTGCTTGGGAGATGAGCAACGATGCGGTGTAACTAAATCTGAAGTTCCACATCCCGCTTCGCGGAGGTAAATCGGAGTAATCGTAGGAAAAACTCATCCTCCTTGCTCGTGCAACACTCAGGTAGACCCGAGTCACAATCTCACCCCCTCGTCCTCCCAGTGGAGCTAGATAGCAAACCCGTATTTGTCCGTACCATGCAGAATCGTACGGTGCAGAGCGAAACATGGGTGCAGTCCCCTGAAGCGTGCTTTCTGGGTACCTTCACGTGTGTGAGGGCGACAGCCCTCCTGCGCTCACGATGGATGCGACTTCGGTACGCATGCTTTGTCCTTGTCCATCGGATGACGTCGAACTTCCCATTTGTCCATGACCCTTAGGTCCACTGGCCCAAAGTGCATGGTTTAGTGTCAGCGGGAATTATGGTGGTGAGGCCATACTTCGGATTGGGTTTGATGATGGAATTTTTGGAGCAGGTTTGCATGGGATGTTTGTCTAGTGGTGGAGGGGATGGACGTGTGGGGGAGATGGTTGGAATGGGTAAGGGGTCGGGAGGATGATTAGAAGATGATGGGAAGGGTGCCGGACCCAACAATCCAGCAAATGTAGAAGCCTAATGGAATGTTGTCGGTTGGCTCGAGGATGTATTTCAAGGGGAGTATGGTTGAGATGGAGTGAAGAACCCGGCGGCTTCCGGGTGAGGGTTGGAGGGTGAGAGGTATGGGAAGCCGGGGATAGGTGTGCTCTTCGGAATGTTGTTGGCTGGAGTCGAGGAATGCAATTCGGGAGTATGGGTGGGTGTTGGTTGATGAACCGCCGACTGCAGCGGTAGTCGGGGGTATGGGCGGGTGGATGGAGTGGAGGCCGATTGTCGGAGGGAGTCTCACGAGTAAATGATGAGCGCGGGATGTGGAGTCATTAATCTATTACTTGTTTGTCGGAGGTGGGGAGAAGTGAGAGCAGGGAATACATTTTTCCCTGAGCTCAACATGACGAGATATAAAGATTTTTACGAGGTAGGGTAAAAGCGCAGGAGAAGGCACTACGAGGTGGGGGAGTACCTAAGAAAGAAGCATGGATTGGATTTGGGTTTGAGTTTGGGGGAAGAATAGGGACGCAACCAGAGAAAACATAAACAATCGAAGACACACAGTTTGGATGGGTTAGGAGCTTTGTTGAATAAATTTTCAAAAGATAAACCAAGGGAAAGACCAACTTCAGATATTTTATTTATTAAATAGATAGCCGTAGAAAATGCATACGGCCAGAAGGTGAGAGGGATGCCTGATGCAGGAGAGTGAGACCAGTTTCAACAATGTGCCAATGTTGGCATTAAAATACCGATCATGTTCTGGAGTGTGTGGAGGGGTAGTGAGATGGCTTATATGATGGGTCGTGAGAAAAGACTGAAGAGCTAAAAATTCACCCCCATTATTTGTTTAAAGTGTTTAATGGTGGTGGTGAAATAGTTTTCAACAAGTTGCTTGAACGTGACAAAGGTGGAATGAACATCAGATTTCCGACTTGAGGGGTAAAGCCAAATATACTTTGTGTAATGGTCAACAAAAATAATATAGTAGTTAAAACCATTAGAAGATGAAATGGGTGAGAGTCTAAGCTTATAGGAAAAGAAATGAGTATTGGAGGAGGGAGGAGAAATGGCAGCGTTTGCGCGCAGGAACATTTTGTGAAACTTATTATGTGTTACATCAGTGTGAAAGGAGTTTCATAAATGTTGATCGAGAAAGGAAATATCTTAAAATACAGAAAAAATTTGCCGAAAATACGTGAGACGGATGACCAAGATGACCGCCACATGGAGATAACCAGCGAGGCGGGCGAAAAACGAGAACTAAAGGCGAAAACAGGTGCAAGCACATGTAACACATCGGTAAATAATAATGGTGTAGGTAGAGATGTAAGGGTGAAATAACGAATGACAATAAGATAAACCTGTACCATCACCAATAACACTGTTAGGAGTGGTGTATGGTTCGTGAAAGGGCTAAGGTGAAAGATACGTGGTCACTTTGCGTGGTTAGAGCTAAATCGACTATCAAATCTAAATTAGCAAAGATTAAGAGTAATGTCTTGTAGTGTGGGCATATGGTGCAATGATGAGTGGGGCCTGGCTGCGCGATGGATGCTTGGGTGGAAGAGATGCGAAGTCTTGGGAATGGAGTATATAAATTGCACTAGCGAGAAGAGTGTCCGGGTTATAATATGGAGATTTGACAACGGCCAGGGAGTGGCGATTGATGCAGAACTGGGTCGATGGGGTGGGGTCGTGAAGACCATGGAGGAGTAGTCAGTTGGTATTGTGGGGAGTTTGTGGGATATGTCCATAATTGCTAAGACTAGTTATTGTTCTTTCTGCCATGATTTTTCAACTGATTATTTGATGAAGGGCCAACCAACGCAACCAAGGCAGTGGTCGAAGTGGAAGCGGGTGGTGAAGAAGGAACATAAATCTTTGATTTGTTTGTATTATAATTGAGTAAATTTGCTCGAGCAATTCCTCAGTAATTGGATTTTCCCCGAACACAGTAGGGCATGGGAATAAGTTTGAGTATCTTTGATCCAGGCGTCAGGATTGAGACCTGAATGGAGAGCTCATCAAAGTCAATGAAGACATTCATAAGGTCAAGAGAGTCAATATTGCGTTTGACATCTTGCATATAGTCGGTAATAGTTCGGTTACTTTTGGGACGCCACACGATTGAGGTCATTTTTCTATTACGGGTCCCCTTTGGATCGAGAATCAGTGTGAATAGTGTCCATGAATGGTGCTCATGAGTAGTGCCAATAAACAGTAACTCAAACAATGCATAACACAGTGTTGTGAGCTACTGGATAGCTTTGTCGCGTGATGCCCCAATTCCCAAGGGTCATTTTTTTTTTTTTTTAATTCTGGGTCCCATTGGATCGGAAACAAAATCTGGAAACCCCATGTGAACAGTGTCCATGAATAGTGCTCATGAGCGGTAGCTGAAGCGGTGCACAACCGCGATGCGAACTCTTGGATAACTCTATCGCCCAGCGAGAGAAGCTCATCCTGACGGGGCGCATTATCGCGTGCCGCGATGTTGCCGCCGCAGCGCGGTGAAGCTGTTGCGTGCCGAGGCTGCCATGCGCACTAAGGTTGTGTCGCACGATGCGGGACTCGCGTCGCCGCGCGCATGGCTTTCTACTTGTGTGCTGAGCATTGTCGCGACTTTATCTGTTGATACGTCGCGACCCCCGGGAAATGTGAAACCACGAAAAAAATCTAATTTTTTAAAAAATGGCAAAATAATAAAATTGCCAAAATGACTTAGGGAAGCCTGGAAAATTCTCTAGATCTCGGATTATAAAACGGATTGCTCGTTGGACTCGCCTCGCAAAATCTAGTGACCCGGAAAAGTTTCATCGAATTCTGACATAGTCTAAATTTTTACGAATTTTCTGGTAAGTGAAGTCAGTGACTTCAGGGACGAGATTTTATGAGATGAGACTCCTTATGCCCATAACTCAAGTCGTGACCGACTCCATCACACATGCAATACCAAGTGTGAAAACTAGTCATTGGTGTTTCACCTAATGACTCAACCCATTGGACAACCCTTCGATATTCATTTAAATTTTCCAAATCCCGTGTATTTTGATGGGTAGCGAATTTCCAGGGTCTCACCTCAAGCTTCGCACTCCTTCCGACACTTTCGCAAACTTTCATCGCTTGATACATATGTCTAACTAAGAATAGAATTTTGGTCTTTCACCCTGGGGGGCGATCTACCCCACCTTGCTTTACCTAACTGATAGGCGTATTTTGTGATGTGTATTAAAAATATGCGATAAAATATGTAATGAGTGCCTATTCTGCGCAAGTATACGCTTGTCAAGTAATAAAGTGTACTTAAGTACGGATAATCGATCCAGGAAAATGGGGGTGCTAAGTACCAAAATTAGAGCCTTCTCTAATATTCAAATGGTCAAGATTGTTTAAGTAGAATTTAAATTAAACTAAACTAAAAAGAAAACTTAATAGGCTAACAAGAAGCGTACCAATCTGAGGATGCTAAAGAATGGCATATTTCTAGGGTATTTAGTGCTTGATTGGACATTTCTAGTATATCTATATCAACTCCTTCACTTCTATTGTCGTAAGAAAATGCTATTCAATACCGTTCTTATCTAATGTAATTAAAGCCTTTCTGGTCGAATAACCTACCATTTATCGCTAGGTTTCTTGCTTCTTAGCTCAACTTAGTATTTAAGGAATTGCATTAAAATCAAAAAGAACTACCAAACTCCTAGTATTGATAATCATGTTAGCAAATTTATTAGAGTTAAGCTAAATATGTCTAATTTCTCACTCACTTCTCGAGATCTCATGAGAAACCACTCTCTATATTGAAGTTAGCTAGAAATCAATATGTAATATCAGCAAGAATGAATTAATAGATATACAATCACAAAGACAATAGAAATAGGAAAATAACCATTAGATATAAGATTCATGTCCAAAAATACAACAAGAAACCTGAACGAAGAATCGAGTCCATCAATGGGAAAGATACAACCATAAAGATAAAAGAAAACATGAAAAGGGAGAAGAAATAGCCTAATGTGATGAATGAAGCCCAAATCTCCTCTTCAATCTTCATCTTCTTCAAAATCCATGCTTCTTTCCCCCAAGAACCATGCCACAGAGGTGTTTCCCCCTTTCAAACCCACCAAAAACGTCCTCCCTAGTCTTCTTTGGGTTTGAGCATTAAAACCCACAATTATGGGCTCAAAATGGGCTAAAAATCGACCCAAAATCAACCTTGAACATCGCGACGTCGTGCAGCAACATCGCAACGTCGGGATGCTCTGTTACGCACTCTGCCCGACATCGCGGCGTTCTTTGCGGTCCCTTTGCATTTTTCTGCTACCCGACTTTGTAAGGCCATAACTTTGTCATTTTGAACTCGTTTAGTGTTCTTAGTCTGGATTGGAAGATCTTGAAGTGTAGAATCCATCCATAATACCTTAAATCAATTTGAGCTCATATTATATCTGAAAATGTCAAAATACAGTAGCATCGTCTTTGCGAGGTCATGTGTTCTTGATTTTCTTCATGGCTTGCAACATAACACCTTTGTTCGGGACTCGAGTTCGGTGTTCTGTTCTTAGTATCAATGAAAGATCTTAAAGTGTAGAATCCATCCATATAGATCTTACTTCCATTTGGGATCATCTTACAGATGAAAACATCAAAACACAATAGCTTCTGCTGCATGTGTATTTGCTGATTTTTGGGCTTTATCTCTTTGTTTTTTTCTCCATATTGGCTCATGGTTGACCTAATTACAAATTGAACATTTAGAGCATTATAGCACTAATTTATATAATAAAACTACTAAAAAGAAAAGAAAACATATTGATAAAATGAGTATAAAGTATACTCATCACCAACACACGTGATTTATTATTATTGTTTTCTTGTTATACCACCGTGAATCTCGATTTTTTTTGTTGATGTTGTCCCATTTTCGAGTTCACCACACATTAACCAAGAATGGTGAATAACCATTACCATGCACACACACCCGACTCAACACAATGTCCCCGTGCATATGAAATGCGTATATGTCACTCATGCCACGCCGTGTCATGCATAATGAGAACTACATGCAACATTTTCCAATACATGGATAATTATATTTGTTTTCATATAATTTACATCCATCATATAAGCCTATATTAACATGAACTTTTTCACACAACAGCAGGTTATTCAAACACTAAGAAATAACACACAAAATGGCCCCAATCTCGGACCTATAAAAACAGGGCACCTCTCGGTCCCTTCACGGTTATGAACCATTTTTGGTTCCATTCATCACCGAATCACTATGATACCAAAACACACAACAAAACCCAAAGACATCAGTCTTGGGATCAAAACCAAACCTCAATACAGTCCGGGACAATTCGAAACCAGTCCCAAAAATTTTCAATATTCAGTCCCAAAATCTTGGGACTAAATTACACAGCCAATCACAGCCCCAAAGAAAACCTATGCCATTAAATGGCTTTTAGGCTATAAATAATCCATGTAGAAAAATCCCTTACCTCTTGGGGTTTGACAAAACTCCTAAATTTTAGTACCCACGCGTAGCCCTTATCGCATAGATAAACTTTGCTTCTTGCCCAGACAAAAACCAACAGCCCGATCTCCGTAGATCTTAGAGAAAAGGTGGAAGCCCCTTTTTTCTTCCTTTGTCCCTTTCTGACTTTCTCCTCTCCTTTCCTTCTCATTTTCCGATTTGTTCCCAAGTGAGGAAACTTCCTCCCCACCCTCCTACCTTGCCACTTGTCTTATTTTCCCATTTTCTCCTTAATTCTCTTTTTCTCTTTTCTTTCCTTCTTCTCTTTTTGGTCTTATCCTATTGGATTCCTTCCTTTTGCTTGCTCCCACTCTCATTTTTTTCTTGATTTGTCTTTCTTTTATTTCCTCCATTTGACACATGGCTCAATATGAGCCACACATCCATATGCTATGTGTCACTTACTACTCCACATGTCTCTCATGCCCTGTGTCCATCTCCAAAGGTGCCATGTGGCCTCCACATGGTCATGCCATGTGTCACCCGACACCTAGTGCCTCAAAAAATGTGAAATTTTGACCATATCAGAATTCAACGTAATTCGATGGGGTAACTAGATCTCGCGAGACGAATTCAATGATGAAGTTCGTTTCGTCATCCAAGATCTAGAAAATTTATGGTTTCCAACTGAAATTGTCGTTTTACTCTTGTTAAAAAAAAATGAATTTTTCCTCGGGTTTTACAACTTTGCTGAGGACTGGTAAGGTTATGGCGATTGGTCATGATCTGTCTACGCGAAGGAAAGGCATATGTCTTTTTGAGAGTAGTCCATGCAGCATGGAACGTGGTGGAGGTAGAGACAAATTGCACAAGGATGGCAGATACGAACCCAACAATTGCATTGAGAAGAAATTGGTCTTATCAGAGCTAGAGAGTATGATCCGGATTCAAGGAGAGGAAGGGAAAGGGGAGGGGGGAGGGGAGGAGCGAGGAATCGGGTAGAGTTATCATTTTCGAAAGACACGACTTTGAGCCATCAACGAACCCAAGTAAATCATACCCGAATAAGAGAGACGTGAATTAGAGTCGTCATGCGAAATAGCTCGTGGTAGTGAGTTTCAATGGTGCATGAGCACTGACATTGAGAACAATTAAATTATGAGAAGCATCAATCCCATTCAAGATAGTTGGACGACCGCGGTGGAAGAAGATTCTTCGGCCATTGAGAAGAATGACGATCGTGCAAGAAGAAGGTGAGCGATGATTGTCTTTGGTTAGAATTCGGCAACGGCACCGACAGATCACAACAACATGTGATGGGCGACGACTGCTAGTGTTAGGTTATTTTTTTTCCTGTTAAGCTTGGAGCTCTGATACCATATTATGAAAGAGACTCAAATATTATTGAAAAGAGTTGTGGTATATATATATATATATATATCAATACAAGGACAAAAAGGTAATAGCATAAAGTCTAAATATACTCTAATACTTATATGATAGGAAGAAACAAAAGAAAATGAGTTTGAAGAAACATCCAAAATTAATTTATTAAGTTTAAACTTATTTTTTATTCTCCTCTAAATTTTCTTTCCTTCCACTCTTCCTTCATTTTCTCTCTATTTTCTTTCCTTAGTACTTCTCTAAGTTTCAATGGAGCTTTACTTTCAAATGCATCTTGAATTTGATGATGAAAGAGGGCCACATAATGAACAAAATTTATGGAGTTCTACTCTTGTATACATCACCAAATCCACCTCGCACTCAATCTTGTTATCATCGTGAGAAGTTATTTGTAGCATTTTGAAGGGTCAAAATCAAATTGCAAAAGGATCGCATGTTAAGATTCATTCTCAACTACAAAAAAAAAAAAAAGGTTATAACAAATTTTTTCTAACACTAATTGTTTACTAGAAACAGAGGATCCTTTAGATTAGGTGCCAAATTGCTAGTATTTTTACCATTTTTGCCTTCGATGTTATCATATTTCTTCCTTGGTTTCTCGCATATGAAGCAATAACATAAATGGAAAGATCCTCATTAGAGCAAT
Organism: Tetrastigma voinierianum; assembly: GCA_016808115.1. Classification (NCBI taxonomy): domain Eukaryota; kingdom Viridiplantae; phylum Streptophyta; class Magnoliopsida; order Vitales; family Vitaceae; genus Tetrastigma; species Tetrastigma voinierianum. The sequence continues at coordinate 1,413,427 of JAEQBH010000310.1, forward strand.
CGCAACAACACAGGATGATCATTGTAAGATATTCCACCTTTTCTACATAAATAAGAACATGATTCATTGAAAGTTTACCATGAAAAATCTTAGCGTTTGTATTACAAACAAATAAATGCTTCATTAACGGTCAATTTGTCACGGTAGTCTATGAGGATCATATCTGTCTCTCCGAACCTTAAAACCACTTACGGCATAACAGAAGTACATAATTTTAGCTTTGCTTGAAGAGACGGAGTCAACCACTTAATTCAATGCTCACAACCTAGTTTCATCTTAAGTGATATTTTGTGATTTTCCTCGAATGTAGCTTCCCTTTTGTCCGTAAACCAATTCCTCTGATAATCTTTCAATCACAACCCCTCATATATAGAGCCTCTTTATCTTAATAAGAATCCTCTCTGTAGAAATTTCTTTACTAGTGTATAGGGAAATCTTGATATCCAAAATGGATTTCATCCTAATAATGGTCTTATGTTCAACCATCTAAGTTAGACCAATCATAAAGACACAAAAAAACCCTTTGTGCACAGTAAGAGGATGGAACGTAGTGCTATGAAGAATGTGATAGATTTGATGATTCTGCACAAGGCTCATCTGCAAACACCATAGTTTCCATGATTACAATATAAGATCTACAAGAGGTGTCTGATAATAAACCTGAGTTTCAAATTACAATGTCCCATATTACAGAACCGTTAGTCATTCACAACAAAATGAACTATAATAATACAAGATATTCATTTGCCTTTAAGCAAAATCACCAAATCTCACTAGGTATTCATTCACTCGCCTCGCCTGCACTCTTAACCTATTAGTTCATTCCAACACAACAAAATAATTCAAGCCTCAAGGGAGAATGTCATCACAACGCTCCATTATGACATTTACCCAATTTTTCTCTCAATATGAGTCATACTACAACACCATCAAATATGTGGATCCAAGTTCAATAAGTTTGCAGAAGATATGTTAGAAGTTGAAATGGGAAAGTCAAGACTGTTTACATAGGTTAAAAATATAATAACCACCAATTAAGAACTTCCAATCGAAAGGGACACTAGATATGATGTGGAAAGGCCCTTTAAATGGAAGTGAAAACTACGAAGAAACTATATATGTTCCACTATAATATAACGAGGATACAAATATCAATACTTGAGGTGAAAATCTGTCACCTCGCCCTAGGAAACTATGAGTAGAAAGGTATTGGGGAGAACGTGTAACCCTCGTGTAACGATATGACCCAATCATTAAGATATTATCTCATTGCTACTTCAAGAGGTCTTCACGGCTCTTAAAACAATGCTTATTAGCTGAAAGGAACCTATACTTATAGAGTGGGATGTGACAAACACCTCCCATGTAGACACAACGCCCCGAAAGTTCCTATGATCAGAGTGATTCGCTAAAATCGTAGCATGCACAGGGTAGAGATTTGGTGCTCGGAATCAAAAATATTTATAAACCTAAACCTCTTACTACCATAGCATAGCTACTGCAATATAGTGGCTCTAGGGTCGAACACAGGGATGGGTTTTCCTCGTGTAGGTAACTAACAATTGATTCAAAATGGTGATTTCACTTTGGGTTTTTGGTTTTCATAAAAACAAAGGTCAGGATTCAAGACTCAGATCTAAATAATAAATGCAAGATCCTTCTGCTTCTTGCCAATTTGGTTTGATGTTCAGCAAATCGAGAGGTCCTCGGTCCTTTGTTCAGATTTGGGGGAGAATGACCTATAGTCATTTCCCCAACCGGATTCGCTAGCTATAAAACTAACCCTAATAGTTTTCTCTGAGACATAGCATTTATTGGTCATTAATGTTTCAAGACAGTAGAAAATGATCCTTTGATCTACCCTACAGTGACAAATAAATGGTAATCAAATGAGCCTCTGTGTGGATCTAGCAAGGCATCCATCAACTTTCAAAAGATTGCCAAGTACTAGCCAATCGTGATACATCAAAGGATTAAACCTATGAGAGATGCAGACATAAATGACAATAATCGCTACGTTAAAAAACAAGTGGACTGCCAGCTTACCTCAAAACCTCAGCCTGTAAGAGCTCACTCTCAAGGCTAAGAGGGCTTAGCCAACCATCCTCCGAGTCGTCATCCGTAGGGGTGTCAGCAAGAAAGTGAGAGAAAATGAGAGAAAGAAAAACAGGCGGGAGAGCTGAAAGCTTTCGTGCCAAAATTTATTACATCCGGTCATCTCCTTTACAAAACCTTGACTAAGCCTTATATACTGCTCAGAACAAGGGAAATTACAAAAATGTATGAACTACCAATAATACATAGAGGGTAGTTTAGGAAAAAGTTACAAAAAGCAATAAAACGGGGTTAAAATTAACACAGTGATGGTGCTGCGAAAATTGCAACTCGTGGAATTTTCGGCAGTCGCGAACCTTACAAAGCTGAGAAATTTCGCAACCTTGCAAAATTTCTGCAAGGACCCAATTCCTTCTATTTTCTGCTCCATTTTCCTTCTGGCTTCTGACCCGCAACTTCTGAGTTTAGCTTAGATTCTTCGTGTTTGAGTCGACTCAAGACCCCATGAAGCCTGCTTGAAACACAAAAAATAGGCACAAAATGCGATTAGTAGTAAAGCCGGGACCTTAATGTGTCAATTGGCTTAATTGTTGATTAGTACACAAAAAGTACTCAAAACCTGCAATAAACAGGCTCAAAATAGCACTATTTGGGCACTAATCACGGAGCCAAATGGAGAAACACCTCTTACAAAGCCAAATGAAACAGACCCCATACTTATATAGTGAGATGTGACAAACACCCTCAATGCAAACACATCGTCCTCGTTTTGTCCCATGGGATTGCAAAGCCAAATGGACAAACACCTCTTATGGAGCCAAATAAAACGTACCCCATACTTATATAGTGGGATGTGACAAACACCGTCAATGCAGACACAACGTCCTCGTTGTGTCTCATGTGATTGCTGAGCCAAATAGACAAACACCCCTTACGGGGCCAATGAAATGAACCCTCACATTGGGGTCAAGGATCGGTTCTGATACCATTCATAACGACTCGGCCTAATCATGTAAATATTGTCCGCTTTGTGTCCAAGGGACCCTTTCACAACTTTAAAACGCGTCTACTAGAATTAAGAAGAGCCCATACTTGATAGGAACTTTCTCTCCCCAGCTCAAGACACCTCGAGCCTGAGAATAGTAAAGCCTAGAAATCAATCCTAATTTTCCCCCTTTCCTTAAGCCCTTAACTAGGGGTGTTCATAAATTATAAAAAACCGCCCAAACCGAACCGAAACCATGGTTTTTAAGGTTCATAGGTTTGGATCGGTTTAAAATTTTGTAAAAATTGACATGTCTATTTGGTTCGCGGTTTAGGGTTGAAAATTGACTAAACCGAATTGACCCAAACCGTTTATATGGTTCATATATGAATGTTCTTAACCTAAGTTTTCATTTATATTTTTGTGCTATATAAAATGACAACTTCTCTTATTTTTTCTATGTTTTTCTATAAATTGGAGAATAAAGTAAAATTGTGGAGGAAGATCCAATGGAAAATGATTGTGAAGCTTTGAAATGTGAAGCTTTTTTCTATGTTTGTTGGGTTGTGTAAAATTTAGATTTTATTAAATAATTTGCATCAATGTTTAAGAGAATTTGGAGTACTTAATTTTATTAGCTATTTTAAACTATATTTCTTATCATGTTTGTTGAATATTTTATTGTAGAATTTTCATTTCAAGTTTATGAAAAAATTTTAGACTATTTTATTCATAATTATTTCCTTTAAATACATAAATTGAGTTCAAAGTGTGGTTCAAACCGCAAACCGAACCAAACCGCAATATTAGGTTTGGTTAATTTGAGTACTTTGAACGGTTTGGATCGGATTGTAATTTTTTCAAACGGATGTCATAAGTTTGGATTGAATATTATGCTCAAACCTACCCATGAACACCCCTACCCTTAACCATGCTTCATATTAAATATTAAATAGCAATTAATATATAGACTCATGGTTAGCCGATAGTTACCTTTAATGGTGGGTTGTGAAGGTGGCGCTGGAAGAAGAGGAGGCAGAGGTGTAGGAACTGGTGCCTCGGCCCCGGGCTTGACCGCATAAAAAGGATAAAACTCATATCTAAAACTACAGCTCTGAAACACGACCCTCACTCCTTGACGTATAGAGCAGCAACCTAGAAGATAGTCCATCACTCCCATAAGACACTAGCCGGCCGATAAATCCAGTGTGCACTGCACTAGGCTATACACCCTTTGTTCCATTTGCAGTGCAAAGTAATTTTCCTCTTTGTTGGCATAGTACTTCTTCCCAAATTGATCATTCACAGCTTGAGTCCTTATCCTGTCCATTATCCCTTTCAGTGTCCGATTGAACCGATCTGGGTCTATGACGTTCCCCACGTTTTGCATAAGCAGTATCGGCTCTTCGATCAGGGTGGAAAAGATGGATTGGTTTGGAGTAGAGTGCATGCATTCGTCAAAATTAAACAAATCGCTGCCGTCATTCCTTGACAGTAATAGCAGGACATGTTAATGGCGGCGGCCACACAATCATGACAGGGCTAAGGGATAAGATCACCTCGGCAGGGAAAAATGCCGTAGCTACGTCGGAGGGTTCCCGGCCCACGGTGGCGTTGTAGAATCCGATGTTGATGGTGGCGTTTGAGGAGAGAAAGGAGAGAAGTTGATCGAGATTTGTTTGATAGGTGGTGTTTGGGTGATGGTAGCGGTGGTTGTGTTTGGAGTCTATGGCCAGTAGTTAGTCATGTAAGTGAGAGCTTCAGCAGTAGGACTAAAGCTTAGGCACCACAGCAACTCGAGAAGGCACAGTAAGAATGGAAGAGTTACATTGAAACGTTGAGGCAGTAGTGGCAGCGACAGCGTGGTGGTTTCCGGCTCACAAATAACAGGAGCTCCGGCAAGCCCTCAATTCATCAAACTTTTTTTTTTTCCTTTTTTTCTTCATTTCATCATTCATTATTCTAAATTCATTACAGGAGTAAGGAAGAATTGAGTGGTGAAGACACGTCTCCCTGAGGTCTTTCACCCCAGTTCATGGAGTATGGAAATTTTAATAGTCACAGCTATTGACTAAAAAACCACAAATAATTCAACCTCTACCAATCTAACCCTACCCTTCTCATGTTTTTTTTCTTCTAGAAAAATAATCTATTTTAGACATAAATACCATTTTGTTGTAAATCAAAAGAATTAGAGAGAAATAAGGAAGAGACAAAGAGAGAATTCAAAGGAAATTCTGATGATTTATTTCATGTCAGACAGCTCTATTTACAGTTTATAAAGTGAGTATGTCAAAAGCCTTTACATAAATGATACATTAATAGTGAGAAGGCCAAAAGCCTTTATATAAATGAATTGCATATCAGGATCAGCGCGGCCATTATGGTCATTCAAAATCCAAATATTTATACAATATTATAACACTCCCCTCGACGACCATTATCACAGTATTATTAAGACGCTTCATTAAACTCACAAGAAACCCAAATTCAAACCCTGACAAAGAAAAGAAAGATGCGATAATTAACATTTTAAATAACGATCCCGATAATGGCTACGATACTTCATTCCGAGATCTTTCACTGGCGATACCAATCTAACGCACAAGTTTCGAACGCTGGCAAGAGGCGTTGCTTTTGTAAATAACCGCTTAGATTATCATCGACCTTATCTCGTTGCATTGATTCACCACTACTTTGAAGTTCATGAGTATAGAAGAATTTTTGGTGAAATATGCTTAGTTCGATCACCTTAATATATCCTCCTTTGACTACAGCACATGCAAAGATTATCTTCATATACAATGTTGGTTCATTCTTAACAGAAGATAATCCACATGATTCTCTGATGTGTTGTATCACGGATCTCAGCCAAACACATTCTCGGCTAGCTTCATGCATGGCAAGTATTTCTGAATGATTGGAGGAGGTGGCCACCATAGCCTGTTACCGGGATCTCCGTGGATATAGCAAGATTTCCATAAGTAAATATATATCCCGGTTCGCGGATCGAGCTTGTGAGGGTCCCAAAGATAGCCCCGTGATTCGCATAACCAAACAATTGTGGTTCCAATGTCTTAGAATAAAAATAATCCTATGTCACTTGTCCCACAGAGATATCTTAATATATGTTGATTCCATTCCAAGGCTCTTTAGTTGGAGCTGAACTGTATCTTGCTAGTAAATTAACTGAAAAAGCAATGTCTGGTCGAGTATAATTTGCAAGATACATTAGTGCCCCAATTGCACTAAGATATGGTACTTCAGGACCAAGTAATTCTTCATTTTCTTCTTTAGGCCGGAACGGATCTTTAGTCACTTCAAGTGACCTAACAACCATGGGGGAACTAAGGAGGTGTGATTTATCCATATGACAACTCTTCAGGACTTTTTATGTATATGTTGATTTATGGATTAATACACCATCTGAACAATGCTCCATTTGTAGGCCGAGACAATATTTTGCTTTCCCAAGATCTTTCATTTCAAATTCCTTCTTAAGAAGTCAACTGCTTGAAGGAGCTCTTCAGGAATCCCAATTAAATTCAAATCATCCACATATACCGCAATAATTGCAAATTCAGTTGCTACTTTCTTGATAAAAACTCATGGACAAATTGAATTATTCACATATCCTTTTTTGAGCAAATAATGGCTTAAACGATTATACCACATTCGACTGTGACTGCTTCAATCCATATATATGACCAGAACTTGATTGGAATATATGCTTCGTGGTTTTGAATTCATTATCAGCAATTTGAATCCTTCAGGGATTTTCATATATACATTAGTATCTAGAGATCCATATAAATAGGCTGAGACTACATCCATCAGCCGCATATCAAGTCCTTCGGAGACCGCTAAATATATTAAATAATAAATGTAGCCAGATTCATTACGGGAGAATATGTCTCTCATAACTGAATTTAGGTCTTTGTGAGAAACCACAAGGCGTGCTTTATATCGCAAGACTATTTTATTTTGCCTATTTCGCTTCTCTTCAACAAAGACCCATCTATATCCAATAGGTTTTATGCTCCTAGTGTTCAATCCATCGGGTCCAAATACCTCTCGCTGTACCTGTAGGACTTTAACTCCGTTTCACCGGCTTCTTCCATTTTAACCAATCATTTCGACGCCGATATCTCATCTATATTTTTGTGGCTCTTGATCTTCATCAATATTTATGATGTCTGTAGCCACTTGGAAAGAAAAGGATCATCTATAAGGGTAGTATTTCGATTCCGCATTTTACCCTTATGTATATAATTGATGAGATTTCTTCATTGTTATGTACCAAGACAAACTCATGAGATAACCGATCAATTGATTATTTCCGTGGGCTAGTTCATTATTTATATTTGTCAATCTCGCCATTTGTATGCTCTTCAGAGCGCCCTTTCGAGTATTAAATTTAACACTTTTTCTTTTTCTAGAATGTGTCTTTGAGCCAAGAGGTCGCCCACGCTTTTAATTGTGGCTGTGCTCATTGGCCATGCTATATTTCAATTTTTCCATTGGAATTTCAATTTGCCGATATTTGCAGCTGGTATATGTGATTTTGTAACTTTTTGTTGAATCAATAAATGCATCAGTAATCGACGGTGTAGATCTTGTAAATGAATTATCTTTTGAACCTCTAGTTCGAGATTGCTTTGTGGGAGGTGAATAGAGATAAAGATGATTGCATTCCATGTAATTTTAGCCATTCTTAGGTGGCTTTCCCTCCTAATAGGCGGAAAACATTTTCATTAAAATGACAATCTGAATCAAGCGGTAAAAACCTCCTGTGAGAAACTCGACACCAGGTGATAATAGATGAGGATTAGAATAACATAAATACCGGATTGTGAGGACCTAGTTTAGGTCGATGTGTGGGGCTTGATAGGAACATAAGCGGCTGGCCCAAAAACACGTAGATGTGAAATATTAGGTTGGTAACTAAACAAGTTGGAATGGTGATAAATCCTGATTTCTTTGGCCAGGTCGTGGCGAATTAACTTAAGCCACATGAATAATAGCATGCCCCGATAGATAAAGGAAATTTGGTTTCAAAAAGTAAAGATGCAGCGGTCGCGCGAGGCGTTTAATAAGGATTCAATGACCATTACGAGTATGAACATGAGCAGTGGGTATTGAACATCTATTCAATTGACGTAATGAGTAAGGAGGCTTGAGATGAGAATTCACCGGCATTATCAGGCCAATTAACGATAAGTGATCGAAGTGGGCCCTTGATGAATTATTTGAGCTAGTAATCTAGCAAGCGCGACATTCTGGTAGAAGAAGGCATACATGGAGACCATCGGTGGGCGCATCAATTAAGACCATAAAATAGCGAAAGGGTCAGGTGGGTGAATAGGCCCACAAATATCCCCCTTGAATACGTTAAGAAGCGGGAGTTAGACACAACTTTAGTAAAAAGATGGTCTAACAATCAATTTACTGTGAGCAAACAGCACAATTAAAATCATGAGATGTTAAAATTTATGCAGCATTGTGGATGCCATTAAATTTGTAACTATCGCCGCATCATGGAGAATCCGGATGTCAAGCCGTTCATGCCATAATATAAATGCTTTGGGGTCATTGAACTTCTGGTTTATTATAGCATGGGATTCAATGAACTGCCTGGTTGTTTGATATAACCCACATGATAAAGCCATTTGTTCCAAGATTTGTTTTTGCCCAAAAATAATAGAAGTAATGAGTAAATGCTCATTTCCATCACGATGCATAGTTTCAATGTGATATCCATTTCTGCGAATATCCTTGAAACTAAGTAAATTTCTATTAGATTTATTAGAATAAAGGCAGTATTAATTTGGAACTGGTACCATTAGGCCCGAAGAGGATTGTAGCTCTTCCAGACCTTTGAGTAGGTCAACGGACTGAGATAGTTTGGACATTAGATGAAATTAATGTTAAGTTTGAAAATATTTCTTATTACGTAGGATTGTGTATTAGAGTGCTGCTTTGATCAACAAGACATTCATCTCAGCGGATGATCAAGTTGGAAGAAATCCATATATCTTCAAGAAAAACAAAATGTAGATATAAAATCAAGTTTACATTAGATAATAACATAAGAAAAGTAATATAATAGGTCTTATGATTCAATCGCGCCAAACATTGCCACCACCAATCAAATGGTCCTAGATTTTCATTTGGATCCTCAATCATAAACATCAAAATGTTTTAAAGGTACTGCACCATCTCATCATCAAAGAAAGGATCATCGGGATCCCATGGTATGCTTTTCATTCGATAAAAATTTGTTTCCAATTTGCTTGTCTTTTTCTTTTATGGGGCACGATAAGGTCAGCAAATGCTTGGGCGTATGCGGCAGTGCGAGACCAGTGACCCTTCATTCCACATATGTAACATTCAGTCTCATAAACCTTTTGTTATGTGGCCCTATTGCCTTTCCAGATAATTTTTCTGAACGGTTCAACTTCTGGTTGTTGGAGGTATTGTTCTTTCAAACTCGTCCAGAGGATCAATGGATCCTTGACCGTTAGATATTCACTTTTCAAGCCTCCATCAATATGATGGCGAAGGAATATTAAGGCCTTAGCGCGATCCTGCAGGGATGCGGCATTTCCTTCTTTGATAGTATTTCCCAAATTCATAGCATCCAAGTGGATTTCAGCATCCAGAATCCAAGATAAATAATTTTTGCCCGAAATGTCAAGGGCAGCAAATTCAAGCTTGGCAATGTTGGACATTTCTCTGAAATAATTAATATATTAATAAAGTAAAAGAATATAAGAGAATTACAAGTTAAAATTTATTAATAAAGTAATTGAGCTCAAGTGGTAGCATTTTGAGATCAAAATTTTAGATTGGATTAGAATCTCCTAAAAATTTGATTATTATTTTATTCAAAGATAAACGAGATTGTATATAACTATCCTTCTAAAAGTTATAAATAATAATATATGTGTGTGTGTGTATATATATATATATATATATATATATATATATATATATATATATATATTCAAATAAAATATCGAAACTTATTATTATTATTATTATTTAAAGCCGGCTTGGTGTGGGGACTTTTCTTTGTCTTGGGCTTGGGGGCTTGAATATATATATAAAAAAAAATTTTCTTTTTTTTCTTTTTTTTATTTACTATCTTGAGCTTAGGGCTTGGGTATTTGTTTGCAATAGCCTTCTTCTTCTCGAGTTTCGACCGGTGACATAGTTTTTTGTCTTCAAGCTTCAGGCTTGAATATTAGCTTCAGGCTACGAAGGAATAATATTGGATAGCTTCATGGAAGATTGGTCTATTATCAGACTATAAGCTGTATTAATCTTAAAGATGGTTTCAAGCTATCAGCAGAGTGGTTTCATCATAGCTTCAGGCTATGGAAGATTGATCCAAAAATAAATAATAAAATAAAATAAAATAAAATTAAAATGCTACCTTTTACGGTTTTACGCCTTTTTACGTCTGAGCTTCGTCTTTACAAATAGCGTGTTATAAATCAAAGAAAATTGAGAGAAATAAGGAAGAACAAAGAGAATTCAAAGAAGTCGATGATTTCTATTTCATCTTTGATTAGGCCTATTTATGAGCTTATAGTGAAAGGCCAAAGCCTTTACATAAATGATACATTAATAGTGAGAGGCCAAGAATCTTTATATAAATGAATGACATTGTAATCGGTGTGTCATTATGGTCATTCAAAATCCCAATATTTATGTATTTATAACACATTTATCATTTTTATATATTTACTCTTTATTAAAAAAAATTATTTTTACAAGAAAATAATAAAGATATTTTTATCAAAATAATGTCAAAAATTGATGAAGTGTTAGATTTTGGAAAGGTCTTTAAATCAAATCACATTTTTCTTTAAGAGGGAATTATCAAGAAGGGTGGGCCAACTAATATAGATAATGTCTCATAAGGGTGAATATAAAAAATGATAATAACTGAGAAGGACAAATTTTTTATAATAATACTTAAATTACCCAAATTTTTATAATAATACTTAAATTACCCTTAACAACTTAAAAACAATAAACCGACGCAAAAAGTAAAAAAAAAAACTCTCTTTATCTTTCCCTTGACGTCTAACCCACACCAATGAAGAAGAAGGGAACCAAAAAAGCTTTCTACAACTCTAAAGTTACATAAACTATACTTTGTTTGGGACTATCTTATTTATATATTCGTCATCATATTCAAGTTGTCATCAAAAATAATAAAATCTCAACTTATGAGAAAACTTTATTTTTCATTTTTTTATTTGTTATGAATTTGTGTTATTGTTATTTATTTTTTTATTTTTGTAAAAGTTTTATTATGACTTGATATGTTGAATGTTTAATATATCGAAGGTTTTGTATAAAAATCACGACTTCAATTAGGAAAGTACAAATACAATAGAAATACATTATAATTACAACATAGAAACATTATCATTATGATACATTATAATATAGTCGGATAATATATAGAACATTAAATATGTGTATATAAATATGTTTTTGGGTAATTGTTATATATTTTTTATGAGTATTATTATAAATTGATAAATTGAATGCTTAAATATTGAAGGTTTTGTATAAAAAACATGTCTATAGTTAAATTGTACAAGTATAATACCAATGTAATATAATTACTGTTGGGTTATCCCACATCGGTTGTGGAAGGGATTGGTGATGAGTTTATAAGTGTGAGGGAAAACCTCATCTCAGGTGATCTTGGGCCTTCTCAATCCCAAAGCTGAAAGCTCATGAGATGGGAGTTTTTCCTCACCTTATAAACTCATCCTGTGCCCCTTCCACAACCGATGTGGGATAACCCAACAATTACAACATAGAAACATTAAAATTACAATACAATATAACATAGTCAAATGACAAATAAATATCTATGAATAAATATAATTTTGTGATTTTTTTTTTTTTATGAGTAGTACTATAAAATGATATGTAGAATGCTTAATCCATTGAAGGTCTTGTATAAAATTACTAGTTTATACAATACAAAATGCAACTTAGATTACAGCAGAGACCATTAATATTATGATACACATACCTCTGACAAATGGCAGTATGCTATATATATATATATATATATATATATATATATATATATATATATATGTAATTGTTATATATTTTTACAAGTATCATTATAAATTGATATGTTGAATGCTTTATATATTGAAGGTTTTGAGATCATGTCCTTAGTTAGAAAATACATGTATAATACAAATGCAAAATAATTACAACATAAAAACACTAACATTACATGCTCTATTTTGATTTATTGGTTGCATTTAAAAATATATAAAACATAATATATAGAGTATTATCGTACTCTATTGTACTTCTAGTTTGATTGTATTGTAAACATATACTATTTGTATCGTACTCTATTAATTTCAATATAATTTATTTCTATTCATAGCTATCAAAAAAATTATTTCTGTTCATTTAAAATTTCAAAATCTTTTACATAGAATCAAATTCAAAACCTTAATTATCCTTTTTATTTTCAAAAGATACAACATTTTCACCAAAAAGAAAAAGGAAAAACCAACAACAAACCCCTACCATCATGTTTATTTCTACTTTGGTTTCAAAAAGATACAAATTTTTCTGAAACCAATAACAACGAACTAGCCAATTATTTATATTCTTTTTCCACATAAATTTACTTCATCTAAACCGAAATCATAAACCTATTGAATAAATCATAAAACTAGATACAAAATCCTCATATAAACCCTTAAAAAACAAAAATCGCAACTAACGAAATTCTCCAAAATATTAATACATAATATTGTATGAAGTTTTAATTTTAGAGAGTTGGTTGCACTAGGGGAGAAGGAGGCTGCATCGAAGGGGAAAAAGGTGTAATGGTGGTGGGTAGGCCAATCTTTCTCCCTTTCTCTCTCTCTCTCTTTAGAAGTAGAATTTAGTTAAAAGACATTTTTGTCCTTATCAAAAAATAGGTATTCTTAGGCATTATCTATCTTATTGACCCTTGGGAGTAAATCTCTTAGTTAGCCCACATTTTTTGGTAATTCTCCCTTTCTTTAATATTGGTACCAAAATATTTTAAATATTCGACATGTGTCAAAGTTTTCAATTTGGTTGTGACTTTTTTCAACGGGAAGGATATGAGTGACTACGTAAGTAAACGCCATGGATATTTTGATATCGAAAAAAAGTTCAAGGGCAAGGTAGGACATACGAGCAAAACTCAGAGGTATTTATGCACCTTATCCTGATGAAACTTTATATCCTACCTAATTGGAAATAAATTAGAAATTGATCCACCATAGTGCAAGAGCAGCAGTTCACGAAAAAGCTATAAGCACTCTGTATCTTGATATATGACACAGTGAGGTAGCTAACAATATGGTTAAAGCAACTAAGTATGAGCTCAAAGGACTAATTGTTTGTTGAGGAGAACTGCAAAATAGTATGAAGAGGATGTGCAAATAACACATAAGCTATGTGGTGAGAAGATGACAAGAAGGATCCCAAGAAAGCAAGATTTGATCCGAGTTGGGAAAACTCTTTTTGAAGTTCAGGAGAGTGTTTTGATCACTAAGTTGCAAGCCATCTCACTTATGAGGAAAACCAAGAAAAAGGAAAGAAAATGAAGGAAGAAAGAAAATGGCCCCATTGGAGTAAGCTTAAGAAAGAGTACACAAAATGCAAAAAAAGTAGCTACTTATATATAGTGGTAGAGATGAGAATGCAAGTTTTGGGAGTTCCTTTTTATCTGATATGGTTGGGTAGTGGTGACCTTATTTTATTATATTGAATGGCTTGCCATATTTGACTAGGTTTTTGAGGTCATAGGGCAGATTCCGATCATAAAATCTAGTTCAGTTGCATTGTGGGGTAGTCCCATGTGACGTTGCTGTATTGTCATGTGTCCCTATGAAGATTATAGAGTGAAAGCAAGAAAGCAGGCCACATTTGGTTCAGTTTTTAAAAATGTTTTTTGTTCTAAATAAACATGGAGAATGAGGAAAACGTGAAGAATATGTTTGGTTCTTTTTTTTTTTTTAACACAAAAAATTTTAAATTTAGAAGGCAATTATAGTGTTCAAAGAACACCAAAATATTGATCTTTGTGTTTTGAAAAATTATTCTCAAAAAAGTTTTCAAAACCAAGAACCAAACATGCCCAAAGTTGCTATACATGGTGATAGGGTTTGAAAAATAAGGCTCATAAGCCCACATGCCAGGCCCAAGAAAGACCAGCCTTGAAACACATTTGAGGTCCATCTGTATTGGCGAGAGACTATGCCCATTTTGAGCATTTAGGCCTTCTGCGCGACATTGAGCCTCAGGTGTAACCCGAATGAGGATCAACGCTTGGGCCGATTATGGGAAGTCTCCCATAAGTGAGAAAATAGAATATTCCCTAATAATATGTTCCATAAATCCTTAAATCTCACCAATAAGGAAGAAAGACGATAATAGATCGACATCGAATCGGATCCCCGATAAGGAAGGAGATTATCTAAATAAAAGCTACTCTTTCTATATCCATTACCAAATCCGTGTCGATAATAACAAATATCTATCCCAGTAGGAGCAGATCTAATGTATCCAACTAGTTGACCATCTACTAAATACAAGATGCGTCCCTTCGGTGAAGATGCCTTGAGCATACGCCCGTACTAAGCAGTCTAAGCAGTCTCTCTTTTCTCTCAGAAAGAAACTGACTTAGGTATCGGAGCGGCCACGGGCGAAGCCCTCGCCGACCCCCCTTCTTTCTTGTTTTTGCAAAGGAGTGACACCTTCAAAACCAGTGGCAAATCAGGGTTGCGACGGTCTACTTCAGCGCAGAGACGATCGATCTCTTTGCCCTGACCACTTTGATAGTCACGGTTCGACCAGCATCTGCGCTCGACTGATTAGGTGAAAAGACATCATCGGTTGAAACGCATGCGGCCCAGAACGTAGATTTCCTTTGCAAATATAAGCGATTTCTCGATTCGCGATAGGTATCGACTTCCGGAACAAAGCGAACAAGCGCTAATCCTCCCGAGGATGAATCCAGCCGGGAAGCGGAACGGTGACCTCTGGCGTGTTAGAAGCAATGCAGGCCTACGGACGAGGTGGAGGCGCTCGCCTCACCAATCAACGTCTGGCTTGAAGAGTTAGAACAACTCGCAAACAAATCCGGCGACCACGGGAGCGCAGCCAGCTCGGGAAGGCCACTGACATTCCCTATCATGACTGACACAATATGGCACACTCCCGAAGGGCGAAACGGCGAGAATCAGTAGAGCAGGGGCACGGACCACATCCCAGGCGATGAGCAAAAGTCATCCATTTTCAGTCCATTTCTGATTGATTTCTATCTATAAAGACTGATTTATGTGCGAAATGTTGAATAATTCCCGCAAAGCGCTATGCGGGGAAATTGAGAGAAGAAGATAATGCGATAAAAGGACGGCGGTGGCCCAGGGAATGATCTGGCTGAATGAGTGGCACACTAGCAGGAGAAATGCCACGAGAAAGAAAAGGACTGTGTGCGGCAGCTTTGACAATGATGAAGAATCACATCAAGATTAAAGCCACAAAACCCCGATCGCGACATAAGAGTGGCGGAAGGCGACGATGCGGTCGCGAAACTCAGTTCAGGGCAACCATAAATTAATGAAGAACAGAGATATGATGTCGTAACACAATTTGGTAAGCGAAGGAATTGAAGGCGGCGGTAGAATGGAATCGTAACATAGAATGAAGTCGAGACAGATTTTCCAGGAAATGAACATAGAGTGCGACATGCAGAGGAGATCGTATCGACCTTTGAATCGGAAGATGTCGGCGACGTCATTCGTTAATTCGCGACCACTGAGTTACGCAAAGAACTAAGGTCGAGCATCATTCGATCGATCGAACACGGTTAAGAACTAAGATTAGCGGCGTCATTCGGTGGTCGCGACATCCGGTTACAAAGAAAAGGAAGATCGCGGCGTCATTCGGTGAATTACAGCGACATCATTCGATGGTGCGACACGAGTTCTGCGAAGAAAGAAGGTCAGCGGCGTCATTGATTAATTAGCGACGATTCTAAGAACTGGTGCGATGTCGTTGGTGGTCACGACACCAGTTGCAAAGAAAGAAGATTAGCGGCGTCATTAAGTGATCGCGTTATCGTTCTGAGTAAGGTGCGTCGGCCGGTGATGATCGAAACGCGTCAAGATCAGCGGCGATCATTCGTGATTGTGACATCGTGCATGCTCAGGAAAGAAGGTGCGACATCATTGGTGGTGCGACATCGAATTTACAAGTAAAGAAGGTCGCTGACGTCATTCGTGATTCGCGACGAGCGAGATCAAGGGATGCTAAAGGCAAGTCGCGACCAAATAAAAGCTTACAAGATGTAAGGCTGCGACACTGTGAGGTGCGACAAAGAGAATATAGGTGTGACATTAGCAACAAATGGGCGATTAACCTTTAAATCACAAGGAGATGCATCGAATTTGGGACTGACGAACCTATAAATACATAGCGCTACTAGCGGCTTGACTCTCGGCGACTCAAAAAGAGAGATCTGGGTAGCTGAGGCTCTTGTATTTTAATTTTCTTTTCTTTATTTTGATTTTATTTTAGATTAGTTTGTGATTTCTTTCAAATTTGGATCTGGACTTTAGCTGTTAAAGTAGAAATTTGAATGCGAGAGTCTATTTCTTTCAAGTCTTGCTGGATTATGCGAATTTCGGACAAATTTTGGAGCTAGTTTCCAGGTTCTCCCGATTCTGATGGTTTTCTTGATCGACCAAGCCATTGTAGGGTGTAATCTAGTGATTTGAAACCCGACTTCCATTGAATAGACTACATTGTCGAAATTATCTTTCTATAAATTTATCGAGGCTATTGAACTATCGGTTTATAAATCTACTTGCTGGTTTTGGGTGATACATAATTGATCCATTGTAAAGCGTCTTATACCCGTAATAAGATTGTCTCATTGCTACGATTTCCGGGAGGCCCTCTAAGTGACACGAGAGAAGGCAATCCTGAGTGATAAACAATTTTAAAGGTATACGAATCGTGTGGTGATCCTAATGAGCTCTGTAAATTTAAATCAGATAAATCCTCTTCTCATAAAAATCGAGAATAGGTTAGACCAGCTTATCCATTTAAACAAGTAGAGAGGAGTCCTTGATTCGAATATTAAGTCAGTCGTGTTAGCAAAGGATCCTAATCAGAAAGGATGAAGCGTTCCCAATTTTGAGGAAAGCCGGTCAAGTGTAAACCCATGCTATACCTATGTCTTAGGAGCTAAGGTTTCACAGTCTAAATTCAGTATGAAGTATTGAAAAGAAAAATATCTAGAAACGAGGCAACCCAGTTAAAAAGTAGTTCTCTAATTTTACGTCTTGAAAGAAACGGTGAAGTTTAGATGATGAGCGGTGGGGTGTGGAGATCGACTCGCATCATATTCCTTGGACGGGTTTAAATACGTGGTTCATGAAAGCTTGGATTCGGTCTGCGGTCTGCGAGGAATTGATGTTCTGTGCGATCTTTTCAATGTTCCTTTAAAAGATAATTGTTGATGCCGTTATTATTTTGAATTTTAGTTTTAATTCATTTTGTTAATAATTCACATATCTATGACTTATTTTACATTTCAAGGTTCTGCTTGATTCAAATGCCCTATATAGAGTGAATAGTATAGAGTTTGAGTAGTCGGAGGTAGTTGATTAAGAATTCTTAAGATCTCTGTGGGATCTCGATGCTCTGGACTTAAATCCGATTTACTACTTGTTCGGCACCAGTACACTTGCGACATCACGGATGAAACTAGAAAGAAAATGATTTATTCTTAAGAAAACCGCTTTTAATGTTTATAATAGATAAGGAACACAGCAAACAAGTTTCATAGCGTATTTGCCTGGGGATTGAATGTGGTCAGCGGGTGATAATGTCTGATTTGTATGGAGTGTTTTGGTCCGTCGAAAGAGGTGAACAGCCCACGGAGAAGGCTGACGAAGCAACACTTGGAGGCACGTTGGGGACGGAGAATTCGCATCACCGGCCAGGAGGGAAACGTCATGAAGACGGAGGTTCGGGAGCCTCGGCAAGAGCTCGGCCGTGTGGGGAGAGTGGTGAAAAGGGCGGTGCTCACGACACTATGGACACCTTAGTCTGACAAAGCGGTCACCACGTGGTGCTCCCTTCCCTCTGACCAAGTTCGAATGCCACTACAAATTGGAAGCGTTCGTGAGTTGCTGAGATCCGTCGATCATCTCAACACTACAAAACAAATGGTGCATGGGTATCGAGATCTGAGTTAATGATCACGGAGCTTTCGCTATCATACAAAGGCCCGACCAGGCGTGGTTCAATAAGCTTCCACCGTCATCAATCTCCTCATTCAGGGAGTTATCCATTGCGTTCGTCTCTCACTTCATTGGGGCCAGGACATGTAGAGCTAAGTTGTCATCTGCGGCCCAATAAACGGGGCTCGCAAGAAAACTGGTCTTATGTCCAGCAGTTCAATCTGAGTCTCTAAAGGTAGATATACGAAGCGAAATTCGATCAACTGCGTTCATTCTTTGGCTTAGGGTTCGATTCGAAAGACTTAATGTTTTCCATCTCTGAAATCCCCAAACAAGCATGAGAGGTGCTGTAGCGAAGTATATTAGGTGAAGAGGCCCTTATATCCAAGAAGAGAGCACAAATCCACTCCACGAAAGAAAAGAGCGGGACGGGAATGAAGCAGCGAAGGATGAAGCCCCCGAGACAAAGCGACCAGGAAGGATCTCCAAAGAAAAATAGAGAACGATCCCCAAAAAGGCGTGGGAACCTCAGAGATCGTCTAGGTCCATCGCAATCCGACAACGACGGCGTTACCGCCTCGTTCACCCATATGACCTCGGTGTCACGGTTACGTGCGAAGTGCAGGAAATGAAGCGGTTCACGAGGTGCTTGACCAGTGAAAGTCAGGACCGCTCTGACGAGACAACTCCAAATCTTTACTTGGTTCCATAGGGACTGGGACCTTGCAGAGACATTTTATACAGCTCGAGAAATAGAGTACTTGATGCGGCGCGAGGTATCTCAGATGCTATATCCCGAAAATCAGATTACAGAATCCAAGCTGGGGAATGGGGCTCGCCTGGCAGCATCACCTCGTGACTGGCGACTTCGGCGCAACAACCCCTAAGGTGAAATCCAGGTAATCTCGGGAGGTTCCACGGGAGGGAGAATCCATTTCGGCTCGGAAGGCGAAATCTACCTTGCGACATCGGTCCCCGATAGAGATAGCGGAAATTCAGCAATCATCTAAAACTCACGTGACCGACATCCATCAGTTCTCGACTCGGATCTAGAATGCCAACACCTGTGGCGACCTTTGGTAGTTCGTAGTTGTGGCCCGACAAAGCAGTTCATCAGTCCCCCAATTGATAGGCCGGTTCGGTGATATCATCTTCGTCGACGCTTTGATAAAATGGGCATCGGAAGGAAAAAGCAGGGCAAATCCAACACCCCTCTGGGGTTCTCGGGGAAAAGGTATTACCTCGTCAGCCTGAGTGGTACTTGTTGGGAGATCCCAGTATGCGACTAAGGCAAGATTCCTCGTCGTGAAGCCGCCGTCACCTTATAACATGTTCTTTGGCCCGAGACCCTCTCTCAATGCAATAAAAGCCATCCCTTCCGCATATCACATGATGATCAAATTCCCTACCGTAAACGGGGTAGGAATGGTTCGAGGAGATCAGCAAGTGGCTAGGGAATGCTACTCATCATCCATGAAACAAAAAACGGTCGATAACATATACGTGGACGAGCTCGACATGCGTGAGGTACTCACTCGACTTGAGCCCTCAGAAGAACTGGAACAAGTACTGTTGGATGACGACCCTGAACATCTCGCCTATATCGGCTCTAAGCTAGCGGAAGACCTCAAAAACCTCCTTATCCATTTTTAGGCAAAGAGCGTCTTACGCGGAGTAAGCGAACATCAGGAGGAATTGATCTCGGTAATCACCCGTAAATTTCGCGTTAGCCGTCCTTTAAACCAATCAAACAAGAGGAGGAGCTTGGTGAGAAAAATAAAATCCATCGCTGGGAAGTCAACAAACTCCTACGGGCCCGGGAGCGATCGGGAGGTAGAATACCTTTGAATGGCTAGCATGACGTCGTACTTTCGTCAGGCAAATGGCGAATAAAGACTCGTCAACTGCTTGACATCAACAAGCATGCCCGAAGGGCGATTTCCCTCATGTGGAATTGACCTCATCGTAGATGCCACCGCGGGCCATGAACTCCTAAGGTTTATGGATGCCTTCTCGGCTACAACCAGATTGGTATGGTTGGGTGACGAAGAACGGTATTCGTCTGTTATGAGGAACTATTCTTGTCGTGTGATGCTAGTTCGGGCTCAAAAAAGCGGGGCATATGTCGGAAGGTTGGTGGTCGGATGTTTGAACCCGATTAGAGCACAACTATGGAAGTGTACGCCAGATGGCATACTGGTAAAATCCTCATTTGAACCACAGCCAAATCGTAAGCGTTCCCAAATCTTGAGAAACTGACATGGCGAATCCGACCAAGTGTGCCTTGAATTATCAATGGGAAAGATTCACAGGTTTCATAGTCAACCACCAAGGAGTGAAGCAAATCGAGACAAGATAAGGCTGTACTGAACATGCCTTCACCATCGAAATATAAAGGAGTTGGCCTTTGAAGGAAGGATTCTTGCCTTAAGCGAGGTCCATTATCAGAGACAGTGATAAATGATACTTTTCTTCAAAGTCTGAGAGGCCTTTCAATAGGATCTGAAGTACGAGAAGCATTTTCAGTATGAAAACATATTTGGGCCCCTTCATTCTGGTAAGTCCTACA
Organism: Tetrastigma voinierianum; assembly: GCA_016808115.1. Lineage (NCBI taxonomy): Eukaryota > Viridiplantae > Streptophyta > Magnoliopsida > Vitales > Vitaceae > Tetrastigma > Tetrastigma voinierianum. Next base: position 1,434,329 of record JAEQBH010000310.1, read on the forward strand.
TTGAAGGGGGCTCACCGCCCCATGCACGGCCGTATCGGACTTCTCGACCGGTCGCTCTCACATTAGGAGACACAAAACCAGTAATATCAGTTCATGTAGCGAGCTTTAGGAGGAGCGGAGGAGGTACCCAGGATGGAGAAACTAATTTTAGTAGTAGCTGCGACTTGGAAATAGTCCTTACTTCCCAGACTCACCTTATAGAAGTTGCAGAATGCCCGATGAAGCAAGTGTTACACAAACCGGAAGTCTCATGGAGTTGATGAAGTAGGCCATGGGGTAGTGAGTTCGACATCAGATACAAGCCCGGCGATAAGGGACGGAGTCTTGGCCGACTTCATCCGTAGGTTCGCACGAGGCGGAACACACTCGAAACCTTCAAATGACGAATGACCTCCCGTGGAAACTCTGTAGATGGAGCCTCAAGCACAAGGAAGCGGAGCGGGTTTAATGTGACCTCAGGAAGGAATGAGCACTGAGTGCAGCACAAGATTCAGGATTCAAACACCTCAATAGCGAGGCGGCGAGTGTGTAGCCTGACTACAATCATTCAACTGGAGGTCGATTGGCTAGAGGTGCTTGGGTGACTCTGGCCCAGTAGTGAGACAAATAGAGACACCTACAAGGCTAAAGTGGAGGGATGATCCTGTCTCCAAAGGTACGAGATTTATTAAAAGATTTAGTGGGGTTCAATTAGGACATGTCGACTGGAGAACTTCTCAGAAGACGACAGCCTTGGCAAAGCTGCGGCGACACCCTGAAGAAGACCTCGGCGATTGACACACGTCGAATACGCAGCAAAGCCCTCTGATCTACTGACGTGGAGGTTGCCCAGGTCGGGTCCAAGCCGAGTTGGATGGACCCCATTTGGGACTATATAATGAGCGGACGTCTACGGCGACTGAAGGGGAAGCGGCCAAATGGGACGGGTCTACCCGGGTTCACTAATCATAAGGGAAGCTTGTACAAGCGAGGTTTCTTCACACCAATCCTTAAGTGTATCGCGGGAAAAAACATTGAATACGTGCTAAGAGAAGCACACGAGGGTATATGCGGAAATCACATCGGAGCTCGAGAGCATTATAAGAAGATCTTGAGACGAGGATCTTATTGGCTACAATACTCAAAAGATGCAGAGCCTAGTCAAAATGCAAGATGCGGGCACGCCAAGATCTCTGCCTCCCATGAGCCCTTGACGTAATCACAAGCCCTGGCCCTTCCAACAATGGGGTCTTGATGCGGAGCATCTATAAACACATCGAACATTGAATTCATGCAATTATTGAAGAATTGGATTGGGAAGGTCGACGCGTGAATACGTGTGAAACTCCTTTTGGACTCGTTTGGGCCTTGGAGGCAAAACGTGGTCAGACTTGGACAAACCTCTGATGTGGAGCTGCCATATTTATTTTAGAAAGTTTGCTTTATTTATTTTAGAAAGTTTGCTTTATTTATTTTAGGAAGATTTGCTTTATTAATTTTAGAAAGTTTGCTTTATTTATTTTAGGAAGATTTGCTTTATTTATTTTAGAAAGTTTTTCTTTTGAGTTGCTTTTGTAATTTAGAAAGTTTCTTTTCTAGTTAAAGTAGAAGTTGTTCTTTGTAATTTAGAAGTTTCTTTTTCCCTAGTTAGAGTAGAAGTTCCTTTTGATTTGAAAGTATGGGGCTATATATACCCCCTAATGTAGTCTTTTGACAATCAGTTCAAGTTTAATAATATTTTCAGATTTCTCTTTTAGAGTTCTCTCTTGTTCTCTTATATCTTGGGTGGATTCACTTGGGAGACGAGTTAGGTAACTATAAATGCTGGTGGATTCCTTGGTGTAGAAGTCTTTTTCAGGCTTATCAATCAGCCGTCCATAGTTGATTGTAGGCGCCTTCCTCCATCATCGATCTTGTGTGGATCGTTTCATTAGACCGGTATTAACCACTCTTGTGCAAACTCTACTCTCCTCACCATCTCATCTTTTCTTTAAACTTTCCATAACAAATTTTCAACCTCGACCAAAACTTTCCAAATCTTGTTCCATACTACTAAAACCTTCCTAAATACCCCTTTTCCCCTTATATACCGTAAATACACCGTCCCTAACTTAGAAAATCTCCAAAATTCGTCCATAACCTATTTTGGACTTAGAAAACTACCCAAAACCCATATTTTGACTTACCTAAACTTCTTGATCATCCATCACGGTCCAAACCATCAAAGTGGTATGTCGAGCTCATGGATTGATGGGCGTCATAAACTAAGCGGTGTACTTGATGCTAGAGACAAGATCTCTAGATACGGTTTGAGTCGTTCCACTGGCCAAGGAGGAAAAATATGGTTACATGAAGAGAGCTTTGCAGCTAGTCGACTTGAACGTTTCTTGGGAATAAGAAGCTAAAGGTATGTATGTACGAGACTATGATTATCATGGGAGGTATGATTGCTACTACCAGAATGAGATTACTATAAGGGCATGGTAACTATAGTGAAGGCTTTAAGATTCAATCCAAAAATTTAACATTCCAAAATTCGATGGAAGGATGGATCATTGAATTTTTGGATTGGCTTAATATGGTGGAGCATGTCTTTGATCTGTATGATTCCCAGACGTGAAAGAGGTGAAGTTGGTGGCTACAAAGATGTGCAAGAATGCTTCTATTTGGTGGAAAAACATGAAGACAACGTGAAAGAGATGAGTAAAAGAAGATTCAAACTTAGGGAAAAGATAGAAAAGAACTAAAAGGAAGTACCTTCTGCTAACTACTACAGAGACATACACCTCCAGAGTCGAATTTTAAACGAGAGATTTGAGTGTGGAGGTATTCATTTAAGTTTGTAAACGATTATCAAAGGGAGACTTGCAAGAGGCCGAAATGCATAGCCACCACTACATTCTTTGGTTTGAGATGAGGTATTCTTGGTTATTTTTGCAACCATATAATAGTCTTCAAGATCTGATGAAACTTGCTTTGAAGGTTGGGACTAAAAAAAAGTATGGAAACTCTACTATAACCAAGAGTGTGGCTAATGAAGGGTTTGCTGAGGGTTCTAATTCTTGGAATCCTAGTGGTACGAAAACTACCCCCACTTCAGTAAGGTGGCTCCTTCTGAGGTGGCTTCTAGTCAAAGGCGATGTTTTAAGTGCGAGTTAGGGCATATTGGTCCTGAATGTCCTAACCAAGCGTTTGCCTTAATTGAGGAAGATGACCAAGGAAGAAGATGTTGAACAAAGTGATCGAATCTAACCATGTCCAAGAAGGCGATGAGAATAAATCACTGTATGAAATCTAAGTTGGATGTTGAAGAGTGGTCGAATCTAACATATCAAGAGATGGGGAAAAGAGTTTACTCTAAGTCAAATTTTTGATTTAGAAATGAAGATGTTTAGAATCGACGACTGGTTGTTGAAGAAGCAGTGAAAAATTCTCACAAGAAGCAAAATCAATTATAGAATTTGTGAAGTAATGCACAAAAAAATACCACCACGGTTTTCTACCTATGAGGGTATTCAACATCAAATAGACCTCCTTACCAGGTTGGTTTTTCCTAATAAGCCCCAGCCTCTATGAAGAGCCCTAAGGAGCATGAAGAGTTTAAAACACAAGTTGATGATTTTCTTGACAAGGGCTTGTTCAAAGAGAGTGAAAGTTCCTATGGTTCCAATTTATGTTGGTGCGTGAAAAGATGGATCTTGGAGTATGTGTTTGATTTACTTAAAAGCCTTTCTTTCTTTGTTTTTTATTCATGAAGCAAGATTCAACAAAGGGCAAAGAGTGGAACAATATGAAAGACAAGCATGAAGGTTATCAGCAGTACAGTATTTGATCGGGGATGGATTCGGTTACGTGATAAAAGAGAGGTGTTCCAAGGTGTGCCTGAGAATAGATGGTTCTTCAAGATTATTAAGAAGATCATAAAGGAATGCTATAAGGTTAAATTGCCCGGTGGCTGCAATATCTTGCCTTACTACATTCAAGGTTAAAGATTTGAGGTCTTATCATGGTGAAGACTTGAGAATGAAGTCTTTTCCAACTATAGAGGGTTTGATGCGGGGCATCTATAAACACATCGAACATTGGGAATTCAGCCCTAATTATTGGAAAATTGGATTGGGAAGGTCGAGACATTGAATACATGTGAAAACTCCTTTTGGACCTCATTTGGGCCTTGGAAGGCAAAAAAAGCAGTAGTCTGGAACTTGGACAAACCTCGATGTGGAGTACATACATATTTATTTTAGAAAATTCTTTATTTATTTTTAGAAAGTTTCTTTATTTATTTTAGGAAGATTTGCTTTATTAATTTTGAAAGTTTGCTATTTATTTTAGGAAGATTTGCTTTGTTATTTTAGAAAGAGTTTTCTTTAGAGGATTGCTTTGTATTTAGAAGTTTCTTTTCTAGTTAAGTAAAAGTTGTTCTTTGTAATTTAAAGTTTCTTTTCTAGTTAAAGTAGAAAGTTCTTTTTGATTTGAATTGTGGAGATATATACCCCATAATGTAGTCTTTGACAATGGGTTTCGAGTTTAAATAATATTTTGATTTCTCTTTTAAGAGTTCTCTCTTGTTCTCTTATATCTTAGGGTGGATTCCCTTGGGACAAGTTAAGTGGCTTCCTCTCCTTACTGGTGGATTCCTTGGTGGCGAGTCTTTTTCAGGCTTATCAATCAACCAGTCCATAGTTGATTGTAAGGCGCCTTCACTCATCACATCGATCTTGTGTGGATCGTTTCATTAGGCTTAGGTAAGTAACCACTCTTGTGCAAAACTCTACTCTCCTCTGTCTCTCCTTTCTTTAAACTTTCCTATAACTTAATTTTGTACCATTAAGGCTTTCCAAATCTTGTTCCATACTACTAAAACCTTCCTAAATACCCCTTTTCCCTTATATCTTAGTAAATGCAGTCCCAACTTAGAAAATCTCAAAATTAGTCATAACCTATTTTGGACTTAGAAAACACAAAACCCATATTTTGACACCTAAACTTTCTTGATCATCATCACGGTCCCTGACCCTTGCATCAGTGCAGACATACTAGGACCCTCGCCCTTAGGAAGAAGTCGAGTGTAAATTCATCATCGTCTCAGTAGACTACTTCACCAAATGGGCTAAAGTAGAGCCTTGCCACAATCTGGGAGGCGAGAAGATCGCAATTTTGTGTGGCGAGCTATCATATGCGGGTTTGGTATCCCAGAGCCACGGTGTCGGATGACGGAAAACAATTCGACGATACGAATTCGAGATTTCGAGGCTCGGGGTAAAATTACTACTCGTCTCAGCTGTCATGATCCTAACGGTCAGCAGAAATCCTATCAAAACCCCTTAAAAATTTCTTGAGAAGACTGAAAGGAAAGAAGGAAGGATGATTGATTGAGATAGGTGGAAGATCTTAAAGGAAAGTGGGTGAATATACTCCCAGGGGTGCTATGGGCCACACCGAACAAACCTGAAGTCGACAACTTAGAAACCCCGTTCGCCCCAGCCGGCCTTGGAAGTATGCCCTTGTCAGGTCGGATTAAAATCCCCAAGGATCGGGTTAAGCGACGGGTAGAGCACAATGGCCAGAGGCTCTCTGATCCCTAAATTTGGATCTCTTAGATGAAGCGAGACGAGGTTTAAGGCGTGGAAGACTACCAAGGAAGGCGGCGGACTGACCCAAAGTCAAACCGGAGCTACATAGGGTGATTTGGTCTTAAAAACTACTACGGCAGGAAGAATCCGGCTACATGGAAATTGGGCTAGCTGGGGCCCACCACATCCTTATCTCGAGGTCATCGAGGCCAGGGCAATTCTGACTTCAAACACTGGAAAAATTTTACAACATGCATGAGTCCCCGGAACATGCGCGTTTTATGATGGAGCCATGGTTTGTAATCTTCGTGGAATTTGTCGATTTTCCAGTGCGATTCGACCATTTGCGGTTATTTTGTTAAGGCGTCTGAAACTCAGGCATATAATACTTTCGAGAAAAATTACATGTGAATGAAAACTCATGAACGCCGAGGAAAATCTATCTTTATTTCAATCAGTTATTCGGTTACAATCGGTGGTGTCATCGATTACATCTTGGAAGCACCTCGATTTTCATCAGGTTCCCTCGAAAAAAAAAAACTTCAGGAAGAAACAAGGAAAAGAAAACGAGATGGGAATAAATGAAAGAAGGCCAGAAAGGTGGAAAAGAGGAGAAGAAAAAAAAGGTATGGAAGGAGTTTGTGCGAAAGAGGGAGAAACAGATGTGGAAGAAGAGGACAAACAAAAAAAAAAAAGGATGGAAGGAGTTTATTTGGAAAAGAAACAAAAAGGAGAGATAGATGTGGAAGAAAAGATGAAAAAGAAGGAGAAGGAGAAAGGGGAAAGGAAGAAGAAGAGCAAAAATGGAGAAGAGCGACCTTGAAAGTATTTCAGTCCTCTCGGACACATTCTCCACAGCACGAGATACAGGGTAACATGACTCCATAAGGGGAGACTAGGAAAACACAACTCCACAAGCGAGAAGTCCAACGGTACAGACGAAGTCTCGGGTGGATCCCTAAGCGACGACCCGGGACTTCGTGCTTCATCTGCACATATTTCAATTAAGCACGGAAGGCAGAATATTCAAAGTATAAACTCCATACTTGATGAAGCGCCATTTATAAGAAGGCCCAGAAGCACTCAAAGTCGCACGAAACGTTTCCATTATCCATTATCGACATTAAGAAGGCCTTCGCACCTTTCAGAAAATTGAAATTGAATGGTACACGCGGCTTGACTCACTTTGAGTTGATCTACTGCACAAGTCACGCTATACGAGGAGTCGGATCGGCTGTTTTGCTCATGCAGGCCTCGGCGCCCGAGCCCGTGACTCACTTTAGCCAGGATTCGTCTACTTTTACGCGAGTCACGCTACGAGAGTCGAGATCAGCTCAGGTACATCGCCTCGACCTCCCGGCGCGGGCCCGTGACTCACTTTGATGGGATTGTGCACTGCCACGAGGTCCACCTTACACGAGAGTGGTCCGGTGGCTCGGTACATCGCCGCTCGGCCTCGGCCTGCCGGAATGACGGCTCACTTTGGCGAGTTCGTCTACTGCGCACGGAGTCACGTACGAGAAGTCGGATCGGCTCAAGCTACATCGCCACTCGGCCTCAGCGCCCCGAGCCGATGGCTCGCTTTGTGGGTTCGTCCCCCACTCTTTCGGAGTCCTGCTTACCCTAGAGTCGAGATCGGCTCGGGCTACATCGTACTCATTTGCAGTAGCGAAGCCCAATGACTCACTTTGACGAGTTCGTCTACTGCTGCCGCAGTCCGCATTTACACGAGGAGTCGGATCGGCTCGAGTACATCGCCACTCGGCCGGCGCCCGAGCCCGACTCACTTTGAGTTAAGTACACTTTCTGCCTGAGTCGAGCTGCACGGTCGGATCAGCTCGGGGCTACGTGCGCCACTCGGCCCACGGCCTTTCGGAGCCCGACTCACTTTGGCGAGTTCGTCTACTCTGCCTGAGTCCGCGTACCTAGAGTCGGATCGGCTGGTATATCGCCGCTCGGCCCGCAGCCCTTACAGACCCGACTCGGCTGACGAGTTCCTACACTCTGTGGGGATCCGCATTTACCTAAGAGTCAGATCAGCTCAGGCTACATCGCCACTCGGCCTCAGCGCCCGGAGCCCAGCAACTCACTTTGATGAGTTCGTCTACTCTACACAGGTCACGCTACCTGAGGAGTCATATCAGCTCAGGCTACATCGTCACTTTCGGCCTCGGCCGGGTCAGTGACTCACTTTGGCTGAGGTTCGTCTGCACCACAGTCCACGATGCGAGGAATTCCGGTCCATTTCGGGCTACATGCGCCACTCGGCCTCGGCGCCGGAGCCCGGCTCACTTTGACAGTTCGTCTACTCGGCGCAAAGTCCGCAGCACGGGAATCGGCCGACTCGAGCGTCGGTAGAGAATGACGGCTACGCATTGGCGAGCTGACCGTTACGGGCCATGCATTTTATGATTGGTCATTTCGGCGATCAGCGAAGCGGGCCCGACTGCGTTGGCCGACTCGACTATTCTACGAGCCACATCGACCCTAGAGTCAATTCAACTTCGGAAAATCAACGGCGAGCTGACCATTTCGCATTGGCGAGCTGACCATTACGCACGGTCACGCGGCCTAAGAATCCCCGGTTGACTCGGCGAATCGTAAGCGGGCGGCCGGCGTTGATAGGCTCAACCATTACACACGAATCACGCGACACAGGAATGGAGTTCCAGCCAGGCATATCGGTCGGCGGGCCGGCTTCGCATTGGCGAGCTCAACCATTCTACGGGCCATGCGGCTGGAGTTAATTCGACTTCAGGCGAATCAGCCGACCGAAGCCCGTTTCGTGGCGAGCTCAACCGATAGGTCCACGCCAACCTGGGAATGGTTCAGCTCGAGCCGAATCGTGGCGAATAGCGGCTCGCGTGGCGAAGCTCCAGCCATTACACGCGAGTCCGCCAACTAGGAATCCGGTTCAGCCGATGAGTCGGTAAACGGGCCGGCTGACTGCGGCAGCGAGCTCAACCATTCTACGGGCCATGTAGCCCGAATCGGGTTCAACTCAAAGCGATTAGCCCACGGTCCGGCTCACTTTGACGAGCTAAATTGCTCACCTCATGCCATGCGGCCAGAATCGATTCGGCTGGTGTCCCGGCCCACGAGCCCGGCTGACTCGCTTTGAGGGCTGGCGTCTCAACTCGGGCGCTGGTCGAGGACCATCTGAATGAGAAGTCGGCTCAAATTAAGAAGAACATCGAAGAGCACAAGTAGGCGGGAGAAGTAGGTGCAAAAATGGTATTCATCAAGGACAAGAATACGCTATGTCTTGGGACCCGGGCCCAGCAAAAAAAGTATAAGCAGACCGCCGGGCGGGCGAAGACGTGCACGGGAGATCGAGACAGCCGAAGGAGGGCGGGCGATTGAAGAGGGGAGTGGGCCTCAACGGGGGTGCCCGGCTCTCCAGGATAATCAGTAGAGAAGGACCCCTCATCCTCCTCGTCTCTGGGAAGGTCAAAGTTAAAGTCCAAGCCAGAATAGGCATTATGACTAGCCTTCCTAAAAGTGACCGCGAAACCATTGATTAGAGCCTCATTTCAGTCTTCAATAACCGTTTGGTGAGGCCACGAGTTGTTGCTGATGAAGATCCCCACGCAGCCCGCGACACTCCTCATTCAGGCGTTCCACCGAGCTCACTGCCTCGTTAGCCTGTGACGAGTACTGCGTCGACCTCAGCGGCAGGCCTCGTTGATAAAGCGATAGATCTTATCACGAAGATCGATAACGATCACCTTTATGACTCTTGTAGACTGCGAAGCTCGCCTTAGGGCAGTGAAACAGTCCCTAACCTCCCCGAAGTTCATCTTGTGATTGCAACCCATCTAGCCTTCATCAAGTCGTTCTGACCCTCAAATCATCCGTGAACCTCGAAGCTCTCCTTTGGCCACTCTCGGTACATTTAGGCCTGCGTCTTCCCTACCCTCGGCGGCGGTGAAGCATTAAGTATCATTTCAAAATAGTTGAGCTTCGCCTTCCTCGGTCATACGTTGCGCGACCTCGCGGCTGACTTGCTCGGATGTGGGGGAAGCCACCCTATATAAGCCGGGCAGCTTTGGCATGGCCCTCGTTTATTTGGCCTTTACGGCGAGCCAGCGAATAATTGCCACTGCACATCCAGCATAGAATCAACATCTAATGCAAGTTCAAAACTCATCTCGAAATGGAATCAAATATGACAAGGTACGGGAACTTACGGAGGTGACCCCCTGGAGAGATAAGGCCAAAGCCTCATCAACGGGCAGTGCGGCGATAGCACAGGATCAGAATCCTTAAGAATGGGCGATATTGTACTGCAAGCGAGTTCGGCATTGTGAAGTAAAGTTCCCATCTCCGTGATTGGGGATTAGGATCTTTCCTCCTCGCCTCTTGGCCCTTAGGCGGCCTAGCCCTCTTCGTTGGCGGGTTCCAGGACGGTGTGGGCCGGCCGCCAGCGGCGGCTCAACGGCTGCTCAACGGCCCAGCTGGGGACCTTGCGCCTCAGCGACGGACAAAATAAGGTTGTGAACTCAAAGCTGTAGGAGGCCGTAACCGGTCTGGTTTATGGATGAGAGTAGGAAGATGAAGAACTGCTAACTTGAACTTTGGCCAACCATTGATCTTTCTCCCAACGAGTCGAGAAAATTTTTCGTTTTTCCACTTGGAGCTTAGAGACACCATCTCAATGGGCTGACCAGGTTCCCCCCTAGTGGGTTTGGTAGCAGAGGGCCCAACGGGAGGAACTTTCATGATGGAAGGAGGTGAAGGCCTCAGAGTAGCAGATCGAGTAGACCTCGAACTCGATGGACCAAGAACATCCGACTTGATCGACTCCGTGGGGCAGAAGGACACTCATTAACCCTTGAGCTATGGCGTTATCTTATTATGTTGAGATTAATTCGAGCTTTGAAGAAGCATGTAGATAGTCTGAATCCAGAGATACCCGATACAAGTTATAACCAAAAACAAAGCGAACACTCACGAGAAGATTCGAGGGTAGTCGAGCCACCCAGGCATGGTATCGTCCTTGTCGAGAAGGGTCATACTCCGTCTGACCGCTAACGAAGAATTAGCGTCCGCTACCCGGCCCCATGGGAGGAGGAGGTGAATCACGGAGGAGCGCGGGCAGCCTAGAAAATAAAAAGCCCTCGGATGTCTCCTTCGGGCTCGAGGTAGAAGCGAGGCTATCTTGGGGACCGCAGAGCCCCTGTCCCTAAAGAAAACCGAGTAAACTAACCAAAATACCCCTGACCATTGGGGCGCGAGTTGAAGCGGGACATACGTTGAAGTCTTTGCAAACCCCTTTTTATGAAGGGATCACGGAGGAAGCGAGCCGTTAGCCATTACCACTTCGAAGAAGCACACCATCTTTAGGCATAGGGCCACATAGAGGTCAAAGCGTCAGGGACCACACCGGACGCAAGGGAGGCTGATAGCGTCTGCGAATGGCCCCATATGAAGGACCTGACCTTGCTGGGTCCCACGGTTAAAGCATGTTGAGCAGTCGTGGTATTCGGCCCCGAGGTATTTAATCGGGTTCCACTTTCCCCTTACCCTTGTCGAGGGAAGAGGGCAGCTGCGGGGCATCTCGGTTGACTCCGGCGAGCGGTCGGAGGCGCGTAGGATCGTCGGAACCCGACAATGGTAGAAGAGTCCACCATCGTCACAGCGAGGAAGAGAGCGACCCGGACCCATGATGAAAATAAATAATGAAAATAAAATTCGACCAACCCAACCTTAACGCCTCGTCGTATCGCCCGAAAAGAGACCCGAGAAGATAAAGGCGGTGGACCCCGAGAGGAAATACGACAAAACGGACTATCTTTAAGAAAGACACCGGGAGAAAGACTACGCACAAAAGGCTCAGACAGGAAGACTAAGAGAAGGAAATTACGAACTGCGCTAAAGGCAAAGAAAAGGTTCGGAATGAGAGGCACACAAGGCGGAGGATGTGCAGGAAACAAAAAGAGGCGAAGGATTGGGAGAAATGAGTGGCGAAGAGTCATCATTATCATAAGACCAAATGATGACGACCAAACTTCTTAATCAGCCAGACGGAGACACGTGGAAGTTGCACCCGAAGCGAGACACGTTACAGCCCTTGCCGCGTCGTCATTTATGGTGAGAGACAGCCTAATAGGGTTCGAAAAATAGGCTCATAGGCTGCGAGGCCAAAAGAGACCAGCCCAGCGAAACATTTGAGGCCCATCCGCTGGAAACGAAGAGACATGCCCATTGGAGCATTTAGGCCTTTCTGCGCCAACATTCAAGCCTCCGGTGCCAACCCAGAATGAGGATCCAACGCGCTTGGCCCAAAGACCGAATATGGTAAGTCTCTCATAGGTACAGAAAATAGAATATTTCCTAATAATATATTTATTCCATAAATCAATAAATCTCACCAATAAGGAAAGACGATAATAGATCGACATCGAATCGGATCCCCGATAAGGAAGGAGATTATCGAATAAAGCTGCTCTTATATCCATTACCAAATCGATATCGATAATAACAAATATCCCATCGATGGATGATCGAATCTACATCCAAACTGGTTGACCATCTACTATAAATACAAGGCCATCCCATGGTGAAAGGTGCAGCAAAAACATGCATGTACTAAGCGATCCTAAGCGATCTCTCTTTTCTCTCGAAAGAAAGCGACTTAGGCATCGAGACGACCTGGTGAAGCCGCCGACACCCCTTCTTTCTTGTTTTTGCAGAGGAGTGACACCTTTAAAACCAGTGGCAAATTAGGTTGCAGCAGTCCTACTTATTGAGCGATCCGACATCCTCTTGCCCGACCTGATCAGTCTGGTTCCCATTGACGGCGCCCCGCACGCTCCGGCCAGTTAGGTTGAAAAAGACATCATCACATGGAAACCCTATCCAAAGTTGAAGATCAAAAGAATGGCTTATTGAGTTTGTGGTTTCATTAATTTATGAAGATAAGATCTTATGCGTGCAGATAACAATTCCCTATTTATGTGAATTTGTGGTGCGGTAAATCATCATGGCTATTTCAAGTACGATCTTGAAACTTTGTAATAATTGTATTGTTATTGAGTTTTTCCTAACACAAGAATTGCAATGTTAGTTACTACAAAAATTAATTTCAAAAATAGTTTTCACTAAAAACTTTGAGGGTGTGACAAAAGCATGGCCAAGATGTTAGTACTAGAGATCTAATGAAGAGGAGATAAGATTTCCAGAATAGTTCATTTAGATCATGATCAAGACATAAGTAATGTATTTTCCAAAACTTGTTTCTCCCATCAAGAAAATACAAGAAGCTAATGAGAAATTGCATTACCTAGTTTTTCTAATCCTCTTATCAAGTTTCTTCACGCAAACAAGTAGGTAATATCAGATGATAATTCAACATATATAGAACCCCTCGAACTTTGATTAAATGGACATTATTCCTTGCTGATGAGACATATGGTCTGTTTGGTTCCTATTTTTTAAAGTTTTTTTTTATTACTAAAAAACAAGAAAAACAAAAAAAAATTGAGAGAACATGTTTCATTCTATTTTAGATATTTTATAAATCAAATCGAAATAAATCAAAGGATCACATATAGTTGATCTCTTAACCAAAGAACTCAATTTGCAATAAATAATATCTAGAGCGTGACTTTCTAAAGCCTTTTTCAAGATCTTCAAAGCATAGTTTAAGGCAGTGAAGCTGACATAGTACGTTTGGGTTCCATGCTTTTTAAAATTATTCTCGGGAATAGTTTTCAAAAAACTCAAAGAACATCATTTCTCAAAGCTCGGTGCTTGCTCTGCTTTATAAACTTAAGATTTTTCATGCTATGCTTCTTCGTAACAAAAAAATTCTTTATTTTCCTCGCTTAACAAAAACAATGGTGAAAATGAGAACTGTTGTACCTCTAATATTCTATCCTATCATTTTTTTGAGTCAACTAAAACACTTTAATTACAATGCGAAGAACTATCCCTACCGACTCAAACCCGAGACCCACTACAATGAAAAAAGCTTTTAGTTAGCACTTTTAGCCACAACAATCGAATCTCTAACAAAAAGTAGTATACGCAGCCTATAAATATAGTTGCGGATGAAGTTAACGTGGATGGTACGCCAAAGTGTGGAGAAATCCTATGTCGCCACTTGGTATAAATCGCGCTATAGGCCTCTGTTCAACAATTCGCATAGTTTATAGTCAGGGTTCGCGGGTCGACTCGACCATGTAGATGGTTTATAGCCGCGGCTCAGGGTCGACCCTTACCACGGGATGGTTTATAATACTATTTCAGAAGCTGATCACGCCATTTATCTTGCAATGCTTACTTACATGCAAGTGCCTGGTTTTGCGTGAATCTATAGCGCAAAACATGCAATCGACGGCTAGAATTATACTGGCCACCACTACTACTAAATCAAGACACCCCAACCTGCGCAGAGAGCCTCATATACCTCAAAAAATTATTTATACACTGCTTCTACGCACAACACCGATATATAATAATTAGTTTTACATTAAATTTAATGTTATAGGAACTAGTCGCCGTAAAATGTTTGGTTTTTAACTTTGAATGTGGTATTTCAAATTACATACTTCATGGATAAATCAAAAGTTTCAGAATAAAATTAGTGGAAGTGAGAGCTACACTGGACTTGGGAAAATTTAAATCTCAGAATAAAATTTAAATCTCATAGTTTACATGCCAAAAGCCAGCTTTGGTCTTGAGATCAGCTTCAGTAACCACTCTCCCAGTATCTAGATTGGTCTTTAGTTTCAACAATGACTACCAGTGCCAACATTCAGGTCCTTTCTTGTGAAGCCACTGTAACAGAAATACCTTCTACTAATCTTTCTCTACTTTCACTTCTTCCCATTTTCCTAATCACAGACTAATGGTTAGGAATCCCTTCAATACATAAAAAGTAAATGATCAAATGAAGGAGGAAACAGAACAAGAGAAACCATCTCAACCACTGACGAAGATCATGAGAGATTCTCACTTTGTTGAAGTTCACTAGCCATCCTATTACACCCCACAACCTAGCACAGGCCAATTCACATCCTTGATCCTGAAATTTCTTTAAAAAATTAAACTAAATTACATGTACACAGGTTTCTAGAAAGCTTTTAGAAACAGAATGCACTTAAGAGTTTTGATGTAGTGACTCCTTGTATGTACTCTCGCTGAAAAGTCATAAGAGCTTCAGTCTCTGAAGAATCAATATCATCATTTCAGAGATTGGACCATTTCTACTCTCAATGAACAAGAGGGGCCTTCTGTCAAAGGCTATCGTCATCTATTTATGCCAATGTACTAATAAAATGAATTAATGTCATAGCAGACAAGTATCAAAGTAATGAAGGGAAGGATAGAGACCTATTATCATTACAACTAATTCAGATAAGCTAGTAGTCAGAGATGATTTAATAGTAATAGTCATGTTAATGTTATTATTATAATAACAGGTCACAGATTATTGGCATCCACAAAGATCATTTTTTACTACTTCTATCCATGAATATGTATAGTAAGCCAATTGAGCAGAGGCAAGTGGGAAATGAACCTTAAGTGAGAAAGTTAATACAACTCCATTTATTTATGGGAGACAGAAAGAGGAGCTGATCAGAAGTGCAATCCTAGACAAAGCATGCCTAAATCCCGAACAACACAATGCAAAGATGACGACCTTAATTTGGCCTATAAAGACAGAGAGAATGAGGAGCTGATCAGAAAAAGGGAGTGCAATCCTAGACAAAGCATGCCTAAATTCAGAACAATACTATGCAAAGATGAAGACCTTAATTTGGCCTATAAAGAGAGAGAGAATGAGGAGCTGATCGGGAGTGCAATTCTAGACAAAGCATTGCCTAAAGGCAGAACAATACTATGAAAAGATGAAGACCTCAATTTGGCCTATAAAGAGAGAGAGAATGAGGAGCTGATCAGAAAAAGGGAGTAAAATCCTAGGCAAAGCATGCCTAAAGCCAGAACAATAGAATACAAAGATGAAGACCTTAAATTCAATCACTCGTCATGAGTTTCTTTTCACCCACAAAGCCTAAACTCACATCAAATTCAATCACAAATAGATTATAGAATGATGATTCTTGTTTAAAAAAGTATTAATTGGTGAAAAAAAAAGGTCCAAGCAAGGATAAGATGGCAGCCATGAAAATCCAAAGTAATCAGAGAAGAGAGATTTGCATATACCTCTAATGGTAGCATTAACAGAGTAGCCATGTTGAAGAAGCTTCATGACAAGCCATGATGCTATGAATCCTGTACCACCTGTTGCACACACCTTCCCTTTCTCACTCTCCATTTCTGATCACTTTCTCTCTCTTCCTTTCTTCTTTCTCCTCCTGATCAGTATTTCTCTCCCCTTTTCTGTAACATGCTCTTTCTTCTTGAATCTTGATTTTTACCTCATGAGACCCCAACCAAAAAGAACATATAGAGAGATTTCTACTCCAACAATTTTACTTCACGGCATGGCCAATTATATCACCTCTCTTCTCGCCAACATAACATTGTTTGATCTATTCAAACTACCTAAGCCCGTCAGGCTGTAAAAAGTTGGTCCAAGAGTGACAGGCATAGCTTTTGAATCAACAAATAAAAACTGAAACTAATGCAATTTCACTGTGGCTTAGATCGGTCCAGAAGTAAGTTTTAAGAAATCATATGCAGAGAAATGTAGGAATATATCAGTTCAATTTATCTTACCTGAAACCTAGGGGATTGGTGAAGGGATAATAAAGATCCAGGAGAATGAATTGCTTTTCTGCCCCTTTTTTTCATGAATAACCTTCTTGGAATGTCTGTTGGTTTTTGTTCATGTTTGATTTGAAACTCATTTTTCTCAGCTAGAGATTTGTCTCGACCATCAGTTGAAACTGAAGAAACTAGTGCAGATATGTAGATTGTGGAAGAGTCTTGATGAAGATGTGTAAATTGAGGCAAAACTCCCATTGAACCAGAAAGGTGCAAAATATTTACTATAAATCATAAAGCATTACAGCTCAAGTCTAGGTAATTGAATTAATGGGCTGCTTTCAAACAAGCAGGATGAAAGGGATAAGGTCATACCAAATTCAGCAGCTTTTTGGAACTTCTCTCTCATAATTCGGACAAATTTGAACAAACCATTTGTTCTATTCAAGTCATGGATTAACTCTTTGATGTCATTTAGGTGTGAATTGCAATCCAGCACTAAGGATTATGAAGATGAAAAAAGAATGGTCAAAATGCATGTGCATAAATGATGTAGTCATGAAATAAATAAAGGAATATATTACTTACAGGTGTAAGTATCATTTGCATGGTGGATGGTGAAAGAATACTTCCCATTTGTGGTTTTCGGGTTGATGTTAGCGAATATGAATTTAACTCCTAGAGAAAAACAGAAATCTATGAGAACTGACATATAACAAAAAACAAATACATATTCCACAAATGAGAACATTTTAATTACCATGTCCACCTTCAATTTGAAAGCCAAGGACCTCATTGTACTAACCAATGGCCTTTTGGCTTTTGACATACCAAGGAAAATTTGCGGCACAAATCAAGTAGTAAACTAAGATAAACTTAGCACTAAAAATGATGCAAATAAAAAAAATTCATAGCATATATAAAAGTAAAAAGGAAAAAAAAAACTTGGGCTGTATTTGAACTTGAACTTTGACAGCCTCAAAAGGGCAGAGAGCTACATCAGCAAATACTTGAGCCGACGCACTGTTGACAAATAATATGACACTCCTGTTTTGATCTCCCAATATATCTGAGTAAACCCTCTTAAAGTTCATAAAGACTAAATTTGAAGCCCTTAAAGAATGAGAATAAAAAAATTGCTGGGAATAAATCAGAGGCAAATTGCTGGGAAAATGGTCAAGGAAATTGAGAGGTACGCTGAAACTATCAGAAACATTGTGCTTTTTTATTTTTTGGTACTTTTTCTTTCTTGATCTGGTGATGTATTGAAGCAGTTGATGACAAACTATAGGGTCCTCAAGAATAAAGGAGTATATATGCTGGTAAATGCACCTTATCCCTTATGCCTCCCCACACAAGACAATGTTTAATGTTTGCTATGTAACAAAAATGACACAACTGTTTCTGTTTTTGAAAGTGGCAAAAATGTAATGACACAGAAAATACGCTCGTGGTGTGAATCAATCAAGATCAAATCATCCAGTCAAAAATATTAGTTGAATTCTACCGATAAAAGAAAACAATTTCGAGGGCATGTTTGTTTACAGAGAAAAAAAGAGAACACAAAATTTTGATAATACTATATTCTTTGTGTTTCTAAAAAACTGTTCTCAATAACAATTTTAAAAAACAGAAATCAAAAACAACCCAACCTCCTTGTCAGGACCAACGATTTGA
This sequence comes from Tetrastigma voinierianum, assembly GCA_016808115.1. NCBI lineage: Eukaryota > Viridiplantae > Streptophyta > Magnoliopsida > Vitales > Vitaceae > Tetrastigma > Tetrastigma voinierianum. The sequence goes on from JAEQBH010000310.1 coordinate 1,452,238, forward strand.
GGAGTCGAGACGGGAGATTGTTTCCGGAGGAATCCTTTTCATCTGGATCCACCATGATCAATCCCTTCAAAATCAACGGATCAACAATATTAAAGGAGATCGTCCTAATGCTATCATGACAATATAGGATACTGTCTCCAGCCCTACCGCACAGAAATAAATCATTAATACACGTACATTTCAATAATTCCGCTTACCCAGCTAAAAGAAACAAAATTTGGCCAAAGTTTTATAGACATCAATTTTTTGTTTTTTTCCCACTATGAACAGACCAGTCAGTTTACGAGACAATTCCACTCAAGATTAAGAAATCAAACCCCTAAAATCCCTGCTTGGTTGCCAGGAAAGGAAATTCACTGTTTGGTTTTCAGAAAAAGAAAAAAAAAAGGAAACAAATAAAGAAATATGCAATCATTTAGAATGCCAAAGAATGCATTTTGTTTGCAAAGAATGCGTTCGAAGCTATAAAATCCAGATTCAGCAAACCCATTGGCACCCAGAGATTCCACGAGATATGGTGGGAAAAAGCCAAATCAAGTTCAGTTTGGTCACCGAGAAAATGCTGTTGAAACGGCTACATCAGTTAATGCAATAAAATGGAACCTGCTTGACACAAAGGAAGCACTACTAATGGTTGGTCAGGTCAATGGTCAACCAAGATTTCAGCCTCGAACCTCGAGCTCACCCGGCTCAGTATACACACAAAGATTATGCACATAACCAAGACGCGTTGCCAGGCCCTCTCATTAAATCAAAGGCTCTCTTTTCACTAAATACACCTACAGCAGTTGTGATATATACTTCGCACCCTCGTTCTATCCCATGACACATGCCTTTTCACAAACTTGGAAAGCTCATACCATTTCGCCATGACAAGCCGAGACAATTTCTAATTCACTCCTTAATTGCTTTCAAAGAACTCAATACATAATCTTCATCTTCTCACAGAGAACACATTCCCAGTGCGTATTCACTACAAAGAGCCAGTAACCCATTTTAATTTTAAATTAACGATACCTAATTTATTATGCCAAACCATTTTTTTCCAACAACTCTACACGAATTTAAATCGATTGGAAAAGTAACGCAAACGATACGACACTAAGAGAGAGTCTGGCCAATTTTTCTCATATATTTAAGGTACTATTTCAACCCCTTCTTATAAAAATGCTACTCGGGTATCATCGACACCGAACATGTCAATTTCGACTGCTCAATCATTCGTGTAAACCAAAGACAATAGCATCTTTTTGCTACACATAATCTTCCGACACATTGGTTCTCACGACGTGTCTATTTCGCCCCGAACAATTTCGTTTCATGAAGGTTCTAAAAAATTTAAATTTTTATCATTTTCACATAACCGGCCCGGGGCCTTCACTCACATGCGTGACTTCTATGGAAGGTATTCCCCGCTATACCACTCTGCCTTTAACAAAGATATGCTAATCATTAAAAGCGCAGCTTACCTCTATTCAACGCCAGAGTATCACTATTCCGATCATGTAAACGAAAGGTGAGATTTGCTCTCCGTAGTTGATCTTCAATGAGTCACAATAAAATTCGAATAGTCTTTCAACCTAGACCGGGATCTAACAATAAGTTAGTTGCCACATACGACTCTTTAGCCAGATAGTTTTAAACCCATTCCCTCGATTATTTACTTATCGCTTCCTCCGTCAAACTCGTTAATCCGATCCACGTTCTTTTCGACCTTTATGTATTCAATGGTCATAATAACATTAGAGAGAAGTCAGTTTTACGGTATTATGTCTTCGACGAATATGAGATCATTGCTATATATATGACTCAGGCTCTTCCAATTCCCCGATCGGGACTATCGTGAATGAATCGCAGATAGCGTGCATGTCAGGCCACATTAGAATATCTTCTAAGAAATGACGAAGCCACTCTGCTTCTCCGCCAGCTTTATCTAGTGCAATAAACTCAAATTCCATCGCGGATCTAGCAACGCACGCTGCTTTAGAAGATTTCCAAGACACCGCCCACCACCAAGTGTAAACAGATAGCCACTGTGAATTCTCGAGTCTTCGTGCCTAATATCCACCGCATCACAGTCAATATCCTTCAAGTATCACTGGATATTTCAATCCATAGTTTCGGGGTGTATTTCAAATACCTCAAAACTCTAACTATTGCCTTCCAAATGGTCCGACCGATTACTTATGTATCTACTCAATTTGTTTACGTAGTTATGTCTCTGACGCATAATTCACACGCACATTAGCTTCCAATTACTGCGTATTATTCACAGGATATGCTTTTGCCATTATTTGATAAATGTAGATTTACATCTACAGTGTTCTCGCTGGATCGCTATCCTCTTGTTTAAATTTTTTTGAGAATTTTCTCAATGTAATGTGATTGAGATAATATTAAATTCATCTGATGTTTTGTAGATCTTTATCCCAAAGATAAATACCAAGAATGCCTAAGTCTTTCATGTTAAACTTATCATTAAGATTTTCGCAGTTTTAATGACTTCCACACAGTACCCATAACGAGTACATCATCAACATGCAGACAAATAACGACGTAATCTAATGCCTCTGTTCTCGACATATACACATTTGTCTCACTGTTGATTTCAACCCATTTCACTATCATTACAATCAAGCCAAATTTCATGCCATCGCTTTAGTGCTTCTCATGAACTGATAAAGGGATTTAACAAACTGATAAACTTTCTTCGACTGACTAATAAACCCTTCTACCATGTATATTTCTTCATCCAAGTCGCCATTTAAGAAAAGTTCTCGCCTTTACATCCATTTGATCTCAAGATCGTGTATAATGCGAATAGCTATTAACATTCGAATGGATGATATTCTTTGTAATCGTGAATAGTATCAAAATAGTCTAGTTTCTTTGCTTCAGAACCTTGATAAACTGGGCCACCTTATATTTATCAATAATGCATCCATCTGCTGCTCATTTTCTTCTCTCATCCATTTATATCCTGAGGTTTCAACCGGTGGAAGATCCACTAGTTCCACGCATACACTGCAGAAATGGATTCTACTTCATCGCTTATAAATTTCTTTCCAATATGGAGCTTCAGGGCTCAACATTGCTTCTTTAAAGCTTTGAGGCTCATCTTCTAACAAATACGTTAGAAAATCTGGACCAAAATATTTTGATGTTCTAGTTCTTGTGCTGCGTCTAGGTTCATCATCATCTGCTGGCTGGGCCTCACTACACTACTTATTGCAAGATCATGGAGTTCTTTATCAATTCGACCCCTGTGTGGATTTGTAAGGAAATACTTTTTCAAAGAAAGATGCATTCCTTGACTCGATAATAGTATTGACATGCATATCAAGAATTTCCGATGATGAATCGTAAAGCGATAGCACTACTAGTCAGGTGCATATCCAATTTAAAACACAATCAACCGTTTTCATTCCGTTTAACCTTTTGTGGTATAGGTATCGCTTTACTTTAGCCAAACACCCCCACACTTTGGCATTGTAAGGTAGTTAGCCTTCAATCTTTCCACAACTCCATATTGGGATTGGTCGATTTGTTTCTGGAGGGGAGATTCTATTGAGAATATACTCATGGAAAGAATCGCTTTCCCCTACAAATTCGAGGTAGTCCGTAAATTAATAGTAATACATCTCATCATTCCCATTCAAGTCTGCTCTACGCTCAACAAACCCATTTTGGTCGAGGTGAATAAAAAGAGGCTCGTGTATTATACCATGTCAGGAACAAAATCACCAAAGGCACTCATTCACCACCTCTATCACTTCTTATCACCTTGATTTTCTATCAAGTCAAGTTCTCCACTTCATTCTCGAAATGTTTAAACATTTCCAATGCCCTATATCTTTACTTCTTAATAAGTAAACATAATAAAGATCCTCGTGCAATCATCAATTAATGTAAGAAAATATTTCTACCACCTTAGTTTGAATAAATTTCATATCACGATATCTGAATGTATTAATTTAGGTTCACTACTTTTCGATTGATTGAAAAATAAGTTCTCGCAAGTTTAGATTCCACACAAACTCACATTTATGATTTCAGATCTATTTTAAATTTAGCAGACATTCCATTTTAATTAATCTACACAATGCATTATAATTAATATGTCCTAGTCTACCATGCCACATTCAAGACTCAAGCTATTATAAGCAAAAGACGTGTTCTTGTTAGTAGTATCTTTAATGGGAGGTACAATGGTCATTACATTCATTTGAAGAGCCCATTACTCGCTTAATTCCCTTGGCCCATACATCCCATTTTTAGAGGATGTGAAGTTGTCTGAGACAAACACCAACTTGAAGCCCTTCTTACTCAACAATGATCCAAAAACTAGATTCTTTCACCCTCTCGGCACATGCAAACATCATCGAGTAAGTTCCTCGGGCCTGATGTCAGACTTTGACACTGCCTTCCCTCGCCTTCAACCTGAAGAGAGAAGTCGCCCATAAAGAGTCGTTTCCATTATCCGTGTTATGATATGATGAGCAACATCTTCGTCTCGAGCAAACACGAGTGTTCTCAGGTCCACCCACCATTCCTCGGGTATCATACCAATGAAGTTCACCTTCCATGAGACTGCAACTAAGAAGTTCCGCGTCCGAGACATCGTCTAAAAGCGCCATCCACTTCAGCCACATCGCTCGGGAGGGCGCTTTCTTCTTCGGGATTCCTCGTCCTGCGACTATGATAGCGCCCCAAGACGGCATGCCCTCATTGGCCGCAATACATGACTCTCGCTGAGCTTTTCACAGACTCGCTGGGACCATTGCCATTGTGCTTCCCTCTTCATATTATGGGAGGTCTCGCCTGCTCCACAATAACATCGCCTTGATTCCATGATGGCCTCACGCCTTCTTTCGCATGCACTATTGCCTTCCCTCTATTCTCAGCCTTACTATCAAGTCTTCAAGTCTTATTTCCTTTCGCTTATGCTTTATGTAATTCTTGAATTCTTTCCATAGGGGTGGAAATTTTTCAATAATTGCAGCCACTTGGAAGGATTCACTAAGAGACATCCCTTCTGCATGTATGTCATGTAAAATCACTCTGTAGATCTTTAACTCGCGATTTCAGCCTGAATCAAGCATCTTGTAGTCTAGAATTTTCCCACTACAAACTTCTCGAGCCTCAGATCCGCCTCAGAGATTTTGTCCAAGGATTCCCACATTTCAGTATCAAGGCGCAATACACATTATACAAGCAGGTCATTCCAGTCACATTCAGAGGTAGTTATATACACAAGAATCGCATGTTTCCATGCTTCCACAATGGCAACCACTCATGACATCGCCATTTCCCTTAAAATGCTGGAGCATCCTCTCGGGCTGAAACGGCCAAATTTAAAGTGGTCAAGAATCAAAGATCTTTATTGCCACCTCTCAATCATTCCATTAAACTTTTCCGCTTCTCTCCATGACTCACTATCACGCCATAATAAAGCGCTGAGGAGGCAATTCACAAAGCAGGAGGGAATCATTAGCCACATCGTTTCAGAGAAATGTAATATTCAATAAAACAATATTAAATCAAAATGTTGTACTAGAAGTTCTATGCACTTCGCATAAAACCGTAATAAAACTTAATCGTTTATGGGCCAGTTCTCGTATTTCGCATTCGTAGTTCTCTCGATTTTTCCAACTCGTTTCTTTTTTTCGAACAGAAGGCGTAATCGAGAGATTCAACCGATATATATATATATATATATATATATATATATATATATATATATATATATATATATATATATATATATATATATATATATATATAAAACAATAAATCAGTTTTAAGATTGTTGAAACGAAGAGTCAAGATGACAATTAGAACTAAATATCAACTGAACTAGAATGCAATAAAATGGAACTCATTACAGAAATCGAACCGATAAAGTCTTCAGGTTGGACATACTTCAAGACAATTTATCGTCAAGAAGTATGTTTCGCTGGAAGTTCTGCAAGAATACGCCTCCAAAGATAAAATGATCTCCCAACGCAAAGCGAAGACTACCGTCGGTCATCAAGCCGAACCAAAAGATTGTGCGTAACCTCTCGCTTTAAAATGATAGGAAAAAAAGAAATTCAATTCTAAATGCTCGATCGTGTGGCCCTATTTATACTCGCTTCATGATTGTTGCATACCATGACGCCAGCTCAGTCGCGCCTCGTTTCGTTCATGGCGCATGCACGCCGCGCCTGTGAGAAGAAGGCCCATTCATTCAAATTCCAAAACGATGCAGCCACAGACTCCCAATGGTAACTCTACGCCACGCAAACGGTATTTAGGCCTGGAGGTAAAAAACTTAAGGATACGTGATACACAACCAAACTCGAACCTGAACTAGTGTTGGGTGGGCTGGGCGGCACAAGACGATGCGGTGGTGAACCAAGCACATGCTAGTCCCCTTCCACACAAAATCGCAGGTTCTCGACCCAAACCCAACAACAAGGTAGGTGTATATATACTTTAAAGTCTTGTCTCATCTTATGTGGGACATGTTTTTTCACAAGCTTAAAGCTTTTGTTACCATTTTCAAGTATGATGTTCGAGGTAATTTCTAATTCAATTCCTTAATGGTTTTGAGCAACTCACAGACCATCTCCTCATGGAGAAGAACACATTTCCATGTGGACCCACTATAAAGAGTTTGTGGGACCCATTTTAATTTTAGCTCAAAGATAGCTAATTTATTATGCTCAAACCCATTTTTTCCAACAAATGCAGAAAAAAGGAATTCTTGATTGATAATTCTTTGAAAAACGGGAAGCATGAGCATTCTTGTGGTGAATGAAACAGAAAGTGAGAGAGACTACCAGAGCTGTATGACTCAGCAGTTTCATGGTGGAGAGACGGAAGAACCGAGAATGGAGACGATGCACGATGGTCCGATCTTTTCCAGACCACTCTTCATCCCCGCACTCACTGCATCCACGCCAACCGGCAGCGCCCCTATTTCACCCCTCTCTTCTCACCTGCTGATGGTTTTCTCCATTTCTCTCCCCAAAGCTACGAAGATAATAAAAGCAACAAAAATTAGGGCTTCAATGAACTTTCAAAGATCTGTAAGGATGAAGAGAAAATTTTAGAAAAAATAAGCCCCAAATGAAGACTGTGAGACAAAGGGAAAGAATTAAAAATTTTCGGGTCGCTGCCTTAAGATGAACATGTACATTGGGAGGTCTATGGTAAAGGAATAAAAATATCGTGGTCCAAACATTCTTTCATTTCATTTATATGGATTATACCTTATTCAGATAAATACCTCGACGATTCTACTAAGTAATACATAGAGTCCACACATATCTGAGTTGGTACAGAAATGGTATCTCCAATGGCTGGAGATAAGAGATTTATATGAGAAAACATAAATAAGCGAGCCTCCTCTCATCAGCCCGGGCCGTAGTGAAGGTGATCGAGAGGTCAGTTCACCCTCACCTCGAAGATGGGTAATATGTTCATAAATGTTGCTCCAATTTGACCTAGTCAAGTAGCAATTCCAGTCACAGGCAGAGAACAAGACAAACAGTTTAGCGCACTGTTTGATTCTTCTCCACCAAGCACAGAAGTTTAAGAATAGCTATAGGTTGATGGCTACCTAAGGAAACTCCGATCGACAGACAAGTGTTTTTATTTCAGAATTTTAACAATCTCGCCAAAATTTTGTTGATATAACCTATTTTTTGTCAGAGTGACCATTCCATCTCTATGTCCCGCCTATTTAAATGTTAAACGCTTTGAACCACATGAACTCCGCTTATCCAAATACATATTCGACTTCCTGTAATTTGAATTATATTTGGTAACCATAGTACAATTCTCCTAACATGGGATAATAGTATAGTTATAAATAATATTCAGCACATCTAAAGAGGTTTATGAGATTCCCATCAAACTTCCAAAGTCACATCCTCCATTAAAATAAATCGATTTCAAACCACCAAAGGAACTGATTTTAAAACATCAATGTTGATCAAATCCATAACCTCGATTGGTTTTTGGAAAAAAAAAACAAACAAACAAAGAAAATCATTAGGAGAGCAACCATCAATGTTGTAACAAAAAATATAAAACAAAAAATCAATAGCATATAAACTTGAAGAAATCAACCTACCCTTCTATTAGAACAAGAACACAACAATGGGAATCTCAACAACTTGGGAACCTCAGAAGTGTTGCCTGTTAGTCAAGCACCAATATGGAGTTAATACTCATAATTCTGTAAAATTTTTAACTATAACAATAATGGTAAAAAAAAAAAAAAAAAAAAAAGTATAAGACATTACAGTTGAATTTATGTTTAGAACTATATTTTAAAAATGTTTATATTAAAAATGATTTCTTGACTTTTAAAATTTAATTAAATACAATTCGCTTTTATACAACATTTCGTGAAAATATGAGTCTCTAAGTTTCTCCATAATAAAACTAAATTACATCGAAAATATCTAAACACATAATTAAGAGTTCCATCTAAACACTTATAAGGTTATTTTATGTCATGTTAGTCTACAAATTCTTATTGTTTAGTCATGATATTCATAGAATGTGTCTCAAATTTTAATTGTATTTATTCATTTTCAGAAGAATATCAGATAGATAATTCTTAGTTGTTATATTATTTTAATACTATGTTTCCATATAGAATAAAGAAAGTTGTTAGGAATATCCTTATAAATATTTTAGGTCATGAAGAGAAAAAATTATGAGAGAGATGAACTTGTAAAGTCTATCTGATATATGGAGAGATATAATGATTTGATGATTGAGAGTTTTGTAAGGTATTTTCTCAGACATCCTAAGGTTTTGTTATTTGCGATTTTTCTAGCCAAGCAAGAATACATCATAATTTTAATCTTGTTTCTTTGTATTTTCAAGAATAGTAGAAAGATTATCTTATCCGTGGATAAGAGCACTGGGCCGAACCACGTACGCTTTACGTGCTAATTTATTTAATATCTCAGGTCTTGAATTCATACTCTCATACATCAAAGATTCCGCGATTCATAACAATATTTGAACATGTTTTCGATTTTGTAAAATAAAAAAAAAGAAATGGAGTATACAATATAAAAAATCAATAGTGATTGAACAAAAGTAAGAAGACCTGAATGTCAAGCAGCGTAATGAGTAGCCACCAATGTAGTCCCCAAATGTTCGTAGTCCCATTAGTCAGGCTAGTGGTTATATTCATGTGCCAGGTTTCCCCACGCTCTCCATTTTTATCTATGAATTTATAATCACGTTTGAGTGATAAGATTCCATACCTTCCCTGAAAAACATATCTACAGATCAATGTTTTTTCATGAACAATATTGGCAAAGATAAATAGAGATAATTTAATTGTATTTATTAATCGATTTTCATCTGATTGTTGGGTAATATGACAAATACAATGCAATGAAATATAAAATGAAGAAGGAGAGGAAGAAAATAAAACTGAAGTAAAAGACAAATGTAGACTAAGTCTTATGCAGTCACAATCTCCTTAAAGCAAATTCGTCTCGTCCAACTGGTATTTGAGAATTCTATGACGTTTGCTTACTAGGATACGACGGTCTTCAAGTGACAACACCAACACCTTGGCACTCACCCCTCCAAACTGAAAAATATATGTATCTTTACCACAGACGCTGTCATGGGAAATTTTCCTATTCTTCAAAGAGAGTTAAAACTCTCTTTATATAAAATAAAAGGAGATGCGGATGGACAAACATTGAATTGTTGACCAATGGTTTCAAGTTAACGGAAGAAATGAAATCATAGCCCATAAAAGGAATTGAAAATAATTTAAATCCATAATTTCAAAGGTTTAAAGGATTTAAAAAGGTATTTTAAATCAACTGTTTCGTACCAGGGTTTAAGAACATAGTAAATTTCATACAAACATATATGGAAATTCCAAATTGATATCAATTTTAGAGGTTATAGGCCCCCAAGAATTCTACTATAGTTAACAAATGCAACAATAACACCAAAATGTAAGCTATGCTTACATCCCCCTCTATGGATAATGAAAACTAGTTTTTTTATATCAGTTCAACACATCATTTATCACAAACTATCGCTCTTCTACCATAAACAAAACCCTACATATGAAAAATGATAAAGTGACTACTAGTAATAGTAAGCAAACTAATTCTCATTTTTCATGTTGGTGCAAAATTGTTTGTCTCTACTCTTAGATAGTAAGGTTTGGTTAATGTGTAAAGACAAGAGTTAAAAAAACGCAAGAAAAATTATTTTCTTATATTTCTCATTGCCTAATAAAAAATCTCGAATAAAATCAAATGCAAATAAAATTATTTAAAACTTTATATATAGAGTCTTGAATTATTTAATCTTTATATCGATGAGTTAAAAAAAGAGCTTGAAGTAAATAAAATAAAATTAATATCCCGTGGTTTAGTTTATTTAATTTTCTTTTGTTTTTCTTCTTCCTTTTACTTTTCTTCTATATATTCTTTCCATTCCATTTTACCTCAAATTTTCTAAGAGAGTTATAAACATATGTGCTTAGTTTTTCAATTAAAGGAAAATTTTCATGCTCCTTCATTTTCATACCAATCTTATTAGTGTCTCTAAATTTTGTACTTACACACTGCATCTTCTTTAAATTTCATTCTCGATTTTTCCTCATAATGACCAAGATAGAAGAAGTTCACTCACCATCTTTAAATGGCTTGTACAAGTTTCCTACACAACCTATCATACCTCTACAAATTTCTCTTCTTCATTTCTAAATACAAGTCTCTTGTGGTCTTTTTTTAGTAACAAGGCTAAACTTTGCATTCAAAAGAGATAGGCTGGACTGTGGTCGCAACAGCCCCACTGAATTTTTTTTTGAAAAAATCTTTGCATCAATGTTTTAACCTCTTCACCAAAGCACATGCAATGGTGCTACCATTACTCTTTCTATATAATGGTCGATTTGTCTACTCAATGTTTTAAAATGCATTTCTTAATGGCAATCCGGAAGAATAAGTATGGATGAGGCAATCTTAGGTTTGTCTAAAAAGAAATACTTTCTCATGTATTCAACTCAACAAAAATATTATATGGTCTTAAATAGGCCTCCCGTGCATGGTCCACTATACTTAGAAATGCTCTTCTCAATTAATCAAGGCTTTGGCCATCTGGGTCAGTAATTTAGATGTTTCTTCATCCCGCTTTACTATGGAGTTCTTTTGCTCTCCCATACGTATGTCGATGATAATAATAACTATATTAAATACTTCATCCTGTGTTTTTCAGCCATATCTCATCTCAACTCCTCATTCACTTACGAACCCGGATATCTAAATCATTTTCGATCGAAGTTCTTCACATTAATATTACATTACATCTAAACTAAAGTATATCAAGACCTTCTAACTCATCGACATGTCATTCTAAACCCAAACATACAATCATCTAGTTGGTGGAAAACTTTATCTTTAAAATTTCTAAGTGGTACCAATTTACGGATGTCACATAATGCATTATCATCAAAGCCCAATACATAATTCTCTACAGATATAGTGATACAACCCAACCCATTTTGTCAACACCTCACCCGCCTAGCACCAAATCCAATCAAGAGCGTGTACTCAAACACGCGGGACCCAAGCGAACCAGATGATGATAAGAGCCCACAAGGCCCAACACGCGACAGGAACCCTCCCAAATGGTCAAGTAAGACAAATGTCATTTCTAACTAGTCAGATCGCCATTTATTTGCTTTATCGTGGGAAGAGAATCTTGTCAGAATCAACTCCAATGGAGGGTGTGAGCACCCTCCTCGTCTTTCACTCGTGAGATTGATTACTTGAATTCCTGTAGGAATTATTCATGAAATCAGAAGTTGTTTTCTTCTTTTACTTTTCTTTTCTTTCTTCCTCCAGGAGTTAAGATCACTGAAGGGTGTTTATTCACCACTTCGTATCAGAAGCAGCGATCGATCAAGTGTGCTTTCAATGACCTATCTATGGAAGATTTCAACCTCCTCCCCACCATCAAAGCTCTGCAAAACAAGGTGGATAGCCAAACAATGTCCTATCACCTGGCGTTGCAACAATACATGGCCACCGTGGACTCCCGTTTGGAAGACCTTCGTTCCCGCATTAAGGGATCTATCGTGATATTTGTAATCATAGACTTCTGTCATCATCAACCTACGATTCCATGATGGGTGGTTCTAAATACCGCTTTGCCACTATATGAAGTTCCTGCTCGACTTCGATATGATCCCTACTACTGGGTGTTTCAGATCGGCGAAATTTCATTTCACGGAACCCACGAACCTTCGTTTTCAGATCGTGGTCTTTCCATATGTAGGGTCGCGCCGCCGGCTGGGTATAAATGGATGAAAAGCTAATAATATGTTCACTACTTCAGCTCGGGTCAACCTCAAAAATCGTCAGCTCTCTTTCAAGATTATCAAGGTGCTTTCATTCAAACTCATCCATTCCCTTCTCTATTGTCGAATTTCAACTGACTTGAGCACTTAATGAATCAAGGTGACCTTATATCCAATCACCACATGATCCTTCTTCATTACGGTTCAAACTGTAGATCTCGTCTAGAACTCTATTTTCTCACAGAACTACACTACGCAGGAATTTGCTATGGCTTCATGTTTTCTCTAAAAGCCCGCGTGCAAATGAAGCACGCTAAGACCACCGAAGTTATCCCTCTCCATCTCCCAAACCATGGTCCCATGGGTCTTCCAAACCACCAATCTTAGTACCCACAAACCCCATTGCCAAGCCCTTCTCGGTCACACACAAAGACTCACCCAACTTAAGGCACTACCCCATTACTCCACTCTCTCTATGTTATCTTTCCCTCCCTTATCTATGAAAGCAATTTCTTTCCACGTTTCGGAGAAGCGTGAGAAAGGGCTCGCTTAAGTAATTGTGACCAGAAGTGGTCCCCTTCACACCATGGCATAGCAAGTTCTTGCTTCTTTTGGGTATTGAGGATGAGGATACTCTACTCACAGAGGAGATTATAGCCACGACACCCGAGGAAGAATTAGTAACAGGGGATATCTCTAGTTTGTCTAATTATATGCACTCGTAACCTTTAATCCATATAAGTATCTTTGCTTATTAGGAACGATACAATAACTAGAATCTTCGCGTTTATCAATGGCACGCCTCTATAACTTCATCAAACCAACCTCAGTGCTACTAACTACTCTCTAAAATTGCTCCTTCCTTCCAGAGAGATTGGGCAATGGTGACTCTCAAGGTGTCACTTGGTCGTTCTGTGTACCTTTCGAATATAGGTCACTTTTCTGCTGATCTCAGATATTAACAGGTTCAATAGGACCCGATGTTATTCTCGGGATTCAATGGCTCCAATGGGGCTAGTGGGAAGGTGTCCCATGATTATGCTGCCCTTACCATGGAGTTTTGTTAGCATGGTGACCAAATTCAACTCCAAGGAGATATACTCCCAAGTTCCAAGAAAATTACACTCCTCCAATTCTAGGCTCTTCTCCACTAAGATATGGGCACAGTTTATTCGAGATACATACATTACCTAGAAGCACAAAATCCACCCCCATCATGCTAGAGCTTTACAATGACGCCTTTCCATTGGGACTCTGCTGCTCGTTTTAAGTGCTATATCGCTGAGAACTTGTTTCAGCCCCCTCATTCACCCTCTCACCTCAATCGTGATCGATCATAGAATCAATCACGCTAAACACTAAACCGCTGAACGCGGCAACCTCATCGTTACCCATATTTCCAAAGAGCGAGACAAAGAGGCTTGGCTTCAAGAGATACTAGGAACAGGCATTATTCGCCCAGCAAAGTCCTTTCATCACCTGCACTCTTAAGAAAAAGAAAAAAAATGGTTTTATCGGCTAAGGCCGACCATTCCAGCTTCAACGCAGCCTACACCATGATAAATCTCCTATCCCCACCATTGATGAACCATCGATAAACTCGGGGATGCGCTACGCTTACACTAAATCGGATCTACGGGCAAGCTATCATCAACCGCCTCCATCATCTGGGACATCTACAAGATCGTATTTCAAACCTACGAGATTTCCGCCATTATGAGTTCCTCAGGATGCCTCTCGTCTCTCTAGCCATCTACCTTTCAACCAACAATGAACCGATTGTTTGCCCCTTCTTTGAAAGTTTGTAATTGTTTTTTTTTTTTATGATATACTCATTTATAGTGCTAACCTTATTGATCATGCTACTCATTTACATCAGATTTTGGCGGGCCTACAAGTTACCATTTCTTCATCAAGTTATCTAAATTGCTTAAGGATAGGCTCACTTAGTTACTCCAACAGTGCGTTTCTATCCTTCCAAGATAGAGTGGAGCACTGGCCATAACCTCTGATGCCAAAGCAACTTTAAGGCTTCCTTGGTTTACTTCGATATACACGTTTATTCTGGATATGCAAATCTATCAAGCTCCTCTCAGAAACTCGTGTAAATTTAATTTTTTCTAAAAAAAATGGCAAAACAATAAATTGCGCTTATGGGTGACAGTTGCAAACCCGAAAAATTTTTTATCCTAGATTTACCTAAACTGACCTCATTATCGATTCGCCTCGGGCGAAATCTAGTAACCGCATCGAATTTCATCGAATTTAAGATACCCCATTTTTCACGATTTTCGAGTTGCCGAAGGTCAGCGTAACCTCAAAATAGATTTTGGAGTAACAATCTCAAAAGTGAAAATAATTTAAGTAAAGTCATTTAAAATAATTTGAAATCGAACCAGATCTAAATAAATCGCTTCGAGGCGCAAAACTAATCTCTAAGTAGCGTCGGGGACACAGGGGCGCAGACGCGAGCCACTACTCTAAACTTAAGTGAGAGGCTTGGGACAAGAGGTCCCATTTTTCATTTCTTGCTAGAGAAGAAAATACGTGAGAGAGAGAAAAGAGAGAAAGAGGGGAGGAGGAGAGAAATCCAACCTTTTTTCCATGATCCACGGAGTTCCGTCGATCAGAATTCGTCAAGCCAATAACCAAAGTTCATCGTCTCGACGAGGGCTACCCGTGGATACCAAAAACAAAGGATTTCACTGAAGATCCGGTTAGCGAGATTCGGGGGAAATCGGATTTCGGGGCTTAGGAAGTGTTCCTCGAGACCTCCTTCGATTCTACTACGCCCAAGAGGTAGTAGGATTCTTTCTACCTGCTTATTCCTACTTTGTGGACCAATTTCTACCATGGACCGCTGCTGGATTTTCACGCTAAGGGTTGTCTGCATGGGTTAAAACGACTTTAATTACCGCTTTCGCGGTCCGCTTGTGGCCAAGATGCTGACATTTCCAGGGTCACAGGTAATATGTCCAAAAGTGTTTAGTGGACTATTCGATTAAAAAAGAATCATCCGAATCGTTAATCGAGCCCTAAGGGGGTTGTTTCCGCCTGTTTTAAAACGACTTTGTAATTTTTGTTTTACTATCCGCTTCAGGATCGCTTTTGTGTGTTGATTTGTGATTTGCGTATATGTCCCAAAAAAGTATTTAGTGACTGTTTCAGGATGCTAAAAATAATTATCCGAATCGATAATCGATGCCCTGCGGGTCGTTGCCTATTTTAAAACGCACTTAAATGTCGCTTATGGGTCTGCTGGGGCCTAAGGCTTGTATGAATTGTGTGTAATATGTCTCAAAAGTGTTTGTGAGGCTATTCGATTAAAATATTAATCCAACCGCAAGGCCACTAATCGGATCGTGGCTCGTTTAAAGGCTTGTTTTACCCGATTTCATCGCTAGTTTAAGAGTCGATTCATTACTTCAGGTGGGTTGTTTGGGACAGAGCTACAATTAACCTAGAGGGTTAAAGTGGTTGTTACTTGATTTGATTGATTGTTGTTGATGAATGTTAATATATGTGTGCTTATATATTGACATTGAGATGAATGTTGTGATGGAAATTATATGCATGTAATATAATTGTCCATGATGCATGGTTAAATGCATGAGATAAATTGTCCATATGAAATTCATCACATATGTGGCATGACATAGACATGCAATGGTGCATCACGGGAAACATCTCATTACATGGGTGTGAGTGCATGATTAAAATTAATCACCTCACTACGGGTCGGGTGGAGCTGGTTTCAGATCGCTGGGCGGCCCAACAGAGTCACACTATGGAATAAAATGATAAAACTCAAGGTTTCAGAATAAAGAAAAGCAATTGGGATAATTTCAGAAAGACCCACCGTCTCGATAATTCCTGAGTCCAAAAGTGTCGGAAGGCGTATGAGCCCTGCATGACCCGAAATTGCCGCCATGTTACACATAGTTTTTGAGGTATAACATCCATAAAGGTTTATAAACAATGATTTTGTTTCTCTGAAATGATCATCGCATGTAATCCATCAATCTACGCATTTAATCACATTGGAATCAGATCAGGCGGGGTGGGAGCTGGGTAAAGACTCGTGTACCTGAGCTCCAGAAGGGATCTAGGCCTGGTGCATGAGTGAGTCTTATCCTTACATGGCATGACATGTAGAATTCAACTAGATCGTGACATCTCGCTTTTGAATCATGATGTGAATGTGAAAATTATTGCCGTAATCATTACATTCGCACTTGCATGAAAGAAATTTCTTAGATTTACTTATCAAGGGCCTTGATCCTGATACAAGGATAACATTTCAGCTTGACTCACATACTGGATCTGCCTCTCATATGGGGCCGTAGGTAGAAGAGCCGATCACACAGGGCTTTTATAATTACTCTGTAATTATTTTGTAAAACAATTGGAACAACAAATTATTTTCGCATGTACTAATATGTAAAGAGTTGTAATCAACTCACGTGGAACTGCTTTTAATATACTTAAGAAGGTTTTATATGAATGTGGATAAATAGCCCGATGTCGCCAATTTTTACTTATAAATGGACCCTGCATGGGCCATCAGGTTATATTAGCTCTTAGATGGGTCACAAGTGTTGTCAGATAATGTACAAAGTCGGAATCGGATATGTCTTGTTAAATTACATGATACTAATGAATTCGACAACACATGAAAGTATGCTCCAAGCTACACGACATCCACGTGTTTCCACGAGTTTACGTGATCAACTGGACCCCGTGAGACGGGGCATCACACCTTTTAACCGATCTTCTTCATAGTGACGCCTGGTCCTTCAACTTCGCTTTTGATGCTCTTAAGAGAGATATGGTAGAGGATTCTGTTTTATGCCTCCCAAATTTTGAGCTAGCATTTTTTGTCGAGACTGATGCATCTAATGTTGGCATGGGCGCTATTCTTTAGCAAAATAAGCATCTGATCGCCTTCTTTAGTCGCAAGTTTGGGCCTCAACTATAGCTACTTACGTGATATATTAAAAGAGTCGTGATGCCATTACCATAGCAAATTCAAAATAGACAATACCTTCCAAGTGGATTCTTTATTATCAGAGACGATCACAAGAGTTTAAAAGAGCTCTTGCAGCAAGTGATACAAAAGCCAAATCATCGCCCATCTTCAAACTATCGATACAATTCCTCGAATTTAAGATAAAACCAGAGTTCCAATAAAGTTGTTAATGCTCTTTCTCATCAGATTTGAGGACCAATCCTCTCTGTTTTTAGTGGCAAGTCTCCTAATTGCATATTTTCTCCCAATCATTCATGAAGAAAATTCTTCACTTTCGGATTTGCAGCTTCTTCACAAGAAACTCCTTGACAGGAAACTATCATTCCCAACTTATTCGTTCATGACGCTTCATCATTTATACTTAGAACAGTATTATATCAACCCACCCGGTAAAACCCGAGAAAATTCTAATTTTCTGAAAAAAGGGTAAAATGGTAATTTCGATCAAAATCCAAATTTTTTCTAGATCTCCGATGAAGAAACGGACTTCACCGTTGGAATCGTCTCGCGAAATCTAGCTACCACGTCTAATTTCGTCGAATTCTGAGACAATCGGAATTTGCACGCTTTTTTAAGGCAACGAGCGTAATGCAGGATACTTGGCACATTTTGAGTACTCACAGTGTGCCACGTGTCAGGTGCAAAATTAGTCAAACATGAGCTCAAGTATGGGCCATGGGTGGACACATGGTATGATGCCATCGGGATGAAACTGAAAACTGTGGATAAGAGGATAAGGTGTAATCCCATGAGTCAATAAAGATTGACATGTGGCAAGTGAGAGGACCCAATCCTCGACTCTCTCTTCTCCTACACTCCGCTTGGGGAGGGAAGAGAAAAGGAAAGAGAGAGAAATGAAGGATTTTAGAGAGAGGCTCCAACTTCTTTGAAATTTCCCTACGATCGGACCGCCAACCTTGAGCTAAAAGCAAAGTCAAGCCCCCATTCGCGAAGAGCCACGCACGGACACCGCCGCTTTTTTCGAGTTCGAGCAACTCCATAAGGTAGGGGTTTTCCTACTTGATTTAACTGCTTTAAGAGCCTGTTAATGATTCGATGGTATGAGGTCGTGAGTGGTCGTTTCGATCAATCCTAAAATTTTTGTATCAGATAGTTGAAATTGGGATCAAGCTGTGCGCCTGATGTGATTTTCATGGGATCAAGTATTTATTCATGTGTTGTTTGTGTGTTAAATTGTGGTTGGAGGCCTGGGGCCGAAATGGCTACGAGTTTTCACCCTCCAGAGCGGACCGAATGCTAGAATTTTTGGGCGCTGACAGCCCCACGATCGTCGGAGACTACATTAAAACAAATCGGTCAATGGTTTGACTAAAATTGTCCATGTGAGTTGTTTGCATAAATATTGCTTAAAATGAATGTCTTAGAGTGTGTGCGTAAAGGAATTGTTAATGCATGGAATTTAATGTGTTAACATGATGTTCGAGTTATATGAAATATAATCGTGGTGAGCTATTGAAATTAAATTGTTTATTAGCCTACGCTGAGTTAATTTCATGTTATTTCTATGAATAAATAATGTGGTTAGTATGTGAATTTTGTTAATATATACATGATTGATATATTGACATGTGTTGTATGAAAATGGCATAAAGATTCATATGCGCAATTAAGGCAACCAGAACAACAGGTGTGACGCACCCTTCCTAAAGGGGAAAGGAAATACCGATTAACCCACAAGAACCTTCCACCAAGTTCGCCGACCGACAAGTTGCTTTTCATGAAGCTAAGGTTTCTAAAACCGCTCGAAACTCGTATTTGGAAACGCTGGGTTATAAAATTTTTCACTTTTCTATCAAAATCACATCTTAGATTGTTTTAAAATCCTACAGATAACGACCGCTACGGCGGTCAAGCCCAAAATACAAAATCACCTGTATAAAAAAATATACACTCCCAATGTTTTCCAAATGTCAAACTACAACAATAAAGCACCTCCGTCCTCATCAAAATATAAGATAAGGATCAATCCAACATAATTTTTTTTTGTCGCAACCTGTTTTTCTCAAAACCATGCATGTATATGTTACAAAAGATATTTACATATACAAAATGCCACATTTTAACTTTTACTATTTTTAATTTACACCTTATCTTATATATAATCACAACACAACGTCTAAGACTGAGGATCCTGGAAAGGTCTTTCGGCTTCAACACCTGCACCTTAAAAATTATTTTAAAAACAAAACCGTGGAGCCAAACTGCCCGCTGAGTACTATAAGTTCTAAATGTTAATGTCGCTATTTTCAGACTCTCCCAATATGAAAATCAGACATAAATGGTTGTAAAATCATTTATGAGAAACCGAAGCTTCATGCAGAAACCATTTCGAAACTGTTGAAAACCATTTATGCCGCCGAAAACTATTCCAAAACTATTTCTAATGGGCCGAAAATTGTTCAAACTATTTCTACCGCTGAAAATTGTCTGGTGGTTAATATCCGAAAGTGCTATACCTGAAATCAAGTACCAACCATCAGGCCCATTTCGAAATACCCTAGACGTGATGCCATGGAACCCTGAACCCGACATCTAGATTAAAAACCCCGTAACACTACCCAAGCTAAGATGGTCCTAAGGAACACTACGTGAACTCTATAACATAATGGAACCTCTAATCCAAAATGAGTCTTGATGGAATCCCTGGAACCAACACCTCATCGCCATGTACTAAATCAGCGCGCTAACTATATACCCCGAATGTGCAGAGGGCGACTCACTATATATTCTAGATCTAACCCCCAATTGCCGACCAAGCAATATAGTTAATCATAATATCCCATAACCTTGCCATGCACAATCCGAAATACATCTGACCGGAAACTGAGCTATGCCATCTAGGGGTTTTGCTAAACCAAGCCAAACTGCTTTTAAATAATTAAATCAAACTTTTCACGAGTATAACAAATGGGAGTGTAAAAAAAAATGTTTCTAAATTTATATTTTCAAAGCACTTTACAAACTCAGAATTTAAACACTTTCGCTTTAGAAAAGGATTCTCGAGTACTCACCTTTTCTCGACTAATTTCTTACAATTCTTGTCAAGCACCTAGATTCTCGTCTGACACTCAAACGCTCTACACAATCAATACAAAGTACCTAAAAATGCCCCCCCTACCAACGTGCTTTAACCATAAAACATACAATGGCTAAAGTGACTATATCGAACGAACTTCGATTCTAACAAAACCTTACGTGCTAGTCCCATTTGATAAAGACATCGATAATATGATGTGAAATTAACCAAAATGTCCATACACATTAAATGCCCCATAAAAACTATCTGTTTTAGCAAACTTTTGACTCGAGGGACTTTCCATAGGTTCTAAAAATACCCGAAACATTTCTGAAAATACTGTCCGACTTGTTCGACTACACTCTTGAAATTTCAATCAAAACTGTCCGAAAACAGTCCCGAACCAGCCCTGACCGGTCCTAACACGTTAAAATTCTGAAAATTCCTAAACTCAGTTTAAAATTCGACTGAAGCCTAATAATCTTCACGACCCTCTAAGAAAATTTCAAGTCATTATATAGCATTTAGTTCAAATAACACAAGTAGGAAAATTTTCATCTTTAAAGTTTGACAAAAGGCTAAGATATTGCACACTATGTGTAGCTCCTCGCTGCGTATACCAACTTTGCCTCTCGCTCCCTAATTTAAAGTGTACTCATCCGATTTTCTCATAAACTTTAAAAACTAAGCAGGGGTTAAAATAAAATTAAAAAATCGCCTCTCACCTCTCTCCAACGCGCCTCGTCTCGTCCGTTGGCTCCTACTATTTGCCTTTTTATCTTTTTTTTTTTTAATTACTATTATTATTACATATTATTATTATTATTTAGATACATAACTTATATTGCCTCATTCGGATCCGTTTCTATCCCGAAAAATTTTATTTCTTTTCAGTTCACTTATTTTAAATGAACTTTAACTCACGCCATTTTCTGACTTCCGAGATTTTCGTAAAAATCTCGTCCCTGAAGTCCTTGGCGACTTATCACCCAGAAAATCGTAAAATATTATGACTGTCTCAGAATTCAACGAAATTTTTCTGGGTCACTAGATTTCACGAGACGAATTTAACAACGCAGTCCGTTTCGTCATCTGAGATCTAAAGAATTTTCTAAGCTTCCCTGAACAATTCTAGTAATTTATTATTATTATTATCTTTTTAAAATTCCATAATTGGAATTTCATCCCTCCACTTTCCTTAATTGCAAAAGTACCACAATTATTTGAAAACTTTATAATTTCACCCTTAAAAACAACTTTCAAAAATTCTATTATGACACTAAATTAATTAAGGAAGCCTTTGGTGCACATACGATTACACATACCGTACACCCCTTCCTGACCCGGCATGTAAATCCTCCTCTCTTAGAACATTTCGTTCGAAATGAACAAAACTAACATAAAGAGGATACCTTTTAATCCGAAACACCGAGGATATCGATCGCGCATCCGAGCGCCTCTCCACTCCCATGTAGCCCTTTAATCCCATGATTCCCCCCCATAAATTTTTGACTAACTGAATGACCTTATTCCGTAAAATCTGCTCCTCGTTGATCTACTATCTGCATTGGCTGCTCCTTATAGGTCAAATTATCTTTTAGTTCTACCGGCCGATCTCGAGTACACGGGAGTGGATCTCGAATATACTCATGAAAGTAATGGATACACGAAACACATTACGAACCTTAGACAACTCGAGGAAGGTCTAATCTATATGCCACTCCGGTCCCACTCAAGCAATAACTTCATGGCCCTATGTATCCGGGCCTTCGCCTTCCGCCTTCCAAATCCGAGGACACCTTTCCAAGGGGAAACTTTCGAGCAAGACCCTATCGCCTACATTAAACCAGATCCCTACGACGCTGGGTCTCGCATAACTTTTCTGTCTGTCCCTCGCTATCTTGAGTCCTGTCTCCCGATAACTGGATCTTATCTAAGGTAACTGTACTAACTCGGGTCTATCGCCTCTCTTTCTACTTCATCCCAAAGATACCGGAGTACAACACTTCCCGCCATACAATGCCTAAACGAGCCACGCCCACTGATCGATGAACTCCGCTGCCAGAGGGCGTAACCCATCGTAGATAAATGCATATCCCAAATTTTCCTTAAACTCTATCACGCATGCTCTAAGCATATCCTCTAGTGTCTAATAGTTTTCTCCGACTCGAATTCATCGCCTAAGGGATGGAAAGTCAGAAGCAAAGTGCAATCGAGTCCCCATGGCATCCTCAGAACTCGGACCAAAACTGATGTGAATCCTGGTCTCGTGATGAGACTATCGATATAGGAACACCATGTAATCTAACTATCTCCTCCACATATACCACTCGCCCAACGGCCATCATTGCTAATCAGAAATGCTCTATTTCTCAGTTACTTCGGTCCACTATCACCCATATGGCATCGTGTCAGTTCGGTGCCTTTAAGTCCCAGAACAAAATCCATAAGTAATTCATCCCACTTCCATACAGAATCGGAAGGGCCATCTTCCCGCGGCTTCTCGGTGCTCTCGCCTTTACCTCGCCGACAGTTAGGCATCCTGATACGAAATCCGCACTTCCTTTTCACGCCCCCTTCCACCACAATGCTCCCTCAAAGTACATACATCTGTGCTACCAGTAGTGCATGGCATATGCCGAAGAGTGAGCCCTTCCATGATTTCCTTTTAGTTCAATTGCTCACCTATTTCAGTGTACACACATTCGACTCCCCTCTAACTATTACGCCATTCGCCTCCGACCGAACTCCTCGTTTCCACCACCCCTCAATCTCCGCCCCTCAACTCAGAATCATCTCTCGAAACCCGCTCGACCTTCCTCGATCCGATCCACGAAAGAGTGACCTAACATAAATGATGCCAACAAGAAAACCTCGTATCGCCTACTCCGCAATCAACTCCCAAAGATCTCAACTTATCAACAATGGAGATATACTCGCTCGCAGATACATAGAACCCTCCAGCTTACTCTAAGGCATCGGCCACCAGACGGCCTTCCCGATGGTACTCCCTCTATCGTGGTACCATAATCCTGGATCAACTCCAACCACGGCGCCGCTCTTCAAGTTAAGCTCTTCGAAAGGGAAAGATATACGCAGTTCTTGGATATGATCCGTGTGGAATATCCGGATGTGGAACACCGTATAGATAATGTCTCCGCATCTTTAGAGCGAAACCATCAAGTGCCAGTTCTAAATTGGCTCCGCAAGCTCGTCGTGCTTCTTTAACTGACGGGAAGCATAAGCTATCTTTCTACCATCATGTATCAAAACACACCCTAACCCTTGTTTGGAGGCATCACTATATACCACATAACCGTCTTCCCTGATACAAGAGCTAATATTGAGTCAAGCAGCCAATCTCTGCCTCAAATTCTCCTCAAAACTATGTCATGTGCATCCGACCACTCCGGGGCCTCTCCGATCATTTTCAATAGATTGGTCAACGGGGTTGCTATCTTCGAAAATCCCTCAACAAATCTCCTGTAATAACCTGCCAATCCAAGGAAACTGCGAACTTCATAAACATCATTTGTAGCGCTTCCGCCCACTATAGCTTCATCTTCCGAGATCCACACTAATACCTTCCTCGCCGGCGACACGCACTCCAAGAAAGCTACTTTCATTCAACCAAAAACCGGCACTTACTAAACTTAGCGTATAAATGACACTCTAAGAATCTGCAATATTGTCCGGAGATGCACTGCATGTTCCTCTGAACTGCCTGAGTACACTAGAATGTCATCAATGAATACGATCACAAACTTATTCTAAATACGGACCGAATAATTCGCTCATCAAACTACGAACGCACCGGGCATTAGTCAATCGAATGGCATTACTAGGAACTCGAGTGATCGTGATCTCGTCCCGGGCGCGCCTGAAACATCATTCTCCGACCCTCAACTGATGGTAGCCCCACCTCAGTCAATCTTAGAATATACCCGAGATCCATGCAATTGGTCAAATAGCCATCTATATAGGAAGCTGATACGGTCGCTGTATTGCCGGCCCGATTCAAATTGCCTATAAATTTTTTATACACAAACTCGTAAGCTTCCATCTTTCTTCTTTACGAAGAGAACTGAGCCCCTGCTAAGGTGAGTGTGCACAGTTCGATGAAGCCCTGCTTAGCAATTCCTCCACTCAGCCCCTTCACTCTTTCAACTCACGGCGCCATTTCAGAGCGAGGAATTCCATATCTACGGCCCCCGGGAACTAGTTCAATAACGAACCCAATTTCTCTATCCGGGGTAAACCCGAAATATCATCCGAAAGACATCCGGGGAACTCTTCACTATGGGGATGTCTTCCACCGTGTCCCCTCTGCCTTCCCATCCACTACCAATGCCAAATAACCCTGGCAACCTTCCGCATTTTCCAGGTGGTCATGGCATTAATGAGACTAGGGGCGATCTCTCTTCGATTCCCTCGAATATCACTCGCCCTTAGGCGTAACCACAATCTTACTTCTTTCTTATAGCAATCTATGGTGGCCTCTATGCTTGATAACCAGTCCATACCCAAGATTATATCAAATCATAAATACCTAGCACTATCAAGTCCTGGTCGTGGAAAACTTTATTCTGGACTTCACTGATGAGCTTTAAAAACATCTATTTTCTAATCCATTTTTTCCGATTGATTTCTAATATCTAAAATGACTGACGAGGCGCGTAAAATGTGGAATAACTGGCAATTAAACCGCTATACAAAGAGGAAATTCAAGAGAAAGAGGATATTGCGTGAGAAGGAGTGATAAAGTGGTTGAGAAGGAATGACACGACCGCCTAACGATGTCGCAATGTGAGAGGTACCTTAGGAAGAAGCGACTGATGTCACGCCTCGACAAGAATGAAGAATCACATCAAGGTCGAACCACAAACTCCGGGGCCGCGACAAGGGCAATTGAAGGCGTAACGAGCAGTCGCGAATGTAAAACTCCAAGTCGTGCAACCAAAAATTAATGAAGAACAAGACATGATGTCGCAGAACACCATTTCTCGAGGTCGCAAATGTAATCAAGGCCGAAGCAAGAGACACGGGAGGTCGCGGATACGTAATAGAAGTCGCACATGTTTTCAAGATCAACATCGGTCGCGACAATTAGAAGAGGTCCCGAGACACCGGCAGGAATTACTCCTGTGAATGGATATCATGGGATGTTCTAGTGAATTAAGGTCGCGACGTCATTTAGAGGTCGCGACCAGAAGATGAACCTTCTTTGAGAAGAATGAATGAGTGATTAGACAACTGATGTCGCGGCCAAATAAAAGATCCTGCGACGAGCGTGCTTTAAAGAATCGACATGTCGCGACAAAGAATCGAGGTCGACATTAACAACTAAACGGGCCGCTTAATTCAAATCCACAAGGAGGCACATCAAAAGAGGGGCCCAACTAACCCTGAGTAACAAGCAACAGCACAAGGGAAAGCAATTTCGCACTGTAACGCAGAGATCTGGGTAGCTTCGAGGCTCATGTGGTATTTTAATTTTTCTTTCTTTTGCTTGCAGTTATTTTAGATTAGATTGTTATTTCTTTCAAATTCGGATTTGGACGTTAGCTGTTAAAGTAGAAGCTGAACGCGTAATTCTATTTCTTTTTCAAATTATCATTTCTGATCGCTCGGAATCTGCACAAATTTTGGAATTCGGATTTCCAGTGTCCGATCTACAATGGTTCTCTTGATCGAAAGCCATCAGAAGGTGTAATAAAGTAATTTAGAAACCCAAAGCCTATCAATAATTCGCTGCTAGAATTTATCTTTCCCGCGTTAAAATTATCGTAAGCTACTAAACTTCGCTTATAAATCTACTTGCCGGGTTCTGAATATTCTCGTATCTGATCCCAATATCTGTCCTACCCGCAATAGGATTGTCTCATTCTCCGATCAGGAGGCCCTTTCGAGTGACACAGAAGGCATCCCCGAGAGTAGTGAACAATTTCCTCAAATGTATGACCCGATAATGGAGATCTAATGAGCTCCGAGGAATATAAGCTCGATAAATCGCCTTCTCACTTGAAATCGAGATTGAGCTGAATGACTTATCAATTTATCAAAGCAGAGTTCACCTCTACCCTAAACAAAGAAGTTCAATCCCTGCAGCCAAGAAGGTCTAATCAAGGAAATGATGAATTGTTCCACTTGAGGAAGAGAAACCAAGAAAGTGTAAACCCATGCTATACCTATGTCTTAGGAGCTAAGGCTTACAAATTCATGTTCGGGTATGAAGTATTGAAAGAAATACCTTTAAAAGGCAACCTGCATTAAAAGTAGGCTATTCAATCCTCCTGTCAAAGAATCAAAGGAAGATTGATGATGAACAGCCACTGTAAGGAGAGATCCAACTGCGCTACCTTATTCCTGGATGTGTTTTAAATCAAGGGTTCATGAAGAAAAGTTACGTATAGTCTCGCAGAATTGATTTTTCACAATAGCAGATTTTCAATGCTCCCTTTAAAGATAATCGATCACCGATTTTTTGTTATTTTAGATTTTCATTTTAATTCATTTTTGTTATTAAGTCACTTTTCTTAGTTTTTATTATTTTAAGGTTTGCTAAGAATATTTCAATCGGTCATCAAAGTCCAAATAGTGCAGTTCGAGTAGTCGTGGTAGTTGATCGAGAATTCTACAGATCTCAAGTGGATCGATATCCGACTTAAATCCAATTTACTACTTGTTCGACTTCAGATACTCTAAAAGATCCCCGAACAAAACTTAAAAGAAAATGATTGCCACTCAAGGGAACAACTTTTAATCGCACAATAGATAAGTGAAACACAACAAACAAGTTTCATGGTATTATTGTCGGGATTAGCTAATAGTCCTCGGGTAATAACGCTTAGAGTACTCAGATAGGTATTTCGGGTCCATCACTGAAATAGGTGAACAAGTTTTCGCGCCGTAGCCGGGGATCGAAAGAATTTGGTGAATCAATATTTAAATTCTCAAAAAAGCGAAATACTAGTTCGACATACCTTATGTAAAAAGAAATAGAAAAATTTGCAAAAATATGATTCAACAAAGAAGAGTTTAGCAAGCTACCGAAATTTTTGTAGAGCTTTCATGTTAAATACAATTCGTATCATCGACCCATTTGATCTCACAAGAGTTATTATAATTTCTGCATTAATTCATGCACAGAAGTAGGGAGCTTAATTGTTGCCATTAGACACTCCGAGATCGAAAGAAATACTGTAGGGCTAAGAAAGGTTAAGAGTGCAGAAATAGCAGAGATGGCAGATGAAAGATTGATCGGGCAAATAACTGTGTGAATTGCAGCCAGGCACCAAGAGCGGTGACACACTATGGGAGGACCCTCTCGGAGACCAGCTTATCCAAGATGAATACTCAAGAAAGGAGACAAACAATGATGATGCTAACAATTTTGAGCTCAAGCTGCCCCTCGATCACCATGGTT
This sequence comes from Tetrastigma voinierianum, assembly GCA_016808115.1. Lineage (NCBI taxonomy): Eukaryota > Viridiplantae > Streptophyta > Magnoliopsida > Vitales > Vitaceae > Tetrastigma > Tetrastigma voinierianum. The sequence continues at coordinate 1,480,076 of JAEQBH010000310.1, forward strand.
CAATGTAACCAATTCATTGGTGTCACCCTCGTAAGATCCCAACGAACACTCGTGGGACTCGGCTTTCGAGAATGGCCAATGCAGCTTAAATTGAATGGTGTGAGACTGGTTATTGTCGCAGCTTGTTTCCATTCTCTTTAAAAGAGCAGTAATGTATCATGGTTTGACCTGTTACTCACTATATGGATCCGTTAATACATGGGAAGAGCTTATGGAAGCTTACCTGAGCGCATTCTTCCTCCATCCTCACTTCCAACGAAGAGGGAAATTACTACTTTCAAACAAGTGTGGGAGAGAGTCTCAGACACAAGCCGGGAGAGATACAGAGGTCAAGAGATGTCCCATGCACCCGGATAAATTAAGACACAAATGGACATTTCTACCACTCCATGAATTATACCTCAAAGGTATAATAGATGCAAACAGGGCGAGCATTCGTAAGAAGAAGAGTCAAGAAGCAAGACAATTACGAGACTCGCTAAGTGCAACATGAGATCTCCTTCGAATCCTCACTGTGTGATAAAGCAGCCTCGAGCTAAAGGAAATGAACGATTAAGTCGAACAAGATGTCTCGCCATAGGCTGTCGGATGCATCGACAGACGGCTGATAAAAGAATGCACTCGCAAATGAGATAGAGCAAAGTGGAAAGAGAAGGAAGAGTAAATAATGCCGAGGGGCGTTACCGAAAAGGGCCTCTATGCAAGGAAGAGGGGGCTAACTATTTGAACGAAAGTACGTATTATCATTTCCAAGTTTAACCAACCCGCTAACCCATTATACCCAAAGATTAAGGAACCATGAGAATTTCTCTTATGGTGGAGGAGCCACAACACGCTCCTAAGACATGGGCAAAACTCAGCCAGGTATGCTCCACCAAGGTTCCGCAAAGAAGAAGAATGTGGAGAGGGCAGAAATGAATATCAGAGTCAAAAAGGCTCGTGACTAAGACCGGGATGTCGCGTAGCTACTCATGGGGAAAATAAAAGTCACGCAAACTTCCATGAACAAAGGTTTTAATTGGAAGCTTCAAAACCAATTCTCAAATTTTAGACAACCACTAATGCCTCTCTCAAGAACCTAGAAACGCAGTCAGGGCAACTGGCCTCAACCCTCGTAGAATCTGAAATTAAAGATGCTTCTTCCCAAAGGATATACTCAAGAAAATCCCAAAGACTCCGCATGGGTCGCGGCAAATTTAAAGTGGGAAAAGAATTAGAGAAGGAAAAGTCAGAGAAAGATGAAAGCAACAAGGGAGAAGGGATCCTGGAAAATGCTGAGTCACCAGGGAAAGAAAGGAAGAAAGAGCAGCAGAACTCTATGCCTGCAGTTCCATTCCCGCAGAGACTGCAAAAGTCAAGGATAGAGGAGCAGTTCGCAAAGTTTTTGAAAAACTTTCCGTAAGCCGAGATAAGCACATGCTGTATTCACAGTGGTTTTGGTAACTCAAATGCCACTTTATGCCAAATTCTTGAAAGAAATTTTAAGCAAGAAGAGAAGATTTGCAGAGGAAGGAGTAGTGAATCTGACTGCTACTTGCAGTGCAGTGATAAAGAAGAATTTACCAGAGAAGATGAAAGTAATTCATTCCTTGCACCATCGAGATTTGAAATTCAAAAGGCTCTTTGCGGACTCGGCAAGTATTAACTTAATGCCATTATCTGTTACAAGGAAATTAAGTTTGGGGGAGCTTACTCCCACTAATTACTCCGCATGGCATAGAACAATGGGCGAAACCTACGAGTCATTGAAGATGTGCTTCATAAGGTGGGGGAAATTTGTTTTTCCGTCGACTTTATCATCCCTCGACATCAAGAAGATCTTCATTAAGTCCCTTTCGCCGCTAGGAAGGCCATTCTAGCAACTGGAGCTGCTGTAATAGACATGCATAAAGGAGTTCTCACTGTGGTTAGGAGAAGAAGCGTATGACTTCAACTGCCTCCAAAGTTTGAAGCACTTAGGACACAAGATAGTGGAAGCATTTCATGTTAGTAGATGATGTCTATCTCAACTCGATTGTTATTATGATTGTAATGCTCAACTTCCTATCAATGAAAATGAGATGAATTTCCAGTATCTTGAAGGTGTTAATTATGATTTTCCGCACATCAGTTTGCACTCTACCGAAAAGGTGTTGAGTCTTAAACAAAACATCATGGACAATGGAGACAATAATGAAGAGAAGGAATTTCATCAAGAGACCAAAGGTATAAGGTTTTAAAAGAATTGCTAAGTCATCTGGGGGTATGCCATTTGGAGCCACTGCAGCAAGTGTTTTCGCTGATTATCTCCTCGCTAGACTCAGTGATGCTGAAGAACAAAAGCTGCTGAAAATTTTGAAGAATTATCAGGAGTCGATTGCTTAGTCCATAAATGAATTAAAGGGTATCATTCCGTTAATATGCATGCACAAAATATTGTCGGAGAAAATGCAAACCATCGTTGAACATCAAAGAAGATCACCTACCATGAAAGAAGTAGTCAGAAAGGAAGTGCTCAAATGGTTGAATGCTAGTTTTATATATGCAATCTCAGACAATCCTTGGGTTAGCCCATTCTATGTGGTTCCCAAGAAAGGTGGGTTCACCGGTGATTCAAATGAAAAAAAAATGAGCAATTCCAAACAAGAACAGTGACAAGATTGGAGAGTATGTATCGACACGGAACGAACAACACAAAAGAACCAGAAGGATCATTTCCCGTTGCCTTCATTGATCGTATGTTGGAGTTAGGTTAGCGTGACACCATTTTGGGTTTCCTTAGATGGATATTCCTGTTATAAACTGCATTGCCATTAAAAATCTGGCAGATCCTAGAGGAAACCACATTCACATGCCCTTATGGCACCTTTGCCTTCGTATGATGCCACGGTCAGGTAATGCTCCTGCTTACTTTTCGTGAGGTGTATGATGTCCATAAGTTCTCGTGATTTGGTTGAGGAGTCATGAGATTTTATGGATGACTTCATAGTATATGATCCACTTTGAGCATCGTCTAAACAACCTGAAACAATGCTCAAAGATGCAAGGACAAACAACTAGCATTAAATCGAAAAGTGCCATTTCCATTGCAATGTATGTATTGTTCTCGTCATAAAATTTCAAGTACTGGACTAGGGGCGTAGACCTAATCAGTTGCTCGACATCAAAGACTCTCGTGACCGCCCCACAACAAAGAAAAGTGGATAAGGAGTTTCGGGACATGGTCGGGATTCTATGAGGTTCATCAAAGACTTCTTTCAAAACTAGCAAGACCATTATGCAGACATCGAGAAAGACACAGGTTTAATTTGATGACTCCCGCAAGGCAAATCTTTGAAGAAACTTCAAGATCGATTAGGTCAGCTAATCATCATGGCCAGCACTCGTAACGTGGGATCAGGGATTCGAAATAATGAGTGATGCCAGTGATTTCGCAATGGGAGTTGTATTGGGGCAAAGAAAAGAGAAGATATTCGTGAGCCATATACTATGCTAGCGTAACCTTCAATGGTGCTCCCAAGAAAACTATTCAACTACTCGAAAAGGAGATGCTAGCCATAGTTTTGTCGTGAGAAATTGTGCCATACATTTTGGGATCCCATATTATCGCTCACACCGACCATGCAAAGAATCAAATATCTCGATGTCGAAAGGGAAGCCAAACCAAGACCGATAAGGTGGGTGTTGTTACTGGCAAGAGTTTGATATGGAAATTAAAGATAAGAAAGGTCAGGGATAATGTGATAGCTGATCACTTGTCCAGAGTAGAAAAAAAAAAAGTAGAAGAGGAGGAGGCATAATTAACAGAGAATTTTCCAGACGAGCAACTGTTTAAATTGTCATTCCAACTCCCATGGTATGCTGATATCGTGAATTACTTTGGCTTCAGGGAGGCTAATTCGAATTCAGCTACCAACAACAGAAAAGAAAGCTCAAAATCGACAAAGAATATTGGCATCCGATGACCCATTGCTATTTAAAAGAGGTGCCGACATGATTATAAGAAGATAGTCGAGAGTGAACAATGCAAAATTTTGAATGAACGCCATGCATCACCATATGGGGACATTTTTTCCGAGAAAAGTCCCGCCATAAGATACTTCGGCCGATTTATTGGCCCACTATCTTTAGAGACTGTGCCGAATGGGTCAAATTATGATAGATGCCAAAAGATTGGAAATATCAGCAGCAGAAACGAAATGCCCCTACAAGGCATATTGGTGGTGCAAATGTTTGATGTATGGGGAATATATTTTACGACCCTTCATCATTTGAAACTCAGACATACCGCTAGCTAAAGGATTATGTGTCCACAGAAGCAATAGCTCTGCCCAGTGAATGATGCTAACACAGAGTGAGTTTCTCGTAGCGAACATTTGAGCATTCGGAACACCCAGGACTATCATCAGTGACGGGGGAAGCCACTTTGCAAACAAAATATTTCCAAAGCTCATGAGCAGGTATGGGATCAAACATATAATGAGCCTATCTTATAACCCCCAGACTAATGGACAAGCAGAAATTTCCAATAGGAGATTAAAAAGGATCCCCGAAAAGACTCAAGTTCAAGGTGAAAGATTGGTCTTCCAAACTTGATGATGCACTCGGGGCTTACAGATCTATTATCTTCAAAACTCCCATCGATGTCCCTATACAGTGGTCTGCAACCATGTCACCTCCCTCTTGAACTGGAATACAAAGCCATGTGGGCCATCAAGAAGCTAAACTTCGATTTCAAAATTGCAAAGGAAGAGAGACTACTCCAATTGAATGAACTAGAAGAACTGAGAAACGAAGCCTATGATAATGCTAGAATATACAAGGACAAGACAAAGAAATGGCATGATCAAAGGATTCCTCTGAGAAAGAGTTCGTATGTGGGATCGCCCTGCTATTTAACCTGTGATTAAGATTATTTCTAGGAAGTTGAAATCAAAATGGAGTGGACCATATACTGGTGTCATACTACCTGAGCAAGAATACTCGTGGACTGACAGCCGGGAAGAATCTACGTTACTGGTCAAAGATCACAATATCTCAAATAGAGAAAGAAAAGGAAGAACTCCAGCTGGTGAATTGAGAGAGAGAAGACTTAAAACAACTAGTCCAGCCAAGTGACTCCAAATGCAGAGCAAACATGGGAGGCAAACCCTATTATAGATTGGCTTTTGTATAGATTTTGATTTTTTAATTACTGCTTTGGATTTTTATTATTCTTGTAATGATTTGTTAGGACTTGCTGAGTTAGTATTTGATCAATTAAACCCTTTTTGAAATTGTTACAGTGTGCCTATGCAGAATCGCAAGTAGGCCTGGGTGAGAAAGAACCAACTCTAGGACGGCTCCAACACTTCACAGGATGTACGACTGAGTTTAAGGGAGATATTTTTCTCCCTAAACAAATTCCGTGGGAAAATAAATAGAATGGCGTTTGAATTGTTTGTCAGGGGAGTACTTTATTGGATGTTAAGAATTTGCAAAATTAATAAGGAATGCAAAGTTGTCTGATCATCAAATTTAGGGTACGCATCTAAGTTGCACTGTGATTGCAACTTAAGTAGTAAGTACCGGGAGAACAAGAGCATAGGTCGCGACCGAAAAGTTATGTCGCGACAGAACATTTGAGGTCACGACAAAACATTTGAGGTCGCGACAAGAACAATTCCTTCAAAAGAATAGTGAAGGTCGCGACAACTCAACTATGTCATGAAATTACTTGTTGACCAAAAGGGGGTAGAAATGCCAGATGTCGCAACCTGATGATATATTGTCCTCCCACAACTTACTTATGTCGCGACAAACAATAATAAGTCGCGACATAAGAGAAAAGTGTGCCAGCAGGGCAACTTTTAAATCATTTCTTTATTTTAATGAGGATAACACACAATCATACTGAATTTAAGTCGCGACAAGCGCAATTAAATGAAGTAATAAAGAGTCGACAATAATGATTGAATTGCAAATGTTGAGAAACTCCCTACACCACTATTTCATTCTTTTAAGCAAATACAACTCTTCATCTTCGCCTACTCTCTAGTTTTTCAATTCTTACAAACCCTAGATCCAAAATTCTTCCTAAAAACATTCCTATTTTCAAATGGACGAATCACAACTGGTCCCAAATCTAAGCGGTAGACGCGGAAGAATATAATACCGGGCGGGAAGTTCGTCAGGAACCAGAAGGGGAGAACCTGCCGTCGGAACCATCAGAAGCTCAACCAACTTCCAAGAAACAGAGAAAAAGGGGGAAAGAAATACAACAAGAAGAAGAGGAAGACGACCAGATCGGCTAGAAGCTTTCTATCCGGGAAGACTCCAGAAGGGGTTTGTCAGAGAGCAGGCTTCAAGAACCTATCTCCCCCTTTCAAGGAACTAATAGAACAAAGAGGCTCGGGGAAACTCGCAAGCATCAAAAGTCCGATACAATGCTAGTAGTTCGAGAATTTACTCCAACCCGGTGGAGGAAGGATAAACTGCTTATGTCGAGGAGTTTGGGTGTCAGAGTGGAGCTTAAGAATCATCAATGAAATGTACTTTGAATCAAGGGCAAGCATGGATCCAAATTCAAGAAGATGATGACAACCCAAACCGTGTGAGAAGATTGCAAAAAGAAAGTCGATGTGACGGTAAAGGGAAGTGGGAAGAAAGGAAAAGGAGAGCAAAGACCATAAATGTGAGATTTAATAGAAGAGGTTAAGGTATGGTTTTACTTCCTGCCTTCATATGGTTCTACCAAGCATGTCCGCAATCTTTGCACGAACAAGAAGCAATCTATTCTTATACTATGTCGAAGGGGTACAAGATTAATGCGGAGCAAATATTGAAAACTCGATAATGAGATACCATGAAGGGAATAAAAGTGGGTTCGATCCCTCACCCAAGAACTATCACGAGGCTATGTTCGAGGGTCAGGTGAAAGGAACTTGGGAAGAAGAAGAAGAATGCCCCAAGGTTTCACCACTAACTTTGATAAGAGTAAGAAAAGGGCCTAGGAATCAAAAGAAAAAGGGGATTACAATAGAGGCATAATCAAGAGAAGAAAATGAGAATGCAAGACAGAAAGAGGACACCCTTCTGGTTGCATCACAGAAGAGCATATCCGTACACCTCCGTATAGAAACACCTTTATGTTTGCAGAGTGACGAGAACAAGAGATTTAAGCCCTATAAATTTCAAACCCGTGGCCAACTCTCCCCTATCAGAAACGTGTGAGGAAATTCGTGAGAACATGGTGAAAGCTCTGTGTGTGATCAGGTGTGGAACACCTCACACAACAATGGAGATTCTACCCATTCAAGAGAATGGAAGAAAGGGAAAGGTGGAATGGAGCATCCAACAAAATTCGTAGAAAAGTATATGAAGCAGAGTTGAAAAGAAAAGATCGCTGAATGGAAGAAGAAATGAATGTATGGGAAGAGCAGATGAAGGAGATCCCGAGTGCCAAGAGGAAAATTCAAGAAGGAAATGGAGGGAAAGTGATCACGACTCCATCGTTGAAGAAGTTGCAGTGAGAATCATGAGTCATTTTACAACAATCGGTATGATCGTGATTCTCGACTCTAACAATCATAAAGAAAAGGGACTCGAGATCGAGGGAAGCCAAAACTATGGGCGGATCAAAGGGATTCAAATTCCTCTGTCCCGATGTTTGGGACTTAGAAGAGGATGAAGGAAAGAGATAAAGGAGCTTGATGACAAAGATGCCTTGAAGAAAAGTGCGACGAAAATTTGGTTGATCAACAATAATCTTTCAAATTTTTTAGAAGTCATGACTGAAATGGAGAACACGATGAACACATTGGGAAAAGACAAGATGATCCCCGAACAAAGGTTGATCTCACAGCAATTGATCCTTGAAGAGCAGATAGAGAGGAGAATGACAAGAAGAATAAGAGAGGTGATAAGTTTCCCCGAATTCTCTCCTAATTTAGTACCACTTGATCTAGATCACTCCCGGCTTGTCTTTGCTCCTCCCCCAAAAGAAAAAAATAAATCTTTCCATTGATTTATCCTTCTCTTATCTCTTAGGATTGTTATTCTCAACACGCATCCTATCATGAATAGAATAAAATTTGTTAAAAAGGAAATGTTTGATGTTGCTTGCAAGTTAAGATTGTATTGTTACTTTTTGCTTGAATTGTTAGGAGAATAACATTAGGATTTAGTTCAAGAATGAAAATGCTGACATATCATAATCTGAACTAGTTGAAGTAGTTTATTTAGAAGATAATTTGAAACACAAATAATTGCGAGGAATAAGAGACGGAATGACATATAATTGAATTGAAACCTGAGTGCATAATTGACTTGAATTTAGCTGATGAGTCCAAGATAAAGGAAAGTCATACAATTGAAGGAGGCGAGAAATATGTTTTGAGTTTGTAGTATAAGCAGTAAGCGAAGAACACAGTGAACCTTAAATCATGTAACTCCTCGTCAAGCTGAAGTGGAGTCAAGGACATCCTTAGGGTTGAAAGTAACAGTTAATCAGGCCAAATTCTAGAACTTGTTAGATTATTGATCAAGGCGAAATCTAGGTGTCTGACTTACAAGAAATGATCTGGTATCCTTGGCGGTTGAGCCATTCTAGCCACCCTTATTTATATCTTACGCATACACCTTAGTTCACAATTTGAGCAAAACAATCCTTATCTTGAAAACAAGCCATTAAATCGAAGCCATCCTAGATCATTAATCCTCCAGGTAAGAACCTCTGATTACCCAAAATTCAAGAAGGAGGAAGAGATAAAGTTTGGGAGTATGTATTTTTTAGAGACTAAAGGAGAAAATACAGAAAGGGGTGAAGAGAGAAAGATCTAAAGCGGGGAAGATACAGCCGAAAGAAAGCAAATGAAGAAGTTTTGTCTTGTGGCTAACTCTCTTGAACAATTAAGTTCTTAGGGGTGTTTCAGCACACCTAGTACCCTAATGCCAACTGGTATGGGAGCTGCAACGAGTTCGCTAAGAGTGTTAGAAAGCCTAAAAGACGAGCTTGTTGCACTATTCTGAATGGCGACAGGAGAAAGTTCCAACGATTGTGAAGTACAAATGAGAAATGGGAATGAACAATTTTAAACCGAAGAAATCAGAAGATACCCCAAGATGAAGTTTGGGGAATCAATTAAAAATTGCAAGGAAAAGAAGAGGCGACGAGTTAAGTAAGAAAGGAGAAAGGAGTCGGGGTAATCTTAACCTAAAAGTTCCATCCATCCAGCCAAGACGAAGCACGACATTACAAACCTAAAGACCCTGATTGATCTTGAAGGTTGGAATTACTACATTAGTGGAGATCAATATGAACAACAAGCATATGGAATTTGAAAATCTTGAAAGGATCAGCTGTGTGAAGGACCTCGAGAGGGGTTAAATGACTCACTAAGAAAAGAGGAAGAAGACCAACCTACTTTTTCGTGGATCAAGCGACTATCTCTTGTTTATAAAACAAATTCAACAATTTAGTTTGTACAGAGTTGAGTAGAGACTAACCTTCATATGGACTTGAAGCTAGATATACAGAAAAGAATGCAATTCTAGTCTTTCAATTAAATTGGTTGCACTTGCAAAACAAAACAGAAAAATGTCCTTTTGTTTGAGGACAAACAAATCTTTCTTGTTTGCTCGGGGACAAGCAAAATTTAAGTTTGGGGGAGTTTGATGAGCTTAAAAGTCATCTATTTTCAATCCATTTTAAGTTGATTTCTATCTAAAATGGTGATTTATATCGAAATGTTGAATAACTCACTATTTGCTATACGGAAATTCAAGAGAAAGAGGATATTGCGGTGAAGGAAGCGGAAAGTGGGCGAGGCGGGAATGACACCGGCGGAATTTGGGATGTCATAGCAGAGAGGTGCACGAGGAAGAAAGGACCCCGATGTCCACGACGCCTTGGCGGTGTGAAGAGTCACATCAAGGTGGCCAACCACAAAACTCCGGTCGCGACATAAGAGTGATTGAAGTAGAAGCAATGACGGTCCTTGTGACTGAAACTCAGTCGAGCCAACCAAAAATTAATGAAGAGCAGACATGATGTGGCGACGCATTGAAGGGTAAAATGAATTAGTAGGCGTTAGACATGGGGTGTGACCGCAGAATAGAAGTCGCGACATAAGATTTTCAAGTGAACATGATCATGACCGTTGAAGAAGTCGGCGACATCGACCTTTGAATCGAAATTACTCCACATAATGGATATTCAGGAGACAACTTGCAAGGAATTAAAGGTCGCGGCGACATTTAAATTATGACGGAAGATAGACCTTCTTTGGGAAGAATGAGCGGTGATTAGACGTGTGCGACCAAATAAAGCTCTGACGTTATCTTTGAGACAAGCGATGTGACGAATAAAAGCTCTGCGATATGTGAGACAGGCGGTGTAGCGACGAAATAAAGTTCTGCGGCGTATGCCCAAACAAGCGATGTTGCGACAAAGAATCGAATTAGCGAGCATTAGCACAACAAATGGGCGATTGTCGGAAATCCTGAGGCTAGCATCAAAGTTAGGGTGACGAGAACCACATAAATAAGCATCGCTGCGAAGGAAGCGACTCTTGGCGACTCGAGCGAGAAGATACGGGTAACGAGAACATGTATTTTAATTTTCTTTTCTTTGTTTGTAGTTATTTTAGATTAGATTGTTATTTCTTTCCATTTTGGATTTGGACGTTCTTTGTTAAAGTAGAAGTGAATGCGAAATTCTATTTCTTTCGTGCTTTGCTGGATCATCCCGAATTCCAGGACAAATTTTAGAATTCGGATTCCAGTGTCCGTCTACCGGTGGATTAACATTCAGAATCCATTGTAGGGTGTAATAAAGTAATTTAGAAACCCGGCTTCCATTGAATAGACTATGTTGTTAAATTTATCTTTCTATGAGAAAATTGTCGAAAATTACTAAACTTCAGTTTATAAATCTACTTGCTGGTTTTGAATATTCTGTATCTGATCCCAATATCAGTGTCATATACCTGCAATAGGATTGTTTCATGCTCTGATTTCCAGGAGGCCCTCTGAGTGACACAGAGAAGGCATTCCTGAGAGTAGTGAACAATTTCTCAAATGTACGAACACGATGTGGAGATCCTAATGAGCTACGTGAATGTAAGTCGATAAATCGTCTTCATGAAATCGAGTTGAGTTGAATGACTTATCAATTTAACAAAGCGGGAGAGTTCGCTCGATTCAAACAGTAAGTTCAATCCCGTGTTAGCAAGGATCTAATCAAGGAAAGGATGAACTGTTCCAATTTTGAGGAAGAGAAACCAGTAAAGTGTAAACCCATGCTATACCTATGTCTTAGGAGCTAAGGTTTACAGTCCATGTTCAGGGTATGAAGTATTGAAAAAGAAAAATACCCAGAACAAGGCAACCCAGATTAAAAGTAGTTATCTAATCCTGCGTCTTGAAAGTCGGGGAAGATTAGATGATGAGCAGTCGTAAGGAGAGATCGACTGCACTACCTTATTCCGCCAGACGGGTTTAAATACGTGGTTCATGAAGAAAGTTACAGTAGTCTGCGGGGAATTGATTTTTCACAATGGCGGTATTTTCAATGCTCCTTTAAAGATGGCGAAGTCAGTCTGAATTTGTTATTTTAGATTTTCATTTTTAATTCATTTTTGTTATTAAGTCACTTTTCTTAGTTTTTATTATTTTAAGGTTTGCTAAGAATATTTCAATCGCCTATCAAAGTCCAAATAGTATAGAGTTCAAGTAGTCAAGGTAGTTGATTGAGAATTCTTGAGATCTCTGTGGGATCAATATCTAGACTTAAATCCAATTTACTCCTTGTTCGACCTGTACACTTGCAGCATCCTGGATCAAAACCAGAAAGAAAATAATTTACTCTTAAGGAATAGCTTTTAATCAGTACAATAGATAAGGAACACAACAAACAAGTTTCATGGTATTATTGATGGGGATTAGATAATAGTCCTTGGGTTATAACGCTATAAATTTGTATAGGTATTTTGGTCCATCACTGAAAGAGGTGAACAAGTTTTTGAAAAAAAAAGATAAAAAAAAAAAAAGATAAAAAAATAAAATAAAAGATAAAATAGAAAAAAAAAATCTGGTGATGCATGAACTATCCTTTGGATATCATAGTATCCCCAATTCGATTACGGAAACCACCATCGACCATCTATGGCGGGACTCTATCTGGTGCCTCTTAGTGAATGAATCTTGAAATAAATGAATGAGTGGCTCTTGGGTCCGCTGATGCATATGCATCATGATCGTCATTGAAATCATACATTAATCATGCGGTGATCACGTCGCCTCTGTTGTGTGTTGTAAATGCCCAGGGCACAGTGCAGTACCGCTCTGAATCTGTGTCGAGTGCGCCTCTGCCTCCACACCCTTCTGTGACCTCACTAGGTGTTATTACTGCCACCTGCTGAACCACCCTACCGACTGTTTGGACCGGCCCAGTGCACGGGGTAGATACTCTGTGCCTACCTCGGGGTCTCTACGACTACTAGGCGTAGACCCAGTCTCGGATAAGTGACCTTCCTGCCCTTGATGGAAACATCGATATCGCGGATAAAATCTGTTTGTAAATGCACGGCGGGGCCGGTCCCAGTGACTCGGTAAGTGTCTCTCTTAATGGCCTCAGCGGAGTCCTTGGCCACGGTTGCCATCGAGAACCACGAAGAGGACTTTACGCTCATCTGAACACCCCATCAATGTATAAATTTCCCTAACCCTGTCTAACCATAAGTATCTTTGCCTGCAGCGGTGGCGGTACCATCATAAGTTTTAGCCCAATTTTTAGAGCGCGTTCTATCATGCCCACCTTTCTTTTGGAGGCTCCGGGTGTCGACGGTGGCTGGCAGCAACAATGTAACAACGGTCTGTGTCCAGTACCGCCACTGGAGTGCGGCCCTCGATGGTTACTTTAGGGTTGATTCATTGAAGCATTTTCCGATCTAGGGGTGTGCTCGACATAATATCTCTAGTGGTGCCTCAGGTCTTGGAAGTCACAGATGGAGCCCTACTGACCTCATCCGGACATAATCTTTGTGAATTTCAAGGTTAAAAGATTCGTTGACACTTTACAATATTTGATGCATGCAAGGATTTAGCAAAAATATATAGGTTGCAACAGGAAAATCATTATAAAAGAAACAATTTTATGAGAATATCGTGGAAAGCGATGTGAAAAACAGATGAACTATACTTTAAAAGCGTACTCACGATACCAGCACGGACCCCTTCCTAGTGAGGAAATGCAGAGGCAACTCCACAGTAACCTCCTAGCCAAGCTCGCTCGTGACAAGTTACCATGAAGCTAAGCGGGTTAAAGCGCTGGCTTGTATTTGGAAAGCGTGGGATTATAAAATTTTCCTTTCTATCAAATCCACATCTTTAGATTTAGCGAATGCGTGACATAGCATTGCTTGCGGTTGTCAAGCCAAAATACAAAATCACCTGTATAAAAAAATATACACTCCCAATGTTTTCCAATGTCCAACTACAACAATAAAGCACCTCTGGTCCTCATCAAAATATAAGATAAGGATCGATCCGACATAAATATTTTTTATCATAACCTGTTTTTCGAAACCATGCATGCATATTTACAAAGATATTTACATATACAAAATGCCACATTTAACTTTACTATTTTAATTTACACCTTATCTTATATATAAATCACAACCTGTGATCTAAGGCCGAGGATCTGGAAAAGTCTTTCGGCTTCAGCTTTCGCACACGAAAAATTATTTAAATGACGTAGGTGAAGCGGGCTCGGTGAGTCTTATAAGTTCTAAATGTTGTTATGCGCTATTTGTACCTCCCGATATGAAAATCTGTACATAAATGGTTGTAAGCGTTTATGAAAGCGAGTTTTGCTATGAAAACCATTTACAGCGTATTTGAAAATATTTATCTTCTTGAAAACTATTAAAGCATTTACCAGCTGTGGCCCAATTACGAAACTATTTACGCGTTTGGCTTGTTTTGGTGAGTGGTTAATATCTGAAAGTGCTATACTGGAAATCAAGTACCAACCACTGTGGCCCATTTCTGAAATACCCTAGACGTGATGCCATGGAACCTCGGAACCTGACATCGGTAGTGAACCTCGGAACACTACCCGGCTAAGATGGTCCGGTGAACACGGCGGGATCTCTATAACATAATGGAACCTCGGAACCAAAATGCCCGGTGATGGAACCTCGGAACCAACACCTCATCGCCATGTACTAAGTCAGCGCGCTAACTATATACCCCGAATGTGCAAAGGGCGACTCACTATATTAGATCTAACCCCGATTGAGCCGAGCTGACTATAGTTAGTCATAATATCCGCAACGCAATGCACAATCAAAATACCCTTCGGCCAGGAAGCGGGTGCCATCTAGGGGTTTTGCTAAACTAGGCCAAACTGTTTCTTAAATACTGAAATCAAACTTTTCTGCGTTGAATATAACAAATGGGAGGTAAAAAAAATGCTTTATAAATTTATATTTTCAAAGCACTTTACAAACTTGTAATTTAAACACTTTCGTTTTAGAAAAGGATTTTGAGTACTCACCTTTTTCTCGACTAATTTCTTACAATTCTTGTCAAACCTCACAGATTCTCATTGGATGCTCGATCGCCTACACAATCCATACAAAGTACGAAAATGCGCCGAGTTCGGCGTTTTAACCATAAAACATACGAGGGCTTTCAAAGTGACTATATCGAATGAACCGATTCTAACAAAACTTTACGTGCTAGTCCATTCGATAAGGACATCAATAATATGATGTGAAATTAGTAGAAAATAATGAATCTGCATTCATCATCATATCACATTTTAGCAGCTTTTTATTTGAGGACTTTCCATAGAGTACAGAAATACCCGAAACATTTAAGAAAATTCTATCAGACTTGTCAGGCTACACTTTTGAAATTTCAATCAAAGCGTAAAGCAGTCCAGAAATTCAAGTAGGACTGTCAGAACACCGATCTGAAATTCCTAAAAATTCTAAACTCAGTCTAAAAATTTTGGGACTGAAGTTTACGACCTTTCACGGCCTCTAAGAAAATTTCAAGCCATTATATAGCATTTAGGCTCAAAATAACACAAGTAGAAAATTTTTCTATCTTTTAAAGTTTGACAAAAGACTAAGATATTGGTATCTATACGTAGCTCTCGTCACGTATACCAACTTTGTCTTATGCTCCGACGAAAGTCTATGATCCAATTTTCGTAAATCTGAGAAAAAAAAGAAGAGAAGAAAATAAAAATTAAAAAATTGTCTCTCACCTCTCTCCAACGCTCTGTATGTCCGTCTCCTACCGTTTGTCTTTTATCTTCTTTTTTTTTTAATTACTATTATTATTATTATTTAGATACATAACTTATATTGTCTCATTCGGATCCGTTTCTATCCCGAAAAATTTTATTTCTTTTCAGTTCACTTATTTTAAATGAACTTTAACTCCATGCATTTCGACTTAGATTTTCATAAAATCTAGTCCCTAAAGATCCTTGAGCTTATCACAGAAAATCGTAAAATATTCGACGTCTCGAGTGTAGTACGGGTCACTTGATTTGTGAGGCGAATTTAACGTGTGATCTATTTCATCATCAGGAATCTAGAAATTTTAAAGAACTGCGAACAATTCGGTAATTATTATTATTATTATCCTTTTAAAATTCCATAATTGGAATTTAGCCCTTCCTTTCCTTAATTGCAAAAGTGCGACAATTATTTGAAAACTTTATAATTTCACCCTTAAAACAACTTTCAAAAAATTATATTATGGCACCTAAATTAATTAAGGAAGCTGAGATCTTATACGATTCTACCTTGTCTGTCTGGCCTCTCGGGACAGGCGTTACGAGTGTGAGTCGTAGCGTGAAGAAAATAAAAAGGAAAAATGGTTGTGAAAGAAATTTCAAAGGAAGATTTTCCGAAGAATTGCCTTGAAGAGTTGTCCAACAGTTCACGTCGGAGGGGCCCATGACTGTTTCGGAGAATTACCCAACAATTCACCTCGTAGGGTTGTCCAATAGATTTTATCAAAACTCGGTAGTATGTTTTCGAGAACAAAAAAAAACCTTTTGTTTTGAAAACAGTGTTTTCTCACACTTGGCTTAGGCATGCGTGAGGGAGTTAATGAGGGCTCGAGAAGTGGGAAATGGTGAGTCACATTCTCATTCATTTCATATAGATATTCAGAGTAAGGATCGTCGTTTGGCTTGAATGTAGTGGTTGCCATTCACGTGTGCGGCTTGGGTGGGAGTAACGTGCAGGATAATTTCACTACGGGCATTGCTCACCTGTCGAGGAAAATTATTTCAGGTACGGGGGTGTTAGAAGACGGCGCTCACTAGAGGCCGCTTTTAAGAAGAAAACCGGATTGTGACTTTGATATATAATTTATAAAACATGTATTAGAATTCTTAATTTTAATATATGTTTGTATTAAGAGTGATGTAACAAATCTTGAAACTATTGTAATATAGTTGGATGTATTTTTGTGAGTATGATGTGTGTAGGCGATGTGGCCATTTTTGCCTCATGTATGGAGTCATATTGTTATGAGGCACGGGTTCCATGGGTTGGCCGATGGTCAGCCCAGGACCGGGAGTTGGGGCGTCACACACACTCCTCCTTAAAGGATCAACTTCTTCATGAATTTCATTCTATGCCATCGGCTGGTCACAAAGGGGTTAAACGCATTTGGTAAGGCTCTTAGCGATTATTTTTTTGGCCGTGCATGCGTTGGGATGTTAGAAACTTTATGGAAGCTTGTCTTCACCACCAACAAACTAAGTATTCCACTCAAGCCCCAGCAGGTTTGTTGCTACCTTTGCCGATTCCATCACTTGTGTGGGATGAGGTGACTTGGATTTCATCACTGGTTTACCACCTTCTCGAGGCTTCACGGTAATTTTAGTTGTGGTCGATCACCTCACTAAATCGGCTCATTTCAGCCCTTTGCCAACTAGTTTTACTGCCGCTAAAACTATTGAGTTATTTGTTGATATGGTAATCAAGATACATGGTTTCCTAAGCTCCATTGTTTCTGATCGTGATCCTATTTTTGTGTCCAACTTTTAGGCGATTATTTGAGTTAAGTGGAACTGCTCTCCATCATAGTACAGCCTATCACCCATAATCAGTCTGTCAATCCAAAGTGATGAATCACAGTTTGGAACAATACCTCAAAGTTTTCACTCATGAAAAGCCATCCACATGGATCACTTTCTTAAGCTGGGCAAAATTTTCCTATAACTCTAGCTATCACAATGGGATCAAAACCTCCCGTTTCAAAGCTCTATTTAATTAGTCGTCCCCCACCAACAATTCCAGCCTATACTAGGAGCTCTACTTCAATCCAAGCTCTTGATGAGATGTTACGAGAGCAAGATGCCTTGTTACATTCTTTGAAAGACAACCTCCATAATGCGCAACACCATATGCAACAACATGCTAACCTTCATCGACGTAAACTTGAACTTGCAGTGGGTGACATAGTTTTGGTTCATCTCCAACCTTACCGAAAGACCAGTGTTGCTAACCATGGCTTCAATAAACTAGCCAAATGCTACTATGGGCCCTTTTCGATTATTGAGTGTGTTGGTCCGGTTGCGTATCGTTTGGTCCTCCCATCTGAGTCCAAAATTCATCCAGTATTTCATATCCCCATGCTCAAGAAATTCCACGGAACTAGCATTCCCACCCCTTGCCTACTTCTTCAGGCTTCGATGGACAATTGGCCTTTGTCCCTTCTTGCTGCCATTTGTGATGTTCGAACGTTACTCCATCACGACAAAGAAACACATCAAATCTTAGTCCAATGGTAGGGCAGTCCATCAGAAAATGCAACATGGGAGTTCTGTGATGAATTTTGAAAACTGTATCCTCATTACAACCTTGAGGACAAGGTGTTTTCTAAAGGAGTGGGGAGTGATACAACCCAACCCATTTTGTTGAACATCCCTAACACCAAACCGATGGAAGAGCAGCCTAGCAAGTCAGTGGACCCAAGCGAACCAGATGATGATAAGAGCCCATGAGGCCCAACACACAACAGGAACCCTCCCAAATGGTTGCAAGACTATGTCATTTAACCAATCGGTCTTATTTTTTTTTTTTTTTTGCTTTGTAGTGGGAAGAGAATCATTTTGTTGTAACCAACTCAATGGAGTGGAGTGAGCACCCTCCCTTGCTTGCTGTTGCAGGTACATTAATACCGAAATTCCTGTAGAAATTATTCATGAATGAAATTAGAAGTTCTTCTCTCCTTTTACATTAATACCTAACGAAGGGTGTTTATTACTTTAATTTATAGTAGCCAGCCTGGTTAGTATCATAGAGTTTGATATTTCCTTTGTTGTCACCAAATTAAGCTTGTTAATTAATAGCCAATCCCACCAATATTCATTAGCTTCTAATGAAGAGAATACCTAAAGGGCACTCTAGAATTTGGCTTATACATATTAAATTCTCACTATCTAGATATCCAAATACAAATGTTGATTGGGCATCTTAGTTAGATCATTACAAAAGTACTAGCGGGGGTTGTGTCTTTCTTAATCCAAGTTTAATATCTTAATGATATACCATACAATGGGCTATTGTCAAAGAAGTGCCAAGTTTGAATACCTTGGTCTTCAGTAAAGTTCATTTCTACTTGGTCATCATTTGTATCTCATACTCACATTTCCTTTTGATCATTCACTCTACTAAAGAGGGGGCTTAGCCCCTATTATGACTACAATTATATATGTCTAATGTATCTTGAAAGAACTTTATATCTCCCCCTTTGCTCCTCTCATTTGGTGTGGCAATCAAAATGTGGCTCGCTTAGGTATCAACCTAGTTTTCATTCTCATTCGAAACATATTAAGCTTGATCTCCATTTCAGCCATCTTAGCATTCACTACATTCCATATTTTGATTCAGGTTCTTGATATCTTCATGAAACATCTACCATGCTCTTAGTTTTTCAAATTCAAAACAAGATTCTCCTTTGTTCCAAGACTTGTGAGCTTGTGCAGGGAAGATAGACGGTAAGAAGATATATACCTGAAGATTCAAGAACCTAACCAAAGATTAAAGCAATAACGTTCCAACATAAGTTAAAAAGTTAGGATAGTTCTTGACAGTTAGATTATTAGTTAAATATCGTTATAGGTTAGTCAGATAAATCAAGTTGAAAGCAATGGGATTAAGCTAATGATATTAGGAGAAAATAGATATTCAAGAAATCTAAAATCCATTGTGTTGTTCCAAATCTTCCACTAGGTACTTGGACAAGTATGAAGGGGATATATATGAAGCATTTCTTTTTCTTTTTCTTTTTCTTTTTATTTTCTTTTTCCCCCTTTTACTAGCTAGATGACATACTTAAAAACACTTCTTCAATAAGGAATCACTCATAATAAATAATCTTAAAATTAAATTAATCTTAGTGAAAAGTAAGGGCCATATCATCATGGATCCTACGGTTCTAAATTGTATACTTGGTATCAATAGCCACTCATAATATCATAAATATACATAAAAACTCATGAAATTTAGAAAATAAGCTAATATGAAACTTTACACTATTACTCATTTAAAGGAGAGAGAGAGAGAGAGTAAAAGCATCACAAACCTCGTAACTTTCTGAGTTATATTAGTTGAGGGTTACACTAACCTCGTAACTTTCTGAGTCATACCGGTTGAGGGTTACACTAGATACTAACCCTCTTGCAGAAAGAATGGTACCAGAACGTGGAACTTCTTGGAAGTACAATTGTATCTTCTCCCGAACATCCTATAATGCAAAAATAAGTGAATTTTCATTAATTGAAATAATGATATATTAGAAAATATAAAATGTTCAAAGAAAAATATATTAACCAGAAGCACTAAAAAGTATTAGATTGCAACACATTAATGAAGTGAAAATGTTTGGAAAGTATTGCATGCTTGAAAGGAAAAGAGGAGAGAAATAACATTTGATCAAGTAATCAAACATTGGCTTAAACAAGTGAATCATGGTAGAATAATATGTACAATAAACTTCATATTTAAAAGATTATAATGACCATTCACGCATAACATCAAATGAAAATTAATTTTTTTGCATGGATCTCATGACATGCCATATCATTATAGTAGTGTTCGCAATTCGAAGATGAAACTAAGAATCAATGTCACACATACGGGCTTGTTTGTTAGGAAAACTTGAGCTGTATTAAGAGAGCTTTAAAGAAGTTTTTTGGTTCAAGTATATGATTTGTTTTCTATGTTTGATGGAATTGTAGGCAAAATGCCTAATTATTTTTAAAAACTAAAACAAATGAAGAATTAGGGAATTAGGCCAAAAGGATAGAGGAGTCTACAGATCATCTAGGAGATCAATGCATTAAAGACATTTAGGTCTTATTAAGAATGGTAGATCAATTTCTAATTCAATAAGCCTATCTTTGGAATTGTAAACTCAAACTTATTCCTAGCTAATTGGATCAAGTTGTTGTTTTTCTCAAAACTTCAACCTTTATCAATACAAAGAGTATTTCCAAAACAAAGCCTAAGAAAGTCTTATTCTTCATCAAAGCTATTTTAGGTTGGTCGTTTCTAAAACCTTAATGTTATCGGTTTATAAAAAGAAGAAATACCCCATATCACTTTTCATTTACTAGAACCTAGGACTAAATCAATATATCTTTAGAAATTAAGATGAATATTTGAGAGAGTTAAGAAATGCATGAGTGGGGATCATGGCATCAAAGTTGTGAGAGCTATTGCAACAAAAATTTTCTTAAGTGTCTCTAAGTCTAATAATTTTGTCTCTATTCACCAAGTTAATTATGCTGAACTTTGCTCATGGTTTATACCTAGAACAAACATTTTTTTCTAATTGGGATCATATATAGAAGGAAATAGAAGGTACTTTGTTGGGATTACGTAACATAACCATGGCATTAACATACTTTCTAGATAAACAAAAAGTTATTATATTCATTAAAATTGTACTGAAGTACAAAAATCACCCAATAAACAACCAATCGCATTTAAAAGTTAGCCTTATGAATAACATTGTAAGGATTTATACACCTCTAAAAAGAGTTCATTGGAGAACGATAGATAAAAAAAATCAATAAAGTCGATATGTGGCACTTATACAAAGTAATCAAGAAGCAACAAGAAACTAGAAAAAAGAAAAAGAAAAAGAAAAAGGAAAAATGATCACTCTAAAAGGAAAAGTAGGACACCTCTCCTTGACATATTGTCATAACATGATGTTCAAATTCACCTTCATCATGTTCTGCAAATGCATACATTATCAGAAATTGAAATTTTCACATTACCCAATACAAAATGAGGAAAACATAGTGAAAATAATATAAACAATAATCAAACATTCGTCCTTACAAATTGGCATAATAAGTTTCATGGAAGCAAGAAAAGAAGCATCAAATATATTCTTCCTGAAATGCTAGGGTACAAACCAATTAACAATCAAATATATCTATTTTCCTCTTTACTTCTATTGTGTTTGGTTCCCGAGAGAAGTACTAAGCAAAGAAACAATGCTAGGAAAATGATTTTCTTTAGTTGTCTAATAAGAAAATTTTAAAGTAAATCAAGTGTAAGTAAAATTACTTAAACTTACAAATTCTTATCAAATGTAAATTTATTTGAAGTAGTGAGTAAATATAATAGTTGAGATTTAAGTCTATTTATATTTTCCTTCATTTTTTTTCTTTCCTTCCATTTTTCCTCCCTATTTTCTTTCCTTTGTATTTTTTGGAAATCAAACATAAAGGATCACATTTTGATTCTTGTTTTAACTAATGTGAAACCAGTTTTAAAAACACAAAATTCTAAAAAATAATATTCTCTGAAAATGTTTTGTCTCTAATTAAATTGGGAGAGGATTTCTTTACAGCGTGTCTCTATGTTTTCACAATAAAAAAAATGGGAACAAAACATGTTCTTTATGTTTTCCTTATTCTCCTTGTTTTCGAGAACATAAAATAGTTTTAAAAAACATGAACCAAACAATAACCTTCTTGCACTCATTTTTATCTGATGCCTAGCACATCAAAATATCTAAGAACCTAAGTATTATATTTGCAAGATCTATATGGATAGATACTTTTATGATATCAATCACCTTGAAAAACTGAACTATTAACCTTAATGCAAGTTTGCCTTTATCTTTTATGAGTTTATCATTTTATATATCAAAACCTAACACATGGATATTTGCGAAGAAATATATATATCAATCCCCTGGATCCTGTTTGGTTTCAAAAGAATCTAATTTGGGTTGATCCTTTATGTGATGATGATCCTCTATTGCCCAATTACCTTGTAAAGTTGGCACTTAGCGTGTGAGAGAGACAAAGTTTTCTTTATGCTTTCTTTGTCTTGTTTTATTTGGTTGTTTTTTATTTTTTCATTTAGATGCTGAGAATTCAATGCATTTTATAAAATATATGGAAATAGTAGTAAATTCATCTTATCTTTTAAACATCAAGGTTACTTGTGTTTTTTTTTAAAACTAATCACTTTTAATACAATGTAGTAAAGCGTCGCAAAAAACTGGAAAGTTATAAACTCATAATATTTCTTGTAATTCAGTGCAAACTAGTAAAATTTTCAACTTTACCTTTTAATCAAAGTGTTTTTGTTTCTTCTTCTCCATTTGATATGATTCATTCTAATAAATGAGAGCCTTCTCCTGTTCCCACAAAAGGAAGGTCTCAATATTTTGCTTCTTTTATTGATGATCACACTCTGTTGGATTTATTTGATGAAACATCAATCTGAATTTTTTGAGATAAACAAAGTCTTTCGTACTCTTGTAAAAACTCAACAATCTGTCGTTATCAAATGTTTTAGATTGTAATATGGTAGGAATATGCCTTAATAAATTTGCTTGAGTTACTGCCTTAGATGGAATAATTCGATAAACTTCACATGCAAATACCCTAAGCAAAATAATTACAAAAGAAACATCGACATTGTGAAACTATTCGATCTCTCTTATTATTTGCTTTTGTTCTAGTAAGTTTTAGGGTGAAGAAATTTATTCTTACTCTTGTAACTTTGATTAACTACAATTCGCTCTCTATAGTTCAGGTATTTCTCCTTCGAAAAATTATATGGGTATGCTCCAGATTACTCTTTCTTTAAAGTTTTTGGTTGTACTTGCTTTGTTTCTTAGCCCTCTTGTGACGTAGCAAGTTGTCCTCTTGATATGCTATTTGTGTCTTTCTTGGTTCGATCAGGTCGAGGAAGGGTAGTGTTTGATCCAGCACTCATAAACTTTATATGTCTCACCATGTTGTTTTCTAGAACCGTACGTTTCTTTTTCTATTCCATCTCTACACATGACTTGACGAATCGATCTTATTTGCATTGATCCTTTCTTTGAGGATTATGTTGGTTTTTGTCATCTCGGGGTTCCTAATACTTCAAATTCCCCTTCTCATGTTCTTCTTTCTTTTCCTTTGAATTATACTCGACGTGTTCGTGCTAGTAGTTCTACAAGTATAGACACTTTGCTCTCTGGGACACCTAAAACTCCCTCTTCTCCTATGGTCCCCGAGCCGTGAGTTGTAAGATCCTCCTCTCGTCGATCCTTCAGTTTGTAAGTCCATAAGTTACCATATTTTGCTTATTCATATTTATTCTTCATCATTTCCTTCATTTTTAACTAATTCATTGTTTCTTTGAGCCTTCTTCCTATAAAGAGACAATTCTTGATCTACGTTGGCAGCAAGTTATGGATGAGGAACTTAAGGCTTTGCATAAGACAGAAACTTCGGATTTGGTTTCTCTACCTCTTAGTAAGCGTGTTGTTCGTTGTCATTGGGTGTATAAGATCAAGGCTAATTATGATGGATCTATTGAGTGATTCAAAGCTAGGTTGGTTGTAAAAAGATATTCACAATAGTACGGTATGGATTATGAGGAGACCTTTGCCCCTATTGCAAAAATGACTACTGTTCATACTCTTACTATAGTAGCTTCGGTTTTTCAATGGTGTATCTCTCAATTTGATGTTAAAAATGCATTCTTAAATGGGGATCTTCAAGAAGAAGTTTATATGGAGCCCTTTCTTGGTGTTTCTCATGATTCTAGGCATGTTTGCAAGGCTCAAGAAGGCATTATATGGTCTCAAACAAGTACCATGTGCTTGGTATGAGAAATTTACTATTACGATCTCCTCTCTAGGATTTGTTGCTTATAGCTTTGATTCTACTCTTTTTGTTAAGTATGTGTCACGGGTTGTGTCGTATTTACGTATATCGTGAAAACATAGTTGTTATTAGTGATGATGTTGTGGTAGTGGGTTTGAAGACAAAATTAGCTAAACAATTTGAAATGAAGGATTTTGGTCCTTTATGATATTTCTTGTTCTTCTGATGGTGTGTTCTTGTCAAATCCTATATGAAGACTTGAGAATCGAGCAGTTGGAAGAGCTTTGGTCATTGCATCAACTAGTTGATCTTCATAAGGTATATACTGAATAAGCAGAGAATTTTGCACAACTTGATCACGTATAAAGTGATAATCAATCTCCACGTGCTTGGTTTTGGCATACATGATAGGATTGGTGGTCAAATAGGTGGCACTCACATTTATCATAGAAGAGGAAACGAAGGAGGTAGATATGTAGCTCATGATGAAGGATGGACTCGCGAGATTTCAACAACAACGTTGGCAAGTCCTCAATACTCAAATTCAGCACTTGATCTGAATATCACGTTTCACTTGGAAGAAGACTAGGAAATCAAGATATGACAAAAAAAAAAAAAAAAACACAATAATCACTGGTAATTCTTCTATCATCATGATACTTGGCCCAATCAACGTCTGTATAGCAAGAAAGAGACAAGTTTGAAGACACTCAAAAGGAGAAGAGGAGAGCAGAGGGAGATGATGTAGCTCATGATGAAGAGATGGACTCTGCTTGAATTTCAACAACAACGTTAGCAAGTCCTCGATACTTTCAGTTCAGCGCCAGTCTTAATATCACCTTTCTTGGAAGAAGACTAGGAAATCAAGCTACGACAAAAAAAAAAAAACTATCATCATGATACTTGGCCAATCATCGTGCGTATGGCAAGAAAGCGAGTTTGAAGGCGCTCGGAAGTCAAGAGCAAGTAGCCTTTAGATTGCATAGGATATGTTTGACAACTTACCAATGGACTGTTGTGGGTTTGCATTAATTAACACACCTTATTAAGCTGGCTTAGACTCAACCTAGTTAAAGGTGCAATCTTGAACAGCTCCAATAATGCTTCTATAAGTAGGGTCATCAGAAGTTGACCATCATATAAAGATAGATTTGGCGAAGACATAGGAGTAAGGTGAAGGTTTGTAGTCCTGAGAAGATCCTTAATATACATTTATTTATTATTTTTTTAGGTGTTTTGGCAATCCCTTCCAAATTTTTTTTTAACTCAATTCGTTAAGTTTCAACCATTAAATAAAGATGGCTACTATAGATATTGTTACAAAGATATTCTAATATAATGCCACCTTTGTCTCTTTTCACAATTTAATAAATTCCAAACTTAGTAAACACCTAAGTCATTTTTATACCAAACCCACCTCCCTCCCACGTTATAATGCAACCTTTGTCTGTCTTCACAATTTGATAAATTCCAAACTTAGTACATAACCAAGTCATTTTCTTACCAAATCCACCTCCCCAATGAAGTCACTCATTATTAGGTGCCATTTAAAAAGTTATTTTCTACCAAAATTTTGTTAAAAAATAGTTTATGTTTTAAAAACAAAAATAGATGTTAAAATATAATTACCAAACAAATTATAAAATTTCAAGTGTTAATCATATTCAACATACCCTTGGGAAAATGAAAACTAATATCAACTTTAATGAGATTTTGTGCATTTTTTGCCCGTCAGAGAATCCAAAGATAAAAAATAATATTATTTTTCAAAAATTATCGTAAAATATAAATTTTAAGTCGAAGATTATGATCCTTTAAAAAAAATCGAAGATTATGATCACACAAGCAACATCAGCTATGTATTGTACTTCTTCCACTAATAATCATTGCATAAAACACACTACTCTTAACATGTAAATCCATATTTGTATGACCAATTATGTTTTGTCATTTTAATTTGCTGGCTGTAAAGATGTGGCAAAAGTTTATTTTTTTATTTTTTTTAACAACGATTCAATTTGCATGTTACATTGTAATAGTATGTTTTGAATTCGGTTTTGGTTCTTCGGTATATCCATTCTACCCCTTCACCACTTGCCAAGCTTCAAGGGTAAAGAATAAAAATTTGATTTCTTTATTTTTAAATTGACTGTTTATAGTTGTTCTTAGGGATAAAGCGCACAAAAACCTTTGATTTATAATTGTATGTCGAATTTAACCCTTAACCACTTGCCAAGCTTCAAGGACAGAATAAAAATAAATAACAATTTGATTTTTTATTTTTAAATTGACTGTTTATAGTTGTTCTTAGGAATAAAGTGCATAAATGTATCTGATTTATAGTCTTATGTCGATTTAGCGCTGAATTTTATTTTTTTTTGTGCATGGGTATCGGACGTTTAGTGCGTAACTCCATTCATACCCTTATCGCTATAAAGCTGCGTAAATGACAACAGATTAAAATGGCATTAAAACAATTAATATAGATAAATACTTGTTTATCAAATCCATAAATTCTTGTGATAAACATGTTAAGTTATAATCACAAAATTAGAGCAGCTGGATGGAAAAAAATTAGGGATTAAATTAGACATATCATTTACAAGCGAGAGACATTTATGAACATTTTCCGATTGTCCTTAACTTTTTATTTAAGTAGAAGCTCTCTTTATTTATTTATTTATTTTAGAAAAAAAGTTCATTTTATCTTTGATTATTTTTAAATTTTTTGCTGCCATCGATCCAAGAGAAGTGTGGGAGCACGCGGAGCTTCAGACAAAACAAGAGGGTAGTGGATACAGACAGACAGTAGAAGCAAACAGGAGAGGTGAGAGTTCGGAGAGTATACGGATAAACCGGCGGGATCAGACGCCGCTGCTGATATCGTCGACGGCACTGGCGGTGTCCGGCCAGTCAAATTACATGTCAGTGATATTCTTCATCTTCATCTCCATCTCCATCTTCTTCTGCATTCTTTTTCTGCAAATGAGAAATTATCAGATCTGGGATTTGATTGAAAATTTGTGTATTGATTTCATATTGACTTTGGTGGGATATGAGTTTGAATCAGGGGTTTAACTTTTTTTAGTGTATTTTGTGGCTGGGCACTGCTTGGGATTATATGGTATCGGTTGAGTTTCGAATTGGTTTGCTTTTTTGATCGGTTAGTGTATGTACACTTTGCATGGTTTTGTTGTTTAGGATCCGGGATATGGGAATTCATGCAAATTTGTGTAGGATTTGATTTAACCCCAATTGACCCTCATGCAGATTCAAGGTTAATCTTGTTTTTCAATACCTTTCAGTTAAGTTCTTCAGTTCTACAGGAGGATTTTGGAAATTTTTTGGATGTTCTGGTTGTGGGTTTTTGCTTCATTTTTGAGGTTTTTGAGTCAATACAGCTGGGTATGGATGTAGGATTTTGGTGTTATGTGCTTTTCACAAGTTTCTAGAGTTTTAGACTTTTAGTACTGTTCTTGACGTTTGTTTTAGGTTGAGGTTTAATAATTCGGTTTCCTTTCAAGGGTTTGATTTCATTTTATTTTTCTGTGAATTTTGGAGGTAGATCAGCTTGAGTGTACATACACAGATTCAACAGAGAGATCCAAAATGAATACCTTTGGATGGTCAGAAATGTGAGTAAAAGAAAGAAACTAATTACAAAAGAACAGATGGACTAACATGAAATTTAGGATTTGAACGTTTGGGAAAACTTTTGAAAGAAAAGTCAATTCTAAGAGCTTTGTATTTTTTGTGTTTGGAACCCTAGAAGCTAACACCTCCTGTCAATACGGTTGATTTGCTTCATTGAATTGATTTTGTATTTTAAAAACAAAAATAGCATGGAAAATGCGATTAGCTTAGTTTTGTCAACAACTGGACATGTTGGAAATATCAAATTTTCCAGTGCATAAATAGATTAACTTGAGCAATCAAAATGAGAAAAAGAATGATTTTTTCTGAAAATTTAAGTAGAGTACTTTTCTGAGAAAAGCTTCCAGAGAAAATTCCAGAGTACCTCAAAAGATTGGTTCATAGAAATGCAGAAACAATGTTTTGGAAAAGAAGAAAAACCTAAAAAATCGGAGAGTCATCATCATAAGTTTCTAGTTTTCGTGCAAATTTTGAAGAAATGTAGTGAGAATTACTGATTTCTAAAGGATGGTACAGCACACTCACTCTTATGCAGGATAATTGTGGAAGCCATAAAAATATATCTAGCTACATAAAAGCAAGTAAAGTGAGTAAGCTGAATTCGAAAATTTAACGAACCAAAAGTCAGTTTACTACTTATATATATTTCCCCACTCCCTTTGTTAAATGGATAAACTTACATCCTAGATCCTTATTGCTTGAAGTAGGTGTTGAAGTGAGTTATTATTAAGATACCCAATACAAAACAAAATTTAAAACAAATTAAAACGAAGATAAATCTAATATGTTTACATTGTTTTGGTAGTATTTATTGGTTTGATAATGTTTTTATTTGAGTTAAGCTCTTGAGTTGATGCAACATATATTTTATAGTACCTAACCCATGGGAATTTAGCTCAGTTAGTCCCGGCTTTGAACTGCATCCCAATGGTCATTAGTTTGGAGTCCTTAAGCCATTGGAATTTACGACCATTAACTTAAGGGATGTGGTTTGGATTTTCTAATACCTTTGCATATTCTTTCAATTTGTACAAATAAATCTTTTCATAACAGCCAAAAATTTTGTAGGGAGATCTTTTAATGGAAAATGACTAGTGAGGCTTTGTTTGGCTCTAGAAAGTGCTAAAATAGGAAAAAATTACAAAGAGAATTATTTTTTCATGTTTGGTTTCAATAAAAATATGTAAATCAAATATAATTATTAAATATTTATATAGAAGAGGAAAAATAAGTGAAGAATTAGATATATTTTCTTTTCTTCTATTTTTCCTCCCTACTTTCTTTCACTCACAATTTCTAGGAACCAAACATAGACTTAAATTTTCGGGAAAATGTTTCTTGTTAAAAATTAGATGATTATACCCATTCATGAACTATACATTTTATTCTTCCTATTTGTTTGGTTGCCAACAGGACTAAGGAGAGGAAAAAGAAGAAAAAACTTACATTTCTTATGCTTTGGTCTTATTTAATCTCATTTCATAAATCTGGTTTTGAAACATAAAAAAAGTTAAGTGTACCCAATTAGCTGCATTGACTAGGGCTGCTGAGCTCTTTAGTATCTAAAAAATGGAAACTTAAGATTTATAAATTGTTTGCCTTTTATTTTCTTTTCTTCTGTATGTTCTCAACAATGAGCTTCTTTGAATTTGAGTCCTATGTTTTACATGTTCTACTTTCTCAAGAAAGTGAAGATCTTGCATGGATGTAAACTGTTCTTTTCTTTTACTACTACATTTATTTATTATTCACCTTATTTCTTGGCAGATTACATTTGTTTTTTTTTTTTTTGGGGTTTAATTTTCTCCTTTTAATGCGAGGTGGGATTGTAACTGAATCTGGAAGTAGTATTCTCAAATCCAATGTGTGGGCTAAGATGATTTTCAAATCCAATACTCGAAATGGGTGAAATCTTATTTGGGCTCATTCTTTCATTGTTCTCGCTGCTGCTGCATCTTCTACTTGCAAAATTTTCAAATGTCAGTTTAGTGGAGTACAGTGCATTAACAGGTTTGCAGGAAGGTTTGCATCAAGAGACAGTTAAGGACCCAGGCCAAACTGAGATCAGAACTATTGTCCATTACAGCTTACGCTTAATCTTTCTGCTTTCCTTTAATTGTACATTGTATATGCATATTATTCTTCACAGTTGGATGGCGAATAAAGTGATTTTGTTCATTTGCTGCAGAGGCATAAGGCTATGGGGTGTTGTGAAGCCCTTGGAATCTTCTGGCTTATGCCAACCCCAGAAGTAGCTATCCTGGTAATATTTCACTCAAGCCTCTCATTTGCACATTTACAGTTTTATTCTGTTTTGCTTTGAGTTATACAAGATGAGTTGCATTTACAAGTTTATTCTGTTTTGTTTAAGTCAATCAATGTGAGTTGTATTGCTTCAATGATACTTAAGTATTGTATGAATTACGGCATAATCTGTTAGTAGATACTAGTTAAGGAAGACTAAAGGGCATCAGCTTTTGGTTATTGAGCTTTGGGGATTTTTTTAATCAGAAATTATAAATTCCATGCATTTATTGACATCTTATAATTCTATCCTTACTGAATTGTTTCTGAAGAACGCAGGAATGACTAGACAAAATTGGGAGTTTTTCAAATCACGATGCATTTTTGTTTGATAGAACCAATTGTATTCAAAGCGCCTAAAGGTGCACCAAGGTATACATGACATATACAAAAATTGCCAAAAAAGCACCAAAGGGTGGGGAAAGCAAAAAGTATGTCTCATAAACAAATATTTTGATTCTCCTAAAGGAATCTATTAGTACATCCTTGAAAAGTCCCAACAACACTACAAAAATCCATTGAAAGACCATTTGACTTGGTGCTTTATCCCTATTTCGATTTAATAAAGCTTTGAACACCACTTCTTCTAAAACAGGCTGCTCCAACTTTGTTACATCAAGGTTACCTTTAGCCATAGCCTTGATTTTAGGATGCCACTCCCTTGGTTTCAATAGAAGAGACTAGAAAACTGCCCACTCTTTGTGTTTGTTTGTCATTTTATGAAGGTGGTATTTCTGTTACCCTCCCTCAACTGCTCCTAGACTTCTGCCTTAGATGTTTTTCGTCCGCGTAGTGCAATTACAAAATTCTACCTCTGAATCTCCCTAGCAATTCACATAAGACGATAACTCCTCCAGCCTCTCTTTTACCCCTAAAGACTCATGCATGAAAGGCTAAGTTCTTTTTAACACCACATTGCCAAATACTTCTTGGTTATCTAAAAAAAAAAAAAAAAAAAAAAAAAAAAAAATTTTTTTTGAATCACTTCAACCTCAGTTTTTTGTCAAAATGAAACTGAATGGACCCCTAAAACTGAACCCTTTCCACCATTACTTCATCAAATCTATGAAACCTTCCTCCTTGAACCACATATTTCAAACCTTAAAGGCGTGGACCTCTATGCACACTGCCCTCATCTAATAGAATCAATGAGCAGGCCTAACTTTGCAGGTTTAGGTAAGATACACTGCATCACCTTGCTGAAATGGCCTTCCCACCCTTTTGAGACCAGAAACCAAAATTGAACATCAATTTGGTAAGGTTAGTCAAGCCCTTGCCTATAACAGAGGACCCTCCCTCAATAGAAAAGATCCTCAACTAAAGGTCCTTAATTACCTAAGAAAATCTTCTCATAGTTGTAGATAATTATTAGCACCAATATGTTCCTTGGGAAATGGACAATGTTAAAATTGTCTCTATGCACCATAGATCACTTGATAGACCCTTGATGGCCCTCAATTCTGCTTAAACTTCTCTCTTGAAGAATTTATATACACTTGAAAATCAGACAAACCCATCTTCAAAGTTCTTAAAATGGCAAAGAGATTCAAGAACACCTACTTCCATCCCAACAACTCTCACACCCTATTATCCCAGAGAACTAAGACTCTGTTGCCTTTATCACCTTTCTTTATGGATATAAGAATATGATCCACGATCATTAGCTTCTTTTGGAATATCAATTTCCTCATGATCTATGGCGTGAGTTCAGCCGGCTCATCGAGACTCCGCCTCCTTAGGCTTTTCTCTGTGGTACCTATTCCTAGATTGGGCATCATCCTTCTAGTTATGTTATTCTGTCATTTACCTTTGAGACTGATTGAAAAGTTTAGACAGTTCTTTTTATTGGTGTCATTAGCCCCTTAAGTTTAAATCTGTTTTCATGACCACCAGATCATATTAATGATCATTGGCTTTCCAGAATAGTTATGGTGACAATTTAGTTAGTTAAAATTGATTGACCTTCTTTTCTGTTTATCTCTTAATATATGTAAAAATAAATATTTAAACTGGTTTCATCATCATTTCTTTTGTGTTTATAAATCAACATCTGAAACTCTATTAAAACATGTAACTGATTTTTATGGTTCTAACTTTGCCAGAAAATGACTAAGAAAATTGGCTGCATATATAGATTTTAATGTCTCTGCAATATTGTTGTTATTTTAGGCACATTAGCAAAATGAATTTATTGAAAAAAGAAAAAACAAACAGGTAAAAAGTCCTCATCGCAAAGTTTAGGTATTTACTGGGAGGTTCTCGGTTAATTTCAACGAATTAAGCGTAACCTGTCCAGAAAGAATGATCACACACACTCCTTTTGCTGATCTTGGCTGCAATCTTGGTACATTACCTGGATGTTAAGGAACTATAATAGATCAAAATGTAGTGATCTTGGTATATGAAAATATTTCAACTGGGACTTCAGTCTTTATATATCGATTTTTTGATTGGACATAGGTTCATTTGCATCTCTAGTAGTCTCTGTTTTATTAGAGGATTTGGTGAGGTTCAACATCTCTTATATTTTTTCTGTTCCCTTTATAGTTCCAAATGAGAAGAACAAGCATTTTTATCTATGCAAATTATGAGTGATTGGAAGAAAGATCAAGATTCATTTGATGTAGTTTAATGTTTGAAATGTTCTTCTGGAACATAATATCTATTAAGAGGTTTATATTTTGTTAGTACACTGATCTGTATAGATCTTGCCATTATCAAAACTATAGACCTTCATCTTATAATTCCAGAGATTCCAACAAAGTACTCATTTAGGCATTGGGTGATTCTATGTTGCTTTTCTAGAAATGTTCAACCATTGGTTCAATATACTAATCGTAACCCCCTTCTGTAGTAGCCTAATGCTACTTTAGTTATAAATTCAAGAGTTTTCCTATCTCTACAATGAGGGGTAGTTAAAATGCATCTCAAAAATGATATAATCATTATTGAAAAAAACTACCTGAAAAATTAGAAGTTCAGGAAGGAGAAACAAGCAGTACCCACTTTCAGGCCAAAGTTCATCTTCTCTAGTTTTTGCCTCAGAAAATCACTAGCAAAATTCAGTTGTTGGATTAGTTCTTACTGAAATTTTCTGGTGGTTCTTATTCATGACTAACCTTCACATTCAGACACATCGACACTACTTTTACCACACTTACACACACACATATATATATATATTATGATGGTTCTTAATAATGTTGGCTACATTTTATTTTAGATGCTAGTTTATTGTTTTTCTTTTTACAATTACAGTTTTCTTTTTTCTTGGCATTACGAGCATTTTCTGACTACTAGTGCTCTCCTTTTGAATTGAAAATGTATATTTTAGTTTATTTCATATTGGTAGTTACTACACTTTGTCCTCAACATTTAACTCTTTCTGATTACTAATATTAAAATGAGTCTCTAGTTACCAGAGGTGTGTTACCAATTATGGTATACAAAATAGTTATTTGGAAAACAGTAGAGTTTTCTGTTCCATTTCTTGTCAAATTAAGGGGCAACATATTCCAAGATTATCTATAGTATGGAAATTTTGTACGGTTTGGGGTCTTTGGTTTTGATGCAAACTCGATCTTTATTCATAACAACTTCTTTCCACTTCACTTTTGCTGCACTTACTGTCTTCAACAGAATTTCCAGCAAGTCTTCGTGATCTGATGATTATCATCTCTTTCCTTGGAGCTTCTGAATATCACTAAACTTCAGTATGCTTTTAATATCATTAATTGATCTTTTGACATTCCATACTGTTTCATGCAGCCTTTATTGATGTGGTGAATCTAATTTATCTTTGCTTTGTGTTGTGATCCATAAATTAGGGAAAAGTCAGCTTCACTTACTTTTTATGGTTTATACAGAGAAGTGTTAAATACATCTGTTGTATGGGTTTTTGGGTATAGGTATCATATGCAGGTTTGTGTTGGGTGTGGGTATATCTCTAGTTGTTTGAATCCTTCACATGTCAACTTTTAGGATATGAAACTCTAATGAAATTTGGTCTTGAGTGGTTCTTGGATAATGCATGGTAAATTAGAGGTACTCAGTTAAAAGCAAAGCATTAACATATTCCCGGAAAAAAATCTCTCTCTCTCCCTTTTCTCTTTATTTTTATAAATAAAAAAGGTGAGCATTCAAAAACAAAAATAAAGTGTCTGAAAGGTTCCCACACCTAACCTTGTCATATCATGTCTACATAGGTATGTTGGTTAGAAGTTAAAAGTCTAGATTACTGAAACAATACTACCTCAATTACTTCAAAACCAAGTGAAATTTCAGATAATAACAAAAACAATTGGAGAAGTTTTGTATATCTTCCTCAACATATGTTGGCCTATAGACATACTTATGGTTTGTAATCTAAGTTCTGTGCTCTTTGCGAGGGAAGGCTGATCTTAATTCATGACCTACTCTATTATGTTAAATGGAAGCAGGCTCATGCACTTTGGAAATGATGGTCAGGCTTGGCTAGTTCAGTTCATCAAAATCTCGTAGTCTCCATTAACAAACTAGACAAGGGAGGGGGTTTGAGAAAGAAAAGGGGCCTAGAGGGTGTTTATGTTGGACAGGAGGAAATAGGTCCAGCAGACGTACTGTGTGGGTAGAGCCGAAGTGCCACACCTTTATTAGAAAAGGGGGGAGGGGTTTGAGAAAGAAAAGGGGTCCTGGGGGTGTTTAATGTTGGACAGGAGGAAATAGGTCCACAAACATACTGTGTGGGTAGAGCCTAGGTGTATTAAAGTCATCATCAGCGTTGAGCTAAATCATATAATAGGTTATTTTTGAGTGAGTGTCACCAACTGGGTGCTGAAATCAGCAATATTGTGGGTGTGACTGACTGAAGGCTCCTCTATATGGCCTCTGATTGATGCATCCTGTACTGTTTCTCTCGTTTAGAGTGGGTTGCAGCTGTTTGGCCTCGGCTTCTTTTAGTTCAGGAACTGGAGATACCACTCTTGTCTGTGCTGTAGCATTGAGGGCTGAAATCAATGTTGCTTCTAAATGGAGGCTTATCTAGAATTTTTTTTCTCATTTGTGGAGTGATCTTGCTCTTCTGCTTGGAGTGATTAAATCCTCATACTGATACAGTGAACTCTCGGATTATTATTGGAAATCACCTTCCTTTTAAGGGACTTTTCATTGTTGACTTTCCTTTTTTTTTTGAGGGGGGGGGGGGGGAATGCTCAGTGGCAGTCTCTCCTCTGTTGCTGCATAGGTACATACTTACCAGTTTAAGGGCAGGAATCGACCCGTTTGCTCGCTTGCCGAGAAGAGGCAATGAAAAAGTCAATGTCATTTGAACACTTTACCAGCTCTTACTTCATTTGTTGCTGAGCTTAGGTTAAAACAAACAAAAATTTAGAATCTTATTGACTGGTTGGGTTTGGAATGCTTTCTCTCTCTCTCATAATGGTTTTGTCTACCAAACCAATCAATGCAGTAAAGTCATTTCTTATCATCGTTTGTGAAGTTCACGAATTCTCCTACAGTATAAGGTTTCTTTCTTCTGTTTCTCTTTTTGATCCTATTCATAGCCCGCAGATTGAGTGTTTTCCAAGTTTTCCTTCTTGCTTAACCAAAAGATATGTTAATCATCATACACAAGATGATGTGCAGTACAGGTTCCTACCATTTGATTGGTTCTTCGACTGATCATGTCAGATGGTCTTTCATCATCTTTACCTAAATTAAATATTTATGGTTGATTGATATGAACGTTCATGTCAGATGTTCTCTCATCATCCTTCTATAACTATTAAGAGCAAGGAACCTATGGTCTGAATTGTTCTGGTTCTCAAAGGCTACTAATTCTAGAATTCATAGCTGTGTTATTTGTAATAAATTATTTTAACATTGAAGTGGGTATGTGCTTTTCTCTCTTTTGTTTAAATTATTTTGTTATAATCTCAGTTGAGTGGCTCTGTTTTCTGATATTTTTAGGTGTGTTATGGAAAAACAATAAAGTTTCTTAAATCTTCCTGTGCATTTCTCTTCCTCTTTTCCAGTCAATCCTTCCTCCTATAGCATGTCGGGTATCAAAGACTTAGATGCAGGTTGCCTTTCAGGCCCCTTCACTTCCTTGAAATCCAAGTTCTTGGGCGCAGGATGGTGGAGAGGTATGAATCACCAACAAGCTTGTTTAATTCATGGGTGTGATATTCAGATTTAGGGTGATGCAATTTATAAGAAAAACAAAAATTTTGAAATGGAATGTGAGGCCTCATCTTTCAGCAAGATATCAATAGAAACTTCTTTTTGTAAGTGGTTAAGCACATGAAAGAGAAAAAAAGAGTTATTTATTTTTTTCCAAATGTATTTTTTACCTTTATGTTCTGTATATATATTATATAGTAAATCTGAGCTTTGTACTTTGGCTTAAACAGGTTGCAGGTTTAGGGTCAGCCATTCCTTGCTTTCCATCCTGGCTTAGTAAGGGACACTTTGGCTTATCATGGTTGTGCAGAGACTGTTCCAGGTTAGCTGTTAGAGCCTTTTTGTTTTCTGCTTCATCATTCAAGGATCCATATAATGCACCTCTACACAGATTCACTTTACATCAGATTTATCTATGGTTCTTTTGTTTATTTAATATTTCGGTTGCTTCTGAATTAAAATAATAAATTTGTTGCAAGATAAATATTAATTTCCTATTAAATCTTTGTGCATGTGGTGGGTTTTTTTAGAATTACTCAGAGATACTGCATCAGCTTATTCTTCCATTTTAATGGAGCTTTCTTCATCTCTCCATTTGTGACTTTCATTTCTTTTTTTTAGGATGTCCACACTGAACTCATACAATATCGAAGGGCCCAGTTGATCAAACAAGGAATTCTTAAAGAAGAACTTAGTGTAGATTCACACCTACGCAAAGAAAAGGGCTTGTGTCCTCTCATGCCTGAAGAGGTATATTTAGGATTAGATTTTACCATTTTGTTTGATATTGTTCAAAATATTTTTCTGGATCTGTAGGTTCAAACCTTATTAACAACATTTTTTATCCATCAAAAAAAATTTTTTCTGGATCTGTAGTGAAACTTCTTACTTGCAGCTCCTATGCATTTCCTTGTCCAACCATGTTTTCTAATGTACTAGGATTCTTATCTAATTTACCCCAAATTTCTGCCATAAATATCTTAATTGGGTCAACTTTAGTCAAAATTGACATCTTTTCTTCTATATTTTGTGCATTTTCTTTTTCAATGTTTGCCCAAACAGTCAGCTAACTTTTATTATTCCAAATTATTCATTTACTGCAGTTTGGGTCGTTGTTGTTATTATTATTGTTTTTGTTTTGAAAAATGAAAATAAATATAGAGTAATGTACAATGATGGATTTGGAATGCGTACTGGTAGAAATCACACACAGGCACAAGGGGGTGAGTATAGCAGGAAAGCAAAATATAAAATAAGCACCCAACAACTAGCATCCCACACAAAAGCACTGGTGGTGTTGTTTACTATGGGCTGTCCTGAAAGTAATAGAATCTTCACTCCATGGCTAGAAACAATAGCCTGTGAGCTATAGAGGAGATCCAATTATTTTGCGTGTTGTTTGTAAAGAAGCCACCAACTTGTTTTGAACATCTGCTCATGTTGTAGTCAAAACTTGAGGAAATGACATCTTTGTATGTTATAGTCTAAACTTTTTGTATGAACTCCTTGTATGGTGGAGGAACTCAATCCTATTTTGATCAAGTTCCTTTTTTATTTTTTTTTTTGTGTAAATGTGGGGAGGACTCCTCACCCTTCTCTTGTTTCTATTAACATAAATATATGCATCTCTCAGTTCTGATATTAAAACAAAATGGCATGTGCTCTCTTTTGGCAACAACTCAAATGGTAAAGGAAACACCCTCGAGCTCTGAGGTAACAGACACCCAAAGAGTTGGGAGATAACATATTACTTTCCCTTAAATCCTCCATAGTCTCCTTTTGTCCTTAACCATTCTGGCATTTCCTTGTAACTAGATAACCTAGTCAAGCTGATCCCTCTACAATCCTCTCCTTAGGATCCTCCCAGATGTCATAAGGAAATAACCTTTGTATCAGCACTCCTAGGAATGACATGTACAAGCCCAGTTTATCATGAGTTGGAAATTCTGGGGTTTGGAATCTAAATAAATTAATTTCTTTTGCTACCGATGACTTAAGTAGTTAAACTATGAGTCTTGCACGCTGTTTAGATTTCAAAATTTGTACAGAAGGAAGATGGAGGTTGGGGAATGGGTTAGAGGAGTAGATTAGAGGCTTGCATGAGAAACGAAACGGACATGTGAGAATTTGGTCATTAAAGAAAAAGAAAACATCCTAGCGGTGCTTTTGATTGAAGTTGTTAGCTAATGTGCCAATCAGAGTTGACTGAGGCTTATTCAAATTGATTTAAGGCTCTAAACAGAGTGGTGCTCTTCATCAAAATTCTACAGCAGGAGGTGAGGAGGGGGAGCAGGGTGCAGCGTCGGCCTTTGAGAAACTGGTGACATATCTAAGGAAAATGTTCTTCCAATACATTTTTTACCTGAAGGAAGGGGATGCTGATACACCTAGCTTCATAAAAAATTCTGGATGATGGGAATTGAAAAATATTACCTTTAAGATAGTTAAGATAGATCACTGGGAATTGAAGGGTGGGTTAAAATTTTATCATTCTGGTTCATTGTAATTAGGGTGCAAGTTATGAAATTGATGCAGTTCATTTGATATCTTGAGGTTCTAGCCACGGAAAAGAAAGGGTTTGACAGCAGTGTATTGGGTGATTGGCAAAAAGAAATGAGGCTGAGAAGTTTAGGTAATATTACCCTTTATTTTATAGGATAATTTAGAAGGAACTAAGCAAGAACCTACACAAACTGTAAAACATCTGCATAAACATTTGGAAGTGTAAAGACATAATTTATTCAAATACTGAAAACTATTAGAAAAAACTTAGACCACTAAATTCCACATGTAAAACTGACTCAATGGATAATGTATACACTAAACTCTAGATACACCCTCTTGTGAAATATGGCATGGTGACATGGAGTCTACTATAGATGCTAAAAAATAAGTATATGAGAGCAACTATAAAAACATATTTAGATAGTTTATAAGTAGAGCCTTAAATACCACTATTAAAGGCTTGATATTCATATTAAACAAAAATCCTACAAGCTTGAGTTTTTCGTAGTGCGTTTAATATGGTATCGGAAGTTTAGTTTGTGGGGTCCTAGGTTCGAAGCTGACCTCGCTGTAATTTATTCCCCATTTGTTGATTTGAAAGTCCATGGAGGACTCTATTTGGTTTGTTTGACTCTTCAGGTGTGGGTATGGGGTTGCACGTGAGGGAGGGTGTTTAAGGCGTGATATTCATTTTAAACTCAAATCCTACAAGTTTGAGTTTTTAGGAGAGTTGATCTTTTAACAACCACTTCTATCACCTGAGTTGTCATCTTCAAGTAGAAGTGGAGAGTGATACAACAATGGTAGTTGGTGGCCAGGATGAAGCTCACATTGCTGAAAGCTGCACCATATTGTAATTTGCATAGACACTGGTTTCTTCTCAACACGCACAAAAAGATCTTTTCACACAAGACCTGGACAAATGTCATTACAGATAGATTTCATGATTACATTCATAACTCCTATATAATGTTCCTAGGGCGCTTATCAGAAAATAGGTTCCTAGGTTGCTCAAATGCGAGAAATCTCTCAGAGTATGATGAACCCATGTTTAAAAAACAACCATGTTCCTCAAGAAGAAAATGTTCGATATTTTATATTTACCCCTATTGTTATGGATTTCTATTGATTCCAGCAGCAGATAGACACCCCTATTAAGAAAAAGAGATCCTGAATGAATCAATGAGAATCTCATCTAAGGACATGTAGGGAAGAAAATTTTGAAAAGCATTCTCATGGACGAGGCAATGAGTTAAAATTTTCCTTTTGGCTTATGGTGTAATGCAATTCCTGTTTTTAATTTAATTTAATTTTATTTTTTGTGAATGGTTCTTTCAGTTTCTTCATATCCTGGTGTTTTGGATGAATTTTGCATCTAGATCTGTGAGAAGATGCAGTATCTGTTCAATTACTGTATGTCAAGTGTGGTTGCCCTGCATAGCTATCTGACTTTTACTTCAGTGTGGACTGGCTGATTTCTGTTGCAAAAATTTCAGGTTGGAATTCTTCTTCGGGCAATGGGGTATCCTCCTAAAACGATCATATATTTGGCAGGTTCTGAAACTTTTGGTGGACAGCGAGTTTTGATCCCTCTACGTGCCATGTTTAGCAATTTAGTGGACCGCACTTCTTTGTGCAGTAGCCAAGAGTTGTTGGACTTGGTTGGACCTGAAACACCTCTTCCTCTTGGCACTCAGGATTTCCTCCCGCCAAAACAGAGGAACAGCTGAAAGAAGAATGGAAGAAGGCTGGTCCTCGGCCTCGGCCTCTCCCTCCGCCTCCAGATAGGCCTATTTATAGACATGAAAAGGAAGGCTGGTATGGTTGGATCACTGAGACTCAGACTGAACCAAATCCTTCACCTATGGATCCTGGGGATGAAGCTCACAGGTTGCTGAGGTCTCTTGATTATATTGTATCAGTGGAAGCAGATGCATTTTCCAGGATTTAACCAGCGATGGAAATGGATTGCCAGATTTTTCAAGCTTGGTCATGGGTCAACGGCTGTTTGAGAATCCTTCTTCCAGAACGTATCGACCAGACAGGTAGGATATCATGATAATTGATTTTTTTTTCGACATTGAATTGTTAAAAAAAAAGCCTGGTTGCTCAATAAAACTAGAATCATTCTATAATGTTGTAAAATATATTTGGTACCGTTTGTTTAAGGGAAAATTAATATTAAAATCCTGAACTTTCATGACTTTTGGATTTAAATCCTGAACAAAAAGTTTGCTTTCTAAATATAGCAACTTTCATGAATTTTGTTTTTATATTCCAAAAAGACTACAAACCTCTTGAAGTCGTTTTGATGCTAGAGGTACAATTAAAATGAAAGTTGGGATATAAAACAAAATTCATGAAAGTTGCTATTTTCAAAAAGCAAACTTTTTGTTCAGGATTTAAATCCAAAAGTCATGAAAGTTCAGGATTTCAATACTAATTTTCCCTTTGTTTAAATTCTGAAATTCCCTTAACCAATCAATCAATGTTACCATTTTTGTTCAACTACTTGATGTTCTTGTTACTGTTTTTCCACGCTTTACTAATACTGTTTTGGATGAGCAGGAAAATTCTGGCAGATCTTTTCAACATTACCCGCGAAAACATGTACCATCCAAAGCATAATTGGACACTGTCAGTGCAGGAACTTCTTAACGAAAGCATCGGTCAAGCGGGTCTCATAAGAGAATCCCTCTATTCGAAACCAACCTCATTTCTTTCTCATCCCCTTCCTGAATGCTCTTGTAGAATTCCTTCTGATGAAGTTCCAGCTCAAGTAACAGGCAAAGATGGCCGACTTCTCTATGGAGGGGAAGACACCTGCCCTGAATGGATGCAGCGTGGAATGGACATGCTTAAAAGTGTCGAACCTGGTGTGACCGAAGAGTAAAGCTGAGGAGGGTCGAGTTACCAGAATCTGAAGCTGATTTAGACCGAACAACCAGAAACTGATGAAACCAGTGGCAATACTAACACAACTCTACAGTTCGATCAAAGGCAGAAATGGATCCTAATGACTAGAACTGGAGGTGAGGATGATAATTATTTTGCATTTTTACAATTTTCAGAACTGCAAGATTTTTAGGGGACAGAGTGGGTAAACATGGTACTATACCTTTTTTTTTCTTCCATTTTTGTTTTCTTTTTCTTTTTCATGGTCTCATATTAGTTCTTCAGAGGAAAAAAAAAGTAAAAAAAGTATTCATATTCATTCTTTTTGGAGTAGATTTTAGGGGAATCACCAACATGGGAAATAGAATTTTGTATTTACATGTTAAGAACAAGTGAATCAAGTCATCTCCTTGATGGAAGCCATAAAAGCCTGAGAATCAGCTTCCTATGTTAGCTTAAATGTATTGACAGAAAACAAGTATATTGTGAAGCTTCCATACCAAATTTTTTTTTCCTTTTTTTTTTTTCTTGCTTTCTTAGTGATGATTTGCAGTCAGTTATAGTGTGATTGCAATGTTATGATCTTTCTTCTGTAGGTGAAACTGGTTAGGGTTCCATGTACTGCTTGTAAATTTTGCTTCAAAGTAATTGTCATTCTTACAATAAGAGAGATCTCCTTGTTTTGATATTCACAGCATACCATTGTAGTTTAACCTTTTTTTTTTTTTTTTTTTTTTTTTGGGAAAATAGCATAAAAAACCCTTTGAAGGTTTTTATATATTAAACCTAAACTTTGAAAATAACATTTTTAATCCTTAACTTTGATTTTAATTGCAAATGGAGACTAGATTGGGATACAGATCCGGGTTGTTTGAAACTCTATTTGTAATTAAAATCAAAGTTCAGGATTAAAATTGTTATTTTCAAGGTTCAGACTTTGTAAAAACCTTTTTATGCTATTTTCCCTTTTTTTTTGTTTTTGTTTTTTTTTTTTTTTTTTGCACCAAATCAATGATGGGTTGGTATTCATAAGATTGCTGAATGGACAGTTCCTTTCATGAATCATATAGGGTCAATCAAAACCAGAAAAGGTGATATGAGATACTCTTGATTTCAGAAGTCTTGTCCCAAAACTAATGCAAATTAAAAATAAAATAAAATAGTTTGAAAAACGGACTAATGCCCAGAGTAGTGCGTGCATCTTGTCACGTTGGAAATTTTTTTAAGTTAATGTTATAGTCATCAGTGAATGCAGTTTTAACTTAAAAACATTTCCAATGTTATAGTCGGTGACTACGACATTAATTTAAAAAAAATTTCAACCCAAAGCACTAGTTTTTGACATTATTTTGGTTTTTAACCTAAATTTGTATCTTTTTTTTTTTTATAAAATAAAAAAAACTATTTTTGTCCAAAAACATGATTTCAGGCAGATATTCTGCTATGGAGGCACTTTCTTCTTTGCGGTTCAAAGCTGCAAAAGCAATAACTGCATAATTCTGGCGTTTGGCTCGAGAGAAATGCAAATAGAATATCAAACTACTTGGGCCAGAGCATTCTTAGAGGTCCAACTAAGCAAGAATTGACCTAGTCAATGCTAATTATAGAACTTTAGGGCCGGTATGTTTACAGT
Source organism: Tetrastigma voinierianum (assembly GCA_016808115.1). Classification (NCBI taxonomy): domain Eukaryota; kingdom Viridiplantae; phylum Streptophyta; class Magnoliopsida; order Vitales; family Vitaceae; genus Tetrastigma; species Tetrastigma voinierianum. Next base: position 1,523,359 of record JAEQBH010000310.1, read on the forward strand.
TTTTTAAAATTGTTTTTTGTTCAAAAAAAAAATCAGAAGAAGGAAAACACAGAGACCATGTCTCATTTCCTTTTTTTTTTTTTGAAAAACATGGAGAATGGAGAAAACATTAAATTTAGATAACTAAAATAATTTTCAGCGGAATACCAAAATAGTGTTCTTGTTTCAAAAACATTCTCAAGAACGGTTTTCAAAGACTGTTGAGATTAGCATAACAATGGTGATTAAGATGGAGAAAGAAAAGCTAGAACAAGCAAAAGATTTTTCGTGGTTCGACAGTGTGTCTACATCCACGGAAACGGTGGCTCAAACTTTCATTATCACTGAAATAGAGTTATATAAGAGGTGTTGTTACCTTGATCATCTGACCTCCGGGGCATCAGTGGCGCAATGCAAATCTGCAAAAAAGGGCGGTCTAGTGATGAAGGGCCGACCGCCTTTTGGATGATTAAGTCAACAAAAATATGGAGAGGAGGAAGAAGAAAGTTCACACAGTTCTGGATGCCTACTCTCCTCGTGGAGATCCTCCTGATTTATAAATGGTGGTTTGGAAAGAATCTCTTATTTTTTAGAATCGAAATTTCTCTTTCCTTATCAAGACTAATTCTTCATTATAAGGGATTATCCCTCCCTTATCCTGGATTATCTTTCCCTTATCCAGGATTATCTCTTCGAGGAGTAAGAGATTTAGAAAATTTGGAAAGATACGATGGTAGCTATCCTGTTTTTGCGAATTTTCCGCTTCTGGGTGCCTATTTGTAACAAACTTCCCATATGGGGTCGAATGGCTGGTTGGGGGACTTGGAATCCACGGGGCAGGGCGCGCAGTCAACCTTGGGGAAAAGTTTGACCTTGCTTTCCTAGCGGTTTCTTTAGACTCTCAGTTTGGGAAGTGTCCTCTGGTTTTGGTGGCGAGTGAAATCGGAGCCGTTTTCATAACTCTGAGACGAGAAGCGGGCCTTAGGCCATTGAGGGACGGATCATGGTACTCCTGATGCCCCCTTTTTCTCGGAGACTAAAGTTTTGTCTTGTTTAGTTAGGGAAAATATTGTTGTTGTTTCAAATGTTGGATGTTAAGTTGAAAGGTTTGGGGCTTGATTAAGCGCATTTAATGCGTCAGGAGGCAATGCTTATGTGTGTTTAAGGCACATGGGAGACGCACACCTCCGAATATGCATTCTGCGCATCTCGGGTATGGCAATGCATTTGTCATGATGACGTCCACCCACATAAATAGGGGTAGTGGTTTCTCAAGAGTGGTTTTAACTTTTCGTTTTCTGTTGAGAATTTTTTGATTCCTATATTTCACCTTCCTATGCGTTCCTGCAAACTTCACTTTCAAAGGAACCATCGGAGACTCTTGACGCTTCGACGACTTTTGATTTTTCGGTGAGTGTTTGCAACTTAAACCTTTTTCGCGTCGTTGGTTCGCTTGAGTGTCTTTGTTGTTGGAGGCGTCCTATAAGTTTTTATGAAGGTTTTTGGGTTTTTGGTTTACGTTCTTTAGGTTTTTTCCTTGGTGGGTTGTAAAATCTCTAAGGGAGATTTGTTTTTCCTTTCGAGGTTTTTGTTTTTTTCCTATTTTTGCTTTATGGACCTCAAGTTTACTCCTTCTTTCCTTTTTTTTTATTTGCCTATAGAATGACAAAAGGTCATGAAGAAGTTTCGACCAGTCAGGCTAGGCGTAGGAGGGGTACTCCCCTGGGAAAGACCATTGCAAGTAGTCTAGTTGCTGCCATGTCTATAGAGGAACTGAGGTTATACAACCAAATTCTTATAGAAATTAGTCTAGAGATGTCAGACGGTGCGACTACCTCAACTGTAGAGGAAACAAGTAATGTCGTATACTTTACACATGAGTAGTTTGTTGCTGGGCTTTGCCTCCTTGTCCCATTGCTGGTGAAGCAGTTCCTTCATTTCACTTGGGCACCTGTTGCACTCATACATCCGAACGTTTTTCAGATATTGATGGGTTGTAGTATGTTGAACTCTCTTTACCAATTGGATATATCTCTGGTGAAGATATGTTTCATTTAAACTTTGAAGCTTGGGATTAGGGGCCACTTGTCTATGTCGGTCCACAATACCCGACTGCAATTTGTAACTGGGCTCCCTGACTCCCCCAAGACGGAGGTGAAAGGGGTTGTCTTGGTTAAGGGCTCGTGGTACAAGACCCCTGGCTCTCCAGGGCTTCCTTTTGATCTGAACCAGTCCCTTTTGTTCTCAGGTTTGTCTCCATTCCTATTTTGATATGTCTCATATTTCCCTAGGTTGTGGGTGTATTGACATGTCTATCTTCTTGATGATTTGTAAATAGGCGCAGGCGAGGCCGGCTAGTCAATTAGCTGGAAAAGGTGAGGCTAGACCACATCAGCCGGTTGCTTGAGATCACAGAGAGGGGAGCGGCTACTGCTGAGCTCCTTCGTTTCTGTGAAGAATCTACAAGAGCTACGCCACCTTCCTCACATAGTATGTTCTTCTCCTCATCCTTTGCCCAATGAGGTCGTCAAGGGGGAGCATTTTGTTCTTATGGACCTTCTAAAGTCGTTGCTAGGAGGTTCTTCCCAAGTAGAGGCCACACTGGAACCCCTTGTCTGGCTAGATCATCTACCTTTGGCCATGCAGGACCCTAAGCCTGTCCCCTAAGTGGTGAAGAAGAAAAAGAAAGAAGACTTATGGCAAAGGTTGTCAAGTAAGATTAGAAGGGTTCGTGGGATCGGATCTAATCCGGGGAGTTAGCGAGTTCATGAGGAGGAGGAGGCTGAGATGTCTGTCCTTGTTTCTAGTTTTGCTGCGAGGATGCGCAAGCGAGCGGCTAGTACTTAAAGGGAAATTGCCCTTGGCTTTCATACCGTTAAAAGCGCCCGAAGTTGTCCGGGCCTGTGATGAAGAGCTCCGTAAGAGTCCGCAATTAACGTGGACTCCCGCATCGAGCCTCGAAGGCTCACCGGCTTTGAGAATGCCCCTAAGACAGCTCTAGAGCTGGGTTTGTGTACCACTCGGAGGTAGGATCCCGCCTGGGGGATCTCTCGATGTCAAGGAGCCAGGCGGAGGCCCATCGTATGTGCTGTTGCTCTTCTGCTCTCGCTCCAAGCCAAGCATTAGCCCTCACAAGGTAAGGATGCTTAACTAGTTGCTGCTAAGCTCATATGTTCCCTCGCAGGAGTGGGTCTATCCTTTCTGGTCTTTTGTAAGTTCCAGAAGGCTAAGAGCCATATCGGGTCTTTTCTAAGTGCCAGCAGGCTAGGAGCCATGTCTGGTATTTTGAAAGTGCCAGCAGGCTAAGAGCCACATCTGGTCTTTTGAAAGTGTCAGCAAACTAAGAGTCACATGTAGTATTTTGTAAGTGCTAGCAGGCTAGGAGCCACATCTGGTCTTTTGAAAGTGCCAGCAGGCTAAAAGCCACATTTGGTCTTTTGTAATTGCCAGTAGACTAAGAGCCATGTTTGTTCTTTTGAAAGTGCCAGCATGTTAGGAGCCACGTCTGGTCTTTTGAAAGTGCTACTGGTGCCAGAGCCACGCTTGTTCTTTGCAAGTTCTAGTGTGCTAAGAGCCACATCTGTCTTTTTGTAGGTGCTAATAAATAGAGCCATGGCTGGTCTTTTGAAAGTGTCGGTGATGTGATTTGGCCAAGGCTCAGACTCCGACCGGGAAGGTCGAACCTGACTGTGGACATGGTCCTCACTTTTTTTTTTGAATAATTTCGAATAATCCAAATACAATTACTTTTCCAAACACATTTCAAATACTCAATGAAAAAATATATATGTAGATACCACTTTAACATAAAGGGGGCCCATCATTTGATCACAAAAACTCTTTTTTCATTCGATGTGGCATTTCATGCTAATTTGGTCCATTTCCCACCTTTATACAATGCGACATTATTAGCCGTTTTCAATATCCAAATATTTACAAAACACAATCAGAGTTCAATTCATAATAGTGTTTATACAAATGAGTCGAACACACTTCATGTATGCATGTGACGGAGCTACTTATCCTCCGTGTGACTTTGACAATGACTCGAGTCTACTCATGGGTCTACGTTTTCATACCTATTCAATTTCTGACTGCTGATGATGTGCACGTGCTAAGCATTTTCATGCTTAATGGTTCTATATAATACTCTTTTCCATTTCGGTTTAAGTCAAATAATGCAATTTTTCTAAACCATACTTTTGAATCTTTTTGAATGATCAATGCAAATACAATACATATATTCATTTCATTTACTAAGCCATTGATTATTCTAAATATGCACTTTCATATGCAATAAATCATTCGAAACACAAATCATGCATTTCACAAATATTCTAATCATTTTGCCCTTAAACAAATTTAGCCAATGTTTTCAGTGCGTAGGATAACGGAATCACCCACACGGTCCCATTGGGCTAGAGGCGGGGATAAAAAGGTTTTATAACATACAAAAGGTCTCGCCAGTCGTTGATCAGTTATAAAATCATTTGTGAACATCACCGACATCGTCCCACCGGGCTACTGACGTGACATTACATTACGTCGCTCACAAGATCGCGGTTTGACTCTTATTGTATACCAATCTATTCTTAACTCGAATATGACAAATAACATTATATTAAGGGCATTAAAATCACCATAGAAATTTACAATAGGTATACATTGATACTCAACAAACACATTTCAATACTCGTGGTAATTTTTCATGATAATCATTTCATAATCAATTCTTCTCAAATCACTTTAAAATAAATCAATATGTAGTTTATTGAAAATCATTTCAATAATTTCAAAACAATTTTGATACTTGAAATAAGAGAAGAATAAGAGAACGAACCAAAAAGGTCGTCACACTTCGATTCCTATCCTCGGAATCTCGACTTCAATTTGGGTTTTCCTCATCGCCAACCCCTAATCCATCACAATTAGAGAACAATATAAGTTGGCTTCTTTAGGTTTCTAGTTAGGGTTGTTTTCTACCCAACACACCTTCACTTGTAAAAATTTTCTGGGAACAAATGAGCCATATTTTACCCAACTTCCTTCAAGTCCATTGTTCCTCTATAAATCTATTTTATTCAGAAATTGGAATCAACCAATTTGGAGTACTGAAACTCTAGATATGTCCTAAACATCTGGGACTATTCTATTTTCAACACATAACCAGAATTTGCAAAAAAAAAAGTCTCTCTTTAGACGAATTTCTAGTTGTAATGGGGTCCAAATTTGGATACATTTATTTCAGGGAGGGAGATTTGTTCTCCTAGAAGTCTAGTTTATCCAGAATTTTAAATTACTCAATTTGGATAAGTGAAACTCAACTTATGACCTAAATACTAAAACTGTTTTGAAAACACTAAAACTGTATCAGAACTGAACCAGAATTGATCCGAAAAAAGAGCCTCACTTTGACGAATTTTTGGGTCTAATGGGGTCCAAATTTGGATACAATTATTTCAGGGAGATTTGTTCTCATAGAAGTCTAGTTTACCCATTAATTTGAATCACTTAATTTGGATGAGCGAGACCGTTATGACAAAAAAAACATGGGTTTTGGAAAATTTTGACAACATCTTCCCTAAAAACCCAATATTTCCTTTGTACAAAAATTCCTCAACACCAATCCAAACAATCATATAACAACTTAGAGCAACCCCCAAAACTGAAATAAACTAATCAACATCATTTTTATACCAACTTAGGGTTGTTTCTAAACCCAAACACAACATTAAGGAAAGTTAGGGTTTGATTTTACCTTAAATATTTGATTCTTCAACACCAATCTTCCTTCTTCCTCTTGATCACCTTAATCCTTGATTTCATGGAGCAAAGACTACTAATCTTCCTCCTCCTCTCTCACAACCGAAAAAGCCCTAGCAATTTCTCTCCCCTTCTTTTGCCAAATGTAAGCAAAATGCCCTCCTCAAAGACCAATATTTGGTCTTTAATCAAAATCCCGCACTGCCCTCACACGGCACACTAATTCTCATTTTTCTCATTTTTCTCATTTTTCTCACTTTAAATCTTCATTTCAATTTCATTTCCACTTCATTTCATTTTAATTATACTTTGACACTTACATTACTCATTTATGACCCTTAGGTCCTCATTTGACATTTTTACCAAATTTATTTGGCTCATGTAAAATTTTCTTGTTTTATCAATTTCATTTTTAGCCATTTAAACTCGAAAAAAATATAATTTAATTTGTTTTACACCCCGGTAACATGACATAAACTGTTAAGGTATTTCAAAGGGTAGCAGGTTGGCCACGCTGGTCTTTTTGAAAGTGCTAGCAAACAAAGAGCCACATTTGGTCTTTTGTAAGTGCCAAAAGGCTAGGAGCCACGTCTGGTCTTTTGAACGTGCCAGCAGGCTAAGAGCCACATATGGTCTTTTGAAAGTGTCAGCAAGTTAGGAGCCACGTTTGGGCTTTTGAAAGTGCCAGCAGGCTAAGAGCCACATTAGGTCTTTTGTAAGTGCCAGCAGGCTAGGAGTCACGTCTGGTCTTTCGAAAGTGCCAACAAGTTAGGAGGCACGTTTGGTCTTTTGAAAGTGCTAGTAGGCTAAGAGCCATCCTGTTCATAAAGCAACAGATCAGAGCCACGCTCAGTCTTTTGAAAGTGTCAATAGCTAAGAACCACATTTGGTATTTTCTTAAGTGCCCAGAAGTTAGAGTCGTCTCTCGTTCTTGAACGTGATAAAGAAGCTAAGACTACATCTAGTCTTTTGTATGCAAGAGATTAAGAGCCACGCCCGTCTTTGGAAAGTGCTAATGTGTTAGAGCCACGCTTATTCTTTTGAAAGTGCTAAAGAAGTAAGACCCACATCCGGTCTTTTTGTGCGCCAACAGGTAAGAGCCACGTCGCCTTTGAAAGTGCCGTGGAGGCAGTCACGGTCCGGTCTTTTGCAAAGAAGGTGCGAAGAGCCACATATGGTCTTTGTAAGTGCCAATGCTGAGCCACGCCTAGTCTTTTTGGAGTGACATTCGCCAAGAGCCTCGCCTGCTCAGTCCCAAAGAAGCTAAAAGCCACATCTAGTCTGTGCGCCGACGCCCAGGAGCCACTGCCCAAGCCTGGAAAGTGCAAGAGACAACAAATACATCCGGTCTTTTGAAAGCCAGCAAAGGCGAACTGAAAACATCTAGTATTTCCGTGGCACCATGAGGGGGTTAGAGCCACGCTCTTCTTAGAAAGTGTCACTGGCCAAGAGCCACATCTAGTCTTTGTGTAAGTGCTAAGAGCCTAAGCGCCACGTTCGTCTTTGAAACAAAGCAGCTGCCAAGACCCACATCCGGTCTTTGTGGCGCCAGGCTTAGCCACGCCCAGTCTTTTGAAAGTGCCAATAGGCTAGGAGCCATGTCCGGGTCTTTTGGTGCCAACAAGCCAGGAGCTGTCCTGTATTTTGAGTGCAAGCCACAGCCACATATGTCTTGTAAGTCTTAGTAGGCTATGGCTTCACTGCCTTGTCTTTGAAAAGCAGTGTGCTTGGAGCCAGCATCTCGTATTTTGAAAGTGGTTAGTGTGCTAAGAGCCACATTCGGGTTCAGAAGTGCCAACAAGCTGTGAGCCACATCCTGGTCTTTGGCGCGCATGTTAAGAGCCACCGCTGCTTTGAGTGCTTGCAGAGGGGCTAAGAGCCACATATGGCCTTGACAAGGTCGCCAGTTAGGAGCCACGCTCGGATCTTTGAAGGCAAGAGCGAGCCACATCCTGGCCTTTATGCGCGCAGCTAGAGACGTTGCCTCACCTTTTAAAAGTGCCACAAAGCAGGAGCCACGTCTGGCCTTTTGAAAAAGCACAGGCAAGAGAGCCACATTTGGTCTTTGTAGAAGCAAAAGGCATTATTGTCTCGGTCTTTTGAAAGTGCCAAGAGCAAGAGCCACATCTCGGCCTTTAAGAAGAGGTACGCAAATTTTTAAAAGAGCTCAGATCACTTACTTATAGCAATACTTTTAAAGGAAATTTCATCGATAATACCTCTTCGTGATACACATTCCACATTCGGGCAATTAAAGTCCATCTAGCTTATTCAACGAAAGTATGATTCGCCGATCCCACTTGCCAATGTACGCCTTCCCGGGCCATGGAACTCGCCTGTCAAGTTAGCCTGTATTTTCAAAGACTTTTCTCAAGACTCGTGTCTCTGTCTCTCGAATGCAATGCCTTTATCTCGCCATTGTAGAGGTTTGTCAATCTTTTGTCATATGACGCTATATAATAATCGCAAATCTTCTGAGTCTCGCTCACATATCTAGGTCTTTAGGAATGACTTTATTAGCCTTTAGGAATTTGTTCAAGTGTGGGCACTAATTTCAGGATCAGAGTCAACCGTAAGTGCGTAACGGCGCATATCCTAGTTACTTTCGCTATTGTTTTACAGTCCATAGAACTCATGGTAGTTCATTCACCCATTTTCTTCGTCGACGCGCACGCTTTTTTCAGTTAGGGAGCAGTCTTGTTTGATGATTCCACTGTCGTTGCTTTCAGGTATCAATGGGTTTGAATACAAGTTCTTGACTCTCAACTTGTTAAAAACTCATGTATACCCCGCACAAATTGTGGCCATTGTCGATTACTATCGATCGTGGTATTCAACCGCGCATTTACGTTCTTCCCTTGCCAAATTGGCGATATATTATCTTTGATGGAGGCAAAGGCTTCAGCTTCTACCCATTTGCTAAAATAATCTGTTGCTACCAATAATAGCCTCTTCTGTGCTGGGACAGTAGGTATTGGTCCAACTATATCAATTCCTCATTGGACGAAGGGCCATTGGCTCGTTATGGTCGTCAGATTATGAGCCGACACCCTTGAGACGGGGGGCTTGCTTTTGGCAGCGATCACACTTCCTGACATAAGCAGTTACATCCTCCCTCATGGTCACAAGATAGCCTCAGTACTGGCCCCAAAGCAAAGTTCTCGCCCCTTGATGAGCCCAGATATTCCGTCATGGAGCTATCCAGTTGGAGCTTAACTAGGCATACATACTTGGTCATGCGCTAGTCCCGTGTTTCTTATTCTCCGTTTACTTGTCCTACTACCAGCTGGGAGTCACTTTATATGATGATCTTTTCTATGATACGGAGGATCATGAGGTTCATACTGGCCGGATTGCTTCATATTTTGCCTCATTATTGACCCACAGGAAGTCTAACTCGTGATACCATCTATTCTTTCCCTGCTAGGGCTTTGGGTTGTAATCCAATCGGCTCCCGCTTGCCGAGAAGCCGCCATCCACACAAGGATCCACTACCGCCGCTACCCCGGTCTCGCCTCGCCGGGGGATTTTCGAAGCAAAAAACATGCTAATGTTCATCTCTTTATTGCCGTTTGAGCTTATACTAGTTATCGAACTCGCTTAGCTCAATAGCCCATCGGCCCATCCTTCGACAAACGTTATATGGTGCTTCGCAGAAGATCGGGTCAAGACGACGATAGGTGTGCCAGCAAGGGTGAGTTTTTATTACCACACTGAGAGCCAACGCCACTGGCCAAGATGTGTGCATACCGAGTTTTTCCTCGCCGTATGGATTTGCTTACGAAGAATATTAGTCTATGCTTCCAATTTTCATCTTCTTTGAACAAAGCTGCACTATCGAGACATCCGAAATCGCTTAGGTAAAGATAAGAGGTGTATCACCGCTTTCGTATTAACTAGAACCAATGGTTTCGGGTGAGATATATCATGAATGGCCATGAAAGCTTGGTCGCATTCCTCATTCCAGCCGATCAGTTTGGCTCCCTTTAGAGTAGTGAAAACGACTTTAATCAGTTTGTAAAACGAGATATGAACCTCTCGAGAGCCACCAGCTGGCTAGTGAGTTACTACACTCCTTTTCTGGAGGTAGGAATATGAGATTCTATAATAGCTCTAAGCTGAATAGGATTGGCCTCTATCCCTCTCTCCGTCACCATAAAGCCTAAAAACTTTCCCGAACTAACTCCAAACGCACATTTTAGGGGATTAAGTTTCATGTTGTACGTGCACAACAACTCAAAGGTTTCTTGTAGGTGTTGCGTGTGATCAGGGCATTCTTTGGATTTGACAAGCATATTGTTGATGTAGACTTCCATGGTCTTGCCCATCCGTGGTCGTAATATCTTGGTCACCAGTCTTTGATAGGTCACTTCGGCATTCTTCAAGCCAAAAGGCATTACATTATAGCAGTATAGCCTGTGTGATGTAATGAAGGCTGTTTTCTTTGCATTAGGCGAGTGCATGGGAATCGGGTGGTATCCAGAGAAAGCGTCTAGAGATGACAACATCCCATGCCAGGCTGAGGCATCAATGATCTGATCTATAATGCGGGCGGGGAAATCTTCAGCATAAGCCATGAGGTTCGTAAGTCTTACACATACTCACTCACTTATTTTGGAACCACCACATTGGCAAGCCATTCGGGGTACTTTACCTCTTTGATAAAAATTGCTCTTAGATGATTGTCCACTTATCCTAATAATCCACGTATGTGAATTTTCTAGCCTATCTAAAGACCATCGTTCTAGGGATCCATGGCTAATCACCCTTCTCTTTCCGCTTTCTTGACTGGCGGCAACTATGGTTGTTACGCTGCGTGATCTTCGAGGGGAGGACTTTCTAAGCTCTTCTCCCCTTTCTGTTCCCATATGGATAGCTGATAGCACTACCGTGTGGCCAACTAATTGCTTCGAAGGTCGACCTGCCCCATGTTGGTCAAATAACTGACCATCTGGTGATATGTTGAAGGGATGGCCTTCATCGAGTGCAGCCAAGTCCGACCTACTATGGCATTCTAAGGCCCCAAGTCTTCGAAGAATGAGAACAAAGCTTGCTAGGTGATTGGTCTTGCTTGTACAGGGAGCATGACATCTCCTAGTGTCGTGGTTGTTGCGCCATTGAAACCAGATAGGATTTGCCTGGCTGAGTTCAGCATTCTTGTGGAAAGCTTCATTCGATTGAAGGTTGGGAGCTGTAACAAGTCTACCGCCCTTCTAGGATCTACCAGCACCATGTGCACATCAAAACCGCTAATACATAGGGTGAGTACCATGGCATCATAACAAGCACAATGACCCTATTCTAAGCTCATCGAGGAAAGGATATGGGCCATCTATCGGCTTAGTTTCTTCACGGATGCCTCCCGTGTGGATAACATTTACCCAAGACTTGATTGTGGCCACTCTTAAGAGCTTCTTATGTTTGCGCTTTGATTGATATTAATACCGACGCCCCAAAGATATAGTTTTATGGGCCGGGTCCGAATTCTTGACAGGATGGCCGTGCTAATCAGCACTCGCTTCACTGGTGGCTCCGCATTCGCCCGCGATCAACTTCCTTGACATACCTTCCGAGGTGCCCTACTTTAATTAGTCATTCCACTAACAACTTTAGGCTTCGGCTCTTATTGGTCTCGTGCCCATGATCTCTATGACAATTGCACCGCATGGATAGGTTTCTTTGAGAGAGATTTTTCTGGATCAATGCAGGCCACTTGAAATTTGGCAAGTTGTGAATGGGGGGGTGATGAGTCCAAAAACTCATTAGATTTTTAATCCATTTTTCTGAGCATATTACAAGATAAATGTTGATTTGTATGCAGAAATGTGGATATTTTACTCAAATTTAATTTCAAGTAGAAAATACAGCCAGGCTCAAATCTCGAAGAAAATCGAAGAAACCACCTTGCGTTGGTAATTGAAGTCGCAATCGAAATCGAGTCGCGACAGAAGCTTAGTTGTCAGTCATTTCTAAGTCACGACATCACCAAATTCAGCTTTGAGGAAGAAATAGAAGACTCCAATGCGAAGTCGTGGATCAAGAAAGAGGTTGCGGACAAAGGAAATGGTCGAGACCAAAGGAAATATCCAAAGAAGAATCTTCATGTCGTGACACCACTGATGTCATGACACCAATCGAATGAGTTAATCGAGGTCGCGACATCACCCGATGTCGCGACGTGGATTCACAATGAAAGCTACAAGAGAGGTCTGCAAGTAAACAAAGTTGTAAATCTAGTTTTTAATGAAAGACAAGATTCGAGGTCGCGATACGCCGCTCGTGTCACGACATAAAAACAGGAACTGGAGTCTCAACAGAAAAAGTGAAGTGGCAACCACATTAAGAGTTTAAGAACAGAAAAGGAGGTCGCAACCTGGAACAAAATAGGAAAGGAGGAAATTGGTTGCAACAAAGAACTGAGGTTGCGACCAGAAGAGAAGAAATGGTCAGCAAAAGAGGTCGCGACATCACCTTGAGGTCGTGACATAAAATTGAAACCCGTGGAAAGCGTAAGACCACTTCAACACACCGCTACCAAGAAAAGAAAGTCAAGCAACATGAAGTCATCCTACAAACAAAAAGGGTGGTCACAACTCTAAATCGCCGCAACTCAAAAAAGCCGTAAGAAGAGAAGATAAACGATGTCGCGACATGAAACCGTGGTCGCGACATCAACTCGAGAAATATTGAGCAAATGTGAAGTCGACTATGAATGCAGGTCGCGATAACTGATCCAAGCAATATAAGAAAACTCGTCGCAATGTATAACAAAGTCACGATCGAACCGGAGCAAAGAAGAAACTACAAGGCGACATCAACTTGAGGTCGCGACATAGTGACGCTGAGTCGGCTCCTTTTCTTGGGGAATCCACTTGGAACTTTCGATTTGGCCCACTTTTGCATAAAGATAAATAGACCATGTTAGAATAGTAAAGCAGCTTTCTGGTCACTACCTTAAAAAAGGGGAAAGGAGAGGAACTCAGCAGTATAGTTTAGAGTAGATTTTTATTTTTCTTTCTCTCTTTATTTTTACTAGTTTATTTCTTTCGGTTTTGAATCTGCGAACTGTGCAGAGACGAGTAGAGTTGGATTTTTTATTTATGTTATTTTTTCTAGAATTACTACTCGAAAATTTATGAAATTCAGACGTATTTATGGGAATTCATTTCCTTTCTCGCTATTGTAATTACAAGGGTTGTATGATCGGTGCTCCATTTCTTAATTCGCAATACAAGAATTCCGAGTACGCCGCTGGATTTGATCTACATTTAGCGCTCTTCCGCACAAATTATGGAGAATTAATTGTCTTCGCTTTACTTATTTGGTGTCGTTTTTGAATGGATAAGTTCCCAATAGTAGCACCGAATACCCGTTAAGGGAATTTATCTCGCTCTGATTTCCAGGATGCCCTCTGCATGACACAGAGACGGAGATTCCTGAGAGCTGAGAAAATTCTTTTCTGGGTATGCTCGACTACCATTGATGAATCACGAGCTCGAGTTCATTTTGATAAATCCCTCATTCGCTCATAATTGAAGTTGGAGGGGTGTATTTAACAATATAAATAATCAGAGAGTTCACCTTAATCTAAAGGTAAGTTCCTAACCCCGTGTTAGCTGAGATCTAATCAAGGGAAAGGGACAAACCTACGATCCGAGGTCGAGCCACCACTGGCAGAGAAGAAACTTTGCTGTACCGAGAAGGGAAATGCAAAAGGTCCGTCGTCAACAGAAATGGGTGTGAAGTATTGAGAAAGAAAATACCAGATTCGTAAGAGAATTTGAATATGTGAATGGGTTTGATCTCTCGTTCTTTCGAGAGTAGCTAAGGGTATCCAACCGGTGAATATGGAGAAATCCAATTCCAACAATGAGGAAATCTTGGACAAAAACAGATCCATACACATAACAGAGCAATGTGCTTTAGTGCTGGAATTGACTGTTCCATTGTATTTCATCGAGTTTTCGCTTTCACAGAACCGATTCAATCCATTTCTCCTTATAGTTGCTAAATTTATTTTTTATTCATTTACTTTTATTTTATCTTAGTTTGATAATATTCAATAGTCTATGATCTTTAATTTTTTTTTTCTGTAGTTTAGATAAACCTTTCACTATGTGTTCTTAGTCCAAATAGTATGGAAATTTAGTAGTCAGTAGTCGACCTTAATTACACCGAATGATACCTGACTTACATTCAGATTTACTACTTGTATGACCTGGTGGCACTTGCAATGTCATAGACTTGACCCTTACTTTAAATCATGAACATTAAGAAAAAGTTATTTTATCAAGCAAATTTATCCAAAGTGACATAGATGCAAGAGAAGTGTATGGCTCTGTAATTATGTTAATTCATGGTTTTTAGTCTATATAAAAGAAACAGGGGGCCAAGAAATTCTCTCGTGCATGAGATGTCCAAATGGGGCTGAACTCCGCGAGGGCTCCTTTTCTCGTGATTGATCACGAGATCGCTTGGCTTCTATGCTCGACCTTCCTCGACTCGTACGTGTTCTTCCCCGTTGGCTTGTTGCTCTCAACTGGCTTGTTTGCAATCAGACAATTCTAGTTGTCGTGGCGGATATTAAGGTTGTTCTAGCGTTGAGAGTACCTATCTTCCCCGCCTCAGATAACTTTCCATGGTCAAGTATGTTTAAAGACAAGAGGGAAGAATGAGTGGGATGGCCCAAAGCTTCTCCTGAAGTTCTAAAGGACTGAATCCATGATATAAGCCTCTACCTGCTGGATGGCTTGCTCGAACCTCCTTGTGAAGTCTTGTATGGATTTCTCTTCCTGCTTTAGAATACTTTACAAAAAGATAATGTTCCTCTTCTATCATACCGAACAAAGATACTGAGATATGAATGCAGCTCAAAGCTCATTGAACAAGTTTATTGAATTACAAGGGATCTTGCGGAACCAGGCTAGCATAGGCCTTCGTAGACTTGCTGGGAATACTTTGCACAACAAACGGTCATTGTTGGCGTTTAGTGTCATTGCCTGATTATAGTAGAGCATGTGATCATAGGGGTTAGTTAAGCCATCAAACACGGTGAAAGCTAGAATGGAAAACCCATGGGGCGGCTCATAATCAAGGATGTCAGCTTCAGTGTGTGAAGAGAGCATGTCATCGGTCTTTGAATGAGGGGCCATCGGTGGTATCGTGAGAAGTTTGGCTATGTACCAAAGGCATGATGCGAGGGTGGTACAGGTGGCAACGCGGTTCGAGGGCAGCACCGACAAAGTTCCCGGTCGACCGCCGCATTATCTCATGTCTACTTCTCTCCTTACCTTGTGAGATGCACCACTAACAACGTCATTGAAGATAGGTGGCGTGCTCTTGCGCACCCAGTCCTCAGGTTTCCCGGTATTCTTTGTTGGTGAGAGATTCAGGGATGGGGAGCTGCTTGAAGACAGTTCATCCTCCGTTGGGGTATCGACATCATCGTGAATGTGCCTTTCCTTTATTACGGGCGATCGCTTCACATTGTGGTTAGTCTTATGCGCCTTGCGACTTTTTTTCGGTATGGCTAGCAATTGGTCATTTCGCTTTGTAAGCGTCGACTTAACCTTGCAAATTCTTCATTTGTCTTCATTTATTCTTCGCTTTCCAAGTCTGATGCTACGTAGGAACTGGTTCTAGTGATTGGTTTATCTAATGCTCAGCTAATATGCCTTACCTCGTGTGAATTAGACGTAGAATGGGGGATTAACAGAGCTTTAGGCGATGAAGGGCTACTTGACAGTTGTTGAAGCTAAGCTCTTGTAGCCTGTGAGCGAGACTTTATGTTTGTTTCCCACAGACGGCGTCAATTGTTACCTTGATCACCGACCTCCAGTAGCATCGGGGGCCAAGAATGCAAACTCTACAAAAGGGCATGCCATAAAGAGGGTTGGCTACCTCTATGATGATTAAGTTTCAAGAAAATAATGAGCGAGGAAGCAGTTAAGGTTCACAGCTTCCGTTTCCTACCTCTACTCGTGGAGATCCTCCTGATTTATAGAGGGTGGTTTGGAAAGAATCTCCTCTTTTGTAGGATCGAAATTTCTCTTTCCTTATCCAAGAAGAATTCTTAATTATCATGGATTATCCTTCCCTTATCCAAGATTATCTCTTCGAGGAGTAAGGGATCTAAGTCAAAATCTGGCCGATAATATTGCTTGTGGATTTTCCTCGCTTGGTGCCTATTTGTAAATAAACTTCCTACATAGGTAGAATGGGCTTCTGGGCCAGTGGACATGGAATCCCAGACGGACCGTCTCAAGCAAGCCTTGGAAAAGTTTGACCTTGCTTTCCTAGGCGGTCTCTTTAGACTCTCTCGTCTGAGAAGTGTCTGCCTGGTTTTGGCAAGGCGAGTGGAATCGGGCTGTTTCATAACATAGGCCAAAGGCTCCGAGCCCATTGAGTAGCGGATCATGGTACTCATAGGAGGGTATTTATAATAACCCTGATCAAATTACAAAAAAAAAAAAAAAAAACCCTCATGGTTGAAAGGAAGCAAAATTCAAGATCACACGAAAACATAAAAGGGTAGATGGAGAATACTTTCGAGGGAGGCATTTAAATGATTTTTGTAGTGAATAAAGGCAAGTACTTTTACTACTAAACATGTAGGTAAGATGGTTGAGGTCTCATAAATTTAACCAAGAGTTTCAGTTCGCTCTAGGAATGCAAGCTCGTTCTATGATAGAGCTTATCGCTTTGTGGTCCATCTCGACTCTGTACGAGGATTAGTCTAGATGATATGGCTTAAAAGGCATCTTCCATGCATGCACGCTCACTTGTAACACCTCATGGTCCGATAAAAAAAAAATAATTGTATATTTGAATCGTGTTATCTCTATCGTTTGTTTTATTTTGTTTTGTTTTTGTTTTTGTTTTTTTTTTAAAGAACATGAATAAATCATCCAACAACTTGGAATTATAATTGGTCTTATTACAAACATATCAAAGGAGATGGAAGAATTTTAAATACTAATAAAGAAAACCAAGTCCTAAGAAAATTATTTTTAGAGAGGTTCTATATACACCCCTTAAATATCTCTTCACACCCCATTTACTAAGTAAACTCCAAAATATACTCTTTGCACCCCATTCCAATACTTTACTTTCCCAGCGTACCCTCCTTACACCCCATATCCAAAGCCTCCATACATCCCATTCCCCTAAAACCCATCCTCCGTAATCCGAGAACCTCAAACAATAACAAATCCGAGATTCAACCCAGACTTAATGTACTTATTTTTGTTTTTCATTAAAGGACGATCTTTTATTTTAGGTCTTCATGGATTTGACATCACCAATACTCTTCAAATTGCATGCAATCATGTAATTATCGATACTCAGCAGTGTTTTATACGGAGATCCCTCATGCACTTTGACAGGCTTTTAGATCATTATTAGGGACGAACTTTGATGTAGCACACACAAGAGACAATTGATTTAGATGAAACATGATGTATCTACAACTTTAAATGATTTATATTGTAATTGATATGTATTATATTTAATTTAATTTAAATTAATTACTTTTAATGATGTAATTTAATTTTTCATAATAGCATCATTTTATTTATATTTAATTTAAATTAAATAAAAAAATTAATGTAAAAAATTACTTCCGGATTTTGAAATCCGGACGTAGCAAGAGTTTTTCGGATTTTGAAATCCTGATTATTTGAACATTTTCGGATTTGCATTTCCGGTAAAGCAAACTTTCCTCGGATTTAAATTTCCTGATCATGGTAAATTTTCTGGATTTTAATATCCTATATAACTAAACATTCTCGATTTACAAACTGAATTCATTTTTTAATTTTCAATTTTTTTTTTTTTAAATTTTCCAAAATTAGTTTAAGTATATTATATAAATGATCTACTCAAGACTCAAAATATGATCATCCTGCTATAATCCAACCGGATTTTGAGCATCTGGATATTGTTTGTGATCCAGATTTGTTAAATCCGGTTGTGGAGTATATTCGAATTTCAATATCCGGAGAATGATATGATATCCGGATTTTCGAATCTGGATTAAGTACATTCTGCGAAAAAAACGAACCTGAATGTTATCAACTTCCTCGCCTTCCTTCATCGCTTTAAAGCTAATTTCAACGTCATTCACTAATTTTCAAACTATTCTCACCCCATTCTCACTATTTTTTCAAACGAAGTCAGAGGAAGAAGGGAGTTAAAAGGCAGAGAGATGAAGAAAAAAGAAAGAAATAGAAAAATAGGTTTATGGGTAAATTTACTTTTCCTCATGCATTTTTAATGTACAAGATAGAGAAATAGATGGGGTGTAAATAGAATTTATCTTATTTTTATTATGTTTCAAGATCATGAGAAAAAGTAAGAAATTTTTTATGGAAAATAAGAGGGAATTAATAAGAATTTTCTTTATTTTTCTTATAATAAATAAATTAGAAGAGTGTAATTACTTATGGAAAATTTCTCATATATTTTCTTTTTTATTGTATTTTACCTTTTTATTTTTTCCCTTAAACTTTGGAAGAATCAAACATAATATCAATATGCATTTATCAAGTATAATAACTTATTCGCTAATGAGGCCTAGCGTTTAGTGAAGCAATCTTTGGTAATCAACCAATGATTGAACTGAAAAGTTAATGGTCACTGTTTATCAAGTTGAATTGGTGACATCATAAATAGATAATTAATATATTATTAAAAATAAAAATGATTATAAAATTTCAATTGATTGGTTTAACAGGTTCAACTGGTTGGTCGACCGGTTCAATCCATCGGTTAAAAGAAAAACAGCTTAACTCTTTGACTGTGATCGCTTTGTTATCGGTTCAATGATCCAACCGGCTGGACCCGCACCCGCCCCGGTTTTTAAAATTATGGGAAGTATTTGTGGGAAATAGGTTTTTTTTTTTTAGCTCTTTTTCTTCTAATTTCTTTTAATGAATTGCATACCATCTTTTCTATAACTTTTTAAAAACATATTTCAAATTCTTATTTTATATATGTCATAGTGATGGATTTTTATTTTATTTTTTAAAAGATGTTATTTTTACTCGTCTTCATAAAAAAATTTATATTCAATTGTCATACCTGTTGTAAAATAAAGAAAAAGGGACGGATATATTTGAGAAAGAAATATGGACAAGAGAATTGTATTTCTTCAGATACTTTTACAAGATGTAAGTAAGGCCCTTTTATAGGCTTTTGATACATGTATCCAGGAAAGTTGAAAGGTCTTTCATAATAGTTGTCATAAAGCAATTATAATTACCATTATCTAGGAAAGATAAAAGGTCCTTCATAATGGTTATCATAAAGCATCCATAATGACCATTATGTACAAGTTCACGAATCTTCTCGGTACATCAGATGAATCACGAACTTCCAGATACATCAAGTGAAGGATACACGAATCTTCAAGGTACGTCGGATAATTTTCAAGGTTCATTGGATGAAACATGGACCTTCTCGAGATTGAAAAGTCTTTTCCATATTCATGAAACTATTTAGTAATGTCTATACTTTTATATTTATAACACTCCCCCTTGGACATTACTACATGTCGCCCATGGCTCATGAAAAATCTCGCTTAGAAAAACCCAATAGAAAAAAACCAACTGAGGAAAAGAGTACATGAAAAACTTGCTTTTATGTGTTACACTGGTTGCCTCGTTAAGAAAACCTTTAACTAGAAAAACCCCATGGGAAAAAAAAAAAAAAAAAAAACTAGTCAAGGAAAAGAGTACAACCATCGGGTCTTCGTGGACCTAATTCTCGCGATTGTTTCGTTGTCGTCAAGACAATACCTTCCGCTTCACGATTCCAATAACATGAACATATTTTTCAAAAGTAGATGTAGGAAGAGACTTAGTGAACAAATCAACCAGATTATCACTAGAGTGAACTTTCTCTATAATAATCACTCATTTTTTTTAAGTTCGCATGGATAAAAGAATTTGGGTGCAATATGTTTTGTCAAGTTTCCTTTAACATACCCATTAATCATTTGTGTAACACTGGTTGCATTATCCATGTAAAGGATTGTGGAGGATATATCATTTGTCATGATCCCACACAAATCACGAATATGTTGTACTAATGGTCGTAACCATACACATTCTCGTGAAGCCTCATATAAAGCTATAAGCATGAGTTAGCTTCCTCAATTTCCTTACGTGTTCCAATAATGTTTAAGCTATCAACATAAACCGAGATAATACAAAAGCCATTTAGCGACTTCTGTATGAATGCATAAGGATATGCATCGTTATTTAGATGTTCCTTTTTCAGCAGGAATTCACTCAGTCGATTGTACCACATCCGACTTAGACCATATAATGACCATTGCAATTTAACGCTATACAAGTTGCGATTTTCTTTTTCTTTGATCTCAAGAATCTTAAATCCATTAGGGATTTTCATGTAAATATGAGCGTCTAATGACCCATATAAATATGTGGTCACGACATCCATTAACTGCATATCTAAATTCATATCTGCTGCCATAGATATTAAGTAGCGAAACATAATGCCATTCATAATGGGAGAATATGTTTGATCAAAATCAATACCGGGTCTCTACGAAACCCTTGAGCAACTAATCTTGCTTTATATCTCACCACCTCATTATTCTCATTTATTTTTCGTATGAACACCCATTTATATCCTACTAGGATAACATTTTGAGGTGTATGTACTACATAGCCAAATTTTTTTCTTTTATTTACTGATTCAAGCTCAGCCTCAATTGCTTGCTTCCATCTTACCCAATCTGAGCTCTTCCGGCACTCTGTTATCGACTTAGGTTCTGGATCCAGATTATCATTTGAGATAGTAAGAGTAGTTGTAGAGGCAAATATGTCGTCGACGACTGTAATATTTCTATTATATGTTTCTCCCGTATCCACAAAATTCATGGAAACTTCAATATTTACATTAATCAGATCCTCATCATTTCCCAAAATATTTTGATATGGCCGTTTCACAATCCCAGTATTATGATTATTTGGGGCACGTGTCATCTTCAAGACGATCCTCTTCAAGAGGTTCTAAAAGTGACAAGGTTTCTTTATTAGATTTTGTTTTCTGCAGATTCTTATCTTTCGCACCGATAAGTCTCCCACGCTTCTGGCGTTAAGGAGCATCGATAGATATACTTGATCCCTTGGGGTCCTCCACTCTTCAGGGTGTTTACAAAGAAGTATAAGGACTTAGTCACTCATTCGTGGTCAAGAAATGTTCCAGGTTATCATAAATATTATAAGTTAATTATTTTCTAACTTCCCATTTAGTCGTACTAGTGTGTGGATCTAAATATCAAGATTTACATTCCATGAAATTTCTCTAAGATTCTTTTAAATTTTGGTTCTCCCCTAACGCTTGGAATGATCTTCATCAATATGCAAATAACATAAACGATATGTAAATTGATCCCCGCGGTTCTAGGTATTTAAGAATAGACAGAGATTCATAGCCAATATATATACCTAGCTTTCTCTGAGGGCCCACAGAGGTATGATGTGGTGGTGATATACGAACATATACTGCACATTCAAAGATTTTCAGATGGGAAATATTTGGTTCTTTGCCACGCACTATTTGTGAGGAAGAATAATCATGATATGCTATATGCCAGATTTGAATTAGAGCAGCAGCTTGCAAAACCGCATGCCCCGAACAAGAGATATGTTAGTTGGAATGTTGTAACAATGGTCTAGCAATTAATTTTATGCAATTAATCAAGGACTCAGCCAAACCATTCTGGGTGTTGACGTAAGGAACCAGATGCTCCACTTTGTTACCTAATTCCATATAATAATCATCAAATGCTTTCGATATTAATTCACCAACATTATCCATTCAGATGGATTTAATTGGATAATCAGGGAATTGGGCGGGCTCTAAGTTCAATAAGTTTAGCAATAAACTTGACAAATGCATTATTTCCTATGGATAATACGCACACATGAGTCCATTGAATGGAAGCATCAATTAGGACCATGAAATATCGAAATGGTCCTGATGCTGGATGAATTGGTTCACATATATCTCCGTGAAATTGTTCAAGGAAAATAGGAGATTATATTCTGACTTTAGTACGAAAAGGTCGTACTATGAGTTTTCCCTTTGCACAAGCTTCACAAATAAATTTATTTACTTGTACATTTAACAGTATAAGGGTTGAGAACTAGTAGTAAACACGGTACACTATAAATATCTGTAATCTGATTTTCTACTACATAAACCGCCAATATGTTTTAAGAAGGCAAAAATAGTAACTCCTCCCACACCCAAAACTGAAAGCAACCCGCAACTTCACATATCCAAATATCATATGTCAGCGCATTAATTAAAATTCATTTTTTCCAAACATTAGACATGCTAAAAGTTGTGAGACATCATATCATACGTTGTGATGACAAGAATAAAAATGAACAAATAATGTGAACTAAAGGTCTAGAATGACCACCCAAAAGGTATGCAAAACCCGAAAATTTAATTTTATGAAAGGATAAAATGGTAATTTCGGTCAAAACTGAATTCTAAATCTCAGATGACGAAACGGACTTCACTGTTGGAATCATTTCGCGAAATCTAGCTACCACGTCAAATTTCGTCAAATTTCGAGATAGTCGGAATTTCACGTTTTTCGAGGCACGGACGATGGGGACACGTGGCGCAACTCGAATGGCTCAAGGTGAGACACGTGTCAGACTGTGAGCTAGTTAAATATGAGCTCAAGTGTGGGCCATAGGAGACACATGCTTCATGCCATTAGAAGGAAATCCAAAGGGATGAGGTGAAATCCAAGTCAACTAATGGGAGGTTGACATGTACACAGAGGACACTTTCTCGGTTCCAACCTACGGGATGGGGGCAAAGAGAGGGAAAAAGGAAAGGGAAGAAGGAAGAGAAGGCTTTTAGAGAGAGAGTCTCTAACTTATCTCTAGATTTCGCGATCGACTAAGGCTTCCTGAGAGCCAAGAAGCAAAGTTGATTCCCACCCGCAAGAGCCATGCACTGGGTTTCAGGAGTTTCACAACTTCGAGAGTAGTGTTTTCTACTGATTTACTCTTTGGCTAAGAGTCATTCTAATGGTTAGGGATGTCTTGAAGCCTGGATAGCCGTGTTTTCAGTTCCAAAAGATTTGGACTGAGTGAAGAAATCCCAAGAGTGTTTTTGGATAGTCCTGAAACTGACCATGGACTCGTATGCTGTTTCGAAGTGCTAAGGTGTTCTAAGCACGACTGTGTGATGTTTCCAGTACCCAGATGAGTCAGCTTGGACATGTTAGCCCCATGTGAGCTAATTTTATGTTATTGCTATAAATAAATAACATGTGGTCGTAAGATAGAATTTAGTTAACATATGCATGATTGATATATTTAACATGTTGTATGGAAATGGCATAATGCATTTCATATGCACTAGTAAGCACCCTAGAATAAAGTGTGAGTGCATGACATGAATAAACTCCGAGGGTTGTCCAAACAATGATTTCTTTGTAAACTTATTCAAATAGACTTATCAGTGTTATTCCAAGGATTGTGTTGGGAATTGTCCAATTCACGCCTGAGAGGCTCCATGAATTGCTTTTGAGAATTTACCCAACAAATTCGCCGCAGGATTGTCC
Organism: Tetrastigma voinierianum; assembly: GCA_016808115.1. Taxonomy (NCBI): domain Eukaryota; kingdom Viridiplantae; phylum Streptophyta; class Magnoliopsida; order Vitales; family Vitaceae; genus Tetrastigma; species Tetrastigma voinierianum. The sequence goes on from JAEQBH010000310.1 coordinate 1,546,724, forward strand.
AACGTATTTATATCGAGGCGTCTCACAATTAAAAAACACATATTTTTGCTTGAAAATGATTTTCATACATGCAAGTACGTGTGTGAGGAGCCTGAGGTCTCGAGGCAATGGAATCAGGGCATGTAGACACTAAAGAGAATCATGAATTCACTTGAATGCTACAATATTTCTATCGCATGAGCACTTAGGCGGGAGTAACCCATGTGATAATTCCACTATCGGCAGCATTGCTCATCCCTTGTCGAGGAAAAAATTATTTCAGTACAGGAGTGTTCCTGAAGACTACGCCTACTGTAGCTCTTTTGAGAAGAAAGCCGACGTGTGACTTTGATTCTATATTTTTGTAAAACATGTATTAGAATGATAAATTTTGATATATGTTTTGAATAAGAGTGAAATTAACTCTTGAAACTATTGTAATGTAGTTGATTACATCTTGATGAGTATGGATGGTGGGCTAAGTGGTCATTAATACATGAGCCCATGATATGAGACACATGTATTTTCTCAAGTTGACTAAGGGTCTACGACTTCTTGATCGAGGCGTCACAAGAAGTATACTGTTGAATCATATTGAGTTCATGTCTACAATCAATAGAGGCTGAATAAATCAATTATCAGGTTGACTTTATTAGTCAAAAGCATATAAAACCTCAAAACCCTTACCAGACACTTATCAAAGTCCACCACTACATGTAACCAACTGTTTTTCAGGAAAAACTATATTATTTTCCCTACTTTTGGAGGGGCTAGCAAAGCAATTACTTAAGGTATAACCAATAAAATACCACCTATTATTTCATACACACAAGTATGTAGTCTCATTTAGTCATCTGATAAAGAATTCTCCATAGAGATACAACCACACCCAATATCTTGGAGATTATGACATATTTTTTTAACGGCAGCACAAAATTAGCTCGGCTTCCATTATGTATCCCTTTCATTTATCCGTTCATTTTTAAAACAGAATTACAGTTGTTTAATATTTATTCAAGAATAGATACAAAGACACTAAAATATAATCACTTACAAAAATAACCCCTTCTTTTAAGAGACAATGTAAATACATTAAATAAAAAAAAAAGAGCATTTTTGTCCGAAATGGGTCATTCTTCGAACAAAAACATGGGAGAAGTTAGGTTCACAAATTCAAAGGTCTTTGAAATCTTTTAACCAAATATTTCTAACAGAAATATCCCTTTGTTTGTGGAAGTTGTGTAAGGCTGGTCATTAGTGTTTTACCAAATCGTAGAACACAAATCCAACTACTTGTATTGAGTTTATAAGGGTGGGCAATCCAACAAGGATATTCATTAACTGGAACATCTGCCCCTTCATTCCTAATTCTAGCCATGTTACTCTCTATTTCCTTCCCCATAACTACATCTGTGTGTTTTTGCATTGATGGAGGTAAATTTAGGTAAACAACATGACTTACAATAGATAAATGATCACTAATCTAAAGATAGAACCATTGTCTGCTTACGTCTAAGGGAAGTAGGTTATTGGAAGCAAAAGCAAAGGATGTAATTGAACCATGTTCATATGCAAACCTTGAAATGCTAATAAACATGTTTATATAATTCATGAACATACATGCCAAGCCTGTAAGCCAACAAAATTATTGGACCAATAATGTAATCCAGACATTTATTCATTATCTTTACCTCCTTATCAATAGTGGTCAAAATACCTCGATCTATTCTAAAGAGCTTAATAATTGAGTAGTGCATAAAGAAATAAGATAGAAAATATCTCATTCTAAGCATAATCACAAACTAGAATGATAGTCTTAGAATATCACATCAAAAAAACTCTACTGATTTATCACTTATCTATTCTGTCATGCATAGATCAAAATATACGAATTCGGGAATCATCAATATGTAAACATAAATATAAGAGCGATCAAAAAATTTTCTAGATTGAAAAGTAATGTCGAAAAATCAAAAGCACAAATAGTATATATATTCATATAATTTTGAAAAATACCGTTCACCGGGTGATAAGGCACTTGCACTGATAATTTGTTGTAAAATAAAGAAAAAGGGATGAAGATATTGGAGAGAGAAATATGGATGAGAGAATTGTTTTTATTCGAATATTTTTACAAGACGTAAGTGAGGCCCTTTTATAAGCCTCTGATACATGTATCTAGGAAAGCTAAAAGGTATTTCATAATGGTTATCATAAAGCAACCATAATGACCATCATATAGGAAAGCTCAAAGGTCCTTCATAATGGTTATCATAAAGCAACCATAATGACCATTACGTATAGGTTCATGAATCTTCCTAGTACATCAGGTGAATCATGAACTTTCAAATACATCAAATGAATGATACATGAATCTTCAAGGTACGTCGGATAATCTTCAAGGTTCATTGGATGAAACATAGACCTCCTTGAGATTGAAGAGTCTCTTCTAAGACGCCCCCAACCCAGCACCCGGTGTCAGGCCAGGGTGTCTTATTTTATTTTATTTTTTTTCCTGTTTACTATAAACTTATTTATTCATATACTGTTAAACATTTAAATTGAAATAGATTCTGTGGCAGCGGATTAAAAAATATATTCAAACTCCATAAATGGGAGTGTTCAACATATACAAACTTTACATTGTTTACAAAAACAATGACATATACAAAATAGGTCGAAAATGTCCAAGCACCTAGTGTCATACACCTTGATTGCTGATGCGGATTTTTCTGGCTTCTATTTCCTTCTTCCGCATCTCCACACGAATGAAATAATTCAAGCAGTTTATTAGTGGGAATAATACTCGTGGATGACCTAATAAGGATCATCACACTTTAGACACATCATCTCACATCTAACATATCATAACACTTATACACATGCTTATACATGTTATTTCATACATCATTTACACATGCTTATACATATCTCATACTTATTTATCATATCATGTTTCATTTCTTATCATCGTTCATATATATTTTGTGTCATTTTGCACTTTGCTTCTTGTTCTTGTCATAGTGTACTTGTCATCACTTTATACTTGATCTTATCTTCCGCCATCCATGTCATTTATCATATTCAAATCATTTGCATATTCTTGTCATTTGTTTTTATGTTTCATTCCTGCATATACCTTAGAAGTCGATACAGGAAACTATAAGGACCCAAAGGTGTTGTTATCATTGCGCAAAGAAGACAACTGCCCCATAAGAATAGAGGTGATATTGCTCGTTATGCGAGAATGTGATATAAAAGGGCGAAGGCGCTAGTATGTTGTATGAGACGATGAAGCTATAAAGGCCAAGAAAGGTATTGTTATCATTGTCTGAGATAATGACCTACGTAAGGACCTGAAGGTCTTCGTAACCAAACTTCGCGGGGCAGATTAGTATCCCACTGGAAATTTTATCCCTAATAGGCATGCCCATCTATCCTGCAAGGTTACAGCCAGGACAATCCGTTTTTATTTCATTTCGATCTACGTATCTCACATATCCTGAATAGCGTATTATCATTAATCTCATATCGATGTTATGAAAAATTTACTATTATCTTTATATTTTCTGTATTTAAGGTATACTATCAAATTTTTTACAAAGCGAGCTTCCTTTTAGACAAATTTTAAGGTCGATGGGGTCCCAGGTGAAGACACCCTATTTCAAGAAAGGAGATTTGTTGTATGTCAGTCTAGTTTACATAGAATTTTGAATCACTCAATTTGGATGAGTGATTGCCAGGTTATGGCAAACAGCGGGCCATTTCAATGTCGAAAGCAGGCCCATTGTGTCATGCGACACAGCTCCCCCTTTGATAATTTACGGGTGAAATGGGATCCAAATTTGCATACACCTATTTGAAGGAGATGTATTCTCCTAGAAGTCTAGTTTACCAAGAATTTTGAATCACTCAATTTGGATGAGGGATGACCAAGTTATGGCCAAAACAAAAACATGGGTTTTTAAAAAAAAACCGGATAGCATCTCCCTTAAAACCCATCATTTTCTCTATACCAAATTTTCGTCCATTGAGGACCACAACCAAACCAAACAACCTGCTTAACTTAGAACGTGCCCAAAACTAGACTAAACCAATCAACTTCGTTGGAGGTAGAAGAATTCCTAACCAACAAATAAGAAAAACCCCGAACCTAAACACAGGTCCATATTAGTATCCATACAAATTATTACATAGACAAGGATTCAAACTAGTATCCATACCTTAAAGGCTTCTCATTCTTCTTCCTCTTCTTCTTCTTCTTCTTCTTCTTCTTCTCTTCTCCTCCTCTTTCTCTCTCAAACGTGACCTAGCTCAAATGGGACAATTGCCCAAATTGCAAGACCAAATGTGGTCTTATCCACTTACATGGCTAAGGCCATGCTTGTCAAATAGCTTTTGTGATTTATTACCCATTTTTGCATTTAAGTCCTCCTCTTCCCTTTCATTTACACATTTTTTTCTCACATATTCTAATTGGAAATATAGTCTTATGATCTTATGACATTTGAGTCCTTAGTTGGTAAATTACTAATTTACCCTTGACCCTTAGATATATTCCGGGTTTTGCTTATTTTATTTTTATCATTATTATTCCCGAAAAATTTAACTTTTAACTTGTATTACACCCTCAACATGTTATAAAACTGTAAGGGTATAATTTGGGGTGTTACAACTCTCTCCCCCTTAAAGGAATTTCGTCCTTGAAATAATTACCTAGAGTGAAGAGTTACGGATACTGTGCTCTCATAGTTGCTTATGGATCCCAATTAGCTTCTTCCTTGCCATGGGGTTGCCATAGCACTTTCACTAACGATTGCCCTTGTCATGGCAGTTTCACCTCTGGGCGAATAACCTTTGGCTCTTCTTCATATGAAAATGCGCTTTACTTGTCTGACTTGTACTGTGTAGTTTGTCTGACCCATCGGAAGCGGTATCTTGAGCAGCGACCGCATGAAACACATTATGCGGTTTGGTCGACTCACGGAGAGAGTGCTAAATGATAAGCCGTGGGACGGTCGTTCTGATCTCATATGGCCACTATGAACCTCGAACTTCAAACTTTCTTACGACGTAGATTTTCCTCCGCTACGATACTTTTAAGAAAAAGAAGACCTTGTCTCAGCTACATATTCAATATCTCTCCACTTTAGATCGGCATATGACTTTGTCGATCATTGGCGCTAACTAACCTTTTAGAATAACTTGTACTTTCTTTTTTGTGTCTTTTACTATGTTTGGACCAATCACCTTATGCTCATTCAACTATGTCAACATCTGGGAGTTACACATCTCCAACCATATAAAGTTTAAATGCGATTGCCATGCAATGCCTTGATAACTATGGTTATAGGCAAATTCCATCAATGGAATATACCTATCCTAACTTCCAGGATATTCCATGACACAACCTCGAAGCATGTCTTTGAGTACTTGAATCAATCTCTCTGATTGTCCATGCATGCAACGGATGGAATGATGTGCGAAATTCGACCTAGTACCCAGGGTGTTGTAGTTCCTTCGAAAACCTTGATGTAAAATGCGGATCTCTATCCCGAACCTGATGAAGCAGCGGTACACCGTGCGATATTTTGGCCTCTTTCACGTGCCAAAAACTTGCTAGTCGATCCATAGAATGATACATCTGGCCAGGTATAAAATGGGCCAAATTTGTGAAGCTTATCAGCAATCACTAAACAGAATGTGTTTCTATTAGTGTAGAGGAGCTTTGAGCACAAAATCCATATTAATGTTATCCGCTTCCATTAGCGAAATTAGAAGGGGAAGTTAATGACCAGGTGGAACTTGGTGTTCATCTTCTTTGACTTCTTGGCAAGTCAAACAGGCATTATACTCTGTCACATCTTTTTTCATTAATTTCCACCAATAATGTTGTTTCAAATTCTGGTACATCTTATTACCTCCAGGATGCATGGTAAATACCATATTATGAGCTTCAAATAACAACTTTTTCTTTAGCTCTTTATCATATAGCACACATAATCTAATATGGAAATACAAACTTCCAGCTTCTTTTACTAAAAAATCAGTCTTATCACCATCTCTGACCATATGTTCCTTTTTCTGTAACTCTACATCATTTTTCTGTACTTTATCATTTGCTTTAAAATAGGTTCTTTACATTAGTTGAACTAATATAGCTCCATCATCTACTAGTCTCCATTCCTTGTGTTGAAGTGACATCATTTGCGCCACTATCTTTACGCCCAAAGCATCTGCTACCATTAGCTTACGGGGTGGTAATCTATTATATAGTCATAATCTTTGAATAACTCTAACCACATCCGCTGTCTCAAATTTAATTCTTTATGAGTCAACAGGTACTTGAGGCTCTTGTGATATGTGTACATTCTACACTTTTCCCCATATAAGTAGTGTCGTCAAATTTTCAAAGTGAACACTACCGCAACCAACTTTAGGTCATGGTGGGATAATTTTGTTTATGTCTCTTCAACTGCCTGGATGCATAAGCCACTACTTTCCCATCTTGCATTAACAGACATTCCAAACCAATGCTTGAAGCATCATTGTATAAGGTATACTCTTTTCCCAAGGTAGGCTGCGTCAATATTAGTGCTTCAACCAACATTTCTTTCAACTGTTCAAAACTATTCTGACATTTATTTGCCCACTCAAACTTTACTCCTTTCCTGAGTAATTTGGTGAGCGGAGAAGATATGACAGAGAATCCTTTCACAAATCTTCTATAATATCCTACTAGGTCGAAGAAACTTCTCACCTCGGTTACATGTCGAGGCGGTTTCCAATTTACAACGACCTCAATCTTTATAAGGTCCACTCTTATACCCTCGTTTATATTCTGACCTAGGAAAGGAAACTTTCTTGTAAAAAGTCACATTCTTTGAGTTTAGCATATAACTTCTTCTCTTTTAATGTCCCCATGACTATTCTCAAAATCTGTTCATGTTCTTGTGCATCCTTAGAATACATCAGGATGTCATTGGTAAAGACCATAACAAACTAATCCACATAGAGATTCGAATACTGTTCGTAAATCCATGAATCTTCCCGCGATTTGCATTAGTGAAGCCGAAATGGCATTACAAAAACTCTGTGCCATGCTCGAGTTCATCATCACGGTCTTCGGCACATCGACGTCTTTCACTCTTAGCTGATAATACCCTGATCCCAAGTTTATTTTTGAAAAGACACCCGCTCCCTTTAACTGACAAAAAAGATATTCAATTCTCGGCAATGGGTACCTGTTTTTCACTTTCACCTTATTGATTTTTTGATAATCAATGCATATCCGTAGAGTGCCATTATTTTTTTTAAATAAAATAAGGGCACCAGGTAGTGGAGTTGGATAAATCCTTTATCCGTAGCTCTTATATTGACTCTTTAATAACTCGTTATGTTTAGACCATCCCATGTAGTTAGACATGTAGGGATTGTTCTACGATAATCTCTATGGATAAGTCCACTTCACTTTCAAGGGAATACACAGTAACTCTTGAGGAATACATCTAGAAATTCCCTTATATTGGAATCTTTCACCATTAACTTGATCTCTCTTAAGTGAGTATCAGTAGAGGCTGACCTTTCTCTTGCTGATCTCTAGCATAACGTGTGAGATCACACATTATTAACGCCTTATCTAATGCTGTGCTATCACCTTGGGTGGTGGCGAGCATCCTCGGCACTCTCTTGTCTTTTCACGATAATCAACGATGGCTTGGTGTTTAGATAACCAATCCATTGCAAGAATCAAGTCAAACTCTCGGAATGGTAAAGTTATCAAATCAGCGAGAAACGCTCTTGCTTGGATAACAATGGGGCAATTTATGTACTACTTATTCATGCTAACAGCATTAACACAATGAATTTAGTCACATGCATGTCATATCTTGCTTGTTCCCTTCGTGGTATGTCTTATCAAATACATGTTCAGTATACATAGAATATAGTGGATCAGGACCAATCAATGCATCCATCTCAATATCATAAAGAGAAAATATACCAGCTATAACCTTAGGAGCATCCTGATCCTCACGAGCCTTTATAGCATATGATCGTGCTAGTGCTATAGGTATAGTACGATCCACTGTCTCAGAGATTGTGCCTCCTTGTCCTCTATGTTGAATCGGGCCACCTCGATCCTTACCTCAATCTCTCGTCGAAGGTAGTGTAATTGATTTTCCTCTGCCACTTTCTTGCAGGCTTCTATTATCCCTTGACTCTCTATGAAACTGTGCTATCAAATGATCAGTGCTTCCTGATAGAGACCAAATGATATATGCAAATTTATGACACTATTACCAAAGGACTATTATCTAATCCCTGGTAATGACACAAAAAACTTGTTAGGACCAAACTATATATACAAATTTATGACACTATTACCAAAGGACTATTATCTAGTCCCCGACAACAACGCCAAAAACTTGTTAGAGACCAAATGATATATGCAAATTTATGACACTACTACCAAAGGACTATTATCTAATCCCGATGACAGCGCCCAGCTTGTTGAGACCATTTTCATATGTATGAAAAGATGGAGGTATTTTCTCTTGTAAGATGACTCATTTAAAATTTACATGTTTGTGGTCTCGATCATTGCAGGAGTGCAATTAGTGCAAATAATAAAGTGGATATTTAAAGTCGGTTGTCGTTCCCACTTGAGTTAGATGATAAATCGAAAAGACTAGTACCCATTTTCGAATCATTACTATTTGAACTCCACTAATATGATGATGAAGACTAAAATGTAGTCTTAGACTAAAATCTTAAAATACTTCTAAGCGTAAAGTTTAATAAAGTGGGGTTTTAGGATTCTTGAGTGAGACAAAGCTGGATATGGATCGATTAATAATAATCCAATTCTGCGTCATTTCAATTTGCCAAGCTTGGCTGTCAATTGGAAGCGGGTTTGTCAAGGTAAAGGTAGTATGTTTGAATTTCTCCTTAACAATACTTTCAACGATTAAGGTTCACTGTATTCATTTCGAGACATGATTACAATAAGTTACTTATAATATATAACCCTCTTTCTAAGAATTAAGTATTTTTCCTTTTTAGTACTTCATACTCAGATCTTAGGACAAAAGAATTCTTGCCTCCATAGACAGGATCTTGCAAGCCTTCTCCAATTTAATTGACACCTCATCCTACACTTTTGATGTAAATCTCCATTTCCTTGATTAGATCTCAGCTAACACGAGATCAGAATCAATTCATCAGAAAGAGGAGAAACCTCTAAGTGATTAAACTAATATTTCATTCAACCTATCTCAACTTATAAGTAAGTTGGTGATCTATCTGAGTAATCCTTCAAAGTTCATTAGTTCCATAGTATTAATACATATACCCACAAGAAGATTGCTCTACACTCTCATGATTCTCCATCTTTGTGTCACTTTCGGAGGGCCTCTTGAAATATCGGGGTGGGAGATCACGATCTGTACATTGGCATTTCTGCAGAGGTACTAATCTTGAGAAACAAGTAAATTTAGGCAATACTACGATCAATGAGATTAAGAATTCTGTTGAGCTTTACTTCTATATCACGACAAAATGTGATTTTCCATCATCAGGACCACTTTTCCGGTGAGCCCGACTTCACCGAAAACTAGTTTTACTCATATCGATGTATCGGGGAAAATTCACTAAAATCACCAACATATTTGAAATAAATGAACTCCAGAAACCTTCGACATCATTTAAATCAAACGATTAATGAAAATAAGAATTTATAAAGAAATACCCCGGCTATTTACACTTTAATGCAATGCCAAATCCCGAAAATTAAAGAAAACTAACAAAAATAAAGCTATACTAAGCTAAATCTACTAAAATGAAAGAAAAATAAATAAAATAAAAATGTACAAGAGTCTTCAACCACCACGAAATCTTGGAAATGCCAGAAAATGTGCACATTCCACAGAAGCGTGTATTTATAGGCTTCAGGTAATGGGCCTCACTTCGACAATTGCATTTGTGGATCCACAAAATTACGGCTAAATTGATCTCTTTGTCGTGACATAAAAATTAATGTCGTGACCTTGGCACCCCAGTCTGTGTCATTGCCCTTTGTCATTATCTTCTTGTATTATTTAGAGGCTTCCATTCTGGAGCTTACTCTTGAATTGTCGGGACATACTTTTCATAATGTTCAGGCCATGATTTGCGTATTCGATGATCATGTTCTGCTTTTACCATAAACAGGGTATAGCGTGTGCATTGCAAACTGTTGCACTGGCTTCTAAGCTGTCCTTGTTCTCTGGAGTTTTTAAACATAATTTTTTGTTCGACAAAACATTTGTTTTCCTTGTGGCTCATGATAAGGATTTCTTTGAGTCTTTTCACCATTTCTACCCATAAAGAATTCTTTGGTGTGACTATTTTTCTTCTCACGGTTCTACATAAGAACTTGCTTAGGCTGTTTTGCGACATAAATTACTCAATTTTGACATCAATTACTTTTCATTCTCTCAAGTCTTCTTCATTTTTGTGACCTACTTTTTCCTTTGTCATAACTGAATTTTATCATTCCTTAGCTTTATTGTCGTGACGAAGCTAACTGTAGAACAAGGTTTGCATCCTTCAACTCTTGATTAATCTGTATTAAATTTCTTTGTCGTCATTCTTCTTGTTTTTCTTTTCAGCATCATGTCGTGACAAAGAATTCACCTCCTTCATGTTTTGTCACGTTTGCGACGGAAATATCGTCACTAATAATCAAGCGGAGATTGTCATTTATATGGTTGTGAATTACGATGATATTATTTGCGACACTGATTTTCTTTATTCTTGATAATAGTTCTTCATGAGTTAGCTTGATGTTGACATTTGTACATAACATAAAAACACTTGTCTTGTATCCTTGTGTTGCCTTTCGATGTTTTTCTTGAGAATTGTCTCTTGCCATGTAGTTCATCCATTAGTCTTTGGCTTTATGTTGCGGCTGGCGTGAAGAAAAGCGTATCGCGACACAATTCCTTTCGCCATTTTCCGCGGTATACGACAAATTTCAAGGTTGTCACGACGGCTTTCTTCAAAATCTTCTTCAAGTTCTATTGCGATAGAAAACTTTACGGTTGCGACCTAGAAAGCTCTTTTCATCCTTGAGTTCTTACTAGTCTTTCTTTGGTTATAGATTTCTTGCTTCACAACATAGTTCCTTTGGCACGCGGTGAGATTTTGTCGTGACATATAAAAATTGGCGGCCGCGACACATTCGCGGCACTGTCTCTTTTTGTGGCACCTTTTACCTGGCTGAGATTATCTTATTTTTTCAATAGTTGCAAAACCTGAAGTTGATGAATATTCCACATTTGCAGGTATAAAAATAGCTCATACGCGGTAAAAGCATGCCGAAGGCGGTTAAAAACAGATGGGTTTTATATTCTTCCCTTCTGAAGCACCTAAGTATCAATAACACCGACACCCCGATACTTCCTTGTGAGGCTTACAGTTCCTGTCGAAGCTTCACGGGAACTGAGGTGCATTGGTTATATCTCAGATCCATAAGCTGACTGTGTTGAACAGGTGCAGGAGCTTCCCATTCTTTCACCGGGGAGGAACTCTGAAAACACCTGCCCAGGATCTTTTCTTTGGCTGCTTGTTCCGATCTCTCTACTGTTGCGACTTAAACCGTTCGACAGACCACTGTCCTTGATGGGATGTATTTTGATCCAGCCAAATTTTACCAAATACAGTTGAGGACCAAGTCTGTTACATACTTCTTGAGATTAAATTCTTTCTCATATTCAACCACCAAGTGAGTTCTGTTGCTCAAATTGGGAATTATTTCCCTTGGACTCCTACTAAACATCTCGTGTATACTTTGCCACGCGGACAAAGAACTCCCAAGTCATGGGATTTGGAATCCTTGGACTTCTTTACACTAGCTTCCACTAATCATATGCCTCACTCTGCAATAGTGAGACTGCATAAGATACTCTCTGATCGAGAGGGCATCTAACCTCCTCCAATAATCTTTGTAACTTTTCTAACCAGAATTGCACTTTATCGGACTCTTCCATGTTTGTTCCATGGAATTCCTTACATGTCTTCTACCACATGTTCATCTAGGCTTTCTGAGCTCTTAATCGCTTCCAATACTGAGCCACAGCCCGAGATATGCCCAGCAAAGCTTCATTTGGCCCAGCAGTGGGCTCACCCCGCTCTACGAAATAGATTTAAAAGGGTCCGGCGGGTAATCCTGATCTCTCGTACATTACCCACGGCTTCTTCCAGCCGGGATTCGAGGACGATCCATCTATACAAAACACAATGACATCCACATAAGGCCAACACATTACTAAACACATGCTTTTCAATGTTATACTCTATCTAGAATCGCCTAAACCTAGGCTTTTCCAGAAATGCCTAAACCTAGCTCTGATACCACTAACTTGAGCTTCAACCCTACAAGACCCGTGTCGCGAGGGTGTCTTATTTTTTTTTTTGCTTACTATAAACTTGTTCATTCATATATTGTTAAACATTTAAATTTGAAATATATTCAGAAGAAATGATTTCAAAATATATTCAAACTACATAAATGGGAGTGTTTAACATATACAAACTTTACATTGTTTACAAAAACAAAGACATATACAAAATAGACCAAAAAGGTCCTCAGTGGGAACCTAGTGTTGCGTTGACCTTGATTAACACGGATTATCTCGCTTCTATTTCCTTCTTTTGTACCCGCACCCGATGAAACATTCGTAAGGTTTATAGCTTAGTGGGAATAATACTGTGGATCTAATTCCTAATAAGGATCATCACACTTTAGACACATGCATATACATCTAACATATCATATACTTATATACATGATTATACATATTTCATACATATCATTTACACATGCTTATACATATCTCATACTTACTTATCATATAATGTTTAATTTCTTATCATTGTTCATATACATTTTGTGTCATTTTACACTTTACTTCTTGTTCTTGTCACAATGTACTTGTCATCACATAGCAGTGTTTTGCTTCTCATTTCATTTCATATCATGTCATTTATCATATTCAAATCATTTTCATATTCTTATCCTTTGTTTTTATGTTTCATGCCTGCATATACCTTAGAAGTCGATATAGGAAACTATAAGGACCCGAAGGTGCTATTATCATCAGACACGAGAGCCAACGAACTATAAGGCTCGAAGGCATTGTTATCATTGTATCGACAATGAACTATAAGGGCCCGGGTTGCGCCAAGCATTGCAGGTGGCCAAGACAATGACCTCATAAAACCCGAAGATGTCAGAATGAATTATAACTAGCCAACCGATTAGTATGCTGCATACTTTTATCTCTAATAGGCATCCGTGACGCTCAAAACTCGGGTGTCCGCGATTAAACTCACAACCTTTACGATGATCAGCGGATGCTCTGCACCCGACACCACTATGAAAATCCGCAACCCGACACCACTATGAAAATCTGTGCGAGTCCCTTTGCACGGGAGCTCCCACCCAAGGTACAAAACCTGTCCCAACAATTTACAATGACCACACAGGGTCCACATGCGAGTAAAATAATGGCCACTTGGGCCATTGCATTAATACCCACAAAATTCATCAACTATATTACCATAGTTCAAGAGTTAATAAATTACTCTTAATTCAACAAATATTAAAATGTACAATTTCTAATACATGTTATACAAAAGTCTCTACTAAAGCCAATAACCTGCTTTCTTTTCAACGCGCCTAGAGCGCCGTCCTCATGTACACTCCCCGCACCAAATAATGATCCTCAAATACAAGAGCAGCCCAGTGCTGATAATTTCCTGCATGGTTACTCTCACCTCAGCACATGTCATGGCAACAATCACATCCAAGCAATTACATGAACCTACTCATCGTCTACATGACCAATCCCATGTCCCGAGTCCTCACCGACTCCTTCACATATGCTTAAGCCAAAAGCGAGTAAAATATCCAGTTTTCAAAACAAAAGCTTTTTGTTCTTGAAAACTTGCTACCGAGTTTCGGTAAAATATTAGACTACCCTTCGAGGCGAATTGCTGGATAACGCTCCGAAACAGTCATGGTCCTCATCCGAAGTGATATGTTGGACGACTCTCCAAGGCAATTCTTCCCTTGAAATTCCTTTCACAAACATTTTCGCTTTTCTTTCACCATGTCATGCACTTACTCCTAATATTCTAGTGGTGCCCTGAAGCAGTGCATATGGAATGCATGATGCCAATCCCAACAAACTCATGCTAATATATAAAACATGTATATACTAATATAATTAATCCACACAAATCATGTTATGAAAATTCACAATCAATAACACCAAAATTCAGCTCACATTAGCTTAATTAACAAACACACAAAGAATTTCATTTTGAATCACTCAACATCATAAAAATTCACACCAAAAATCACGTCATTATTCACGTGAACAGTGAAATCCTCGAGTTGTCACTGTCATGGCCACAACAATGAGGATTTTCTCCACTCGATTCAAATGTTTTGAGACTGAAAACACGGCTAATCCAAGCCTTAGAACATCCCTAACCATTTTCATGGCTCTTAGCCAAAGAATAACACAAGTAGGAAAAGATACCTACCTTTTAGAATTGTCTAACTCCACCAACCTGTCCACGAGCAGCCCTCGTCACAGGGACGACTTTGCTTCTTGATCCGTCGGCAACCGACTGGTCCGACCCCAGTACGCAAATCTAGAGAGAATGAGCTCCATCTCTCTCTAAAATCACAAAACCTCACCTCCTCGCAGATCGCCACGATTTGTCTCCAAACGTAAGATGAACACTATTGCTATTTTGTCTCATTCTCATTAACATTTCTCATAATTCCCATTGTGTCCATTTTCTTGGTTTTTGACACATGGCTTAATCTAAGCCATCCATCTCATCCTCTCTCTAATCATGCAACATGTATCACATGAGTACATGTAATATGTGACTTTTGTCACATCACATGTCTCTTAAAAACCATTTTACGGCACCCGACACTCGATGCCTCGAAAAACGTGAAGTTCCGACTATCTCGGAATTCGACGAAATCTCGACGTGGTAGCCTGGGATTGGCGAGACGATTCCAATCTGAATCCATTTCGTCATCCGAGATCTAGAAAAATTTTGGATTTTGACTGAAATTACCATTTTACCATTTTTCAGAAAATTTGAATTTTCTCGGGTCTTACACCATCTATCCCCCTACCAGGTTCTAAGCAAATAATCCATTTTTATTTCATTTTCAGTACATATCTCATATCATCGAATAACTATTGTTATCCGGTAATCATATGCGATATTTACGATCATTTACTCTTATATTTGTATTTTCATGTATTTCTGTATACTATCAAATATTTGTTACAAACAGAGCTCCCTTTTAGAAAATTGTTTTGGGTTCAATGGGGTCCAAATTTGAAGACACCTATTTCAAGGAAATTTGTTATCTTAGAGGTATAGTTTACTTAGAATTTTGAATCACTCAATTTGGATGAGTGATGGCCAAGTTATGGCCTAAACAACCAGGACCACTCTAATGTCAAAACAGAACCAAAACAGAACCAGCTATGTTATGCAACGTAGCTCCCCTTTGATGAATTTTTGGGTGAAATTGGGTCCAAATTTGCATACACCTATTTGAAGGAAATGTATTTTCCTAGAAGTCTAGTTTACCCAGAATTTTGAATCACTCAATTTGGATGAGGGATGACCAAGTTATGGCTAAAACAAAAACATGAGTTTTAAAAAAAAACGGACATCATCTCCCCTAAAACCCATCATTTTCTCTATACCAAATTTTCCTCCATTGAGGACCACAACCAAACCAAACAACCATATAACAACTTAGAGCAACCCCAAAAACTGAACTAAACCAATCAACTTCATTGTTGGAGGTAGGAGAATTCTAACCAACAAATAAGAAAACTCAAACCTAAACACAATTCTATCAAATATCCATACAAATCCTCATATATGATAAGATCAAAACTGTAATCCATGTTCTTATGGACTCATTCTTCTTCCTCTATTCTTGTTCTTCTTCCATCTTTCTTTCAAACGTGCGTGACCTAACTCAAATGGGACAATTGCCCAAATTGAAAAAGACCAAATGTGGTCTTATTCACCAGCATGGCTAAGGCCATGTTTCGCAAAATGGTTTTTGTGATTTATTACCCATTTTGCATTTAAGTCCCTCCTATTCTTTTCATTTACACATTTTTTTCACATATTCTAATTGGCATATAGTCTTATGATCTTATGACATTTGGGTCTTTAGTTGGTAAATTACTAATTTATCTCTTGACCCTTAGATAATTTCGTTGTGTTTTGCTTATTTTATTTTTATCATTATTATCGAAAAACTTTAAATTTTAACTTGTATTACACTTTAACACGTTATAAACTATCGCGTATACCAAAAAGGTTATACATTTATTAAAGCCTATTTAGTAATGTCCATATTTACAGATCATACAAAGACCAACTCATGACGACTAATAGTTTTCAATAATTCTTTTGCAATACAATTTATAGGTTCCCATTTTCTTTTTGGCTGAGACTTCAAGAGCCAATTGGATTCATAAATTGTAATTAATATATATATATATATATATATATATATATATATATATATATATATATATATATATATATATATATATATATATATATATATATAATGAGTTCTACTCAAATCAATAAGCATTCATTAAATATAATCCCATTTCCACCAAATCTCACACAATTAAGCAATTTACTTTTGCTGTATTTCATAAAAAGGAACTAAAATGTAGTTCTAAAAATAAAATGTAGTTCATCTAATTGAAAGCTTTTCCCTACAAACTAAATGGGAGGGCAGGGCAGGGCACTTTTTCTTACAAGCTCTTCAACATCATAAAAACTACCTGCTAAGCAACATCAAGAAAAAAAAGGAATTCATTGTTTAGTAAATTCTTAAAAATACATTCATGAAACTAAGGAAAATTATTTTCGTATGTTTAAATCAAATTTTACTTATATAACAAAGAGAAATAGATAAAATGAGTTTAAATAAAAATATAAAATTTATTAGGTTTAAACCTATTTTTTTATTTTCCTCAAAAGAGAAAAATAAAAAAGTACTAATGAAAGAAAATAGAAAGGAAAGATAGAAGGAAAGAAAATTGAGAAAATAAAAATAGGTTTAAACTAATAAATTAATTCTATATGTTTATTCAAACTCAATTTATTTGTTTTTTTCTATTATATAAGGACTAAAAATTTTAAAATATATAAAATTTTAATTATATTTGATTTTTTTTTATATTTTCTACAATGAAACCAAACATGATGGAGAAAATCATTTTCCTAAGAATTTTTTTCTTTCTCTAATACTTATCGGTTCCAAACCGAGCCTAAAGAAAGAAGCAAGAAAACCTGAATGTCAGTAGCTGCAATTAGTGATCTAACCACAGGACCTCCAAAAGTTCGAGTACCATCATCAGTACTTACTATAATATTTATGTAAAGAGTTTTTTCTGGTCTCTCCTCTCTACCAATTGATAGGTTACCTCCATTGAGTGAGAGTATGTGGCACAATCCCTGCAAAATAAAATATATGGGTAACAAACAATATAATAATAGGTCAATATCTAATTATATACCTAAAAAAATATTAATAATCGTGAATGCATGTTTAGATACATAATTATATAATATTATATTTTTTTAAAATAAAAATAATTTATAGAGCATGCTTTCTAAAAAGCTATTATCCACGATGCATGGTTTCTAATAAAATATTTGACAATATCTCTTAAAAATATCAATATTAGTAGAACTAAGCAAACATAAATGTATTTATCAAAAAAGAAAAAGTAAACATAAATGTAAAGATTCGGGTTGTGTAAATAACCACTAGTGTACAAGTTGCAAAACTTGAATTTTTCTAGATCACGAATGATGCAACGGACTTCACCATTGGATTTGTCTAGCGAAATCTAGTTACCCAGACACATTTTATTGAATTATGAGATAATCGAATTTTCACGTTTTTTCGGGGCGACAGGTACTCGGTGGATCCCAAAAAATGGGATTTTTGAGAAAAAAAAAAAATCTCGAAAATGGAAAATAAATTAAGAAAAGTTCATTAAAATAAATTGAACTTAAGCCGGACGAAATAAATCGTTTCGAGGTAAAAACGGACCTGGACAAGTCGTGGACACGTGGCGTGATGTGAGCAAAGTCTTTAAGACTTAAGTTAATGTAAAAAAAATCAGTTTTTGGAGACCAAAGAGATCATTTTTCTGCAGAAATAGTGAGAGAAGAGAGAAAGGAGAGAGAGACTCCAACTTCTCTCTACTATCTATGGAGACCGGTTGGTCAGAATTTGTCGGTCCAAGAACGAAAATCCATCTACTCGACGAGGGCTACGCGTGGGTACCAAAACGGAGGAATTTCACCAAAGATTCAGAAGATGAGATTTTGGGGAATCAAGTTTTTCGGGATTAGGAGGTGTTTTTGAGACCTCATTCGATTCTTCTACGCTCTAAGAGCTAGGGATTCTTTTTACTTTGGTTTATTTTCCACTCTAAGGGCTGTTTGGTTGTGTTTTATGCCCTAAGGGGCTGTTTGGTCGTGTTTTGCCCTAAGGGGTTGTTTGGCAAAGTTTGGGGATGTGGGAATAGTACCCTGTTTTGACTCTATATGATGTCCAATTTTTGGGGCTGATTTTCGGTTAGAAAAAAAAGGGAATTTGGGCTAGTGTTCTTCATGGAAATTGTAGCTGAAGTTGTGAACTTGATGTTAGGATTTTGAATCACTTAAATTGGACCTCTATACCTCAAGTTATGATCCATTTCATTTAATCATTACGCCTAGTTGTTGACTGCTTGTGTCCGTGTTTTGGGACTCGCTACCGGGAACAAAAAGTAATTTAGACTAGTGTCCTCATAGAAATTGTAGCTGAAGTTGTGAAATTGATGTTAGGATTTTGAATCACTCAAATTGGACCTCTATAGCTAAGGTTATGGTCCATTTCATTTCCGGAATTGTCATAGCTTAGGTTGTTGACTGTTTGTGTCCAGGTCTTAGGACTGATTTCTGGTTGGTAAAAAAAGGGACTTTGGACTAGTGTCCTTCATGGAAATTGTAGCCAAAGTTGTGAACTTGATGTTAGGATTTTGAAGCGCTCATATTGGACCTCTATAGCTCAAGTTATGGTCCATTTTATTTCCAGAATTGTCACAGCTTAGGCTGTTGATTATTTGTGTCCAGGTTTTGGGACTGATTTACGGTTAGAAAAAAGAGGGAATTTGGACTAGTGTTCTCCATGGAAATTATAGCTACATCTATAAAATTGATGTAGGATTTTCAATAACCCAAATCGGGACTCAGATAGCTCAAGCTATGGTCCATTTCCTGGATCATACATCTTAAGCCGTTTAATGGCTCAGGTCTCGCATTTTTGTGGATCATAGGGACTAGATTATGAACCGGGGTTCGTAACTATTATGTCAGTTTGTCATGGCTTCGTTGTGTGGAATGTTTTTCGCATCTCTATGCCACTAATGGTCTCGAGGATCAAGTTGTCATTGCTTGAGTTCGAGTGACATGCTTGATGGTAATTGATCGAGGTCAATATCCGTGGTCCTAAATGTATCGACATGTGATGAGTCTGCGGTATGATGTGCGCCACGCATGGCTCGCTTCAGCGCCATCTGTGGACTTGTTATGTCCCAATTTGGCCTAGAGGATAAAGTATGTCATTGCTTCATTGGTGATGACTTCTTAATGTTGATATATATGTGTACAAATTTGTTGACATGAAATGTGTGATCTTTTGGAAATTTTATGCTGATTGATATATTGTCCATGATACATGGCTGATATACATGAGTAGTGTGATGCCCATTTCCTGGGGGTCCGTTGACAACCCGTCAACCCTGAATATTGTGGATGCTCAACCCGACACCACTATAAAAATTCCAAGCAGAGTCTCCTTTGTAATGGGGACTCCTACCCAAGATACACAATATGTCCCAACATTTTACATCGACCACACCGGGTCCACATACGGATAAAAATGAGTAAAATGGCCACTTTGGCCCATACATCAATACTCACAAAATATATCCCAACCAACTAATTACATGGTTCAAGAGTTAATAAATCACTCTTAATCCGTAATATATTAAGATTTACAATTTTAATACATGTTATACAAAATGAAAATGCCGTAGCCAATAACCAACTTCTTCTAAACGCGAACCTCTAGTGTGAGCGCCATTCCTCCTATACACTCCCTCGCTGCACTAAAATAGCGATCCTCGACAAGGCGGCAGCGCAATGCCCAGTAGTGATAATTTCCTACATGGGTTATTCCCCACCTAAGTGCATATATCATGGCAAACAATCACACTCAAGCAAATACATGATCCTACTCGAATGTCTACATGCCCAATCCCAAGTCTCGAGTCCTCACCGACTCCCTCACACATGCCTAAGCTGTTCTTAGAAAACATCAAGCTAAAACAAAAGCTCTTTTTTTTCTTGAAACACACTACCGTAGTTTCCTGTGAAATATATCGACTACCTCTAAGGCGAATTGCTTGATCATTTTTCCGAATAGTCACTTGTCGCCTCCAGATGAACCGTTGACCACTCTCCAAGGCACTTCTAAATCATCCTTGAAATCTTCAAAATCATTTTCACTTTCTTTTCATTTTCGTGTCATGCACTCACACCTATCATTCTAAGGAAGGCTCTAAATAAGATATTAATGATTATGCTATTTAAATATTCATGCTAATATATTTTTCATGTATATATTAACAAAATTAATTCACATAATTCACATAATTCAATTCACAATAATAACACCAAAATTAGCTCACGTGGGCTAATTAACAAATCAAGTAATTCATTTTGAATCACCCAAACATACAAAAATCACACAGCACCACGTGAACAAATAAACCCTGTGCCTGCAGACTGCTCACGCCTCAGTCAAGCAGGATTTCTTCACCGCTCAAAGGTTTTCTGAGATCAAACACGCCATTCAGCCTCAAAGAACCCCATCCATAAATGGCTCTTATTCAAAGAATAAAACCAAGTAGAAAAAGATCCCTACCTCTTGGAGTTGTCGAACTCCACAAAACGGCAGCTCCACGCTGCAGCCCTCACCGCCAGATCGACTTTTGTTTGTCTGGCCGAGAACCGACTTCCATCCAAATGCGTCGGAAACTGTATATAAGTCACTCTTTCTCTCTCTAAAATCTCAAAAACCAACTCACTGCATGTTTTCTTCAATTTTTGGAGAAGAAAACTATTCTCCTTTTTGTCTTATTCATTTAACTTTTCAATAATTCCATCAATGTCCCTTCATTTCACTATTTGACACATGGCTTAATCTAAGCCATTCATCTCCATCATCTCACTAATCATGCAACATGTGTCACATGGGTACATGTAGTAGGTGACCTTTGTCACATCACATGTCTCTCACAGTCGCTTTACTAAGACCCGACACCCTAAGGCCTCGAAAAATGTGAAATTTTGACTGTCTCGGAATTCGACGAAATTTGACATGGTAGCTAGATTTCGTGAGACGATTCCAACGGTGAAGTCCGTTTTGTCATCCAAGATTTAGAAAAATTTCGGATTTTGATCGAAATTACCATTTTACCCTTTTTCAAAAAATTAAAATTTTCCCGGGTTTTACATTCTCCTCTCCTTAAAAGGAATTTTGTCCCGAAATTCTGTACAATCACAATGAATCACATGCATATGCAACGTGCATTATGCCATGCATGTAAACTAGTCATTTAAGTATTAAACGACTAAACCACGTACCTTCATCCCTAAACAAGAAGGGATAGTAATCTCGCATCGCTGTCCCTCGCACTCCACGTTGACTCCTCCTCCACTCCATGGTGCCGCCATAGCACCTCACTAGCCTCATGGTCTTGCGTCGCAAACCCGGGATCCTAGCTTATCCATACGCACACCGGTCCCTCCGAAGGTCCCATCTGCGGTCAACCTCAATCTCCCCCCAATCCACCATGAGCCGGATCCGAGTGTACCTCCGTAGCATGGAGACGGAATACCCCCGTGGACACCTAACATGCTGGGCGCAGCCAACCGGTAATGCTACGCGCCTACCCTCTCGAGTGCATCTCAAAGGGCCCACGAACCCTACGACAGCCTTCTTCCGCGAACCCGACCACCCTCTCTTAGCATCACCTTCAAGAGAGGACGTGATCTCCAACCTCGACCCTAAGGGCTGACGCCGCACATTAGCATAACTCTTCCTCGCGGGCCCGAGCCGTGAGAAGACACCGTCATATCAAGCTCACCTCTGGGTGAGGCGTCTCTTAATCGATCGTGACCAATGATGGAGCCTCTCCCACCTGGTCCAACATATCTGATCCGCATGGCCTAAAACAATGCCTCATATGGTGCATTTGTATACTCGCCGATAACCGGCTGTTATAGCGAATTCCACTAAGGGCAAGTGTTTTCCGCCACCCATATGATCCAGACGCACGCTACGCATGTCCTCCCGGGACACCGTATGGTCCTCTCCGACCGACCATCCGTCTATGGGTGGAGAAAGTCAGACTCATGGTCACCCACGTGCCCATAGCCTGAAACTCTTTCCAAAGTATGTCGCAAACCTAGGTCCCCTCGGCCCGACACTACGGATATTTGCACTCCATGAGTCGACGACTTAATATACAACCTAAGCAGTAATCTCTCCACGTGAAGGTCATCTCGCATGGCTAGAAAATGCCGACTTCGTGAGCGTGTCCACTATCACCCATACCGCATCATGTCCTCGCGGTGTTCGTGGCAAGCTCATCACAAAATCCACTGCGACGCGGCTCCCACTCCACTTAGCCACCTCCAATGACTAAGTAGCCCCCGCTAGCTTCTAGTGCTTGTACTTTAACTCACACACGTGAGACATCGTCGAACAAAGTCCTACGCGGCTCCTTCATCCCGATCCATTGTTCGTGACGAAGATCCTAAGACATCTGCGGCCACCTAGATGCACGAAAAATCGAGCAAAGAAACCCTCGAATCTCCTCTAAAATTCCAATAATCGAGAACCACTACCGTCCTCTATGTACCGGCGACTACCATCCTGTGTGGGACTCCGTCCAAATTTCATTACATGTACTGATCGTACCCGGCCCCCGATGGACACTATCTCCACGCCCCGACCTGGGACTCAATCACCGGCTTCAAAAGAGACTGCCAGAGCTACTAAACTCCCATTAACGCACTCGAAAGCATGCCAGGGCAGACGCAGCCCCAACCGTCCTACGCCTCGGCATCCGCCATTCCCGGAAGCCATACTACTAACGCCTCCCGACTTCCGACTAAGGTATCGGGCCACCACATTTGCCTTACTGTGGTGGTAATGCAAAGTGAAGTCATAATCCTCTCGAACCCATCCATCCGCTAGTTTCATGTCGAGGTCCCGCCGCTGAAGATATACTTCGGGACCAGGGTTTGAGCACACCTCGAACCTGCTCGCCATATAAATAGTGGCGCCTAAATCTTCAAGGCGAAGACTACTACGCCTAACCCATGCGTCTCGTAGGGTAATTCGCCATGATCTCTTCAATCGACGGAACCATAAGCTACTACCCTCCCGGGATCGCATCAAACACATCCCGCCCCTAGCCTCTCGAGGCATCACAATACACTATGTACCCCGTCCCTGTCTCGGGACTGAGTCAAGATAGGAGTCAAGTAAGCCTCCTCTTCAACTCCGGAATGCCTCCAGACGGCCATCCCAATCAAACTCGACTCCTTCCGAGTCAATCTCGTCATAGGTGCCGCTAATCGGGAGAAATCCTCAATGAATCTCATGTAGTACCCAGCCAATCCTAAGAAACTACATATCTCGAAGATTGACTTCGGCCTCTCCCAACTCATCACGGCCTCGACCTCTCTAGTCCATCAAACACTGACGCCGACTAATAACGTGTCCCAAAAATCTCACCTCAATAAGCCAAAACTCACTTACTAACTTCGTACAAATACGATCTCTCAAAGAATCAGAAATGATCCTCAAGTGGTACTCATGCTCCCACTCTGACTGGGAGTAGATCAAAATGTCATCCACAAAGACTACGAAAGGCTGATCTAGATAGGTTGAATACTACGATGAGGTCCAAGAATGTCGCTAACAAGATTCACAATCCAAAAGGCTGGGCATCACCGCAAACTCAAAAGTGCCCATAATGCGCTCAACACCGGCCTTAGGATATCTATCTCCTTAACCCTCAGCTGATGGTAACCAGTGTGAAGGTCTATCTTGGAGTAGACTCGCACTTCTCTCAACCTGATCAAACAAGTCATCAATCCCCAAGAATGGTACCGATTCTCGATCAGAACCCGTTCAACCGGTTCAGAGGTCAATGCACAAATGGCTGGGTCTTGTCCTTCTTCTTTGTAAATAGAACCAGAGCACCCCATGGTGAAGTGCTTGGTCTAATGAACCCCTTGTCCAGTAACTCCTATAGTTGGACTCTGAGTTCCTGCAACTCAACTGGTGCCATCCTATGTGGAGTCATAGAGATGGGTGAAGTACCGCGCGTAACTCGACACCGGTCTACAACCCTCCGTGGAGGCAATCCCACAGCCTCATCCTAAAACATCCTCATACCCAGTAAACTACTCGAGGTAGATCTAAGTCCCGCTCTCACCTCGTCCCTGTGTGGTAAGGCTTGCTAGCCAACCCACCAATCAATCTATGACACTGGACTCGTATTAATCGTTCTGGCAAAATATCACGCTGGTCTCCGAAATACAACACGAGTATCATCCCACGTGTAGCGCAGAACCTCCTACGCCACAATCGATAACGACTGTGAAGTCGGGTCGTACCAATCCATCCTGGGTGATGACGCCGAACTCGACATGTCCATGACCAAAGTCCACTATGAGTAGAGTCCTTTAGATCTCTAACTCGCAACCATGACATATCATCCCTATCCCTGCCTTAATCCCTAGGGGAGAACTCACATACAAGGGCTCCTCCAAGGCCTCAACCCTGTCTAACTCTATCACAACCTATGCAAATGATAAATGAATGCGAAGCACCAGATTCAATAACACTCTCTGCCATGCAAGATAGCAAAACGCACTCGATAACCTGGCCGATTCATTGACTCAAATGGCAGCGATGGCGACACACCCCTCGAACCCCCGACGCCCGCCTCGTGGGCCTCGCCCTTCCCGCCTCGACCCATAACTTGGCCTCTCCGCTCCGCCCGTAATAGGATGTGCCCATGCAAACTCCTCAAACCGAGCATCGGGCTCTAGCCTGCACTAGGGGCGCGGGAGGAAAATCAGATCCTCTCAAGGTTTTACCATTGACTGGACTGAAGGGTCTCGAAACCCCGGGATCCTTGTCTCTCGCGGCAATCCTCTTCATATAGCCTCCGTCACGGCAATGTAGCACACCATCTCGCCCAAATGACCGGAAACTCCTGATCTCGTCCTTAGCCCGACGGCCGCGGCCTTGAACCCATGTGAACTAGGAAGCCTCCGCTTTCCGAACTAGAAGAAGACTGACTCTCCTTCCTTTTGCTACATTAACACCACAGATCCCGAAAGTGCCCGAGCATCCTCGATCTCCCTCTCTATGGTCAATCAGTCTCAACCACGGAGTCCATGTCCTATAGACGAAGGCCTACACCCGCCCCGAACGTGACAACTTCAATCTCCCATTCTCGAATCTCCTCCTAACCTCGGGCCATGTCCGTGGCCACGTAGTCATCAATAAACCATTAGCTCCATGAATCTAGCCATACCCTAATACAAATATAGTCCCCCTCGCTTTAGCTCTAGAAACTCCCGAGCCTCGTGACGAGCGCATCTCGAAAAAAATACTCGCCCCATGAAAAAGATCATGGAATCGCCCATGTCATTGCCTCTAGATCTCTAGGAGGTCTTTGCCTGGCCCACCATACTTTGGCCTCAACCTCTTAGCCGAATGCACGGTCCGATCTCGGTTGTATCTGAGGTAATCTCCATAGCCCCAACACCTTCTCGACCGCATTTAACAAATGGTCCGCCAACACCCGATCTCCTCCCCGTGAACGCCTGGAGGATGATGTGCCCAATTGAGGTTACTCTGACCTCCCTAGCTACCCACTGTAGATGTCTTGTGCAAGCAGCAACAGACGCAATACCCAGAACTCAACAAAGGCCCGCTTAGTCAACACCGGTGGTGCCCTCGACCAGCATCCCGTGGATCACCCCTACGTCCCGGGCCTCGACTAGCCATCTACACATGTCAAATGGCAAGTTGTTCTAATGCAAGATCTCTAAGGTGTAACAATGTTCTCTGAGACTACTATTTACATACTAAACACATTTCATACACAAGGTCCATGCATTCATAGGTAATACAAGACAATAAGTTCATATATTAAATCATATTTTAAAAAAAACAAAAAAAGAAATTTTTTTATTTTATTTTATTTATTTATTTTAAATTTATTTGATTTGATTTTATTTTTTTTGAAAACCTCGTGAGAGCAGTGCTCATGAGCGGTGTTCTGAGCGGTCAATCCTAAACGTGACTCGAGAATGGTGCAGGTCAAAAGCGGAGTCGGGTGTGCGGTGCGCAGCCGACCCGGCTGCTGCGCGCTGCAGCGCTCTCACTACGCCCAGGCTAGTAGTGTCACGGTCGTGTCGTGGGCCGTGTCACGCAACTATGCACGGCCCCGTGTCGTGGCCCTCTCGGCCCAATGTTGTGGCCGTGTCGCGTGGCCTTGGGCCATGTCGCGAGGCCGTGTCGTGCGTTGTGCGTAGCGTCGTGTGGCCCGGCGTATTTCTTTAGTCCTCCCGTGTCGCTGACCTCACGCAGCATGTCGTGTGGTGCCTCTGCGCCGTATCATGGCGCCTCTGCACCGATATTACGGTAGGTGCCGGCATTATTACGATACAAGGCCGCCCCTCCACCACAATACAAAATTTGTATCGCGACTCACCTCCAACAGCCAGGCCTCCCTCCTGTCACGATACAAACGATTGTATCGTGACACACCTCAGCTGCCAGGTCGCCCTCATGTCACGATACAATTGATTGTATCGCGACACACCCTACCAGCCAGGCCATGTCGTTGGCCTCTCGGCCGATGTCGCGACATCTGATGCGGCGCCCGGCCCGACCGTGTCGGCGTATCCTGTCGTGCCTAGGCTAGCCTCGGCCACTGTGTCACTATACAATTCCTGTATCGTGACCCGGTGGCTTGAAAATGGGTAGTAGCCCAGCCCCCCTACACTTGCCTTTTTTTTTTTTTTTTTTTCACATCATCATTTTTTTTTTCATTCTGTTCCACATACTGGAAGACCGCCAAAAATAATTTTTTTTTTTCATTTTTCAGTAGAACAAAATAAATTCATTAAAATTTAAATTTTTTTTTTCCAGTTTTACACATTGTAAAACCTCAAAAAAAAAATTTCTTATCATTTTTTTTCCTATGTGCTATTCACCAAGCACACAAACCACACAATTCATACAACAATTCATGTTATACACACCATTCACACATAAAAAACCATGCATGCGGTCATTCCTGAATTACGTCACATTATTTGCCTAGGTGTCGGATACCTAACCTCTAACATCGAGGCCACACCAAGTTGTGGTACTCTTACTCCTTAATGACCATGGCCCTAGCGATCCCTTAAGCCCTAGGTATTCGTATGCACAGCTCGATACCAGGCGCGACGCCCCATTTCCGGGGGTCCGTTGACAACCAGCCAACCCGTGGAATATTCGTGGATGTTAGGTAACCTGACACCACTCGTAGAAAATCGGGCGGAGTCTCGCACACATGCGGGGCTCTGCACAGATCTATGACATGTCCCAGCATTTTACCTTGAGCAACAGGGTCCACATACGGATAAAAATGAGCAAAATGGCCACTTGAGCCCATACATCAATACTTACAAAATATATCCCAACCAACTATATTACATGGTTCAAGAGTTAATAAATCACTCTTAATTCAAACATATATTAAGATTTACAATTTTAATACATGTTATACAAAGCAGCCTTGAGAGCCACATTAAGGCTTTCTTCTCAAAGCGGCCTCTAGTGAGCGCCGTCCTCCTATGCACTCCACATTACTGTGAAATAGTGATCCTCGACAGGTGAGCAATGCTAGTAGTGATAATTTACTACATGGGTTACTCCCACCTAAGTGCACATGTCATGGAAAACAATCACACTCAGCCAAATATGATCCTACTTGAATGTCTACATGCCCAATCCATGTCTCGAGTCCTCTTGACTCCTCACACATGCCTAAGCCAAATCACGAGAAAAACATAGTTTTCAAAACAAAGTTTTTTTCTTGAAAACACACTCTTAGGGATTTTGGTAAATATATTTGGACTACCCTCGAGGCGAATTCTTTGGATCATTTTTTCGAGATCATGGAGTCGACCTCCGAATGGTATTGGACCACTCTAAGGCAATTCTTCAGAAAATCATCCTTGAAATTCCTTTCACAACCATTTTCACTTTTCTTTTCATTTTCGTGTCATGCACTCATACCTATCATTCTAGGGAGCCCCGGTGCATATGGAATGCATTATGCCATTTCCAAAATATTCATGCTAATATAGTTTTCATGTATATATTAACAAAATTAATTCACATAATTCACATTGAACAAAATTAATTCACATAATTCACATTATTCAATTCACAATAATAACACGAAAATTAGCTCACATGGGCTAATTAACAAATCAAGTAATTCATTTTGAATCACCCAAACATACAAAAGAAATCACCTGATAATTCACGTGACGTTGAAGCCCTCGGGTCGACCTTGTTCACGAGCCTATAGGGATTTCTTTACTCGGTTCAAAGGTTTTGAGACCGAAAACATGGCCATTCAGACCTCATCAAATCCCCATCCATAAAATGGCTCTTAGCCAAAGAATAAACCAAATATGAAAAGATCCCTACCTCTTGGGTTTTAGAGCTCCACGAATCGGTAGCACGCGTAGATGGAGCTTTCAGCTGCCGCTCGTCGAACCGACGATTCGAGCAGCTAGGAAATCTAGAGAGAAGTAACCTTTCTCTCTCTAAAATCTCAAAACCCAACTCACTGCACGTTTTCTCCAATTTTTGGAGAAGAAAACTATTCTCCTTTTTGTCTTATTCATTTAACTTTTCAATAATTTCATCTATGTCCCTTCATTTCACTATTTGACACATGGCTTAATCTAAGCCATTCATCTCCATCATCTCACTAATCATGCAACATGTGTCACATGGGTACATGTAGTAGGTGACCTTTGTCATATCACATGTCTCTCACAAGGCTGTTTCACGACTGACACCCGATTGCCTCGAAAAGTGAAATTCAGTATACCGGAGTGTGAGAATTGCGTGGTCTTAAATTCGTGAGATGATCCCAACAGTGAAGTTCATTTCATCATGTAAGATCTAGAAACATTTCGGATTTTGACCAAAATTACCATTTTACCCTTTTTCAGAAAATTAGAATTTTCCCGGGTTTTACAAGTAGAATTGTCCATATAGCATTCATCATATATGTCACATGGTATAGGTATGAAATGGCACATCACATCGCATATGCACGAGGACATCGCATGAAATGGGTGTGAGTGCATGGTTATAATCTACAATGCGTTTGACGTTTGTTTGGGTGGGCTCAGTATGGTGGGACAACGTCTAACAAGGTCACACGGTTGTATACATGAAAATAAAAATATGTGTCGGGTATTAGAAAGTAGGATGATACACTCTCGGTTAAGCCCGTTATTTTTGTTATATTGTCCAACGGTGAAAGCCCTTGAAGGGAGTGTAAGAAGGCTTGCGAGAAGCTTGTAGTGAGACCCCAGAGGAATTCACTACCTGAAAGACACATAGTTTTGAATATAATGATCATTGAGGTGTAACATCAAAGATTTTTAGTTTTGGCTCACGATAATTTGTTTTGTAAAATGATCATTGGATGTAATCCGAAATGGATTTTATTGCGCATGGGCTTGGCATTGTGTGATAGGAGTCGGTAAGGACTCGAGTATGATGGGAGTAGATAGGACTCGGGCATGGTATGGTTGAGTCTCATCTCATCGTAGCATAGAATTCTGACCCTAGGATTGCCTAATCTTGTTTGGAATGTGTAACTTGTGGAACATGATTATTGCATGTGCACTTAGGTGAGGAGTAGCCCTTGTAGGAAGTTTACTCTACTGGGCATAGCTCCTGCTATGGGATCCCCCTTTTAGGTGCAGGGAGTACACCGATGCACGGAGCACACTCGAGGCCGCAGTTGTGAAGAAAGCGGGTTGTGGCTTCGTATTCATTTTTGTAAAGATGCTTGGAACAAACTAGTTCTAGCTTGTATTTTGTATAAAAAGAAATGTAATTAAATTCTTATGAGACTGTTTTAAATATAATTTTGTATGTTTTAAATGAACATGGATAAATGGACTCTGTGTGGTCATTTTTACTCATGAGTGGACCCGGTGAGGTCATTGTATTATATTGGGTCTCGGATGGGCCATGTTACTATGTTTTATATAGGTTGGATTTTGGATAGAGCTCCCTGTATAAAGGAGACTCTGTCCGATTTTTGTTGAAATTATGGATCTGTTAAATGAGACATAGCGGTGTGGTATGGTCTTTAACCTCACGAGTTTTACTTGAGGTTGTGAGTTTGTCGTGGACCCCCGGAGTTACAGGCGTCATGATCTTACTCAAAGGTCTGTGGTGCGACTTTTGGGAAAAGAAAAAGTTGAAAAAAAAAAAAAAGGAAATGTTGTAGTAACTCGATCGTCATATCAACATATTAGGGTTTATTGTACTCTGTATATTTTCTCATATTCATAGTGAAGCTTTCTTCTCTGGTAGTGGTTTCTTTCCGCAAAGGTTTCCACTTAAATCTAGTGTTTTTCTTTATTTTCTTATTTCATCATTGTGCCATTGATCATAACAATACCTTTTTTAATATTTTCTTTCAAAAGATTATAGGATTTGGTCCCCTAAATACACATAAGAAACAACTATCTATCTACTCTACAATTTAGTTGTTCATTCAAAAATTCGAGGAAATATCATAAGGACCTATTTGGTTTATGTTTTTGAAAAAATGTTCTTGAGAACAGTTTTTGAAAACATAGAGAAGACAATTTTGATGTTCTTATAATCTAGTGTTTTCTATGTTCTGTGTGTTTTCATAACAAAAAAAAAAAAAAAACCGGGGTTCTATGTTTTCTTATTTTTGTTTTTCAAAACAAAAAACTGTTTAAAAAAATTATAGCAGTTATATGATTTCTCCACACCATCTATAGTCACGCTTTGTTGCGGTCACTTATAATATTCGCTGTCATATCTTATAGTCACATTTTGTTTTGCCTTTAGCCAGGGTCATTGGCCGTGGTTATAGATCTATTATCTTGTAGTGAAACAAGCCCTAAGAAATGCACTTTTCCAAATTACCTCCGATTTTTTTTCTAAGGAAACAGGCTAACAAAAATCCTATAGTATTTCTCCCTAAGCACCCATTCCCCACTCTTGGGCATCTTTTTCTTTGTATATTTTCCTTTTTTTTTCATCAGTATCATAGCATTAAAAAAAATATTTTTATTACATTTTCTCTCTTCTTTTTTTTTTCCTTAAAATCTATTCAAAATATTAAATATAGACTTAAAAGAAGCAGAAAAGACTTACAACAACAAAAATGATGTATATTTCTCTAATCAAAACCAACCTTGATACATAGAAGAATCTTGGTAGCATCAATCTACCACAAAGTTTTATTTGTCTCCTCAAATTTACTATGGCCTATGAAAGAATCCCATATAATGTTATTCAAATAATATAGATTAATACCTACTATCATACTTCAAGAGAAATGAAACGTTTTCTTAAAAAAATAAATAAATAAATAAGAGAGATAAAACTTTAATTAATTTGAATTATCTTCAAGGGGCTATTCAAACGATCAATTGCAATAGGACATGGTAAGTAATCAAAATCTCAAATAAAAGTTCATGACAACTTTTATTTAATACTAAATAAAATATGTTTGAGTGCTTTAAGTAAGAATAATACTATTATATATAATACTATTGGAATTTTAAATTTGGGAATTTTATTTTGAAATTATTTTAATAAAGATAAAGAAAATAATGGCATATTTAAAAAGTTTTAATTAAATAAAACAACATTTAAAGTAAAAATAGAATAAGTATGAGGGTTGTTATAGTTAAAAGATTCAATTTAACCACTTTTAACCTTTGAGAAAATTTTCCGACTAGGACTTCCATATGCAGCATAGAATATAATTCATTCAAGAACAAGAGATAATATAACAAATATTATATGAATATAATGTTTATACAAAAGCAACATACAAGAAGTAATTAATTAGGGAAATAAGAAGAGATAAAAGGATAAATTGAGAACCTCTCCAACATTTATTGTCATAAATTGAAGTTCAAATTTGTTCTCTTGAGATCCTGCAAGAAAAGTACAATATCAAAATTCAAGATCAATAAAAATATATATGTGGAAAGTGAATTAGAAAATTAAGATAAAAATGTACTTATGGTTTTTTTTTTCTATTAGATGTTTAATGACAAGATTTAGGGATTCAATAATAAATCATTTAAGAAATCTTTTCTTAAGACCATACTGATACATAATCTTAATGTTTTTTTTACTTCGCAACTTTGGTATACGGAGTATTGTTTTGATAGATAGATACAAATTGCCTTCATTTAATTTTGAAATTTTTTTAATAATATAAATGATATAAGTTGAAGTAATTTCAATGGATTAAAAAATAATTATCTTAATTTATTTGATTATTTTTATTTTTATTAGGCATGTGAATTTTTGTGGAACATCTAAGTTAGCTATAAAAAAATTTATTTGGACAAGAATAATTTTTTTTTTTAGTTAGCTAGGCTAAAGCTAACATATTAATAGAGATTTAATTTCTTATGACGTAGCAGTTGATAATGGATAACATATTAGTAATTAGAGAAAAGGACATGAAATTCTTTAATGTTTCTACAATATGAGTCAATGGCTAAGGAGATATAAATTTGTAACGAAAAATAAGTATAATTAGATGGAATAATTAGGGGTGGCAATTCTTGTCAGCGTGTTGTGTTCGGGTCGTGTCAACATATTGTATTCCCTAATCTAAACACGATACGAATAATAATCGTATCAAACTTAACCAATTCAAACACGACCTAATTAGTAATTGGGGAACACGACACAACAAACATAACTCGTTTATTAATTTTGTCAAATCCGGGAAAAAATCAATTTTTCTGAAAAAATGGTAAAACGGTAATTTTGGTTGGAAATTGAAAATTTTCTAAATCTCAGATGATGAAACAGACTTTGCTGTTGAATTTGTTTTGCGAAATCTAGTTACCTAGTCGGAATTTTACGTTTTTCAAGGCATCGGGTGTTGCGTGACACATGTCATTATCATGTGGATGCCATCTGGCACCCTAGGGGAGTGACACATGGCATGAGTCATGTGAAGCACTTGTGTGAATGGATCACATGGAGCCAAGTGTCAAATGAGGAAATTATGGGAAAAGAACAAATTCATGAAAATAAGGAAAAATAGGGAATAAAGACATGGCAAGGAGAGGAAAGTGGGGAGGGAAGCTACCACTTGACCAATTCGAACAATGACAATCAAAAAGAGAGAAAGAGAAGTGAAAGGAGAAAATGAAAGGAGAGAGAAAATGAGAGAAATAAGAGAAATAAGAGAAATGAGAAGATGAGGATGGGAGCAAAATAAAAAGAAATTCGGTGGATAAAGAAAGAAAGAAAGGGGAGGAAAGAAAAAGGGAGATTTTCCCAGCGTTCCGACGATCGGAGCTCAACGGTCAGAGAAGAAAAGTCGATCCACGCATCGCGAGCTACATATAGGTACCAAAATCTTGGAATTTTGTCAAACTCCATTAGGTAGGGAATTTTCCAACTTGGATTATTTTTAACCTAAAGGCCATTTAATGGCATGAACGTTCTTCTG
This sequence comes from Tetrastigma voinierianum, assembly GCA_016808115.1. NCBI lineage: Eukaryota > Viridiplantae > Streptophyta > Magnoliopsida > Vitales > Vitaceae > Tetrastigma > Tetrastigma voinierianum. The sequence goes on from JAEQBH010000310.1 coordinate 1,580,764, forward strand.
GGCCGAAACTAGTCATGTGTTTTAGTCCCAAGATTTTTGGGACTGAATATTGGAAATTTTAGTATTAGTTCCAGGCAGTCCCGGACTATGTTGAGATTTGGTTTTGATCTATGGACCGATGTCTTTGGGTTTTGTTGAGTGTTTTGGAATCACGGTGATTCGGTGATGAATGGAACCAAAACTAGTTCGTGGTAGTGAAGGGACCAAAAGGTGCCCTGTTTTTATGGATCTGAGAGTAGACCATTTTGTGTGATTGTTGCTTGATTTAAATATCATGCTATGCATTAAAAAAAGAAATCTATAACAACCCAAATCCTGGGGATCACTTTCTTTTTTTTGAACAGTGTTAATGAATAGTAACACAATAGTAGATCAAGCGGTGAAACAACATAAGTACCTTTGTAGATGCATTGAGCGAGCATGCTTCGTTGCGGCGCCAAAATGTTTGTCGAACATGAGGCGCCTATTATGCCGTACCACGTGCGTTGGCGCTGCGTGCGGATCATCGCGTCGAAAATCCTGTCGCGGCAGGGAGACTCTCTCCTGGCGCCCGACCATGTCACGACACGAGAGTTTCCCTGTTGCGGCGAAAGCCCTGCAGGCTTTGGCCAAAATTCTTTGTCATGACCCTAAAACAATACATGCGTGACCAAAAAAAATCCTACCCCTAGCTAACTCTCTATCATTACAAGAAAAGCTCTATCGCCACAGATGACCTAGTACTTGGCCAGTCTTTGTTGCGACACAGTAAAGACATAGAGCCAGGAAGCTTTGTCGTGACCCAGAAGTCTAGGTCGCGACCCTAAGATGTAAGGGCCCCACCCCGGCTCAGACGAGTGGTCCCACTCACGAGCTATAGGGGCATGTCCTTTGCCTTTTCTTTGCCTGTGAGCTCGAACCCGAACGAAGGGACATATTGAAATGGGGGCACTCTACCGGCTGCCAGCTGAGCTAGCTCGGTTGGTAGTGAAGTGGCTGCGACCAATCTGTCCCTTTTAATCTGGTCAGCTCTAGAAAGCCGAAAAGAACAGGGCTGTGCCTGCTGTGAGTGAGACCACCCCTCGTCGGAGTGGAAGCTGTGAGGCCTCAGACACACCTAAAAGAACCTTTTGAAAGGCCCTTTATTGGCTATGACGGGGTGGTGGAAGAAAAGACACCTCACGAGCTATAGGGGCATGTCCCATGCCCTTTTCTTTCACCTCCGTGAGAGCTCGAACCCAAGACCAAAGGGACATATTGAAATGGGGAGCACTCTCACTTTTCCAGGCGAGCTACTAGCCCGGGTTGGTGGTGAGAAGTGCTCCCACTTCAATATGACCCTTTGTTTCTTGGATTTCAGTCTCACGGAGGGTGGAGCATGGGACACTCGCCACCTGCTGTGAGTGGTTTCCTGCTCGGGTGGCCGAGTGAGACCTAGATGCTTTTGCTGGGCCCCGAACTGTCGTGACACGAAAGCCTTTGTTCAGAGCCAGCTGAGGTGCGGGGAGAAAACTCTATCGCCACCTGAGGGGACCACGGTACAGCGGAGCCAGCACCTTGTCGACCCCGAACCATGGTGACACAAGTCTGTTGTGACACGAGTACGTATGTTTATCCGCAGCGCCGCCTTGACGTTATCGCATCGCGCATCGACCCGTCGCGCACAATCCACTGTCGTGCTCGCGGATGAGTCGTGTATGAGCGAGCAGCGTCGTCATGCCCTGACCTGCCAACCTATCGTGACCGCGGAAGCCATGTGTCGTGACGGAGCTCGAGAATAAGCTGTCGACAGGAGAATTCTCTCAGACCAAGCCTAAAGTAGGCGCATTAGCCCCCTCCCTTTTCCTTCACACTTCTGCTCTCTCCCCAAGCATTCAAGTCAATAATACTAACTCTATACTCATCCCACTCGCAGTATTAAATCTAGGAATACCATCCGACACAATATTGAACATATCAAAATAAGTTTTTCTTACAAAACTTCTTCTATACATATACAAAACTGAATATTATATCCAGAAAGTTTACAAAACCAGGAATAAGCCAACATCTAGCCTTATCCCTCACTACCATGGTCTCATATGAGTTCCTTCACCTGATGGACCTCGGGATTTAAAGTCCCTTCAAGTGGGGCCTCCCAATGTACGGGTTCCTCGACTCCTGCCGCCTCCCTCAAGGGTCGCCAAGTATTGGGAGAAGTGGGGTGTTAAGCGCCAAGCTACGTGGAAAAATCCTCCCAAACTCTAACAAGGTTTAGAAAAATATGGAAAACAATCGGTCTCATTTTTCTTTTAACATAACATAGAAATACAATTTTTGTATAAAACAATGACGTTTCCAAACATATCTCAAGTTTATATAAAAACAACATAATGAAATGCACAAGCAAGCAACGCATAAAAAGAAATTATAAACAGTTCCACCAAATACAATTTCCAACCATTATTTTGGGTAGGCGGCATACTTAACGGTAACCTCCATCCCCTCACTATTATCTTGTTTCTCAAGCATCCTTACCGGGAACCTCTTGAGAGTGATTGAACATCCTTACAAAGAACCTCTCGAAAATGAATTGAGCATCCTTACAAGGAACCTCTCACTCCTCATAGTAGTATTTCTCAAGCATCCTTAATAGGAACCTCTTGAAAATGAATTGAGCATCCTTACAAGGAACCTCTCACTCCTCATAGTAGTAGTTCTCAATCATCCTTGCTAGGAACCTCTTGAGGAATAATTTGAGCATCCTTACAAGGAATCTCTCACTCATCATAGTAGTATTTCTCAAGCATCCTTACAAGGAATCTCTTAAGAATGAATTGAGCATCCTTCCAAGGAACCTCTCATTCATGGTCATTTCAACAAAACCCACGAGCACATATCCTATCCACAATTTCCACCCCTAATCCACGATTTCATAAATCCCCAATTTACCAACAATTCTTCCCAAAATCCACAATTCCATTTTGAAGCAATTTCAATAACTAATTTGGAAAATACAAGAGATCGTAACCACTTTATTTTTACTACTCAACACAAAACACTATGATTTAGAAACCAATCACAAAGAACACCTTCAAGAATCAAACCCCTCCTTCTTAAGTACATAGAGAATGATTTTTTACCATAAATAAATAAATATAGCATTTATTATGCCCCAAAACGTACATCTATAAATACCCTAGCCTCAATGTAAGTGAATGGGAGAAAAACCCCTACCCAAAATTCTTGGTTGGGATGAAGATCTGGAGCTTTGATCTATAATTTACCCTTCAATATTAGGTTTTGCCCTTCCTTTCTTCCTTTCTAATGATTTCTAGGGTTCCAAGGGGTATGGGGTGAGAGTGGAGTGAAAGTAAATTGAGAAAGGTGAAGTAAAAAAAAAGGGATTTTAACCTAGCTGCCTCGATTTTTACTGTTCATGGGATATTTTTGGTTTTCTCCAAAATTACGGTTGTGCCACTAAAATCTCCAATTTGATCTATATGACTACCCTAGGGTATTTCGACGTCCCGAATTCATTTTTAATGTTATTTTAACCTAAAAACATTTATTTTTATGATTTATTTAGCCATTTTTATACTTATTATTATTATAATTTGATTTAGGAGGTAAAGGGAGACGTCAATTACAAACAAAACTAATTAGACGATTGTTGATAGTTTAGACATGTGGGGGTTTACAAAATCATGTTGATATATGCTCATGTGATGGATTTGAATTTATATATATATATATATATATATATATATATATATATATATATATATATATATATATATATATGCTCCGCCATATATATATATATATATATATATATATATATATATATATATATATATATAATATTATCCATGTGTTGATAATGTTGCATGTAGTTACCGTTTGCATGTAGCGTATGCGTAGTATGAAATGGCGCGTAGTGTATTCGTTTGCGAGGGCGTCGTGTCAAGTCGGTGTGTGTGCATGGTATTAGTTGTTTCATCTTTAGTAGATGTGTAGTAGCTCGGAGAGTGGGACAAGCGTCGAAATTTGAGACTCACATGTGCATAAAAAATAATAATAATAAATTTCGTGTGTTTGGGTGAAGCAAGATAGGGCGAATCCCTCGGGATGAAAAGACCCGAATTTTATTCTTGGTGGACATATGTATCCGGTGATGAAGGATTCAGAAAGTGTTGGAAGGAGTGTGAAGCCTGCGGTGAGACCTCGAAAATTCGCTACCCAAATAAACACATGGAATTTGATAAATTAAAATGAATATTTGAGGGTTGTCCAATGGGTTAAGTCATTGGGTTAAAACCGGTGTGGTTTCACCGCGGCATTTGCATGTGTGGGGAGATCGGTCGGGACTACGGGTTATATGGGCATGAGGAGTCGTCTCATTGCATGACATGAAAATATTTCATATAGGATTGCATTTTACGTATGGAATGTGGTTTTGATGCATGTATGCCATTGCATGTGCATTTAGGTGGGAAGTAGCCCTTGTGGGAAAGTACCTGGGCGTTGCTCACCCGTCATGGGACCCCCTTCGGTACATGGAGTGTACGGGACGACCGCTCCCGACGGGCCGTGATTGCTAAGGAGGCCGACATGTGGCCTTGAGTAACATTTTTGTAAAAGTGTTTTGTATAAACAAATTTTTATAAAATTCTTTTGGACTATTGTAAAAATAGTCAGGTATGTAATTATGATAAGAGGGCCATGATCGGACCACTACAGACTGTAATTATTCATTTTCTTTTCATATTTTAGATTTAAATATGTATAGGCAGAGAAACGTTAATTTTTCTGAAAAAGGGTAAAATGATAATTTTGAGTCAAAATCAAAAATTTTCTAGATACCAGGATGACAAAGCGGACTTCCGTTGGAATGATCTGCGTGAAATCTAGCTACCACATTGAATTTAGTCGAATTTCGAGACAATCGGAATTTCACGTTTTTTGAGGCACCGGGTGTCGGGTGCCGTATGACAGCTTGTGAGAGACATATGATGTGAGAAAAGTCACCTACATCATGTACCCATGTGACACATGTTACATGATTAGTGAGAGGATATAGATAAATGGCTTAGATTAAGCCATGTGTCAAAAGGCCTTTAAAATCAAACTAAAGGACAAGGATGGAATTAAGTGAAAAGAATAAATAAATAAGACAAAAAGGCTTCATCTTCTCCATTGGGCTGCTGGAAACGGACAGTGAGGGGGGAGAACCAGTTTTTAGAGAGAGAAAGTGTGACTTCTCTCTAGATTTCCCGGCTTTCGGACCGTCGGTTCTCGTTGGGCCAAGAAGCAAAGTTGATCTACGCTGCAAGGGCTACGCGTGGACACCAATTTTGTGGAGTTCCGACAACTCCAAGAGGTAGGGGTCTTCTCCTACTTGGTTTATTCTTTGGTAGAGCCATTTTGTGGATGGGGACTGTTGAGGCTTGGATAGTAGTGTTTCGGTCTCAAAATCTTTGAACAGTGAAAAAAATCCCTATTGTGGTGTGAGCGGTCGAGCCTAGGGTTTCTTGTTCACGTGATTTGTCAATGTGATTTTTGTGTTGTTTGGGTGATTCAAAATGAATTGCTTGAATTGTTTATTAGCCCATGGAAGCTAATTTTGATGTTATTGCTATGGATTGAATAACATGATGTATGTGAATTAATTTTTGTTAATATACCATATAAAATATATTAGCATGAATTGTTGGAAATGGCATAATGCATTCCATATGCACGGGACACCTACAGAACAATAGGTGTGGTATGACATGAAAGAAAATAAACAGGAAAATGGTTTGTGAAAGGAATTTCAACATACCTTTTCCGAAGAATTCTCCATAGGAGGATTGTCAACGAGTTCATCTCGGTGGACCATGACTGTTTGGAGACACTGCTTAATTCGCCTCGGAGGTTGTCGATAGATTTTACGAAGCTAGGTAGTAAGTTTTCGAGAACCGAAACCTTTTGTTTTGAAGAATTGTATTTTCTCACATTTGGCTTAGGCATGTGTGAGAGTCGATGAGGGACTCGAGACATGGGATTGGGCATGTAGACATTCAAGTCGGGATCATGTATTTTTTCTTGAGTGTGTTTGGTTGCCATTACATGTGCACTTAGGTGGGAGTTACCCACGTGTAGGAGATTATCCTCTTGGGCATTTACTCACCTGTTGAGGATCATTGGTTTCGAGGAACGAGGAGCGTTCGAGAGGACGACGCTCACTAGAGGCCGCCTTTGAGAAGAAACCCGACATGTGGCTTTGGTAGATACTTTTGTATAACATGTATTAGAATTTTAAATTTTAATATATGTTCGTATTAAGAGTGATGTATTAACTCTTAAACTATGGTATTATAGTTGATGTATTTTTGGTGAGTATTGATGTATGGGCCCAAGTGGCCATTTTTACTCATGTATGAGTCTTATGATATGAGACATAGGTATTCCGCAGGTTGACGGTGGTCAACAGGACACCCCGGGATTTGGGGCGTCACAATATGAATGAATTGGTCGGGGTGAAGGGACGTATGGAAGTGGTGTCGAGTAACTCGGTGTCCATGGGTAGTTGATGCCCGATTACGACCTGAACTTGGAACAGGCGACTAAGACATAAATTCCGCGGGTTAACGATTTGTCAACAGGACCCCCGGGTTTGGGGCATCACAGCTTGGTATCAGAGCTCGGGTTAACGATTACTTAGGAGCTCGGGTGGGGGTATCCACCAGTATTTTCAAATATTGGCTTGTCATAGCTGAGTATCGAGAGTTAGGTGTCCAAAATACCTAGGATTAGTGGGTAGGGGTGTAGAACATGACATTGTAATGCATTGGTGCTGGTGTTCCTAATATGTACCATAAGGATGTATTGTGGTTGTGTGAATATATGCACGATAGAGTGTGTATAGAAATTGAAGAACAAGTTCACTTGAGGCATAACCTTAGGGTTCGGAAAAGCGAATAAAGCATGATTATGTAGGAATGGTTATTTATTAGTGTTTGGCATTATAAATCGCTAATGTGATAAATGAAAAGAAGAATCTCAGTGCTATCTTAACTTGTGTAGATGGCGGAGTGAAGCCGGGGCGTGGGGTCGCCGTAGGGCGCCGACCCGACCATCACGGCTTTGGTAGCGAGGCCTTTGTAGCGGCCGTGGGTCTTTGCGGCGGTACTGCCATTGCTCGAGAGCTAGCAATTAGTAATTGGGGGCAAAGGTGGGCGACTAACCTCAGCAGTTTATAGCACATCGTCTCGGAGCATTTTGGTCGTGCCGCTAGTAGGTATCTTGGGATCAACAATATTTATATCCTAGGATTCCCCTACGTCGTAGCAAAGCTTCTACGAGTATAATTAGTCTAGGGTCGAGCTCGGGGATGGGTTTTCTTCATGCGAGGAAGCCAGGTCTTAGATTGATGAAAATGGTGTTTCCACTTTAGATTTGGGGTTTCTTTTAAAAACAGTGAGGTTGATGTCTTGAAAAACCGTAACTATAGAGAAATAAAGTGTAAAAGAACTCCTTGAAGTTTCGGGCCACTAAGCTTAGGGTTCTAAGGCAACTGAAATGTCCTCACGTTAGTGAGGATGACCTATAGTCATTTCCCGAACCGGATCTATGTTTAGCCATAAGGCGGAACAAAAGTTTTTCTCTAGTATCGACATTTAGTAACCATTAATGTTTGAGCTGATTCAGCGGCCCTTGGATCTAACCTACGGAACAAATAAATGGCAACTAAGTGAGCATCGGTGGATCTGGCAATAAGTATCCAGCGGGCCTTGAAAGCTTGCCAAGTATAGGCACTAAGCTCAAAGATACATCTGAGGATTCAAACCTAACGTGAGATGAAGAAACATAAATGATAATAAATGCCTGCGTTGGCAACAAGAGGACAGTGTTTTACCTCAAAACTTTAACCCAGTAGCCCTCATCTTCAAAGGTGAGGGGGGTTTAGCCAAACATCCCTTGAGTTGTCATCCTCAAGGGGTGTTTGGCAGGTGAGAAAATGAGAGAGGAGAGAAAGAAATGAGGAAAGAAAATCCACACTTTGGCGGAAATCGAAGCTTTGGAGCCAATTTTATTGATTGATGGATTGACCGCTTTTCTGAGCTTAGTGAGGCTTATATCTTGCTCGAGTCAAAGGAAATTACAAAAAGTATGAAACAACAAAATTAGGTAGAGAGGCGATTTTGAGTACAGGAAACCATAAAAAGTAGTCGAAAAGAGTGGTCGACCACGACAAACAAGGCAGGTTGCGAAATTTCGCAACTGCGAAGCCTAACGAGGTTGCGAAAATTCGCAGCGCGCAAAATCTACTGCAATTCTCACTCTCATACGTATTTAGCTCCAATTGCCTTGATTTATACATGCGGCCGAGTTTCGGCTCAGGGTTCTTACGTGTTAGATTGATAAGATAATGGTGTAATTGGCTTGCAAAATACAAAAATATCCACAAAATATGATTAGTGGCCATGGCCGGGACCTTGGTATCCAATTGGGTTATTTAAGTTGATTAATTACACAAAAGTGTAAAACTGCAATGAACGGGCTCGAGAAACAACATTTGGGCCTTAATCACATTCGCGGGGAGGGGATCCAGTGGTAGCTGATCATTGGTTCCGACAGGTTGAGAGGATTTTGGAGGTTATAGAGATTACCTCCGATGCTATGAGGATAAGGCTAGCCACATTTCGGATAGAGGGTGAGTCCCATATATGGTGGGATTGGGTTAAATTCTCGAGGGATCCTGAGATGATGTGATTAGTGCTCAAAAAGTGCTATTTTGAACCCTATTTATTATAGGTTTTGAGTGCTTTTTGTTTACTAATCATTCTAATTAACCCGATTTGCATATTAGGTCCCTCTTATTCTGCGGTCACATTTGTGGCTAATTTTGTAGTTTTGCGAACTAATCGAGAGCAAAGTATCGAGTCAATTCAAACACGAAAAATTCGAGTCAGACTCAACATTGTATATCAGAGATGAGAAGGAAAGAAGGGTAGAAAATGCATAAAATTTGGAGGCTCTTGGGGAAATTCCCTCGCTCAACATCCCGTGCTCATATTTTTATTCATCCTACCTTACTTTGTTCATCCTGGCATAGTTCTATGCTTTTATTTGTGCCCTATTTGCATTTTTGTTTCTTCTGTTCATCATGCCAGCAACTTTAGTTTTGGTTTTGTAACCAGCACTGCGAGCTGTATATATTTCGGTCAGCTCTATAAAATCAACTTGACAATCAATCAATAAGTGTGGGGGCTCAACTTCCCGCTTGCTCTCTTCCTCCATGCTATCTCATTTTCTTAACACTTTACAGGCAATAAACACCCTCAGGGGATGTGCTTGGGAGGATGAGGAGACTAAAGCAGTTCTCACCAAGCGGAAAATTTGTTTGACACAGGGATCAGAAGCTCTTTGGATTTGTTCTTCAACGGTATTCCTTTGTCGATTTTGTAGTTCCACCTAGCGTAGGTTTTGTCATAAGTCCTTGGACCAGCTCATGTTTGTTAGCTTTTAGGTTGGTGGATGCTTATTGCTATATCCACTAATATTAAATTAATTACCTCTTTGATGACTGAAGTCCGAGGGAGACTTATTCTTCCTTTATCGGTGACCAGCGATGGCGGTGATACCATTTTTTAAGGATAAATATTTTGGGTTAAGTTTGCTAGCCTATTCGAAGGATCAGTTGGGAATGACCTCATTTCATCATCTAAACAGAGACGGACAGCGAGTACCAGTTGCCTGGGATCCTGGCGAATATCTGATATTTTAAAGGGACTGTATTATTTTGGACAATTCCAGTTTTAATTAATCATTGACACACTGTTTTTATAGATCTAAAGATCAGATTGAATTAAATTTTGAGACACTCACATGATCGTTTGTATGAAGGCCATCTTGTAATTGGGAACCTGAGCAGCTACTCTTTGTCTGACAAGACTTGCCGCTCAAACTTGGGTGGAGAGAATTTAGATCTAATTGTTGTTGGGATCTAACCTCTTCAAATCAATGTATGTGGGGATGATGCATAGTGTTATAAATGAAGCGTGATTTACTTTTATGATCATCAATATCACAATCTTGGTAATTCACTACCTCTTTTCTTAATCATTTTTTAGTTTCATTAAATTCTTCACAGATTAATTTTATCTTGTAATTTTCTTAATAGAATCATAATTAGTGGTTTGATTATGAAACAAGTGAGACCCACGAAAAACAAAATCAGATGGAGAGAAACCTAGACATATATATGAAGATTATAAACCTTCTTAACAACTGTGGAGAGAAGAATCAAACTTATTATAATTAGTGTTTGTCATTAATGGATGAGCCACCCTCTCAGTGATTTTGACATGCCTCGTAGCTTCTCATATTCTACCCCCTTCTGGCCGAGCAACAGCCGCCTCATCATGGTGAAAGCGTTCTGGTGAAACAACTGAGTGAATAACTAGCCAGAGAGCAGAAGGCGATTGAATCAGACGTCAGGAAGTGATGTAATTGAAATCACTGAACAGAAATTAGATGACCGAAGTGATTGGATCATAAATTTGACAACTGGGGTGTTCAGTTTCCGAAGCCCTACGATCCTTCAACATCATCATCAGGAGGAGATCCATCAGGAAGGAGGGATGTAGTGTTGGCCACCATGATCAGGAAGGGCATTACCATGGCGACCAGAGTTCATCTAAATCTCATCATTTTGTGAATCTTGTTTGCATCCGTGGTGGAAGAAATCCTCATATTGAATGGAAACTGGTGGAGAGAGGGCGTTGGAAGGTACTAAGGCATAGTGCACCCTTTAAGTAAATAATCTGTAATCATGTGACCATATGTTCTTGGAGCTCCTTTACTTTCAGCTTTGAGTCGTCATTACACATGCAGTGACCTTGAAAGAATTGATGGCATTATTTGACTTTTATATCAAACGTGGGCGCTATTCACTCCATCCCATCATGATGACCGGATGGTTCTCAAATCTTGGTTCAAATGGAGCACCCCAGACCTTAACATCTCTGACTCCGCAGTTCAATGACCTCAAGGCAAAAAAAGCCAGTTTTGAGAGAACCACCAGTCTCCCAGCACTCTTCATATTTTCTTACTTTTTATTTTATTTTATTTCATTTTGATTTATAACCTGATTTGATTCTGAATTTTCTCTAGTTTTGATTAAATCTTTTTGTTTGATTAGTTAAAAATTTTTATAATTATATTGTTTTTTTTAAATGTTTATTTTATGGATCAGAAAGGATGAAGATTATAAACCTTCAGAATTTTTCATTGAAAATTTTAACAACTACAGCTGTCAACAAGTTTTGATTTTGGTGCTCATGCACTGTTTTGTCTTTATGAATACATATATATATTGATATTATTCTTCATATATATATATATATATATCTCTCCATATCATGTATACACACACACACACACATTAAAAAAAAATTTTGTCTATACGAAAAAAATAAATAAAAAAATTAAAATTTTTTTATTTATTAAAAAAAGTACATCCTTACATGAGTTGCCAGCTTGAAAGTCATGGATTAACGTTTCATAACACCTCCCAATTCGCGATAAGATTTTGTTTTAGTCATAACTTTTTCTGTTGAACTCAGTTTTATTTGTTTTTATTTTAGATTGGAAGATTAGAGTGTAGAATCCAAATATATTGAAAGAACACTTTTGAGAGTTATTATAAAAGTATAATTTTAAATGCTCCCACCAACTGATCAACATATATCATATTCCTCTAACTGTTTTGTTTGACCCAAGCCCGGGTGAAAAAGGTGTTGATGAAACTTTAAGTATCCTATCCAAAAAAGAGCACATCTCATCGAGGTAGCACTTCCTTCTCTAACTTTCCAATCCGAGCCCCAGTGCGGACAATGAGACATTTGGTTGGGGGGGAGAGTTAGCGAAGGAAGTGGCATGTATTCTCTTTAAATTATTCATTTGAATATTATTTTGTGATGTTCAATTGGCTTGCTAGTTTTCCTTGTGGAAGCTTTGTACCTATCGACACTTTTTCAAGAAGTGGACCCATTTGCATCAATTTTATGTTTATGCTGTGAAGTTAAAAATTCCCGAAACTTTGTCCAGATATATTGATATTCAAATTAGTTCCATGCATATTTGTTGGATATCGAAGTTGAACTCTGCTGCGTATGATAACATATTCACAGTACATTAACCACACCGGTCACGCCCGGGTTTCTTGATAACACGGCGCCACTTTCGCCTCTAGCAAGAAGGCTAATGTGTCTTCAAAATAAAAGAAAAAGAAAAGAGAGAAATTGCAGCGCTTTTGCCTTGAGAGCAGAAACGCGCAGTCAGGGGTATATGGCGAAAACCTTTAAAGCGCTGGTCCTTACTAAACGGTTGGTTGGAGCCGTCGACTTAGTGCTATTACGGGTGGATGGGTAGTTAGTAAGTTGTAGGTCGGGTTTGCAATCATTGGTCGAGGTGAAACTGAAGAGTTAGTGAATTCGAAGATCCTTATGACTTGGTGCCCTAAGCCTTAGTGGTTGGAGTCCTTCGGTAGATCCCGTTACATGGACTTTGGTGAGGTCGGTTCACCGGCATTGCACCCCTTTACTACACAAAAGAGTTGTGGAATAAGAGTGGGTCCTGATCTGTTGGGATTTGGTTGGTGTGCAGGCTGAAGCCCAGACGGTTTATTGTTGAGAGCTGATCAAAGCGAAACACTTAGGTTTTAGTGGAAGTCTCTGGTTGATTTAAGCGAAGGAGCTCTTTTGATGCTCGATTTTGTATGGCGTTCGTTCTCCGAGATAGTTATTGGGCAAGGCTTTGATGATTTTTACTTAGGGTTAGGCATTACTTATTCATAACCTTTTTGAAATATATTTTTTTTGTGAACATAATTTTGATTTTGTTTAGTAAGCTCTCTCTTTCTTTCTTTCTTTCATTGTTAAGGGACTAGCAATGTGTAGGTTGGGGCGTGTGATTAGTGAAGTCTAGCACTTTGAACCTTGTTATAGGTTTTGAGTGATTTTTTGTTTTACTGTCAATTCTAATTATTGATTTGCACATTAAGATCACTACTATTCTTAATCGCATTTGTGGCTAATTTTGTAGTTTTGCGAGCTAATTGGGCCCCGAATTATCAAGTCAATTCAAACACGAAGAATTTGAGTTAGACTCAACATTGTAGATCAGAGACGAGAAGGAAAGAAGGAATGGAAAATCACGAGAAAATTTATTTGGAGCTGCGGAAATTCTTCGCGCCTTTATTCATGCCATGACACTATTCCTCATGCGCCTTTGTTCATCCTGTTTGCCGTTCCTCACCCTTTTTGGCCGTGTGCCACTGTTTGCATTTTGGTTTCTTCCCATTCTATCCCTTATAATAGCTTTTGGTTTAGTTTTTGTAACTTCCTTGCTCTGAGCACTATCTCGCTGTTCGAGCTCCTGTAAAATCAACAGCCAGATCAATAAAGTGGCGGAGGAAGCTTTGGCTTTCAGAAAGCTTGCCTTCTCCTTTCTCTCCCTTTTCTCTCATTTTCTTGGCACTGCAGGCGACCAGACACCCTCAGGATGACAGCTCGGAGGATGGTAACTAAAACCAGTTCTCCTTGAAGCGAGAGGGCTGCTGGGCAGGATGCGAAGGCTGCAGGTGACACATTCTTCATGCGGTACTCAACTGTCGGTTTGTGTTCCTTTCTAAGCTATTAGGTTTTATCCCTTGAATCCCCTTGAATGGCTATTATTTGGTAAGCTTTAGGGTTCGGTGGATTTTATTGCTATATCCAGCGATATTCATTAGTTACCCTCTATGACCCATTGAAAGGGAGTCAGACTTATTCTTCAGCATCGGTGTCATTGTGATGAATTTTCTTTTCAAAAGGATAAATATTTTAGGTTAGGTTTTATAGCTAAATGAAGATCCAGTTCGGGAGTTGACTATATGTCATCCTCTCCAACACGAGGAAAGGTCCTTGGAAACCCTCAGTTGCCCTAGGATCCTAAGCCCAGTATCCTGATATTTCAAGGAGATTTCTTTCATTATTTTCAGTTTATTTCCAATTTTCATCCTTCGGCAACACCCTGTTTTTACCAAAATCCACAGAAATCAATTAAAATTCTGTTTTGAACCTCACTATAAATCATTTGTATGAAAACTCATCCCTATGTTAGGCCCTAGAGGCAGCTATCTTTGGTAGCTTTGCTACAACGAGTAGGAGGAATTTAGGATACAAATTTTGTTGATTTCGGATCACCTAACGTAGCTGTGAATCATGATGACAGGGAGATTTGGAAGAGCTCTTCATGGGTAAGTTTTCAGACGTGGCTAGGCATGCAAAGGATCGAGAGTTCAGCCCAGGTTGAGTAAGGAAACATGGCGCACTCAAATATGTAGCCAGAGTTCGCAGGGTTGGCGCGTTTAGGATGACTATGTGGCCACGGATGTGGCTGAGTCTGGTCGAGGATGGCCTGAAGTTGTCCATCCGGGGCAAGATTGTAGGATTTCTCCTAAAGGACATGGACTCTATGGTGAGGACCACTATGGCCATAGAGAGAGAGATTGATGATGCACGGAGCACCTGAGATGCCAGTGCTAGTGGCAAGAGGAAGGAGGATCAACCTTAGCTGAGTTCGAAAGGCGGGGAGGGCATCCCACGAGTGTCTCGGGGGCTGGGGCCCGCGACTATCGGGGCCAAGGCGGACCGGGGACTTTTGGTCGGTCGGGCGGATGATATGTTATTTCTGCCATCAGCCTGGACATTTAAGACGGGATTTCCCTCGGAGGCAAGGATCCCAAGGCTATGAGACACCTCATTCCAATCATTAGTGGGACCGGTGCAGACACGGTTTGTTCCCTTTCACCCCAGTGCGGGCTAGAGGAACCAGCATCAGTCTTAAGGTGTTGTATAGGAGCCTTCTTCTACACAAAGAGGCTAGGGTATGGGCCAAGGCCGAGGACAGAGCTCACAGGCTGAGACTTTAGGGATCCAAGGGCGTGTCTACGCCATCACACCACAGATTGAGCAGGTTGATTAGTCGGTTATACAGGGTATGTTTCTGCTATCTCGCCTCTAGGCTAAGCTATTGTTTGATTATGGTGTATCGCATTCTTTTATGGGTGCTTCTAGTGTGGATGTTTTGGGCTTAGAGGTGGAGAGCTTGGAAGAACCGTTATATGTCAGTTCTCCCCTAGGGACTAGGGTGAGGATTGATCAGATATGTCGAGATTGTGAGTTAGAGATATCAGGGATTTTGCTCACGGTGGACCTTCAGGTGATGGACATATCGGGTTTTGATGTCATTCTTCGAATGGATTGGTTGATGGCACACCGAGTCGTCATTGATTGTGATAGTAGGAGGATTCCTGCCTACACACGGGACGATAATCATGTGACTTTTCAGGGGGAGAAGCATGATGCTTTACCCCAGACCATGCACGACGCCAGGTGGAGTGGACAGTTGATGGGTTGGCTAGCAAGCCTTACCTTAGAGGATCAGGGGAGACTGGGTTTGGGTCTACCTCGGGTGGTTTGCGAGTATGAGGATGTTTTGCCAAACGAGCTACCGGGATTACCTCCGCACAGGGATATGAACTTTGTTATTGAGTTACACCTTGGTACATAGGCTGGATCATGGGATGGCATCGGTTGAATTAGGAACTCAAGATCAACTTAAGGATTGTTTGACAAGAGGGCTTTATTAAGACCGAACCTTCACCATGGAGCTCAGGTTACGTTTGCGAAAAAGAGGACAGACACTTCGACTATGCATTGACTATCGATAGTTGAGCAGGAGTTCTGATCGAGTCGGTATCATTACCAAGGATTTATGATTTGTTTAATGTCCAATTTGAAGGCGAGTCTACTCCAAGATGAATCTTCGCTGCGGTTATCATCATTAAGAGTCGAGGAAGTAGATATCCTAAGGCAGTTTGAGACCGCAGTATGGATTCGAGTTCCGCGGTGATGCCTTCGGATTAAGCCAGATGCTCAGGCGACATTCATGGATCTCATGCATAGGGTATTTCAACCCTACTTGGATCATTTTTTTGTAGTCTTTGTTGACGACATCTTGATTTACTCTCAGTCTGAGGAGGAGCATGAGGATCACTTGAAGATTGTTCTCAGTCCTCAGGGAATATCGATTATATGCGAGTTCGGTAAGTGAGTTATGAAACTCTGAAGGGTGAAATTCTTGGGTTACTGTCGTGTGACTTCAAGTGTGTTAGTAGACCCAGAAGGTTGAGGTACATTATGAGTTGCGGAGGCGAAGTCAGTCTTTGAGATCTGGCGGTTTCTTGGGATTGGTAGGATACTCTGAAGGTTTGTGAGGATTTCTTCGTGAGAAGCTATGTTAGATTGACCGGAAGAGATTGAGTTTGATGGAATGACTTGTGTGAAGAAGGCATTCAGGAGTTAGAAGGCTTACTTCGGCTCATATTACGTCGGTTCGGAATAGGACAAAGTACGATTGCTATGGTACTCTAGGGACGATTTAGGATGTGTCTTGATCACGGTTAAAAGGTTGTAGCTTATGGTTCGAGACAGTTATAGAATTATGAGCAGAATTACCCTACACATGACCTGGAGTTGGCGGCCACAGTCTTTGCTTTAAAGATTTGGCGTCACTATTTATAGTGAAGCGATTCGGTATTTCCTGCTGACAGTCTAAAGTATATATTTTCATAATTGGGACCTCGATATGAGACAACCTTGAGATGGATGGAGTATATGGAGGACTATGACTTCACTTTGCATTACCACATCCCAGGCAATGTAAAGTGGGCGTGCGCTGGTTGTTAGGAAGTCATGAGAGTCTTGGCTGAGTGTCGCTGGGAGTGGCGGATGCTTGAGGCGTATTAGGATAGTTTGAAATTTCTGATGCGGTGATCAGGCTTAGGGAGCGTTAGGGAGTTTGGTGGCTACGCCATCCCTACTGAGTAAGGTGATTGAGTCCTAGGGGTAGGACGTAGAGATATCGTCCATCAGGGACCGGGTACAGTCAGGTACGGGTGATGAAGGCTGGGCCATCCACATAGATGGTAGTCTTCAATATAGGGGGCGGGTTGTGGTTCCCCAGCTGACTAATCTAAGAGAGAAGATCCTCAGAGAGTTCCACTGCTCTTGATTTGTTGTGCATCCAGGTGGCATGAAGATGTACCAAGCTCTTCGTTGCCGATATTACTAGAGCGGGATGAAATGAGATGTTGGGGATTTTGTTCGACAGTGTCTCACGTGTCAGCAGGTAAATGCTAAGCATCAGAAGCCAGTATGGCTAGTTCATCCATTAGAGATAGCTGAGTGGAAGTGGGAGCATGTCACGATGGATTTTGTGACCCACTTGCCACAGACACAGTGGAGACATGATGCAACATGGGTTATAGTGGATTGGCTCACTAAGTCGGCACACTTTCTAGCAGTACGGATGACCTTCACACTGGAGGAATTTTGTCAAGTGTATATTCGTTAGATTGTCCGGCTACATGGAGTGTCAGTCTCTATCGTATCGAATAGGGATCCCAAGTTTATGGAACACTTTTGGAAGAGTTTCCAAAAGGCTATGGAACATAGTTGGCTTGATGAAACCGCATGTTTCATCATGAGACAGGATGGTTAGTCGGAGAGGACCACTCCCCGGGTTTTAGGACATGTTGGCCAGGCAAGCATCTTGGATCTTAAGGGTAGTTGGGAGGAGCACTTACTCTTAGTGGAATTCGCCTACAACAACAGTTATCAAGCAAGTATTCAGATGGAACCCTATAAGGCCTTATATGGGAGGCCATGTCGATCCCTGATTTGTTGGACAGAGGTGGGGAGAGCACTCCATCACTGGTCCGTATTTGATTCGACACACCTCTAAGAAGGTGGATTTGATTCGGAAGCGTCTCCTTACGGCTCATAGCCAGGAGAAGAATTACGCCGACAGACGGCGTCGACCTATAGAGTTTAAGGTGGGTCATCACGTCTTCTTGAAGGCGATGCCTAAGAGAGTAGTGGTCAGATTCGGCAAGCGAGGGAAGCTAGAGCCAAGGTATATTGGGCCCTTCAAGATACTCGAGAGAGGTGGAGTACGATTGCTTATACATTGGCGCTACCACGAGTTTGCTCGGGTGTCCGTGAAGTGTTACGTCTACATACTGCGGAAGTATACTCCCGGATCCAGATCATGTAGTGGATTCGGAGGTATTATTAATAGATGGGACCTTTAAGGAAGGGACGATTGCATATCTACATGGATAGTCGGAATCAGGTTATGCTTATGAGGCCCTATAGCTAGTGAGAAGTGTTGTGGAAACACGAGGGTGGAGGAGGGCAGCACAGGAGCAGCGAGGGACACGATGCGAACCACCTATCCTTTCCTATTTGAGGATGAAGGTGCGTTATCTAGTCTAATATTGGGCACTAGAATAAATTATTGCATATGCATGTGTTTGTGTGTGCAAGTGTGTGTGAATTGGGTTGTGCATTATCCCATCATGCTCCCCTCATTTTTTTGAAACATAATTTTTGTGGACATATATATAGCTTGTTTCGTTTACTTTCTTCTTCCTTCATTGCTAAGGGACTAGTAATGTGTTGGTTAGGGGGAGTGATTTCTACCCAAATAGTGTTGTTTCATACCCATGCTTTCTGGGGTTTTTTGAGCACTTTTTGCGTAGTCATCAACAGCCCTAGGCTGCCAGGTTGGCATGTTGGGACCTAGGTATGCTGTGGTCTATGTTATGGCGAGATTTTGCAGTGGTTTTTCACATGCCCGATTATGCGAGCTAGAGAGTCGACTCCCGATCTATGATTCAGTTAGAATCAATTTATCAAATCAAAGTGGAAGAAAGTAGGCAGTCACGAAGAAGGAAGAAACCTAGCAATTTACCTTGATTCTGAGAATTTCGTAAGGAGACTATTTTATGGCCTATGATTTAATTTGCTCTTAACTTTTCTTTTTGTGCTTTTTATCTTTCAAATTTGTCCCCATGTATTAGTGTTGGAGTTCTCTTTGATATTTTGGTAATTTGTATTGGTGTAGTATATCCCAGCAAAGACTTGTAATGATCATTCATTGAAAATTGGAACCAGCTTACGAGAAAGCACAAGTGCACTCTTCACTTTCTCCATGGACAAACACATGGATGACATTTCGGAGGATGGTGGAAGTACAGAACCCTTCCAGCCAGGAAGACCACTGAGTAAGGGATCCATAGGCAAACTTAAGGGTTCCATGTTTTTCACGTAGGTAAACAACTTGCCATTCTGTTCTCCTTTCTTTAGGTTTTGATCTTTGGGGTCTTGCTGAATGGTTATTATTTGATAACACTGGGCTCATTGGTTCTTAATGTTTAAGATCCCGTGTTTATTAGTTATCCATTTGAGCCATTGGAAGGGTGAGTCAAGGAGACTTTCATTTTGTATTGAGAACTAATGGCGAGTGAATGTCATTTTCAAAGATATTTAATGAGGGGTGGTCTTTATAGCTAAATGAAGATCCGGTTTAGGAGATAACTATAGGTCATCCTCCCGGCGCATTGAGGAGCCCGCAACAAACCTCATTGCAGAATTCAAACTGGTGACACTACCTTCAAGGTTCTATTTTGTTAACTCATTTACTTTTAGGTTTCAACCATTCTGACCCACTATTTTTTATCAAATCGACATCAAACATTAATCTTGATGTTTCAAATTGATTATTAATATTCAAACAAACTATCATATTGGACAGATCTTTCTGAACATATCTTCCGCGTTATTCTGACCATATATAGATAAGAGTATTAATTTTCAATTTTGATGATTTCTGAATGCCCTCAGGTATAATAGATCGTAGAAAACATACAGGATGGTATAATGCGAATGGGTTACTGAACACTTGTGATCATCATTACAAGTTCGGGTGAATTTATTATCTCTTTTCACATTCTGATTCTTTGAGTTATAATTTCATTATATATGCTTTTTGACCTTTCTTTAGCTAACACTAACCCTTGTTGGAAGAGTTTTCTTTGTTTCTTGTTAGTGTAGTCTTGTTTTTCATGTAGGAGTTCATTGTTCCAGTGGTTTAGGAATTGAGTGAATTGGTTAAAATCGGTATTCATAGGAATCCCAGGAAACAATCCTAAATGAGCTGGATTTTGATCAATGGAACCCCCATGAAGGTAGCAGTGCAGGGGTAGGAGGGGGCCTTGTGCGTTAGTCCGCGAGGAACCACGCCACCTCGCGAGGGCCGGTGCTCACTCTGTGTGTCATCAGGTGAAATGGTTGTTGAACCTCCTTATGCCCTTCTTCCCATGCCATGGCCGGAGGAGTGAGCTCTACCATATCAGGAGCTGGGGTTGCAACACCTTCAGGGAGGATATGACCACAGTGGACTCAATATGGACTTAAACTTTCTTTCACGTTTGAAGGATCAAGCGAGATTGATTGATCTCACAGGCTAGGGACCATCAGCGGATGAGGCATGACTGAGGTTCCTAAATAAATTCTTCTCCACTCATAGATAAACAACAAGAAATGATTTCACCATCTCGAAACATGAGAACAAAAATTCTATGAATGTTTAAGAAATGTATATGGAAGCACTCGATGCTGTCCTCGCATGGGTTTGCCATTTTGCTTCTAATTGATGTTTGATGATAAAGTTTCTCCTCCCGCGAAGCAATTCTTTGGAAACTATGTGTGGAGGCTTTTCTTGAGAGCAAAAATCTAGAAGAAGCTTTGGTTTCCCTAGGATATATGGCGAAGCTTCAAAAGGTTGGGATGAGCACAAACGAGTCGTGCGGAAGAATGTGACCTCGGTAGGCCGCGAGGGGTGTATGTATTCCCTTCCAGGAGGACTTGGACACAGGCCAAACTTTCAACCTTAACCGAAGGTTAGAAGAGAAATTTGAAATAGAAATCTGAGGTGTAGCGTGGCTGAGACTTCTATGCCAAACAAGCCATGCTTCATCTGTCAATCTACTAAACATTTAGGAGAGCAATGCCCAACTATTCTAGCAATGAGGGAGATGCTAGTAGAATAAGCCAATGTTGTTGGTCAATTCAAACCATCAACCAATGCACCATATCATAACACAATCCTAATTTGGAGAAATCACCTTCAAAAACTCTCACAGAGCTATTTATGATATGCACCTCTATCCTCAGTGGTATGCTTAAACTTCTCAGCCATCACAACCACAGTTAACTTCTCCGGTTGAACAAGCCATCTTAAATTTGAGCAAAGTGGTAGGTAACTTTGTAAGGAAGCATAAAGCGGGTTAATGTCAAGCAAATCGGAGGTAATTTGTGGAAGTACTTTAAGCGAGGGTGGGTGGGTTCAATGAATTGCTTTCGAAATTTGACAACCTGTAGTATTCAATTTCTAGGCTAACTAACCAACATTAAGTGTAGGAAAAGGGCAAATTTCCTTCACAGACACAACCAAACCCTAGGGGAGTTCATGAAATAGCCTCTGCCAGTGAACCTACTCCTAAGATAGATGAAGTAAAGGTAGTCATCACTTTGAGGAGTGGTAAACAGGTTGACGAGCCAATCTAAACCTATGAAGAGGTGAGAAGAAGAATGAGGAACCGGATAGGTGTGATTGAAGATATGATGAAGAAAGAGCATGCCTTCCATTTCCTCGAAGCCTTCAAAGAAAAAAAAGAAGGTGAAAACCAAAGGCGGGAGATTCTAGAAGTGTTAAAGGTAGGTGAAGGAATTCGACATCCCTCTTTGGATATGATTAAGTAAGTCCCGACGTATGCTAGAAGTTCTTAAGACTTGTGCCTTATAAAAGAGGGTTGATGCTCCCGATAAAGCCTTCTTAACGAGAGCAAGTTAGTGCCATCATCGATTGCAAAACCTGGTAAAATACAAAAAGACCCGGGCTGTCCTACCATCTCGATGGGTAAGGAGGAACATGTGGAGAGAGAAGGCATATAGTGGACTTGGGGTTAGTGTCAGCACCTTGCCTACTCCATTTACAAGCGGTTGGGAATTTGGGAGGTGAAACTTATATCTTATGTCTTTGCGGAGCAGGTGAGTTAAAATCCCTAAAGGCACTATTGAAGATGTGTTGGTACGGGTGGAAAAATTCTATTACTCGGTGGACTTCGTTGTCTTGACACCGAACTAGTTGCTGAGGGAGCCAATTATGTACTCATCATCCTTGGAAGGCCATTCTTGGCTACCTCAAATGTGATTATTAATTGTTGAAATGGAGTTATGCAACTGACATTTAGGAACATGACACTGGAACTCAACATTTTCCACTTAAGCAAAAAGCATATGCACCCAGTGGAGAAGGATCCAGAGAGGTTTGCCTGATTGACACCCTTCTGGATGAACAGTCTCAGCTACAACAACTGTAGGAAGATTTGATTAAGAAACCAAAAGAAATTTTTGAAGAGCTACAAGAAGCCTTAGATTTATGTGTCGTTTATGGGCCTTGGAGAAGAAAAGAAGAAATCCTTCCCTTGTTGATTAGGGAGGACAGTTAAAAAGAGGGAAGCACAAAGCACCAAAAACTTGACCTCAAGCCTCTCCCTGTAGAATTAAAATACACATATTTGGAAGAGCATGAGTAATGTCCAGTTGTGATTTTTGCATTGCTTAATGCCTCACAGAAGAGTAGTCTTCTGGACATCCTCAGGAAGTACAAGTAGGCCATTGGATGGAAAATTTATGATCCTAAAGGGATTAGTCCTTTGGTTTGCACTCATCACATCTATATGGAGGGAGGAATCCTGCCGGTGGGACTGACCACGAGGAGGTGGCCCGAGACCTCATATACGAGGTAGATATTTCGAAGTTCTCAATTGTTACTTGGCCCGAGCATTATTTATCCTATTTCTGACAGTCCTTGGGTGAGTCCAACTCAAGTGGTGCCAAAAAAATCAAGGGTGACCACTGTGCAGAATGAAAGAGGAGAGGATGTGCCTACCCGCCTTACCACAGGTTGGAGGGTATGCCTAGACTATAGGAGACTAAATGAAGTGACAAGAAAGGACCACTTCCCTTTACCCTTCATCGATCAACTTCTTGAGAGAGTTTTCGGGCACCCATTCTATTGTTTCTTGGATGGGTATTCCAGATATTTTCAGATAGAGATTGCGGCGGAGAATCAGGAGAAGACCACCTTCACTTGTCCATTTGGGACTTATGCATACAGGAGAATGCCTTTTGGCCTCTACATTTTTACAAGCATTCCCAGTGTATGCTCAGCACTTTTAGTGATATGGTGGAGCGCATTATGGAAGTGTATATGGATGATATCACCATATATGGGGGACGTTTGAGGAGTGCTTGGCCCGACCTTGAAACATAAGCTTCAAAGATGCATTAGAAAATAACGTGCTAAATTGGGAATGCCATTTATGGTGAATCGAGATTATCTAGGGGCATGTTATCACCAACAGGGAATTGAGGTTGATAAGGCAAGGTTGAGCTTATCTCCAGGCTACCATCCCCGTAAAGTATGCGAAAAGTAAAAATTTGTTCCTTGGCCATGCTGACTTCTATAGGAGGTTCATCAAAGATTTTTCGAAAATTGCAAAACCCCTTTATAAGCTACTGGAAAAGAATGATAAGTTTGCATGGTATGAAACTTGCCAAAAGAGCTTTGAAGAGCTCAAATCCCACATGACCACTACACTTATAGTGAGAGCTCCTAACTGGAAGCAACCTTTTGAAGTCATGTGTGATGCCAATGATCTTGCTATCGGGGCAGTCCTTGGGCAAAGAGAAGATGGAAAGCCTTATTTGGTTTATTAGGCAAGAAAAACTCTGAATGAAGCTCAGGAGAAACTGTAACCGCAGAGAAGGAACTATTAGCGTGAATTACATACCTTAGACAAATTACGAGCATACTTGGTGGGGGTGGACATTGTTATTTTCCGCAGGACCACTCAGAAACTGAAGTACCTCCTACCCAAGCAAGACGCTAAGGCAAGGCTTATTAGATGGTTTTCTCCTACTTCAGGAATTTAACCTTCAGATCAAGGACAAGAAAGGGATAGAAAATGTAGTGGCAAATCACCTCTCTAGACTAACCATAACCCACAACACACATAGTCCTCCAATCAATGATGAATTCCTTGAGGAATCCGCTGGCGCGCTTGTAAGTGCTCCACGGTATGCTCATATTGCTAATTTTTTAACAACGAGGAAGTCCCAATGAATGGAAGGCATTGGATAAATACTTCTTCGCGAAAATTCATTCCTATTGGGAGGATCCATTTACATTCGAATCTTGTGTGGACGGATCATTAGAAGGTGTGTACTGAAGAAGGAAACAATGAGGGATTCTCGGTCACTACCATGAAAATGCTGTGGAGGTCACTTTGCTTCCTGAGCGGTATGAAGGTGCTCCGATCCTGGGTTCTTGACCTTCCCTCTTTAAGGATGCTCCGCAAGTAATAGAGGTTGAGATCGATGCAGGAGCTAAGAAACTCGTAGTCATATGAAGTGCCCTTAAACCCAATCTTAGTAGTTGGCCCGTGTTTGATGTTTGGGGCATTGATTTCATCAGGACTATTCCCTACGTCTTTCGGATATTTGTAAATCTTGGTGGGGGTTGGTACGTGTCGAATGGGTTGAGGCAATTCCACCAAAGCGATCACGGGGTTATGCGGGAAATTTTGAAAGAGAATATATTTTCCCGGATTTAGAATTTTAAGGCCATAATTAGTGATGGGGTCCACATTTTTGCAACAAACCCTACCCTTTGAAACCCTCCTAGCTAAATTTGGAGTGAAGCATAAAGTGGCCACCCCTTACCATCCTCAAACCTGTGGAAAAGTTGAGCTTGCCAACAATGAAATCAAGACTATCCTAATGAAGGTAGTGAATTCCAACAGGAAGGACTGGTCCCTCAAGCTGTTGGATTCATTATGGGCATACAGGACAGCCTTCAAGACAATTCTCGGGATATCCCCATCGATCGGTGTATGGTAAAGCATGCCGCCTCCACATTGGAAATAGAATACAAGGCATGGTGGGCGATCAAGAAGTTGAATTTGAATTTAGAAAGAGCCGGCCTCAAGAGGTTCCTTGACCTTAATCAGTTAGAGGAACTGCGAAATAATGACTACCTAAATTCCAAAATTACAAAAGAAAGATTGAAAAAATGGCATGACCAGATAGTAGCTCAGAAGAATTTCCAGAAAGGAGATCAAGTGTTACTCTACGATTCCAAGCTTCACATTTTTTCGAGCAAACTCAAGTCGAGGTGGATTGGTCCCATCGTTATCCATCGAGTCTACCTAATGGAGTAGTGGAATTTCTCATTTCGAAAGACTGACCAACTATTGAAGTGAATGGCCAAAGACTCGAAGCCATATCACAGTCCACTTTCACCGGACAAGGAGGAACATTCCTTCCTTAAGCCTCCAAACATTTAAAGAGTTGGTTTGGGTGGACTCAGTCTCTCTTGAGACTGCAAAGTCCACTTCTTTTTGTTTCATATTTCATTTTATTTTATTTTATGTTATTATTATTATTATTATTTATTTAATTTCCCTCGTCTTTTCCTTAATTTAACCTTAATACTAGATTGATTTTTCATTTTCTTGTGTTTTTACTTGATACTGCTGTGTTTATTTTAAAGAAATTGCTCAATCCAGTGAAGCAGGGTGTTGTAGTACAAAACTCCATTTTTGCAAGGGTTGCGAAATTTTCGCAACCCTTACCGCGCCAGCGACCAGGGTAAATTTAGCGAAGGGTTTTCACAACTGCGAAATTTATGAGACTTCATATTTGCGAAATTTCGTAGGAGCCATTTATAAGGAAGGTCATTTCGCATAATAGTCAATTTACGCGAGCGACGATTTTTGTAGGCCATTTCGCAAGGGGCAACCCTCTTGCCTTAAGCGCCCATTCTTCTCGATCACCCTCGATCCCTCACAATTTGTGCGGCCTGGGGTTCCCTTCCCTCTTTTATCTAGCCTGCGGCGTCGATTTTCAAGCGAAAAGGGAAGAAAACCAGACATACCCAGAACCTACGCCCAGGCTTGAGAATCTGAGCGTTGGGCTCCTCCATTTCCCAATTTTTTTTTCCCTTTGTTTTTTATCCTCCCCACCTAATCCCTTCATATTTGGCCCCCTTCCTCCATAAATATAGCCCCAGCCCTCTCGAACCACCATCATAGCCGAAACTCCCCTCCTTTGTGTTCCTCCTCTGCGAAAACCCCATTTTCAACTACAAAACCCTAGCTCCTTCCGCCTTCGATTATGGCAAAGACCAGAGGTGGACATAGTGGATCCTATAGACCTCGCGTGAAGCCCACACCTCCAGCCTAGGGCACACGGCCACCCCGGCCTTCTTAGGCCCTTTTCCTTTTGCCATCCTTGTTGGGCGCCCTAGTTGGGCTCTTGCCTCTTTCTGCCAGGAATTAGCAGAGACGGGGGCGGGGCCCATACCTCCCTCTCCTCCGCATCCATGACCGGGCCAGTGGCCCCTCCCTTCCAAGAGGGCTCGGACCTTAGGCCACACAGGCTGTTTGACGAGTTCTCGGGTTCACTCTCACGAGATCCATGATCGGAAGGCCCCTCTTTCACTTTGTGACGATTGTAGAGTGGTCGACTGTAGTGGCAGACGCCTGCCTTAGTGAGCACTTTATGACCTTCAGTAGCCAGCCTGCAGAGTTTCGAGGCTTCATGTGGCTGGCTTGACAGCGGTACCCACTTGGAGCCCTTTATGATTCCACGTCAGTTCTTCTACCCGCATGTGGTAGTCGAATTCTACCAAACTATGACCTCTAGGAGGGACCGTAATCCTACTACGCTGCACTTTTCTATTGATGGTTGTGAGGGAATTCTTTGAGCCTCTAACATAGCCGCCACATTCAATCTTCCTATCAATTTGGCCAACTCTGCGGACTACAGGCAGTGGCCCCATCCCTCACCACGGGAGATTATCCACATCCTTTCCTGGGACACCTCGGCTGGTCTCATTTTGTTTAGGCGGAAGCTCCCCACAGGGATGCTTTTTATTGATCATGTGCTGCGATCAAACGTATTTCCTCTTCAGCATTTAGTTCAGAGGAAGGGAGCCATTCTGAAGGCACTCTACCTCTTTTCATAGGGTTTATAGTTTAACCCGACAGAGCTTATCATGACTTCTCTTTTCCACTTTGAGGAGAAGGTGCAAGTAGAACCTGTAGGGCGGAGGCCGTCATTCTTGTTTCCTGACTGCTCTCTTATGTATTGGAACACCTTGGTTTTTCGGCTGAGCCCTATTTAGAGCGTCGTCGAGTTTACGAGGCCATCTTTATAGTGGAAAAGTAGCAATTGTACTTGGTCTCCTCCCTCTCCTCCTCGGGATCTAGCGAAGGACCCGGCCACCTGCGGCTCGTTGGGGGCCCGCGTCCGGCATCCGGTTCCCACGCGCCTGCATCATCCCGAGCCTCAATGCCTCGGGTCCACTGTTGATTAATTTGGGCTGGTACTTCTGGCTTCCTATGAAGACTATTCACATTTCTCCCTGTGATTTTCAGGCCATTATGACTTCAGTCCGCACTTTTATAGTACATCCGCTTCTTTTGCTACTGCCCATGCTGCCTTGGTCGAGCGAATGACACAAACCAAAACCATCCTTGCATAGACCAATGCCATCCTCGCTCATAACAATGCCATCCTAGTGCAGATTTAGAGTCACCTAGGCCTGCCTCAGATTCCTCACAGTCCACCAATAGCATTTTCACCATCTTCAGCTCAGCCTGAAGCAGCAGTAGCACTATCAGACTCGATCCCTCCTACAGCTCCATTAGACCTCCTTACAACAACAGTAGTCCCTTCACCATCGGCTGCTCATCTTGCCCAGGATGGGGATGATATTCCACCCTCTACAGATATATGAGGTGGTAGCACTTCATGTTTAAGTTTCCGCCAGACCACATTGAGGCGGTGTGTTTGGTTGGGAGAAATTAATGAAGGAAGTGGCTTTTATGTTATAGTTATGCTTTTGTTTTGAGCAAGTCCTTTTGTGTAGTTGAATGACTTGCTGGTAGTTAGTTTTTCTAACAAGTATAAGTATGCCTTTAGTTTCAGCATATGTTATAAAGTTTCAGCATATTTTATAAAACTTATAGTTTCACATTTACAACCAATTTTTTTTTTTGTAATGCCCAGCTTGTAGTAGGAGAATGTAAAATACTGTTCCAATACTATTAATGCTAGAATGGTATTATGCTTAGTTGAGTTGATAACCAATTGAGAATCTTATTATTTTCAACCTTTTTCTTCCACTTTGGCCTAACCACACACTGTGCACATTAGTTTCCAATGATAAGCTGAAAAGTTGTCTTGCCTCTTAAGCCCTGTAAAAGTTCGGCCTCATACTTGACCTCATTTAATAGGTCGGGACCCTTGTATAAAAGACTAATGAGTCTTTAAAAAAAAAAAGAGAAAAAGAAAAAGAAGAGAAAAAAAAATTGTGACACTTTTCATGAAACAGAGCACGGTCAGGGGTATATGGCGAGAGATCTTTAAAGCCGTGCCACTAAACCATTGGTTTGGGATCCTTAGACCTTGTGCTCGTTACATGGGTGAATAGGTGGAGTTTAGCAAATTATAGGTGATGGAGTTTCAAACTCATTAAACGTCCGGGGTGAAACTTGAAGAGTTAGTAGTTGAGAAATCCTTATAACTTGATGCCCTAAACCTTAATTGGTTGGGAGTCATCGGTGGACCCCCGTTACATGGACAACTATGAATTCGATACCCTCAACATTGCACCCTTACAACAACAAAAAAATGGAGGAAATTGTATAATAAAGGCCCAGTGCTTGATCTATTTGAAGCTAGTTAAAGGCTGTTAGGTTCCCAGACAAGGAAACTAGGTTGGGGGGGGGTGCGGTTTACATACTATCTTTGAAACCTAATCAAACCAAACACTTAGGTTTTTGTGGAAGGCGTCAGGTTGGTTCTCTAGGAGTTGAACCTCTTTTGATACTTGATTTTGCATCGCACATAGTCTTCCTGAGATAGTTGTTGGGCAGGTTTTTTTGGTGACTTTTGTTGAGGGCTATGCATTGTCCCCTCATGCTCCCCTAATTTTTTTTTAAACATCATTTTTGTGAACATATATATAGCTAATCTTGTTTCGTCTACTTTCTTCTTCCTTCATTGCTAAGGGACTAGCAATGTGTCTGTTGAGGGGAGTGATTACTACCCAAATAGGGATGTTTCATACCCTTAACACTATAGGTTTTTAGCACTTTTTGCGTAGTAATTAACCTAATTAACCCGGTTGACATGTTAAGGACCTAGCTATGCTACTGATCATATTTTATGGCGAATTTTGTAGTTTTCACAGGCCAGTTATGCCAAGCCTAAAGAATCAGCTCGATCATGGAGAATTCAAGTCAAAATCAGAGCTGTAGATAAAATATTGGAAGAAGTGAAGTAGTGCAGAAGAAGGAAGCAACCCTGAAAATTTTGCAAGGGTTGCGAAATTTTGCAAGGCTGCGAATTTGGCTGCTCTTGACTTTTCTTTGTACTTTTTTTTTATCTTTCCAAATTTGTCCCTATGCATTAGTGATTATATTGTGATATTTTGGTAATTTGTATAGGTAGTATGGCATATATGCCAGAGACAAGACTTTGTAATGATAATTCATTGAAAATTGGAACCAAGCTTCTGAGAGAAGCCTCGTGTTTTTCTCTCTCGCGTTTTTTCTTTTATTTTCCTTTACTTTCTCATTGGCCAAACACCCTCTAAGGATGACAACTCAAAGGATGAGTGGCTAGAACCCCTTCTTCCTTGAAGGAGAAGGCCACTAGGTAAGGGATCCAGAGGCAAACTTAGGGGTTCTATGTTTTTCACATAGGTATTCACTGCCATTACTGTTCTCCCTTTTTAACTTTAGGTTTTGATCCCTTTGAGTCACCTTGAATGATTATTATTTGGTAAACTTTTTGGGCTCATTGGATTCTTAATGTTAGATCCAGTGATGTTTATTAGTTATCATTTATGAGCCATTGGAAGGTGAGTCAAGGAGACTTTGTTTTAACGACTGAGAGCACTAATGGCCAGTGAATGCCATTTTTAAAGATATTTATCGAGGGGTGGTCTTTATAGCTAAATGAAGATCCAGTTTGGGAGATAATTATAGGTCATCCTTCCCAACGCGAGGAAAAGCCCCCGTGAACCCCTCATTTGTCTTAGGAGTCTAAGCCCAATGACCCTACACTTCAAGGATTTCTATTTTACATTTAACTCATTTTACTTTTAGTTTTCAACCATTACAACCCACTATTTTTATCAAATCCCAATATCCAAACATTAATCACCAGTGTTAAACTCAATATTAGCCATTTCCACGAAGAAAACCCATCCTTGTGGATGATCCTAGAGCCACTATACTGCAGTAGCAATGCTACAACAGTGGGAGGTATTAGGTATAAATTTTGTTGATTTAGGATACCCTACGGCAATACGAATCAAATGGCGCCGCTGCCGGGGATGGTGCCTTAGTGCAAATGACAATTACTGAACACTTGTGATCATCATTACAAGTTCTGGTGAATTTATTATATCTTTTCATTCTTTCTAGCAGTTTATTGCTAGGTTACTTAATTTCATTATACTTTTTATACTTTTTAATTTTCCTTAGCTAACACTAACCCTTGTTGGAAGAATTTTCTTTGTTTCTTGTTAGTGTTGTCCTGTTTTTCATGTAGGAGTTCATTGTTCCAGTGGTTTAGGAATTCAAAAGGTAGATTGGTTAAAATCAGTATTCCATAGGAATCACAGGAAACAAATCCTAAGTGAGCACGAGATTTTTGATCGATGGAACCCTACATGAAGACGAGAGTTAGCAGGGAGTGGAGAGGAACCTTAATGCATTTAGGTCCATGAGGGACCACATACACCCTCCACGAATGAGTGCTCACTCCTGCATTGTGCCTTCAACTGAAGCAATGCTACAACAGTAGGAGCTATTAGGTATAAATTTTGTTGATTTAGGATACCCTACGACAATACGAATAAAATGGTGTAAAATTCATGTTTATATATACTTGCTTGACGTATTAACTTGGAAATTGTGATTAATGGAAATTATATGTAGGAAATATAATTATCTAAAATTTATAAATGTTTCATGTAGCTCTTATTGTGCATGTAGCATGACATCGCATGAAATGACATGAGTGCATTTCATATGCATGGTCACATCGTGTCGAGTTGAGTGTGGGTGCATGGTACTGTTATTCACCATTCTTGGTGAATGTGTGGTGAGTTCGGAAATGAGACAACGTCCAAAATCGAGACTCATGGTTGTGTAAAACAATAATAATAATAAATCACATGTGTTTGGGTGAAGCAAGATGGGGAAGATGCCCCCCGAAGGTGAAAGACCCAAATTTTATTCTCGCTTAGACATATGCGTTCGACGATGTAAGTTTGTGAAAGTGTCGGAAGGCGTACGAAGCCTGCGGTGAGACCCCGGAGATTCGCTACCCACGGAAACACATGGGATTTGATAAATTAAAATTGGAGGGTTGTCCAATGGTTTAAGTCATTGGGTGAAACACAATGACTGGTTTTTCACACTTGGCATTGCAGGTGTGAGGGAGTCGATTGAGACTCGGGTTGTGGGCATGAGGAGTCTCATCTCATGCATGAAATGGAACATTCCATATAGAATTGTATTATTTATATGGAATATGATTTGATATTTTATGTATGTCATTGCATGTGCATTTAGGCGGGGAGTAGCATTTGTAGGAAAAATTTTCTATTGGGCCTTGCTCACCCCGTCATGGGACCACTGAATACGGGGTGTACAAGGGAGACGGCGCTCCGTAGGAAGAAAGTGGTGCATGAAGGAATAAGGCGTGTGACTTGACATTTCTTTGTAGAAATGTTTGTATAGATATAACTAAATTCTTTTGGGACTATTGTCTAAATAATTCGGGTATGTAGTATGGTAAGAGGGTTGTGGTCGAACTCTTACGGACTGTAATTAAGTGTTTTATTTTCATATTTTAGATTTAAATGTAAATGAATGGGTCCCGGTAAAAGGGATATATATATTGGGGATATGGATAGTTGGACCCTGTGGGTCAATACTATTTTTATTGAGACCCTGGATGGGTTATGATTATACTATTATACATGTTGTATGTTAGGTAGAGCTCGAACAAGGGAAGCCCATGCCCAGATTTTTGTGTGAAAATATGGATCCCAGATAAATGGGACAGCAGTGTCATCGGGTCACCCAAAATCCACGAGGTCGCGGGTTGACGGGTTATCCAACGGGACCCCGGTTGAAATTCGAGAGCTTGTCATAGGCGAGTATCGGAATTAGGTGTCAAAATGCTAAGATACCTAGGATTAGTGGATATGGGTGTGAACACTAAATTGTGCATTGATTGTTTGTGTTCTAATACAAAACACTTAGAGGTAAAAGATAGAATATGTATGAAATCAAGAACACTAGGTTAGCAAACGTAACCTTGTGTCTTCTGTGAAACTAACAAGCATGATTACGTAGGAATGGTTATTTATTAGTGTTTGACATTATGCATCACCACGTGATGAAATTAAATAGAGAATCCTAATTGCATTCACTTGGTGTAGATGGCAAAGTCGAGGGCGTTAACGTAGAGGTCGCTACGGGCAATAGCTCGACCACCGCCTGGTTAATTGTAGCAGCCTTTGTAGCGCAAGGCATGGGTGCTTCGAAGGTTGTCGTTCGTGCCAGTAGCGAATGGAGGCCACAAACTTCTCCAACACAAATTTAGTTATTTAAATTAATATAATGTATATCTAATCCATCAATATTTAACACAAGTAACAAATTAAACAGGTTAATTTGAGTTAAATATTAGTTCATATAATAATTAGTTCTATCAATTTATCTTAATTTATGTTATGTGAATTGACACGATTATAACTCTGGGCTCATTACCTAATTTGACTAAAAGATCCATTACTCAACCCAAACGCCGAAAATCGTGTTTGAGTTTTGTCGAAGTTCAGCTGTGTTGTGTCACCTTATCAAGTCTGTACAATAAAAAGGAATACCCTAAAACATTTGCTATGCCATATGGTATTTTATTAATTAAATCAATCTGTTGGAAATCATTTGAAGGATTTACATATTAGCTCCATAGAACTCTTGGAAATTACTAGGGAAAGAAAATAATAAGAAAAATAGAGAGGAAAATTGAAAGGAAATTTTTTTTTAAGGAACATATAAAATAGGTTTAAACTTTAATCGGGGTTTCACTCATGATGTAAGTTTATTCCAACTCATTTTTATTTGTTTCCTTCTATTAGTATAAGGACTAAAATTTAAAACTATGTAAAATTTTGAAAATTTTTATTTTATTTTATTTTATTTGAGTTTATATTTTTTATCGTGGAAAATCATTTTTCTTAATATTTTTTTCTTTTTTCCTTAGTACTTTCTTGTTCCAACTAGAGCCTAAGAGATGCATAATAAGTGATTTATGAGAATCACTTGTCAAGTGCTAATTCAAAAATCATTTCAAGTGATTTTTTAGTTTAATTTTTTTTAGGTAAAATACTTTGAAGAACTAGAAAACACTTGTAAACCTTCAAGAACAACTCATTGATAAACTTTAATACATACATTGATTCTAGTGCAAGTAGTTATGGATATCATGAAGTTACAAGGTGTAGGAATCAAAAGTCAAGATTAAGGTTTTTGGTTCTTGAAAAACTTGAGGGAAAGAAAATAAGGGGGAAAAGTAGAAGAGAAGGCAACAAAGAAAGAAAATAAAAATAGTATTAAAAGACAATAAATTATTTTTATTTCCATATCCAAACTCATTAAGACTCCCATTTAGTACCTAGAAAGTATTAAGAAAAGAAAAAAAAAATATAAACGAAAATGGTTTTTTCAAATTTGATTTCACTGTATAAAATATAAAAAAAAATCAAATATAATCATAATTCCTCATAAGTGCCGATATTTTTAAATTTCTTATTCCTTACGTAATAGAAAACAAATGAAAGGAGTTCCAATAAATATATAGAATTATTTTGATAAGTTTTTAAGCCTATTTTTCATTTTCTTCCAAATTTTATTTCTTTTCACTTTTTCTTTCTATTTTTTTTCTTCTCATTTTCTTTTTCCTAATACTTTTCAGGTTACAAAATGAGCCTAAATTTACGTTAACTTATCAATATGAAGATCAAATAATTTAAAATATATAAATTTCTAATCATTTTAATTATATATATATATATATATATATATATTATTTTCTTGTTCTTTAATACAACAACCATACATTAAAAAACCATATTTTTTTAACACTTTTTCTTTCCTTTGTACTTTCTAGGAACCAAACATAGCCATAAAATTGATATGAGATTGAATTTAAATTTTATTATCAAATTCTTATTTTAAACATCTAAAAAAAAAAAAAATAATAAGTTTGAGAGGAAGAAATTTTACTCATAGGATGAAAAGGTGGTATAATTGAACGTCTGATTTCACACATATATTCTTTGGTTTATTTGTGCTTTTTTTCTTCTGGTTCTTCGTAGTACTCGTATGTGTCTTCTTCTTCTTCACTGATCCAACAGAGAACAACTCCCGTCTTTCTCCTCCATTAATGTTCTTGTAAATTTTTCAGAACAGACAAGGAGGAAGAAGGATATGGAGAGGAAGATAAAGGAAATTTTTTCTTTTTTGCTTTTCTCTCTCTTTATCTTATTTTGCTCTGTTTTTATAAAACACTTAACTACAATATCAATATTTATATAAAATGTATTAAAAATAATAAAATCTCTTAGGATAAAAGTGTTAAAGGTATGAATTGTGTTGTAAGAGAATAAATATTAAAATAGAAATGAAGGTGACAAAGAATGTACTAAGTCAGCGAGAAAAATTATACATTATTTTCACCTATATTGGGGTAAAAATCTCTCACACAAGAATGTTTCAAATCCAGACTGTAATCTATATTTATTATATTATTATCGAGATGAGCTTTGAATCAATGATCCTAATATTTTGTTTGCTGATTCGTATTAACTTCAAACACCCTACGCAGCATACAAACTTTATTTATTTATTTATTTTTTGGCATATTTATTGAATTAAACAAGTTGTGGTACCATGACTTTCGTCAAAGATCCTCACTGGCTGGGCTTAGCGTAAGCCCCAAAATACCAGAATTTTTGTAGAATAATTTTATTATATATTACAGGTATGAATTGAGCAAATTGGTTTTTCCGTAAACGAGCAAATCGACAAATTATGAAATGTAAATTTAGTGAACCTGAGCCTGGGGGCACCAGAACAAGATGCCTGAAATTGCCATAAGGGATATAAAATCAAAAAGGAGTAGAGATGGGCCATATTGGGTTAAAATAAAGTTGATTTTGCAATATTTAAGTGATCAAGGACCTCTTAAATTAAGGGAAGAATGGGACTATAAAGAGAGAGAGCAAACCAAAATTCACATTTTGTCTCAAATTGTTCCAGGAAGTAAACCAGAGAGAAGAAGAGGAGCAAAGAAAGGAGAGAAGAAGAGAAGAAGAAGAAGAGGAGAATAAAGAAGACCAAAATTCAGGTATGTTTTGGCTTCTGAATCATGGGTATTTGTATTCTTGAAATTAGTAGCTGAGAGATTGTCAAGCCTCGGGTTCAGTGGTTTTGGTGGGTAGCTCGTCAGAACCAAATTGCTGAGGTTATGAGAGTAAAACCCCAATTGCGAAATAAACATGAATCATCAAATTGTGGTTTATAGAAGAATTGCAAACCTTGGTTAAATTCATAAGAGTTCTTGGATTTTCACCTAGGTTTAGTGGTATGAGTTCCAAACCACCAATACAAGTATTTTGGAGTTGCTCTGACAGATTTCCATGATGGATTTTTTGAGGTGTTATGGATTATAGAAGTTGCATGTGAAGAATTTATATCAAAAGTGGCAAAAATAATAAATCAAAATTCGAAGGGTGCAACGATAGTAGCCAAGGGGTGTACCTAAGACACCACTGCAGGGGCCAACCATTCCTGCACCGGCACAGTCCAACCCACTCAACACAAGCAACAGACAATCTCAGACTGCACAGTCCATACCTCTAAGATGTGGAGCCCAAATGATCGATTGTAGTTTTGCTACAGATTTAAGCCTAAATTCATACACCGTTAGTATAGGAACCCTAAGAAATAAATAATAGGGGTTCAAATAAGAATGAGACTAAGTCAAAACATACCGTACCTCGCCGCTTTGCCTCGGCGATATTCGTTTAGTATGAATATTTGCTTAACCACTAAGAGTGAATAAATTGTATTTGACTGAGGTGCTGACAAGACGACAACCCCAATTCAGAGCATACTTCCAGAAAGGAAAGGAATCAATAATTGGCTTGTTCTCTGACTGTTCTGATTCCACTTGTTCTATCCAATTGCCTATTCTCATATTATTCTATTTGGCAATATACATATATCGCATTCGAATGATTAGTATTTGGAAATGTTTGACAAATATACATGTATGCAAATATTTGAACTATAAGTAGTTATTGCACAAAAGTAAGTTGATTCAAATGTATTATCGATCACCAATACGTGACGGGATTCACCAATCGAATTCACAATAAGGTAAACTCCGATTTGTCTAACGCGCTAAATCACACATTGCTAATAATGACAAACAGGATGTGTGATTCACCAATCAATCTCGTTGTGGAATGTCAATTTCTAGTCATATGTGAGATGGTAACATGGAATACGAATCGCTATCAAGTATCAATGACAGAACAGTACGTGATTCTACTCAACTCGACTCCATCGTGAATATCACTTCGCATAGTCATATGTGAGATTTGCAAGGAATGTGAAACCACATTGCTAACAATGACAAAATGATAGGATTCAATTAACCGAATCATTGTGAATGTCGAATTCTATATTTTATATGTGAAATCACAACCATGTTTAAATAATGGCTGAAAGGTGATTTGTATAAGTATTTTATATTACACCGATATTGTATAAAGGCATTATTTTGATAAATGGCGATTTATATGGAACTAAAATGGAATACAGAATCAGAGTAGAACCACTTAAGCATGAAAATTTAGCGTATTGTTTATCAATTATATACCGAAAGGATATCAAGCAAGACCCAAGATCGAGGAGCCTGTAGTCATATAGCTGAATTACTGAGTATGCCCACATACACACTCCATTTCTTTCGAACATGACATTTTGTAAAATAGTTTGAACTCTGAATCGTTATTTTGTAAAAATGCATTTTGCTAAATAAATAGCATGAGTCTGAATGTAAATGTTTAAGGGCTTGGCCTAAAATGAAATGCTTCCTCGAAAATTACAAAATCTAAAATGAATAAAACAAGCCAAATGTTTGATGAGATAATTAAAATGTCTGAGTAAACTGCTCCCGCTTTGGATCCGCCAACCGTCGTAGTCGAGGATTCGTCACACACTTTTGAAAAGAAAATTTAATGAAACGATAACAAAGAAATAAAATCGAGCCGTCC
Source organism: Tetrastigma voinierianum (assembly GCA_016808115.1). Taxonomy (NCBI): domain Eukaryota; kingdom Viridiplantae; phylum Streptophyta; class Magnoliopsida; order Vitales; family Vitaceae; genus Tetrastigma; species Tetrastigma voinierianum. The sequence continues at coordinate 1,618,168 of JAEQBH010000310.1, forward strand.
TTGGGGGGAGCTGGGTCTGACTCGCTTAACGAGCCGGGCCTGGGCCGGGGTCGTTACACTTAGACGAATCAAAGCCCATAGAAGGCCCAAGTATCCATACACGAACACAGATTTGGACCACTGCCTCTAAAGTCCAAATTTCAGGCTATCCCATCACACGAAAGGCCTACAGGTTTATAGGCTCAGCACGTCTTTCTAAAAGGCTACACGCCCTCTTTCTAGTCACTACCATCTCAAGATGGCTAGCCATGATTTCTCTACCGATCCTTCAAGTGAACTCAAGAACATATCCCCAAACCCGTACTTAACCGCCCGTATGATCAAACGATCCTGAGAGACTTTAAGATTCTGACGACTTAGTTATCTAAAAGGAAAACCTACTGACGCTGCAGCAGCTTATCAGCTTCTCCTTTCATTTCGGAAACCAATCACCCACTTTCAATAAAAAGTGGATCATCATCCTCCTTCATATATAAGGAAGCAATGGCAATAAAAAGGTATGTGAAAAAAATATACGCATGCAAGATTGACATTTTTACGCTTTCTATCTCTCTGTCTAACTTACACGAGAGTTTGGCCAGACACCACCGCCGATGCCTTGTCTTGCTTTGTAGGTTCTTGTCGCTAGTTAATGTCTGATGATCCCGAGACTCAGAATCCGAGACAACAAACAGGTAGAATTGTGAGTCCCAATAAAATTTCATTAAAAAAATATTAAGTTAGTTTTTTTTTTTTTTTAAATTAGTTATTATATATTATATAAAAAAATCAATAGAAACAATGGTTTTGTTTAGTTTATGTTTTTGAAAACTGTTATTGAGAACAATTTCTTAAAACATAAAGAATATCATTTTTATGTTTTCTGAAAACTGTTCTTATATTCTAGTCTTCTCTGTGTTTACTAGAAAAACAAAATGGTAACTAAACTGTTCTCTTTATTTTTCAGAATAAAAAACATTTTTCAAAAACCGGAAACAAAGAGAGCCAATGTGTTTGTCATATTCTTTTCTTCCAAATAATTTGTTAGGATTAAACAAAGTTGTACTATAAATTTTACAATAAATTTTTTTTGTCATGGCAGTTAATATATATAGGTATTGTAATGAAAATTAGAGGATAATTTGACTTATATTTGATTAAGGCAATGTGAAATGAAAATAGTAATGAATAAATTGTTAACAAGGAAAATATTAGGTCTATGATTAGTTGCTAAAGATTTGAGGAAAGGAAAATGAAGAACAAAATAGGATGAAAGAAAATAGTAAAGAAATATTGTAAATTTTTTTTCTCCTATTTGATTATTCATAAAATTGAAAATATATCATATTTTAAAGAACTCAAGCAAGGAGGGGTAATTTTATTGGCCCCTTTGGCTTGAAATCACAAATCTGCATGTCATTTTTTCCTTTTCTTGCAAAATAAAGTGGTTTATTCTACATAAATCTCTAATTTATTTAGTTTTTTATTTTATTTTTTCATGTTTTGTCGCCACCTTATCATGTGATGTTTTTTGTGTTAGTTTTACTTGATTGTTATGGGCCAATATCGATGTTTTGGATCATTCAAATGACAAAACATATTGATAAAGACATGTATTAATTCAAATAAATTCAAATAGCCGCTGCGATTGGGTATTTAATCTAATATATCAATTATGGGCCACCATGTAATTAAACGATGCGCATAAATTATTATATTAGTATTATTAACCTGAATGTGCTGTTATATTATTGTTTAGTATTTTAAAGAATTTGATTTTCAGTTTCTATATGGAGCCATACTTATTCACAAAATTTATATTAAGTAAATAAATAACAACTAAATTTTCAACTGACCTACAATTCTGAATGCAATGTAAACCTTATAAGGCTGCCCCGTCCATCCACTCTTCGTCCCGAGAACAGTCACTCCTGTTCTGTTCTGTTCTGTTCTGTTCTTCGGATCTCCTGATCTCCACTTTCGCTCCTTCCTCCCCCTAAAACGACGTCGTCCCGATCTCCCTTTTCCTTCCTCTCGACTTCCACCTGCAACATCTCCATCTCTGCAATCATCCATGGAGAAATCCTGCAGTCTCCTCATCCACTTCCACAAGGCCACGCCGGCCATGGCCAACGAGATCAAGCAGGCATTGAATCCAACGACGTCGAGGCGAAAATCAGACGCTGATGAAGAAATCCATTTTTGATGATCCTCAACGGAGAATCTGTTCCCAGCCTTCATCACCATCATCCGCTACGTCCTCCCGTCGGAGGACCACGTCATCCAGAAGCTCCTCCTGCTCTATCTCGAAACCCTAGACAAGACCGACTCCACCGGCCGGATGCTCCCGGAGATGATCCTCGTGATTCAGAACCTCCGAAATAACCTCCAGCACTCCAACGGAGCAACATCCGCGGCGTCTGCCTCCGCTTCCTCTGCTGCCGTGTAGCCGAGCCGGAGCTCATGGAGCCTCTGGTTCCTATCATCGGAAATTCGACCACCGCCATTCCTTCGTCCGCGGAACGCGGTGCCGCGCTTTATGTCGACCTACAGCCTACCTTTATGGTGTAGAGCAGTTGCTGGATCACGCTCCCGAGCTGATCCACCAGCTGCTGGTGTCGGAGCTGGACGCCTCAGTTAAGCGGAATGCGTTCTTGATGTTGTTTAATTGTGCTCAATTTAAGGCTGTTGATTATCTTTTCAGTAATATTGATAGGGTTTCGGATTGGGATGAGCAGATGCAGATGATAGTGTTGGAATTGATTAGGAAGGTCTGTAGAAAAAATAGGAATGAAAAGGGAAAGTACATTCAGATAATTATATCTTTGTTGAATTCGCCCTTAACTGCTGTGATATACGAGTGTGCAAATGCTCTAATGTCCTTATCATCTGCGCCGACGGCCATAAGGGCTGCTGCTAACACATACTGTCAGTTGTTACTATCTCAGAGTGATAATAATGTTAAGCTTATTGTGTTAGATAGGCTCAATGAGCTTAAGTCTTTGCATAGGGAGGTCATGCGGTTGAGATGATTTAAGTGGATGTTGAGGTTTTACTTCAGCCCAAGTCTCGATTGTTAGGAGGAGCAAACAATGATATTGTGCTTGATTTGATAACCCAAAATGTTGATGAGGTCAAAATTTATGTTGAAGAAGGAGGTAATGAAGACACAGAGTGTTGAGATTGAGAGAATGGAGAGTACAGACAAATGCTTGTGGTTAGGGGATTCATTCTGTGCTATTGTCTCAGAGGTGGCAAGCACGGTTGTGCTTTGATGGATTTCTTGGGGGACAGCAATGTTGCTTCTGCCATAGATGGATTGTTTTAGTGTGAGATTACTGAAACAATCCAAAGTTACGGTATCATTTAATAACGACTTTGACACACTTACCAGATTCATGCTGCGAGGGTGTGTTCTTGTGCACTTTGGATCCTTGGAGAGCACTATTGCTTCTCCTCAATTCCAGTGGCAGATAGAATGACAATTAGGCAGTGTAATGGGGACCTCCCATTCTTCAGGGCTAGTGAGGATGGAGAAGCACAACATGTTCTGAAGGGCTCTCAACAGGTGAGCCTGACACTGTATCTTCCAGATCCTGCCATTCTAGCAGATGGATCTATGTTACACAGAGTGCTGCCACAGAACCACTATGTCAACACGAACCCTGCCCAAGGAGGATCACTGGGTTTTGTAGGAACCCTGAGGTCATTGATCCTTCAGTGATTTTTTCTTGGAGCAGCTGTGGCTTGGGTAAGAATGACTAAGCTTATTTTGCGGCTGGAAGATGTTCACGAATCTAAACCTGAAGTGAACAAATTATCTACAGAGGCCTTATTGGTCATGGTCTCCATGCTGCAATTGGGTCAGTCCTCGTATTTCCCACATCCAATCGACAATGATTCATATGATAGGATTGTGCTTTGTATTAGATTGCTATGTAACTCTAGCAACGAGATTAGGAAGATATGGCTGCAGTCTTGCCGAGAGAGTTTTGTTAAAATGCTAGCAGATAAGAAGCTATAGAAATAGAGGAAATTAAAGCAAAGGCTCAAATTTCCCATGCACAACCAGATGATCTTATTGACTTCTATCATCTAAAGAGCAGGAAGGTAAATAAGAATTATTCACCATTTTTCATATCACTTACTGGAATACATTTAGTAGCATGTTTATCTTAATTTGTTAATCATTTTGGAAATTATTATTATTATTCTGAACCTTGTTATTCCCCAATTAAATTGCTATGCATTTTTCTATTAGAACACTTAATTTCATTGTTACTTTTTGGCTGAGAGAGGACAGTAAGAAATGACGCGTAGTTCCATTCCAACTATTTGTTTATTCACATTTAAATTTTACTCTGTTTTTATTGTGGAAAACCAAAAGACATTCTATTTTTCTTTCCTCTAGAAGTGCTTCAATGTTGACTTGACCTGAGCTCCTCATGTAGCTAGAAGTTACATTTCACAACTCATGGAGGGAGGTCATGTTGTCCCAGTTAGAAGCTGAGAAAGGATCTCTGACCATTTAAGGACACCACCTTCACCCATTAGAAGTGGCCATGCCACTAACATAGCACTCATTTGAACATTTTTAGTCACTGAAGAGGAGAAAGAGAAGAACAGAGAGCAAAGATACTCTACACCAAACTTGATCCTCTTGGTCGAACCTGCTTTCTCCTCATGGAAAGTCCACAAGACACATTAGACCTAAAACAATTGTTGGATTGTGTAGCAACTTAAATATGTGGATAATGAATAACTTTTTTCACAAAGCAATATGAATACGCAAGAAAAGTGATCTCTTTCCTAAAGATCAGTTATAATATAAGATAAACTAGCCTTTATAAGAAAATCATGATATAATGCCCAGGAATAGGTGAACTGATGTACCAATGCATGCTAGAATGATGGATCGTTTGCTTATAAGCAGTCTATTTATGAAAATATAGGATTGAATGTGGTCTAGCAAGCTTGGTAGGAAGAATTTTCATGTTGAAGAGGTGTTTGATAGTTTTTTTGAATAAGATGGATCAACTTGTATTTTTTTTGTTATTAATTTATTTTTGACAGCCTTATTGATCTGCTCTACATTGTCTGCTTGCCTGTATTTCAGGACCAAGTGAGCTGACCTGATATTGAGAATCTATGCAAGTACTGAATCCTCTTTGAAGCATAAAAAGTTCTTTCAGGGAGAACTTTTAGGCATTAGCAGCAATAGGTTAGATTTAAAAATACGGAACTTAGCATTTTTTATGTCAAGAAAACTCCAACATAGAATTTTGAGTGCACAATTGGAATCAGGTACAGGATTATGGAAAATTCATACTACTCATCTCTCTGTCTCTCCAACACCCTTCATGTTCACTGCTACACTTGGTCAAGAAATCTTTTTTGATGTTGTATGTGTTAGCTTCTATCCCATATTGTTCTTGAAAGCTTTTGAGTTCTTGATCAAACATTTTGCTCTGCACTTTCATCAGCCTCCTTAAATATTGATACTTTCTTTGCACATAATTTTCTAGGGTATGAGTCAGCTTGAATTGGAAGATGAGGTGCAAGACGATCTCAAACATGCTACTGGAGAGTTCACAAAGGATGGAAAAGATGCAAATAAACTTAATCGCATTCTTCAACTCACAGGATTCAGTGACCCTGTCTATGCTGAAGCATTTGTAACAGTTCATCATTACGACATCATCCTTGATGTTACCATCATCAATCGAACCAAGCTTACCCTCCAGAATTTGTGCTTGGAGTTGGCAACCATGGGTGATCTCAAACTTGTGGAGCACCCACAGAACTATACATTAGCTCCCCGATCAAGCAAGCAGATTAAGGCAATATTATGTTTTCAATGAAACAGGAGTCATATTTGGCAATCTCGCTTATGAGACTTCAAATGTGCTTGAACGAAATGTCATTGTCCTAATGATATCCATACGATATACTGGATTACATTTCTCCGGCATCCTGTGCTGATGTGGTATTTAGAACCATGTGGGCTGAGTTTGAGTGGGAAAACAAGGTACCTCTCTCATACTATTGAGTCTTAATTTCAAATTGGAATTTATCGTCTTTGCGTAAATTTTTAGAGTGATTTGATAACATGAACATTATTGCCACTTATGTTAGCTAGATTTTGGGATCTGCATCTTTATTTTTTATTGTATTTATAGGTTAAGATTATCATTGATACCTGTATTAGTCTGAAGGGTTTTGTTCTCTTTTACAGCATGTAAAAAGAACTGCTGAATCAAATATTCTGTAAAGTTCGGCCTTTTCATGTATTTTTGATTTCATTTAACCTTCTAGCATATTTATACCTCTATTCCCATTAATTCAGCAATTACCTATGATGTTATACTGTTTTTAATGAATGAGGAAATTTGTTTCCATTTAGTCACAGAAATGATCCCATCAAGGCATATCGCATCAACAAAAATTGAACATTATAGCACTTAGATATGAAATTAGGCAAGATACTTATTGAATCTGGGAGAGAAAACTGAATAAATCTTTATTATTTTAAATTTGGTTTACATCCAGTGCTTAAATACAGCTGCAATCCCTGAATTTAGCAGCTAGTCAACTTGCTGGATATCATCTGCTATTCTCTAATTCACACAAGAAAGAAAAAAAAAATTAAATTTAAACCCATCTGGACTAATCCATACTAAACTACTTAGAACTCTAGGGTTCTCTCTAGCCATTTCTTTTTTTATTTTGATTTTAGACCGCAAAAATATTCTAATGAAGCCTTATCTTCTCTATTTATATTTCAAATTCAAAATCCTAAAAGTTCTAGGGCTTCAACACTCAAACTTAGGAATATATATTGATCATTCTCAGTTTGCTTATAAGAGAATCAGAATGCTGTGGTTGTAGAGCATTTGTAAGAAAGTTTGGCAGTTTGAAGCTTGGTAGGCGCAGCCTGCAAACTCCCTATTCCCAACTTTCTCCTTGAAATGTTGACTATTCTCACATACTTGGTTATAATAATGGATCTGACTGCTGAAATAAAAATGATTTGGTCGCTTGGATTATCGCAAAACATTTTCAGCATCGTAAACTTGCTGATATCTTCAATTCCCCATCACTTGTTTCCAGCCAGCTATGTTTCTTCAGCTATACAATGGTGTAATAGCCCGAATCCTCACTTGGTAATTACTCCCAACCCATTACGAACTGCTTCTTTGATAGGTACCTAAGCCCAATAGGAGAGCTCAATCGAAAAGACTGGCTTGATAGGTGAGAGAATTTATCAAGGTTAAATACCACTCCACAATCTCATATGGAGCTGATGTGGGATTGTATAATTGCTCACCCTTAAAGAAGCCAACGCCCGTATAGACGGCCACGCTTATGGATAGCTTTTACTGGACTCCCTTTTGGGGGCACCAAAGAATTTCTTCCGTGTAGCCTTCCCTACTACACACCAACTTTCAATGAAAGCACCAATGATAGGTGCCCAAACCCAATAGGAGAGCCCAACCGAAAAGACCGACTTGATAAAAGTGAAACTCTTGCTTGGTACCACTCCACAATCTCATAAGAAGCCGACGTAATCGTGATCATGCTTGCTTCTCCAAGTAACCAAAATTACCCATAAACAAGATGAGTTTGAGGTGACTTTTCTATCATTCATGGAACCTACTCAATCTGCATTAGAATATACATCAAGGTGGGGAGAGATTGTCGAAAGGGCCCCCAATTTTAATTAGTATAGACTTTTATTAAAGAATATTGTATAGAATATTTCCTAATTTGTTATTTTTGATAAGTAAATATTTTGTTATTCTATTTCTTTGTCCACATTGGGACTTAAACTTGGAACTTTCATAATCCCATCCCAACCCTTTACCACTTGAGCGAGGCCTCAAGAGCTTTCAAATTTGTTATTATTTTTTTTTTTATTGATAAAGAATGAGAAGAGAACCAACCAAGGGAACTAAACAAGATCCCTAGAGTATACCCAGTCAAGGAAACTCACACCTCACAAATACAGTTGAAACAAAACCAAACAAAGAACTACTTACTTCCTCAACCATGTAAAAAATTCTATAATCGAGTGTGTATTATCAACACTATACAATTAGCCCAAGACCACAAATTGGTTACAAAATTAGCTTTAATTTCGCTTATAGACTTATTCTCAAACACTAAATTATTTTCACGGGCCAGAGATTCCAAAACAGCACAACCATCAAGCAACTGATTTGCTTGCGCTTCTACTCCACTAAGCCCTCGCCAGAAGCATGACCAACAGGCTGAAGACCCAACCATCCACCACAGACAAAAAAGATCCCACAACATTTTTTCACAGAATTTACAATGAGAATCGCCGCATGGTCTATGGTCTCCTTCCTCCTCTACAAACATCTATTTCCATGTAACGTCATACCACGACGTTTTAGCTGGTCCAAAGTGAGCACTTTTCCCCAAGCAGCTTCCCAAGCAAAGACTCCAATTTTTGGGGGAGCGACTGGATTCCAAACCAATCGGTGAGGGAAGTCAAAGGCAGGGGAAACATCGAGACCTTTATACATGCACTTGATCGAGAATTCTTTATCCTTGGCATTCTTCAACGAAAGCTTGTCTCCATCATGGGATTTAACTCAGATTATGAAGAATTTGAAGGGAATCTCTGTCATCTCTTCTTGCTCCAAATGTTAAGAGATTCAGAAAGTGGGGGACCAACACCATCCCCTCTCTACCGTCCCAAATATCCGAACCTTAGCTCTTGTTTGAAGAGACAAAGACTGGGAACGATGCACAAAGCTCTCCCACACATCGCACCAAACATCACTCCAAAAGTTGATCCTCCTTCCATCCCTAGAGCAAAGACCGCGTTCTGGGAAAAAACAAGCCATTCTTTCTCTCTCGATTTCTTCCATAAGCTTAGTTCCCATGGTCACTTCTAAGATCTCGGGAAAAGCAAAATTTCCCAATGGACTCACCAAATTTGCAACAAATAGCCTTTCTCCAAAGCGCATTCTTATCATTAGCAAACCTCCAGCCCCATTTGCTCAACAGGGCCTTATTCAACTTGGAGAAGCTTTTTAAACCAATACCGCCTGGGTTTTTCCGAGCACACCGTGAGCCCAACACAATCTCCAAAGGGATTTTCTTTTCAAAGGGCCCCCCAAAGGAATCGCTTTGAATCCTTTCCACCTGGGCGCACACTTTCTTAGGTATAATAACAAGGGAAAGAAAGGTGATAACAGGGAGACCGACGAGTGCTGTCGAATAAGTCATGTGATCCTACCACCTCAGATATACCGAGCCTCCAAGAGCCCAACCTCTTCCATCTCTCTTCAATCGAGTCCCAAACCCAATAGTCTGTTGCCTTGTGGGGAGACCCAACAGACGTGGGAAAGGAACCAATATCAGTAAACCTAACCCAGGCCAACTCCACCATTAGTCACAGTCTAATAGGAATAATTTCGCTTATTAAATTAATTTTCAACCCCGACAAAGTCTCAAACCACATCGATCCAACTTAAGAACTCAGTCGTCGAGATCGCCCTCAAAGATAAGCTGCATTACCCAAGATAGAGAGAAGATGAGAAATGACATCCTCCCTCTCCTGTATTTTCAAATCATCGAGAGATAGTTTCTATCAACCGCCCGATTTATCAGACAACTAAGAGCTTCCATACCGATAACAAAGAGATAGGGATGGGAGGGTCACCGTCCCAAACCCCTAACTTTGAAAAATCCACCGAGAACCGCTTACGAGGACCCAGAAAGAAGCTCAGATGCACCATTCATCCAAATTTCAACCACCTACCGCTAAAACCCATCCCCTAAGACCCGGTAATAAACCCAATGCATACTCATCATGCTTTTTCAATATCCAATTTCAAATTTGTTATTATAATATCATATTTCCTTATAAAATAAGGAAAAGTGTTAAAAAGAATATCTCTATAGTCTATAAATATGATAAGTCGTAAGGGTTAAAAGTTATGAGATGAAGATCAACTCATAAAGATGATACGAGATTGAAAGAGATGTGGGAATAATAGAACACACCTAGAAATATGGGGTGCTTTGAGAACCCAATAGTTGCATTTATTTTTTTGTCTTCTATAATATTCTCTATGCTATAATGGTCCCTTTATGTTCATTTTGATTTTGGATTTCAATTCTAATATTCAAAACTTTTTTTCAGTCAGAAACACTATTATTGAAGATGAGAAAGAATTTTTGGACCATATTGTCAAGTCAACTAACATGAAATGCCTTACTCCATTGTAAGTTCATTGGTGGCATTTGTTTTTTTACTTAATGCTGAATAGAACTTTTGTTTTGAATAATGCTTAATAGGATTGAGTATTTAGTTGTTTATTTTTCTAAAATAAAATCGACTTTTTCATTTTTATCTAAATTTAGACAATAAATTTTAATAAAAATTTAAAATACATATGGATTACTTAATTAACATGAAACAATATCATGAGGGTTTTAATTAGATTATAAAGTATACATTTTCATATTTCATTATTTAGTTTTTTCTAATAGAAAATTCAAAACAAGCATGAAGAAAAAGTCGAAATTCCAAAAAAATGTAATAAATAATAAAGTATGTAGACTATAATTTGTTTTTGGAAAGTACTGAGTAAGTAAAAAAATATATATATTTCTCCTAGTTCACCATGGAAAATGTAATAAATAAATAAATAAAAGAAAGAAAAAAAGTTTAAAAGAATTTTTACATATATCAAAATGATTTATCAATTTCCCGAACTACTTTATATATATATGATATATATATATATATATATATATATATACAGGTTATATATATATATATATATATATATATATATATATATATATATTTTCACTTCTTTCCCTTATTCTATCATTTTCTTTCTTTATTTTCTTTTTCTTCCATTTTTCCTATATTTTTTTTAAGAATTAAATATTGATTGATTGATTGATGCCTTATCAATGGTTATTGAACTTTTTTTTTTTTTTTTTTTTGATGGATAAAGAGAAAGATGCATTGACTACAAAAACAAAGAAGCCGCCCAAAGTACTGAAGTTATACAAAAGAGACAAAGCCCGAGAATGACCAAAAGCATAGAAGAAAACCCCAAACCTCAAAACAATTACTCATACCCCATCCAGGTTAAAAATCCAAAATACTGGTCCTAACTCTACTGTGTTAATGCGCCAAGACAAAAGCTACAAATGAAGAATTCTTTTTAATTCATACAGTAGAGAAGGTCTCATTATCGAAGACCACTTATTTCTTTTCGCACTACACTTCAGCCTGTATATAAGACAAAGGCGCAGCCCTTCACAAACTTTCTTTGCATTTGCTCCACATTTGTTCTCGCCAGCTAGAATGACCTCACGTGACTGAAAGGAAGACCCATCCAAAACCCCTAATTATAAAGCAAAAAATAAGTTCTCAGTTATTATTGCCTTCAACAATGTGAATCTAGAAGATGGTTTAGGTCTTCTTTCTTTCTTGGCCAAAGGTAGCATCTGGTTTGCTAAGGGATCTTCCTCTCTTTTTATATCGGGCCCAGAGTCATCACTCTTCCAAGACGCTCCCAAGCAAAAAACCCACCTTAAGGGGACCATACTGCTCAACCGATATGCGTAAAAGGTGTTGCCTCGACTTCAAAGTATGATTCAAACCTCATACAAGAGCTTTATCGAATAAACGCCGCGACTTTTAAGACTAACTTGTCCTCCCTATTTTGCAGATCACTTTCCAGGTGATCATTTTCATAAAATTCACCTCCCCACTTCCCAATCATCAAAGGCCTCGCTGTAAAGCCAGGGACCATCCACCACCGCTTTGAAACATCCCAACTCCTAATCATCGTGATCTTCTCGAATCGCCAGTTAAACAACAATGTGAACGTTGCGTAATGAAAGCCTCCCTGCATCTTTCCAAAACTCGACTGCTACTATTACCAACCACAAATTTTGAATCTCTGCTTAAACTCAAATCCCATCCTTTTCCGTAATTTTTCCATAAACTCAAGTCCCAAAACTCGGTTTCCTAATTTCACCCAACACTAAACCCCCAGGATTCCCCAAATTTGCTCCTAATAGTCTTCCTCCAAAGGGAATTCCTTCATTATAAACTACTTAACATTTTCCAACAAGGCTTTCATGATTGTAAGCCTCGAATCTCCAAACCGCCAACTTTATCCAGACACACTGCGGGCCCAACTCACCAAGCTGTAGGCTTCTATCCAGTTCCCCCCACCCCACGTGTGAAGTCCTCCTGATTTTTTCTAACTTTTGCACACTAGACTGGATCCTAAGAGCCACATATTACACAGATAGGGACAGATTAGACAGAGTACTTCCACAAGTGTAACCTTTTCCCCCTTGGAAATATATCGACGCCTAATCTAGCTAGCTCCTTCCTCGAACCTTTCTCGATGGTATCCCACATCCTAACCGATCACATGAGCCCCCACAAAGGGAAGGCCCAACACGTAAAGCAGCAATGAGCCTGGCCAGAAATTCTAACTCACTGTCAAGACCAATATTCTCCCGCCTCCAATGCAGGAAAATCCCGCTTACTGTTGGATTCAGCCCCGACAGGGCCTCAAACTAATACTTCATTCATCTCGCAAGCCGGGCCTGTCAGGATTATTTTTACGTAACAATGTAGCACATCTCGCATGTAGAAGGTGTGACACCTCCAAATTCCCCCTTCTAGCGCCCCCTAATTCACATCCACCAGAGGGGGCTCCTTCCACAAATTCTCTGTTTACTAGCCGCTTAAGATATCCATTCCCAAGACAGCAGATACGGATAGTCCCCGCCGACCCCCCTCGTACTCGGAAAGCTCCCCTGTAACCCCATTGATACAAGGATGAGTAAGAGATGAGACATACACTAAGAGATCCAAGATAATCCATCTTCGACTCAAACCCATCTTTTCTCATAACCTCAATCACATACTCCTAATTTATACGATCATAATCCTTTCAATGTCTAACTCAAGATACCAATTCCTCCGCCATCATTCCTTCCTTAACATGGAATCCACAATTATTCAAGGACAAAGCAAAGATCTAGGATTTGGCTCTCACCTTCTCGACAAAGGTGCTGGGGATGGAGAGATCACTTTGTTCAACACCCTCTCGCCTATTCAGCCACACTTCTAGCAAGGATCTTATATAAGCTTCCTAACAAACTAACGGCCTCAGAATCTTTAGATCTCGAACGTTCTTTTTAGGAATCAAATTAGAAGGTAGCATTTAACCTTACAAATTTCTTCCTCTCATAGAATTCCTCAGAACCCACAACTTCTCCTTTAACAAACTCCCAACAAAAGTGACCAAAAGCGATTTGGAAACTGCTCTACCAGGGCCTTTTCTAATTATTTAGACTCCATGAAGGCCGGGTAGTAGACTTCCTCCTCCAAAACCCGACTTCTAAACCGTCTGATCCTTCGCCTGGGCCTTCCAAGCAAATACTGGGAAAGCAGTGACGCCAACACTGGATCCGATTGGCCCCAGAACCGCCAACAATCTCCTTCAATGGCAAGATCACCCAGTGAGCCACCTACCATTGATTTTGATTTTGCTATCATGTTCTCCTTCTATGCGAAGCTTGCATTTTATGGAAAAACTGCAGAGCTGTCTCCCTCTTAAGCCAGAGTTTTGATTTGTTTCAAGGAAGCTCTCTCCAACAACGACCATTTTCTCTTCGTAGTCATCTCTTGCTTTTAGCTCTCTTTCGCATTTTCTAAAGACACCCTTCTTTTCCACATTATCCCAACAATCCACTCTAAAAAGGGCTTCACTTCTCTGCTGCCCACATTGCCAAACCTCCATTCCATACTTTAGCTTCTTTTAAACCTTCGCCAAATTTTTCTCTCTCTCTCTTTGCCAATATGAAACTTGGCAGAGTCTTCAAACTAAACCCTAAGCTTACTACCCTTTAAGGAGGTCTTCAAAGCCCTCAACCCCAACCACATATTTTCAAACGGGAAAAGGGGAGGTCCCCAACTGATACTCCATCTAAGAGGATAGTGGTGCTGGTCCGAACCTGGGTCTGTGAAGGGTACTTTCAGGATTCACCGAAATAACTTTCCCAGTCCCCCGAGACTAGGAACCTATCAATCCTAGACATAGTTTGGCCATTGGTGCCCCACCCACTTAAAAAGGCCCCTCAGAAGGCAAGCCCTTCACCAAGTCGTTATTGACAAAAGCTAAACGGCAGATACTCGAGTAATTCTTCAATTGCTGCTTATCATGAGACGGAGGCATTAAAATCTCCCCAATACACCAAGGACCGCCCCATAAACCCTCACTAACCCCGTACCTCCCACACATCTCTTCCTTTGCCGATTAACTGACCATAAAACTCCCGTGAAGATCCAATGGAATCCATCCTCCACATTTAAAGAACAGAAGCAAAGAAAACTCCGCACACCGCCCGTCGACCTCCAAAATTCTTTATCCCATATCAGATGCCTCCAAATGACCCTTCGAAGCATCAACAACACCCACTCGAGAATCTCCCCGTCTCTAGGCTTCGTACACCACAAGATCTAGTATTTCAACTTTAGTTTCCGCAAACACACCAAGTCCACACCACGATCCCCGATAAATGTTTTTTCAGATCACTTTTCTCTTCGTGATTATTCGCCCCTCTTACATTCCACGATAAGATTTTGATCTTCATCCTAACTTTAACAAAAAATTCCCCCTATCTCTGTTTGCACTTTTCCCACTTCTCTGCCCCCCGTAGTTTATCGTGCACTCTAATTTTTTTAGTTCCCGCTCACACCTAGAAGCCGGCGTCTGTCCCGGCCTCGGCCCTTTATTCTGGGTTTTCACCATTTGCCGCATGAGTTCAACAATCTGCGTCTCAAAGCCCTACGCAAACTTAAATTCAATAACCTTTACCAACATGTCACCCTCCCATTTTTCATACCCTTCTATCATAAAGGAGTCGCTTCAATATTCCCTCCTCATTCCTCGCACCCACCATCATGTACCTTCTCGACTGCTTCCTCCCTTCCATTCTCGTCTCGTCGCCAACTCCGGGAAACCAACACACCCTCCACCTTCTCTCCTAACATGAACCCCTGCATTCGAAGAACCCCTCGAAAAGGGGTCGACCGAAAAAGAGAGCAAGAGGAATTAACAATAGGTGCATTGACATCTCAAACCCTGACAAAAACCTGGCCGCCCATCGGAGCCTCTATTCTCCGTGATTCCACTGTGATTACAAGCCTGCCATCACTTCCAGACTTTCATTCTCTCAATCCTCCTTCCGCCAAGACTGAAATGAAGACTGGCTTGCTGATTACTGAGGGCTTCTTCTTTGAAAAATGGCCCAGACGCCAGCGCTTTAAAGCCCAGATTGTTTCACGTGAGCCCAAACACCCGCACGCCCCAAAGCTACTGTCAGCCTACCAAGAAATTTCCTACCGATAGCCCACCCAAATTCTCTCCCGCCCACCCTCCCGATCCAAACTGCCCCTGTCTCTTCTCGACACCCGAACTTTGGACTCCACCGATTTGCCCGCAAACCGTCGACCCGAGGACTCCGCTGATCGCCCGACTCTTGATGAGACTGGTAAGCCATACCCACGTCTCCTCCCGCACCTCGAAAGCCACACCATCCACTCCTCTCCCCAGCGCCGTGAATCGCCCTGCCGTCCCCAGGAGCTAGGCTCTCTTCCTCATCCGACTCAAGACTGCCGTGTATTGTGGAGACAACCCCACATACGCAACCCAACCTTGTTCACCATACGCCACCTCAACTCGTGGTTCGGAGGTTCGTGTTTTTCCACCTACTGTGATCTCGCCCACCCCACCGAGCTCATCGGCTCTCATTAACCCGCGAGAACGCCGCCACATGCGTCTCCAATTTCTCCAGCCATCGCCCTACTCCATGTGTGCACCGGGAGTCCTGAATTACTCACCCAAGCCTCAAAACCCCGTCTACATCCCATGTCTTCTCCCACATTCTAGTGAACCAGTCGGGTCCCTAAAACGCCTTCCCAAACTTCAATACTGATCTACCTCTTCCTTACTTTCAAACTAAAAGCCGCAGGCCCCTTCCCCAACCGACTACGCGAGAGAATTTTGATGTTCCATCAGATCCTCGCCCCCATCTCTTACAAATTTCACCTCCCAATCCGAGCAGTCCCGAACTCCACCACTCCCACCAAAGATCTCGCAGCTTGGTCCAACCTTCTCAGACTCTCTTCTTCCTCGACTGACATAGGCAGCTTTTCCACCCGAAAGGTCTCTCTCTGGTTTAATACTTCTCAACCTCCGCATGCGGGTTTAGAGAATCTACTAACAACTGGCTTCAACAAACTGGTGCTAATTGAGCCATAAACTAAAACACATATCGTCGGGGCTTGAGCTGAAAAGCCCTGACAAGATACATAACAATCCCCGAGTTTTGCATGTATATCCCACTTTGTCATTAAACTTTTTTTTCGTCTCCAAATACTTCTAATCTACGCTTACTCCATAGCCACTAATACCCATCCTCTAAAAAGTCACAATTGTGTTGGAAACTGACACTTGTCAGACGCAGTCCATTTGTGTCATTTTCAACTGATAGGTCAGTTATTTGCTTAATGTATAACGTCGTATATCTTGTGTGATCAGAAAAGTTCAAAACAAATGGGACATATAAGCAAAACTCGAGGGCACTTGAGTTTCCCTTTTCTATCTTACTTTCGAAATGCCTTATTTTTCCAAGTGATTGATAGTCTTATTCGCTTTCTCACAGTTCTCTCTTGGTTGAACATAGGTCGGCATTGGACGGTGAATGCGGATTTTTGCAGCAAACTATGGCGCAAAGAGTGTATTTGGGGAGGATGCTTTTAGTAAATGTGAGTATTGAGAAAACAATCGGATAGCAAACTGACTGGATACATCAGAATTAAGTAAAACTCGTGGATCGCTTCAGTCTCGGGACAAAATCACCTCAAACAGAAGGGGTGAGATTGGATGAATCGATGCCTACTTTTCCCAAGATCCTCCAGGTATGTAGCTCATCATCCTCATTTTTCATTTTTGAGATTCAATTTTGTTGTTTTTCTTTGATAAAGAAAGCATAATCATTTTATCTTTTTCTTTGGTGTCGTAAATTAAATTGTGAGAATGAATAAAGAAATTTAATAAATTTTCTTTTATTGAGATCTATAAGGAATCTATATGACACTTTAGTTCTTGAGTACGTAGGATCATGACACTAATATGTTTTTTTTTTCCAATTTTATAATGATGTTATTAGGACATTTGTAAAATCAGAAATGCAAGAGCAATGTCTTAATTTTGTTTTTCTTGGGACAAAATTAAGACATTGCAATTGAAAGAAAAATGCAATTATGGGCCCTTGGAACTTTAAAGCTATATTTGGTTCATAGAAAAGTTGAAGAAAAATGCAATTGAAAGAAAATAAAGAAGAAAAATAAATAAAATTATAGTTAATTTGACATATTATTTTATTTTCATTTTAAACTCATTTTATTTATTTTAATCAATGAAAGGATTAAAAATTTAAAATTTATAAGTTTGTAAGAATTCTGGTCTATATCCACATTTCTTGACTTTACATTGCAAACTAACTAAGATAGTTATAAAAATCAAGTTTCCTTACTTTTTCTTTTCTTCCCTTAATACTTTTAAAGGACCAAACACAACCTAAATATAAACTTATTAGGAGATAAATATAGTTCGAGCAATTCACACACACACACATATATATATATATTACCGTTTTTATTTTTATTTTCAACCTAAATATAAACTTTATGTCCCTACTACCTAGGATATAAACTTATTGGGACATAAGTACAAATGATGTTAAATTTGATTAACATTTTAAAGTAAAAATTCAACAATTCAGAATTATATTAAAAAAAAAGGAAAATGAATGTGTTTACCATTACTAATACTTTTCTATTGCTAAAACGAAGTATAGGATCATGTTTTTATGGATTTTGACTTTGATTCATTTATTATCTTTAGTTTAATTTCCTTCATACTTCCAAAATATTTTATAAAAACTAAACAAGACTCCTTTATTAAAGGTTGATGAATAAAAACTTTTTAAAACTATTATTTCAATATCTATGTAACTTTAAAAACAAGCAAGTTATTTCTTAGTGTTCATTTTGAATAAAATGGAAGAAAGCTCATAATTTTGTTGCCAATTTATGGAATTAATGGAAGATTTGAAACTTTATATGTAAAGCATCTTCAAATAAAATAAAATTTCTAAATTCAGAATGAAATCTATGGATAAGATTTAGATAGGTATATAAATTATGATATAAAATACTCCTGTTATTTAAACATAATCCACCGTTAGTAACATTCAACAACAAATTTGTCATGCTCAGTTTTCTTCCATGGTAATAACTTTAATTATCAAACGAGAATAAAGATCTTATCATTTTCATCAACCTAAATTCATCTAGGATTAACATTCTCAATTTTTAAACACAATCAATCGTTTCAACATTCAATAACAAATACTTTTCTTCCAATGCAATTAAAATTTATATGATCACAATTATCAGATATATATTCAGATACGATACTTTTTAAAAAGAAATATTTTTCCACTCTTCATCTCTCAAATTCTTTCATTTAGATCAAAATTAAAAGGTTACCAAAATAATTCAAGAAATTGCTTTTTATTTGAAACGTAATTGCATGATTTATAAAACCATTTTTAACAATGAAACTTTTCTTTTTTCTTCGGATGAAGCTATTTTGCTGATTCATTTTTTGTTTGATCCCATTACTGTCAACTCTATTATGGGTTTGAATTTTCTAATTCGGATATGCTTAATTTGGGTTAGATTTAATTTTCTTAATAATAATATCTTATTATTAATATTATTTGTTTAGTTGAGGTTAGTTTCATTGTTTTTAGGAAGATTCATTCTTCTATTTAAGGACCGAATTACACAATCCAATTTCAAGGCACATCAATACAACTTTTTGAAGATGGCTTTTTTAGTTCTTTCTTTCTTCTCCTAAATTAAAACATTTTAATAAAAAGTTTCCTACCTTGAAATTAAAATAAATAAAAGTTACTTTTAAGATAAAAAATTATATTTCAAAGAAATGAAATTGATTTATTTATGTCATCTAGGCTTGCTCATTGTCATTATAATTTTTTCTTTTTTCTATTTTTTTCAAAAGATTCAATTTTACATTTTTTTTTCATCCTAAATTCATATTTTTTTTTTCAGTCTAGTATTTTGTATTTTTAATCCATGTAGAATGATATTGTTAGATCGTAATAAGTTTATTCAAACTGATTTTTTATGACAATTAATGAAAGAATTGAACCAGAAGTACTTTTCTGGATGTTGTTTTATGCTTTTAACTTCCAATTCTTTTAGCAAATAATTTCTCACATAATATGTGTTGCTATTATAATTTCAAATATGTTATTGTCATAAAATTATGGAATACTTCAAACTTTTTTTGGAAAGATATTTCTTGAAATAAAAAAGTTTAGAAGATATGATTAACTAGTATTATATATATATATAGTATTTTGAAGAGTGTTAATTTTTTTTCTTTTAAATTTTTATTGAAGAATTGGCTGACTATTATATCAAATATTTACTTTTAGACATTACATACGTTGTGGGGGCAATTACAATTATTTAAGAAGTGAAATTATGGCAGGATTAGCACCATATAAATACAAAAATATCAAGCATTTCAATTGATGATCTCCCAAATTTCTAATGTTCATGTCAATATTTCAAGAAAATGATATTCTAGTTCCAAATTCACTAATTATCATACTTTTATAGTCGAAAACTTATCTTTGAGGATTCGCATATCTTTAATTGCTTAAAAATTTTTATATAATTTTTGCATTTCTAATTTTTATATGAACAAGAATATTATGACTTCCAATACACATGGATGCTGTTTAAATTGAAAAATGAGATATTCATTTACACAAACCTTAAATATGAGACAATGGATTTGTGTTTAAATATTTATAGGTTGTTATTTTAGTAGTGGTCTTACTGCTATTTTAGTGATAAAATGATAGGGCGAGAATGAAGTATTGGAGGAAATTAAAAAGTCATGATTAAATTCTAACTGAGTTTCTGAATTTTGAAATTTTGAATATCTGAATTTTAAAAGTTTGAAGTGGTGATGATTCAAACATTGTTTTCATTCTTCTCGATGGAGGAATCTATAAAAGAGAGAGTAACTTGTGTAGTACTCAGAGTTCATCAAGATTTACTCATATGGTATTGTAAAAACAAACAAGTGCTATTAGTAGCAATCTATAAGATACCTAATTCAGATCATATTACACATGGGATCAGACTAATGTGTAAATGGGTCGTGACTGGATACATTCCTCGATTGGTACCTAAGGTTAACTTATGTAGTAACTAGAGTTCATAAAGGTTGTATCCAAAGTTTAATCATACAAGCATCTAAATTTGTATTTATTACAAAAAACAAACAAGTGCTAGTAGTACCTGCGATATATCTGGTTTGTACCCACATTACATTTAGATTGTATCTAAAGTTTTAATGGGTTGTACTCTAAAATACATTATGGTTGTCCCATTATACATTATCATGGTAACCTATTCTCAATAACATTGCTTCCACAAAACACAATTTTAAAGAAATGGTCATTGTATAACTGGTTTATGACAAATACACATAGGCGTATATGTGGGGCCCCAATCACAAGGGTGCTTTTTACATTTATTTTTTATTTTTTATTTATTTTTTACCATCAGATAAAGTCCGCCGCTGGCTGTAGCATCCGTCAGGCGCTACCACTCGCTGCGGATGTACACAATGCCTCACCGCCGCGACACAGCCACCTTTATCACCCGCACTCCGGGGCCGTGGTTGTGGGTGGCAAGCACGCTACCGCCGCGACATAGAACACTATGCTGCGACATGGAAAAACCCTTGCGTCCCGGAAGTCTCCGTCGCACGTAAAACATACACCCTATTGTGACGAATCCTTAGGCAACTCGGTCACAGACATCAAATTCTCTATTGCGACACAAAATCTCTTCGCCTTGATCAAACTCTGTCGCGACATAAAAATACCTTTGTCACGACATAGAATCCCTTGATCTTGACCAAATTCGTCGCGACATAACAATACCCTATCGTGACATAGAACTTCGTCTTAATTCAACCATATCGCGACATAACAATACCTCATGGCTAGAATCCCTATAAAAAACCGTCATACCTAGTATTCAAGCCAAACATGCAAGAATTCTTCTCGCATTTTCTCGCACCTCCAACTCTTTCAGACACAATAAATTCAACACAATAACCTCTGCATAATTAAGGCAATATAAAATATGGGAAAAACTTGCCAAACTATGTTGAACAAATCAAACGAGTTTCATTACAACTCCTTTCTCTTACATAAACAGAGACTGGATAGACTGTCCAGAATTCTACAAAATACATAATAAAGTCATAACCCGACCTTCAAGGTCTCGTGATAGTTCCATCCAGGTGACACCCTGGGATTGAAAGAGTTTTTCCACGACGGGTGAGCAATGCCTAGTAGAGGAATTCTCCTACAAGGGCTACTCCCCACCTAAGTGAACATACAATGCCATGATTCAACATTTACAAACACATTGAGTAATAACATACATTTCTACATGAATGTTCATGTCATGCCAATATCCCTGAGCCTCACTACTCCCTCACATGCATATGCCATGTATGAAAAACCTTCATTTCAAAACAAAAGATTTTCTGCTTTATGATTCAACTCATCGACAACCTATAAATCGCTTATTCAAAAGCCATGTGTCTGTGGTAGCAATTCTTTGTGGTCTCACAAGCCATATTATCGCGCCTTCTAACACTTTTTGTGGCTTCACCGATGCCACCTTTCATGCCACGCACATAACAGAGAGCTCCATGCAACATTTACAATTCATGGATAATTATATCTACTGCATATAACCCATGTTAATACATCGAGTAAGCATATATCAACATGATTTTCACACAACTGCGATGTCATTCAATCACAACACACAAACTTGATCTTCATGCACCGATCCAAACAACACATAGGTTCGGAAGATGTCAATCCTCATCCAAAGAATGACATGCCACAAAATCGCACCAAATCCCATATTTTCCAATAAATACAACTGCTCCAGACCAGTCGGGAATGTAGCGACCCAAAATTGGTCAAGAATCATCAACAGCTTGATCACAACCTGCTTCGCACCGTACCCACCGTTGTGGTTGTACCATGGCCAACAATGACCCTTTAAACAAAAATAACCAGGAGTAGAGAGAACCCCTACCTCTGGAGTGTAGATCAGCTCACTCGACCACAACCTCTCACACTTAACACCGGAGACCAAGAGAGTCGGACCTTCTCCCCTTCTTCCTTTCTTTCTCTTTCTCTTTTCTTTCTCTTCTTTCTATCTTTTCTGTTCCTTCTCTCATTCTTCCCCACCAAACTCCTTTTGGTCTAGGTGTAGAACACCTTTCTTAATTCATCTTAACACATGGCAATCACCATGCCATGTGTTTCTCACGCCACTTTTCCCCCCACTTAATTCACGCATGATAAGAATATGACACTTGGCTTTCCACGCGCTGCGTCCATTTCATTTGAGCCACATGGCACGTGTCTCCGTGCCATGTGCCACTCATGTCATTTGTTCATTTCACCTTGAAATACAGAAATCTCGACCGCCCTAATCTCGATCGTAACCTCGATCAGGTGTAAGCAACTAGATTTTTATGAGACGAACTCAATGGCGTGGTTCGTGTCATCATCCGAGATCTAGAGAATTCCAGCTCATACTTGTACTGTAACGGTAATCTATCGTTTCACTTATTCAGTTTTCACATTCTTCCCTTTTAAAAAGAATTTCCCTAAATTGGTCAATAATAATACACATGCATACAATCACATATAAGTGCAATGGGGCCATTTAACATTCAATGACTAAACTACCACCTTCGCCCTCAAATAGAAGGATATCTCGTACGCATCGTGTCCTCACATTCCCATGCTGCTCCTCCACCCTCACAAGCTGCCACAACACCTTCACTAGCCTTATACCTTATGTCAGAAACCTGATCCCTGGCCATCTAAAATCACGCATAGGTCCTCCCCGGTCATCCCATCTCCAGATCGACAACAAGCTCGCCCCAATCCACTATGTGAGTCGGATCTGGAGTGTATTTCTGGAGCATGGAGACATGGAATACTTCGTGGACACCTGATAAACTCGACGGTAATACCAACCGATACGCAATTGTGCCCAATTCCTCAAGTATCTCGAAAAGGCCCGATGTGATGGCATACCTTCCCGCTGCCGAACCTGACCACTTCTCCTCTAAGCATCACCTTTAAGAAGACGTTGACCTAAAACACTAGAGGCTTCCACGCCGCCCTGGTCGACATATCTCTTTGGCCTACCGGTCGCGAGAAGACGGCCCATATCAAATCCACCTTCTCAGAGGTGTCTCTAATCAATGATGTTTGTGATGATGGGAAACATTAATGATGTTTGTTATTTTGTTTTGGATATGTTTGTGATGATGGGAAGCACTAGTGATGTGTGATTTTTATGTTTGATGTTCTTTAACTTACTGTATTTTATTATTAGATAAAAACTATAGACATTATTTAGTGAGATATATAATTTTTATTTATATTAACTACGATGGCATCACTTAAAAATCTCACGCCTCAAGTGCGCTCAGGCCTCAAGCGCATGAGTGCCAGACTTCTAGCGCACTTTAAATAACTATGAGCCTAAGACATCACGTTCTAATTTATAGAAAGCGTCTGAAAGATTTTAATGAAGAAAAAAACTAGAATATTTTAATTTTTATAATCTCTTTGATGCATATGAAACAAAAAATGAAGAGGAGGGAATGGTTCATTAGCTATTTTTTATACTAGAAATTACATTTTAATGATAAATGTTTTCAGTATATAACGAATCTTTACTTTATTTTTAATTTTTTATCATGATTTCATGATATATATAATATTAATTTGTAGTTTTTAGTTTTTTTTTTTAAATTTTTTAAAAATTATGGCAACTGCTTATTTATTAAAACACTTCAATTTTATAAGTGTTTATGATGGTTTTTTCAGTAATTTTAGTTGTTATAAGTGCTTGTATAGTAATGCATCCAAATGCCTTAAAATAATGCATAAGTGCTTTTTAAAATATGCATCAAAACACAAATAGCTTATTGAATAAAGTACTTATGACATAACCTAACGCCTTCCCTTAGTCGAGGTAGAGAGGGGATGCCAAACCTGAGCGAGACTCTTAAGTCGACATTTTTCGATTATCAGGCCCATTTCAAATCATATAATATCATAATAACAAAGTGAAAACTTTAATACTACCACCGTAGTGGTGTTTAAAATGTTCATGTATTACAAATTCCTGAGTCCCATTTGCTTGTACTTACACAAGTTCCACTATTACAAAATTTTACATTTACATTTCAAAACAAAGTAAAAACTCACATCGTGGACTTAATGCTGTGGTCGTCTCCAAGCACGCGGATGTATCCTGACGACCAGATTCACACTGATGAAACACCTGCATAAGCTTATAGCTAATGGAAAACATAACATATATGACTACATGCAAGTGATCCATAATTACGTGATACTATAACATAATTTGTATATCGAATACCAATTTCCCGAGTACATAACAAAAAATTCGCATAGATACCGGGGAGGTACACTGGCAAAACATAAATCGACATTCGGTGGATTTCGTGATGATTATTTCATATATCATATCATTCGATTCTATCATATAAATTATTCAGATAATCAAACAATGAATGAGGGACATATAATAATAGGCAACCGGCTGTACTGCATAACATCGAACAAAGGTGCCGGGCGCATTAGTACGCGGGGCCTACCTTAATATAATGTAGGTGCGCATAAAGACAATGCAGAGTGTCAAGAGCACCACAGAGAGTACACGACTAATCGAGAGTGTCGAATCACTAAACAGAGAGTGCTGAAGCACTATACAAAGGTGCCTATTCATTTACTATTCGGTCTTAAGCAAGCATACAATTATATGTGTTTCAGAGCATTCTATTTTTCTTACTCATATTCTTGTACTTGGATAACACACGCAAATAAAGGCAAGAAACCAAAATCATTTAGAATGCTCTCGTTGAAGTGCGAGGTTCAGGAACATTTCGGTACTTGTGTTTAGGTACTGACTTTCATTAATCCTGTTAGATCCTACATTAATCCAATTGATGGTTTCAAAACTAACAAGAAGTGGAAACAAAATGGGATTTCAAGTTCGCTAGATAGCAACCTTCGCGAGGCCAGTCGCTGACTGGGAATTTTTGGGATCTTTGGTCTCGCTAGCAACCACCTTCGCCTAGGCGAGCACTCCTTTACTTAGGTGAAGAAGCGACGGGCTGGAATGGGCATTTTTGCCCTATTTTCACCGAAATCTTCCCTTCCAAAACCAAACCAACCAAACAAACCTCAAACCGGGTTAAAACCAACCAAAAACACCTTTATAATGAGAGTTAGGGTTTTCCTAACCCACACATAAACAAAGAGGGAATTGTGATAGTTTCCATACCTTACTCTTCTTGAAACCTTAAAAACCTAGTTTTCTTTTTCCTTATCTTCTTCCTCCCTTCCCACTTTGAACAGGAAACCAAGAAATTGAGTAACCTAACCCCTTAAAATTGCTTCTTCTCCCAAACTGTGCCTCACTTTCCACAAACCCAAAATGAGAACTTCAAATTCTATGATAAGTTTGGTCTTATCCCATTTTTGGGTTAATTTTAGGCCTTGCAATTTAGTCCTCCAACTCCCATCTATTTGTACCAGATGCCCCAAATCCTGTAGTGTCTCGCTGACAACCCGTCAACCTGGCTAATACCTGCGGTCTCATGTCTTCAGACCCACATACATATAAAAAATGGCCACTGGGCTCTATATCAATACTACTAAAATCTAACCAACTATATTGCATTAGTTTAAAGAGTTGATTACATCACTTTAATACAAACATATATTAAAATTTAGAATCCTAATACATGCTTTTACAAAATAATCAATCAAAGCCACAATCCGCTTTCTTCTCAAAGCGGTAATTCTTAGTGAGCTCCGCTCTCCTAACACTTCGCACCTGAAATAATGTTCCCCACGTATGAACAATGCCTAGTAGTCGAATTATCCACATGGGTTACTCACCTAAGTGCACATGCAATGATTCAACATAAACACACTGCCAAATACATGATCCTACTTGAATGTCTAAGGCTGATATGGATTTGAGAATTTGATCTCACCATTTCACTTCGAGCTCCTCACTCACTCCTCACGCATGTCATTTCAAATGTGAGAAAAACATCGCTTTCAAAACAAAAGGTTTTGTTCTTGAAACCTCATACCAGTTTCGTGAATATATCGACTACCCTCCAAGGCGACCACGGATCATTTTTCCGAATACCAGGGTCACCTCCTGAGAGAACCGTTGACCACCCGCAATTCTTCTAAAATCTTCCTTGAAATTCCTTCACAACTATTTCCATTTTTCTTTCTTTCATGCCATGCACTCACACCTAATTTTTCTAGTCGTCTCTGGCATATGGGAAATGTATTATGCCATTTCAAACAATTCATGCTAATATATCTCAATCATACATATTATCAATTTCAGCATACTAATCACATGTTATTTAATCCATATCAATAATATCAAATTGGTCTACTGAGCTAATCAACAATCCAACTTAATTCCAATGGCTCTCACACAATTATATTTTTATATAATTCAAAGACTCATGTTAACACATTTAATTTTTCATTCATTAACAATTTCTTTCCATACAACTCAAGCCATTCATCTTAAGCAATATTTTGCTTACAACACACCTAACATTTTCTATTCAATCATAAACTAGACCTGCTTTTAATGCCTCTGTATCGAAGGCAAGTGGGTCAGTCCGTGGACAAAATTCTCCACTAAACACCTGCTCCACTTCAGGAACTAATCCGCTTTGGCCATTTCTGGCCCTACATCACCCAAACCATAATTTAACACATAATTATAACAATAAGGGATTCATTTCCAAGATGGGATCACCCCGGACTAGTCCAAACAATTCTCCTAAAATTTCCATCAATCTGGGCCCCAGTTTTCGGGATCGACCAAACGGCCATTCACGCCAAACACTAAATCATTCACAAGGCTCTTAAAAAGCGATTAAACTGCGAGGTAAAACCTCACCTTCGTGAGTCGTTTAAACTCCACAAAACTCGGTGTCCATGCATAGCCCTTTTAGCAGATCAACTTCGCTTCTCTGCCCCGACAAGAACCGACGGCTTCGAAGTCGGAAATCAGAGAGAAGTCAGACTTTCTCTCACTAAACCCCATTCTCCTCACCGCACTCCACTAGCCAGAAAATGGAGAAGAAGATGGTCTTTGTCTTATTTTAATCTTAATTCTTTCACTTAATTCCCTCCGTCTTTAATTTGACTTTCAAGGGCCTTTTGACACATGGCTCAATCTGCCATTCATCTCCCCATCCTCTCACTAATCATGCAACATGTGTTACATGGGTACATGTAGGTGACTTTGTCACATCACATGCCTCTCACAAGTCACATAATAACACCGACACCCGGCGTTCTTAAACGTGTTGAAATTCGATCGTCTCTAATTTACGAAATTCGACGTGGGTACTAGATTTCGTGGAGAGATCATTCTGCAATGGTGGAAGTCCATTGGCCATCCAAGATCTAGAAATTTTTTGATTTTGACCGAATTACATTTTCATTTTAAAATTAGGATTTTCTGTGGTTTCTACATTCTCCCCTAAAAGAATTTCACCCAAATTCACGCACACGCATCCAACCACGTGCATATGTAACCACGCACCTCGCCAGCGTAAAATGACCTTCCAAGCGTCACAATCACCGATAATTCAACCGGTCAATCAATCCATGTCATGAATGACATTCATATATCGAGTCTCCCACTGGCCACCAAATACCTAATGCAATTTCCAATGGTATCCAACCAGTCACCCCGACTCCGCCACCAACTCTAAGTCTACTTGATAAACTATGATCGTGTGTTTTCCTGCAACATAACTATTCGACCTATTAATCATGTAGTCCCATCCACACGTAGCTCCCTGATATCTTCACTGGTCTCTTACACCCACTGTAAATTTTGGATATCTCCATCGTCTCTCACACTAATACGTAAATTCGATATTTCCACGGCCCTTACACCCACGTAAATCTTGATACCTCCACGGCCCTACACCCATTACGTAAATTCCGGATATCTCCACGTCTCTTACAATCTACATAGAAATTCCTAGATATCTCCACTGCCCTTACATCCATACAGACCTTTCTTGGATACTACCACGTCTTCTTCAATTCTAATTCTGTGTTTTTCACCCAGGGGATTAACGACTCTCTCGCTTTCACCCAACACACATTAATTACTTCTCATTTCCCCGATTCAACCATGAGTCTTCAGCATCGGACGTCGCCCCAAAGACAAACCCAACCCACACTCACCAAGAGTGGTGAATGTCCATACTGCACCCACACCACTCTGACGCGAGGTCACCGTGCACCCGACGCAATGATGCTAAGGCCGTGACACCCCAATCCCTGACCACCATGAGCAGACCCTGAGATCTTTAACTCACAACTCGACCTATCGTGTTAACTCTCACCCTAGGTTCTGTGGAAGAACATCCATACAATCCGCTTCTTCTGCAGGCCCCAACCTGCCCAAAAACCTCATCACACAAGATGCATTAATAAACAGGATGTACTAAACATATGCAAAGTATAAAACATACCCCCGCATGTTCCTGGATGATCTCGCATGCTCACCGAACAATGGCATGTACATGCCTCGGGTCCCCGGGGTCCCGATCCAGGAGTTTTACCCACCTCAACCCACACTCGCCCCTTCCGCCCATCTATAACAAGGTGCCATAACACCCCGCGACCGGGAACCGGCTCCTCTTACTCCATACTAGTACATGATAATGAACTGTGATTTTCCTCATTCCTACAAATTTAACGGGACTGGCTGCTCCAAAACTTAGATCTCGCTCTGGGGGCAATCCCGCCTATGCTCCTAGCCAAGCCGCAGAAATAATATAACATTCCATCTCCGCTCTCGACCAAATGCCCTATCTTAGCCTCACCCCGATGACCCTACTGCTCAAATCTCGCGGTTGGTAGTTTTCCCCGCCTCTTCGAACTAAGACACTCTCCTTCCTTGCCATTAATACCGTGATCCCGAGTGATTCGTGGCATCCTCCATCTCCTCTATGGTCATGGCAAACCTAAACCATAAAGTCCGCGGTCTTGTAGGCGGTCCTACAATCCCGCTTCGAATGGACAATCTCACCATCTCGAACCTCCCGACTCACATAATTAAATCACTTCGCTCATACCCTCTTACTTCTCAAATTTCTCTCTAGAACTCAGCCTTCGCATGTCTCGCAAGAACTAAAAATACTCTGCCCATCAACAATTCGAACTCTGCCCATGTCATTGCCTCTAGATCCCTAGAGGTCTTCGCCCAATTCCACCATACTTGGGCCTCGCCCTCTAGTTGGAATGCAGCTAGTATTATTCTGGTCGTGTCGGAGGTAATCTCCAAAGCCTCTAATATCTTCTCAACCTGCATAAACCAATGGTCTGCCACTATCGGATCTCCTCCCCTTGTGAATATCGGAGGATGATGTAAAATTCGAACCTCCGAAGGTTACTGACTCCCTCAAGCACCGCGCACTGGCTTCAGGCAATGGTAGCACTGCGAATCCCATACCAAAGGAAGGCCCGTCGGTCAAATACCAGTGGTGCTCGATCAAGACTCTCTGACGAATTCTACTTTCACACTAGCCATCTACATATGTCAGATGGCAAGTTAAGTTTTAATGCAGTATCTCTAAGGTGTAAACACAACCCCGAGACACTATTCACATACTGAAAAATTTTCCATACTTTAAATCATACGCAACAAAAATTTTATTTTATTTTATTTTATTATTTTATATATATATATATATATATATATATATATATATTATTATTATTATTATTATTATTATTATTATTTTTCTCAAAACCCCATGAACAGCGGTTCGCGAACATGATCCAAACAAAGGATCGGGGCAATGCAATCGAGTCAAACTGGCCGGTGCACGGCGACTCGGGCAGCGCGACATCGTGGCGCGCACGCGCCAGCCGCTGCGGCATTGCCATGTCGCTAGCCGCGACATCGGGCGCCGTGGTCGCGGGCTCTATCCGGCCAGGAAGGTTAACGCTGCACGCGCGATGTGCCGGCGCGCTGTCGCGTTTTGGGCTCGCCGCGGTCGCACTTCGGGCCGCTGATAATAAAATTTGTGTCACGACATAACTTCGCAGACGCTGGCTGCGGCGCTATGTCGCTGCGGTCGCAATAGTTGTCGCCGTGTCGCAGGTGTCATACGGCCAGATCACGCCCCTTCGGGCGCGGTTGCGGCCGGGACACTAAGCTCGTTCTCTCCCCCCGTCACGATACAATCGCTTGTATCGCGACACACCCCAAAGAACTGTGCCATGCGAGCTACCGCTGCTCCCACGCTACAGCCACCGTGTCGCAGGCCTCCGATTAGTACTAAAAAGTGCTATTTCAACCCTATTTAAGATGTTCAAGTATTTTTCAGAGGTTTCAAACCTATTCTATCATATCAAGCCAGGCATTTCGTTGAGTCGATTTACATCGAGTTCGTGATGATTTATCTTCGACAGATCGTCAGAATGCAATAGCTTAAATTTTCGCTACTAGCAATTTCACATAGAAAATTTTCGCATTGAGGCTCACATAGCGTAATTTCCTCGCTATCAGCTAATTTCGCTTATTGTAGCTAAATTCTCACATAATGAATTTTCGCCATGAGAGCTAAAGCTAAATTCGCTATGTGAAATTTCCACTATGTGAGAAATTCTCTGCTAAGTTTTTTATATGACGACCCGTTTGGTTAATTTCATTTCTACCCTCATTGTAATTATTCTAGTTTGGTTAGATTGGTATTTCACCTGTTTGTAAGGTTATATAAGCCATTTTATGAACAATTTGTAACCTAACTTTAATTCGAAGCATTCTCCAATACGGGCCCCTGTTTTTGGCCGTCACTTTCTCTCTTCTCTCTCCTCTTTCTCTCACTTTCTAGGCAACCAAACACACCCTTTGAGGATGACAACTCAAAGGATGTTTGGCTAAAGCCTCTTAACCTTGAAGGGGAGGGTTGCTAGGTAGGTTGATATGTTTGCAGGTGATCCTTTGTATTTCACGAAGCAGGTATTGCGTATTTATGTTTCAAACTTTCAAAATTAGGTTTAAAAGCTATTTGATATACTTTCATTGGTCAATACTTGGCAAGCTTTTAGGGTTCAGTGTATTCTTAGTGTTAGATACACCGACATCCATTAGTTGTCATTTATGACCCATTGGAATTAGGTTAAATGCTTGATTTCAACCGGGGGCATTTGAATGCTTAGTAAATACTTTATGTTTCAAAAATGGTACTAAGAGTTAGTTTTAAGTTAAACAAAGATCCGGTTTGGAAATGACTAGGTCATCTTCCTAATCACGAAATGAACACGAGGGACGCAGCGTTTGCAACCCTATCATACCAAACCAGTGGCCCAAAACTTCATGGACTTCTTTTCTTTACATCTTGTTTCAAATTACCTTCAGTTAGCATAGTGAAAACAACCACTATTTCACCATTTTGACTCATTACAAAAGCATTTGTAAGACGAAAACCCATCCTTGTGTTCGATCCTAGAGCCGCTATACTGCAGTAGTACGCTACGGCAGTAGGAGTAGTTTAAGTATAAATTTTGTTGATTCATAACACCTACTGTGGCACGAATCAAATGGCGTCGTTGCCGGGGATGGTGCCTTATTACAGATGATGAGTTGATGAGTACTCGTAATCCTCATTACAAGTATTGGTGACCTTTTAAACCTTTTTGAATTCCATTGTTTAGAATTTCAAGTTTTTTTCTCGTGATCCTTCTTTGACTGTTTTTATGAATAAGTCATTTTATTTCTTTGCTAACACTGATCTTTTTGGCAAGCCCTATTATTGTTCTTTGCTTTGTCTCTTTTTGTTTCACATGTGTTTATGTACCACTAGGATAGAAATATATCAGGTAGATTGCAATGAGTTAGTACACCAATTGAACAAGGTTGTGAAGTCGGTGTACACAGTGAGCAAATGGATCCTCTACCTGAAGAACAACGAAATTCGTGAGGGCTCCGATAAATCCTATAGCATATAGGTCGATGAGGGACCACATACACCCTCCTAAAGTGAGTGCACCTTCTGCATCCTTACCACTGCGATGATGTGGTAGAAGTAAGACCCTATTTGATGCCCTTGGCACTTTTCATGGAATGGGAATGAGAATCCATATACGCATATCGGGAGTTCGAGGGTATGCCTGACTTTTAAAGAAGGTGTACCTGACATGGACTTGCTTAAACTGACATTTCCATTGACGAAAGACAAGGCCAAGATTTGGCTCAATTCACTAAGGCCGAGAACAATTAGAAATTGGGCCGAACTTCAAGCTGAATTTTTGAAGAGGCAAATCTACACTTACTCGACCTACGATAATGAGAAGTTTTATCAGTGTTGGGAGAGGTTCATGGAGACCATCAGTGCATGTCCACACCATGGTTTCGATACATGGATGCTTGTGAATCACTTCTATGATGGTATGTCTCTGGTCATGAAGCAACTACTGGAAACCATGTGTGGAGGGGACTTCTTGAGTAAGCACCCAGATGAAGCCATGGACTTTTTGAACTATGTGGCCGAAACCTCTAAGGCATGGGACGAATCGAATCCAAGAGAGGCTGAAAAAATGAGGCCTTCGACCCACCAAAGGGGAGGCATTTATGCACCTTCCAAAGACACAGAGATGAAATCAAAATTGACCACTTTGACCCAAAGGTTGGAGGAGCTTGAAATGAGAAATCAGCATGAAGTGCAAGCAGTGATTGAATTGCATCTCACGACTGTTTAGTGTCGATCAAGTAGCCATCTTGGGGAACATTGTCCAATGGTTCATGATGAGGATTTGATGCAAGAACATACTTATATCTTGAGTCAAATAAGCCATCGATAAATGCTCGTATGGCGGCACCTATAACCATTTAATTGGAGGATCATTGAACATCATGGAAGCTGAAACACGCACACACATAATAATGCTCCACGAGGAGCTGCTTGATGGTTAGCTCCACATCGACACGGCGACGGCGACCTCCACCTTCTTCTCTGGTGAGCAAGCAATTTTGAATTTAAGCAAAATTAGTAGGTACCTTTGTGGAGGGCAAGGTGTTGAATGTTTCAAACTAATCAGAAAAAGTGATGTTAGAGCTCATAACAGAAGAAAATAGACAATATGCATTACGAGATCTCCAACAAATGTGACAACTTGCAAGTTCCATTTCGGGTTGTCTAACTAATAGTAGGGTCTGAAAAGGAAGTTCCCTTCGAGACACATGAAACCGAGGAGAATGCATAGAGATAGGCATACTTGATCCCAATGCAAAGAATTGATGAAGTCGAAACCATTAGTAACATTGAAGTGGTGGAGAACTAAGACGGCAGTCTGGTCCCGACCAAGAAAGCTCCCACGGTGGTTGAACCACTAGAGGAAGAACAACCAGATGGGGAAGAGGTAAGCGGTATGCCCCCTCCTTTCCTAGGGCACTTAGAAAGGAATAGCTCGGTTAGCAGGCTGAAATTTTGGGAGTACTACGATGGGTAAAGGTTAACATCCCTCTTCTCGATATGATCAAGCAAGTCCCACATTATGCAAAGTTTTGAAGGACCTTTGCGGTAAAAAAGAGGCCTTAATGTGAATAAAAGGCCTTTTTGACTAAGCAGTGAGTGCCATCATTGAGTGCCGAAGACTCTGTGAAGTATAAAAAGATCCAGGGGTGTACTACGATCTGCGGTAACATGGCGGCACTTGTGGAAAAGGCATTGCTAGATTTGGGGGCAAGTGTTAATCTACTGCCTTTTTCCATGTATAAGTAGCTTGGGCTAGGTGAACTTAAGCCAACCACTATAACTTTGTCTCTAGCCGATAGGTCCATCAAAATACCAAAGGGGACAGTTGAGGATGTTTTAATTCAGGTGGACAAGTCTGCTATCGATTAGTTTTGTAGTGCTTGATGCCGAGCGGAATTACATGTTAGGGGCTAACCATGTGCCAATCATCACGGCAAGCCATTTTAGCCACTTCCAATGCGATCGTGGTGTCGGAATGGGGTGATGTAGTTAACCTTTGGAAATATGACCTTAGAGCTCCAATATCTTCCATCGACAAATAAGCACATGCTGCTAACGGAGGTGCAGCCGGTGAAGAGGTTTGTGCGATAGAGGCCATCCTTGAAGAACAAGCAAATGAGCTGCTTGTGCAAGATGTATTAACCAGGGAGTTGGTTGACAGTAATGAAGACCAACAGGAGCTTCAGAAAGTGAGCCTACTGCATGGGCAATGGAGAAGAAAGGTTGAAGTTTTACCTCACGCTGCTGAGTGAGGAACATGGTCCTCAACAGTTAGATCTTAAGCCCCTACCTGTTGAATTGAAATATGCATTTTTGGGAGGAAAAATGCATTGTCAAGTAGTGATTCTATTTGCATAGTGAGCAATCCACCCAGGAGGGATTAGTTTGCTTCAAATCCTGTGGAACAAGAAAGCAATCGGATGGAAGATTTCGATTTGAAGGCATCGGCCAGGCCGCGCCACCATCATATCTACTTAGAGAGGAATCGAAGCGGTTCGATAGTACAGAGGAGGCGAGATCATATGCAAGAGGTTAATGAGTGGAAGTGTTGAAATTGCTACAAGCCGACATCATATACCCCATATCCGATAGCTCTTGGGTAAGTCCAACCCAAGTAGTACCTAAGAAATCAGGGGTTACTACGGTGCTCAATGAGAAAGGAGAGGAAATGCCCACCCGACTTACTATAGCCTGGAGGGTATGTATCGACTACAGAAGGATGAATGAGGTGACGTGAAAGGATCACTTTCCCTTACCTTTCATGGACGAGCTCCTAGAAAGAGTATCAGGTCATCCCTTCTACTGCTTTTTAGATGGGTATTCAGACTATTTCCAGATCGAGATCGCCACCGATGAAGAGGAAAAGACCACTTTCACTGGTCTGCACATATGCCCCATAAAGAGGGATGCCCTGGCTCATGCAATGCCTCGCCACTTTCGCTGTATGCCCGCATTTTCAGTTGATATGGTGGAGCCAGATTATGGAGGTTTATATGGATGACATACACGATTGCAGAAAGCTTCATGAATGCCTCATCCATTTGAAACTGGCCTCCATAGATGGCATCGAAAGAACCTAGTACTAAATCGAAAATGCCATTTTATGGTAAATCAGTGGCATAGTGTCAGCACATACTTCGAGAGGGGAATTGAAGTGGATAAAGCCAAGGTAAAATTGATCTCGAAATTTCCATCTCCTACTAATGTGAAGACAGTGCGGCAATTCTTGGGACATGCAGGCTTCTATCGCAGGTTCATCCGAGACTTCTCAAAATCGTTGCTTCAGCCTACAAGCTCCTTGAAAAGATGCAAAGTTTGAATGGGATGCGTAATGCCAAGAGAAGTTCGAGGAGCTTAAGGTATTATTTGACTACATCATCCATCAGGAGAGCCCCGGGATCGGCACTTGCCTTTTGAGGTAATGTGCGATGCTGCTGGACTCCTCATTGCTCTGAGCGATTCCTGACAGAGAGAGAGAAAACCAGATGTGGTGTATTATGCAGCAAAACGCTAAATGAAGCTCAAAAAGAAACTACACTACTACGGAGGAAAGAATTAGCAAAGTGGTCTATGCTTTAGATAAGTTCCGATCTTTTATTTGATCGGGTCGATATTGTAATCTTCATTAGTACTCATTCAAAGATTGAAATATCTACTACAAAAAACAAGTAATTCCAAGGTTCTGCTTATTGGGGATGGTTCTATCACAAGTAAGAGTTCAACCTCCAGATTAGAGATAAGAAGGGTGTGGAGAACGTTGTTGCCGATCATCTCTCCGATTAACCATAGCACAATAAATACCCACAACCTCCCATATTTGATGAATTTCCTGGAGGAGTTCCATCGACAAAGGAGTATAGCACCATGGTATGCTCACATCGCCAATTTTTTTGCAATGTGAGAGCTTAGCGGAGTGGACAAATACAGATAATAAGTTTTTCCATGCAAGGGTCTTTCATTCGCACTATCGGGAAGAGCCGTATTTTTTCGGGCATTGTAGCCGATCGATAATAAGGAAATGTGTGCCTAAGAAGAACAGTGAAGGAATTCTCAGCCATTGCCATGGATAAGGCGCGTAGAGTGGCATTTCGTCTACGTAAATAGCCATGAAAGTACGTGATTCGAGCTTTTATTGGCCGTCATTGTTTAAGAATGCCTACACCATGTGCAAGCAGTGTGATAAGTGCCAAAGACTGGGAAAGATTTCCCGTCGTCACATGATGCCCTTGAACCCCATTTTAGTAGTTGAATTGTTTGATGTATGGGGCATAGACTTCATGGGATCATTCCCTACTTCCTTCGACTATGCCTACATCCTTGTGGGGGTGGACTACGTGTCCAAGTGGGTTGAAGTAAGCTGACCACAAAGCCGTGCTAAAATTCCTGAAGGAGAACATTTTCTCTAGGTTCAGAGTTCCTAAAGCAAT
This sequence comes from Tetrastigma voinierianum, assembly GCA_016808115.1. Lineage (NCBI taxonomy): Eukaryota > Viridiplantae > Streptophyta > Magnoliopsida > Vitales > Vitaceae > Tetrastigma > Tetrastigma voinierianum. The sequence goes on from JAEQBH010000310.1 coordinate 1,654,970, forward strand.
TATCAGTGATGGAGGTTCTCACTTTTGTAACAAACCCTTTGAGAACCTCTTATCCAAATATGGTGTTAAGCACAAGGTAGCCACCCGCATCATCCTCAAAAACCCAGTTGGTCAAGTGAGCCCACACAGAGAAATAAAGACCATCCTGATGAAAGTTGTTAATTTTAACGGGAAGGACTGGTCTTTGAAGCTTCTAGACTCATTCTGGGCATACAGAACAACATACAAGACCATCCTCGGCATGTCCCCGTATCGCTTAGTTTATGGCAAGGCTTGCCATTTACCAGTAGAAATCGAATACAAGGTGGTGGCAATACGAATTTGAACATGGATATGAACCGAAGTTGGGCCTAAAAGAATGCTTGAGATTGACGAAGAAGAGCCGAGAACCACGCGATACTTCAATTCCAAAATTGCAAAGGATAGGCGTAAGAAGTGGTACGATAAGCTCATAACGGAAAACTTTCTTCAATCGCAGGGATCAAGTCCTCCCGTATGATCTCCAAGCTCTATCTATTTCCCGGTACCAAATCGCAAAGAATGGACGGCCCATTTATCATCCATCAAGCATATCTAAATGGTTCGGTTGACCTTCTCAACCCGAAAGACAAAAGAGTATTCAAGGTTAACGGACAACGAGCGAAACCCTATGCTGTTCGCCACACTGTAGAAGAGGAGGAGATATCCCTCCTTGATCCTCCATGACTGACATTCCAACATCGAGCTGGTTTGGTCCCCACCGAGGACCAAACTACAAATTTCAAATTTTTTATTTATTTTTATTTTATTTTATCGATCAATTTTTAATTTATTTTATTTTTAGTATTTTATGATATCTTAGTTTTAATTAAAAGCGTCTTTAATATCTTCAATTTTTAATGCTTTTTTTATTATTAATTTTGCTTTTATTTTGCGTAAGAAAGTCGGGCGCAGACTAAATTTTCGCTAAAGTAGCCAAATTCGCTTCCCGCACGGGGGTAAAAGTCACCGCGGCTCTTCGGGGCTTTCATGGTCCCCCGCTGCTTACATGAAGCACCATTAAAAGGGCTCTCCATTCATAAACACCATGCACATTCCCAAGACTTGAGCTCCCTTGCCGCTAGGCCTGGTCGCCCTACCGTACGCCCATTTCGCCCCTCAAATTCGTCGCCTGCTTTGCCCAGCTTCCAAAGAGCAAGCCTCCCGCCATGGTTCGCACGTGCGGAGGACATCGATATAGGCCCATGGTTTAGACCCGTTCTCCTTCCATAGATGCCACAGGCACTTCCAGGTCGCTACTGCATCACTCTCCGCACCGCAGCGAGGCACCTCCCCGCTTGCTTCCCGCTACGTGCCATGATGCGTAGTCCGGTACTACGATATCCCAGAGGAGCCCCCGTGGTGCCGAGCCCCCATCCGGGGGACGAGCGATATTAACACCGGTGGACTCGCCTCTCCGCGGCATCCACAAATTTCCACGGAGGGCACCGCGCTCCAAGCGGGCCCGGACATGATCCGCCCGAGGGAGTTCACACTCGCAGTTCGAGCCTTCATACCTACCACCAAAGTCCTCGCACGGCCATCACCCCGCTTATCCCCGCTCGAATTAGCGCCCACTATTTCACTGCGGACCCGACAATTCCGGAATGGATTGTCGCGGCAAGGACTTTCACGGAGTCTTATTATGATATACTAGCATCGCAATGACCACGATTTCTCGGCAGATTCTATGCGCTGGTCCACGTATTCACTAACGGGCCGCTTATGACTCAAGGCAGTTTTTCTATCCCTAGGTGGTTCTTGAGTTTTACCATACCATGACATCCCGGGGAGTGTCCAATCGATGCACGCCTTCCAAGATAGACGGTCATTCCGGGATAATCGAGAGGTTAAGATACTCACGCTCTGTGTCTCGCCAAGAGTTATGGCTAACTCCTAAGCAGACAGCCCAAGCAGCGGGCTCCCACCCCTCACCTAGAGATGGTTCTGGCCGCCTCTCCTCGGAATACAGCAGCCGGGTCTATCCTTGTTCGGAGGCAGCTTCCTCCGCATATGCTCCTCGCATATCACGTACTTCGGTCTAATCTGTTCCCGCTTCAACACTATTTACAACGCAGAGGAGCTATTCTAGAGGCTCTTTATCGGATATCTGAGGGGTCTGGTTCAATCCGACAGAGCTTATCATGACCACCTTACTTCATTTTGAAGAAAAGGTCCACCGTAAGGGTTTGACTCATGTAGAGGCTATTCCCCTTTTGATGCCGAGATTGTTATGCCAAGTGTTAGAGAGCACCTCAGTTCCCGATAACCACGATTGAAGGCCGGGCAGAAGTTGTGCTATGATTGTATCCCATGAGCGGACCCTATCTATGCAACGCTCTTTTCTTTTTCGCCAGCAGGAGGATGTCGTGGATGATTGCGCGAGACTTGCTCAGCATGAGCTGGTCCCAGCCGCGGAGGCCGAGGCACCCCGCTCCGGATTCATCCCCAAGTTTCACTCCTACCGCGGAGATGGCAATGTGTCCGTATCCGCGGATTCCAGCCCGATCCGATCCTACACAAGAAAACTGACCGGATAATGGATATGGATACGATAAACCCATTTTTCAGTAACGGATACGGATCGATACGGATTTAGGCATATCCGATCCGAAACCCGTATCATATCCGACCCCAAACGTGTGTAATATTTGAATTAATATTTGAATGTTATAATATCCGATACAATATTTGAATTAATTGTAATTTGTAATAACACTATATAATATGATATGATCTCACATTACTAATTCAAATATTTAATCGTTTATTTTTTTAAAATCCAATTAGTAAATAGAAATGAATACTAAAAATATAATAATGTAAACCCCAAACCGAACAATAACATTATAAATTATAATCTATCCTAATTGTAATTGTAAATCCTAACGTAACATGCTAACATTGTAAACCCTAACTTCTTAACACAAGAAATTCTAAACTTATAACACCACAAACTCCTAATTTGTTGATAAGCCCCATACAAATACATCGATCCACGCCTTCATTATCCTTCCCAACAAGTGGGATCGGACATCTCTCTTCCAAGATGTTTGGAGCTTTGGCCATTCTTGAATCACCCAGACTTGATAGCGTTGATAAATGCAGAAGCCCTCCTGCCAGAGCAAGAATTAAAACTTATGTGACTCTTTAAACTCTTTAATGACCGGGCTCTATCTGCTTCTGCGGTGGCATTTAGCCGATTAATCTCCTCTTGAGCAGAGGAAAGTCTGACAGAGGCGATCTTCTGGGCCTGCTTGGATTTTTAGTCCCTAAAACCCTAACCTTAATGTAACACCACAAATTTTAATTCTAAGATGTAAATTTTAATTTAACACTTAAAGTCCTAATCAAACATCACTAACCCTAACTCTAATGATCGTCAAGTATAAATCTTAATCTAATATAAAGGAGGAAAGGAGGGAGAAAGAAGGGAAGAGATCTGAGAGTGGTTTTATGGAAGATAGCCCGCGTTGGAGAAAAACGAGTCTATACTTTCAGTTGTCGAAAGCATAAGTATAAAGGCACCAATTTGTACATCCGAAAAAACCGCTGATTTATAAAAGAAAAACACTTACTCTGGACTGCCTGTGAAATCTCAAAACAAGCTTGTAGTTCGCATCACGCCAAAGCATTAAAGCAAATCTAGATCTATTCCTTCATAATATCTTTTATAGGTTAGTGATTCGTATTTCTCGCTTTTCTTTTATTTTAGATCGTAGTAGCTTAATTACGCACTCCATTGTAATATAATATTGTGTTGCATTGTCGAACATTAACAATCTAAAATACATATATCATGTTCTAATATCGAGATCGATTCATCATGTTTCAGGCTTAAATGTTGAGATTCATCATGCTTTTGCTTTAAATGTTGAGATTCATCATGCTTGTAAAGTCGAACATGTTTAGGTGTCGGTTCCATGAGTGGAATTAAAATAATAATAATAATAATAATAATTATGCAAGTAAAATGGTGGGAGAATGTGTCAGAGCTTGGTTGCTCAGAGAATAAAATATTAATCAGGATTGTGTATGAAATATTTATACAACCATGATAATAATTTTATTTTGTAAAATGGTGTAATGATTGTTCTGAATTAAACCAAATAAAAATAAATAAAGAAAAGGGAAAGAGACTGGTTTTTGTAAAGTAAATTGTAGTTGTGATACAGCCATCTGAGCCATGTAAAGTAAATGATTTTTCAGAATTCTTTTATTTTCAACTTGTCCATTTAATGTATTTCTAATTAAAATTTGTTTGACCTGCTTGTAATATTTCCTTTTTTTTTTTTACTCAAATAATTTCATATCATCTTTAGATTTTTTTTTTTTTAATTATTGGTTTTTGTAGTAAATCAGAGATGTGAAAACAAATTCAAAGTTTGAATGTCCCGTTTTTACCCAATCATAATAATCGTATATGTTTTTGTTGAAAATAAATTATTAAACGACTTTAGAATGTCTCATTGATTTTTTCCGTGATTCTAGACATCATGAAATTAACTTTGACACATAAAATGTTGAGATATATTCTTTTAGCATGAGGTATGATTTTTTCAAGTTACACCTATTGCAAAGTGGGATCGATTCTCGATCTATGACTCGATTTCTACATTATTTCTTTTATTTTGTTTTATTTTATTTTATTTATTTTCTCTCATTATTTTCCAAGTTTTCAATTTTAAAATTCAATTGCCTCATTTTTCAATTTTTTACTTATATTTTGTATGAACCACTATACTAGTTCTAGAAAATTTCTATTTGGTCGGAATACGACAAAAGTAGTTGAATTGTGATGTTTTATTAACTTTAGACTTTAGTTTATATTCCTAAATTTATGAATCATGAAGTTATAACTAGTGTCATAGGTTAGCAAAATATGTCTTAGTGTCGCATGGATAAATCCGATATCCGTGGAGAATATCCAAAATCCGATGGATAGGATATGGATTTAGATTTTTTTATTCGTAGTATGCGATGCGGATATGGATATATTATTTTTATTTAGGATCGGATATGGATTTTGAAAAATCCGATCCAAATCCGATCCGATGCCATCCCTACCTACTGCCCCAGCTCCTCCTGACACAACAGGCTCGTCCTCCACGCCACAAAGAGCTTTCATCCAAGCACATCCCCGTCACTTAGGGATTGGTCAAGTATGGATGCCGCTCCGCATTCACGCCACTTCGCATCTTTCGCTACCGTGACAAGACGCGCAGAGCGGATACCAGCGGAGGTCGCCTCGCATTAATCAAAGTTATTCTTCTCTCGTGATACGTAGCCACCTCGTCTCCCACCGCTACTATGACAAAGAATTTATACAGCTCCACCACTCATGGACAAACCGACGCTTTGATGTGCTCGTGGTCGCCGCAGAGTCTCCTAGACCGCTAAATTTCTACACCACCAAAGACAAATGGAGAGGTCGCACTTCCTTCTCTAAATTTTCTCCGATCCCACCAGCTGAGGACACGCTGATGCTTTGGTCGTGGGGGAGAGTTACGCCGAAAGTGGCATTTATCAAACTTATGTTTTGTTTTTGTTTTATACTTGTGTTGTTTTAGTTTTACTGAACCTACTTGTCTCAGAGGACTGCTTTTGTTAAAAAGATGTATAGCCAATAGTAGCTATGGTTTATTTGCTTAGCTATGTATCAGGTTCACTATTATGTTTGTACTAGCCTTTTGGTTATATTAAAAGCTTTATAGCAAAGATTTGCATTTTCTATTTTTGCATTCACATTTTTTTATTTATTTTTAATTAACTTACATTATAATGTTTAGCCTTTGCAATTTGATTAATCAATTTTCCTAATGGTGTCTACAAGAAGGTCTCAACAGTTGAGTGGATGACTTGAATAAATTCTTGTTATATTTAACTGCCTCTTCCGCCTTTAGCTAACCACACACCGGCAATGCTAGGTCTCAATGATAGGCTAAGAAACAAGACAAAACCCCTTACGATGCAAAACCCTTTCCTAAAGGACATTTACCCCTTGAATAGGTTACGGACCCCCATGCAAAGAAGGCCAATGTGCCTCACATTAAAGAATAGAAAAGAAAAGAAAAGAATAGAATCGCTTTGCTTTGCCTTGAAACCCGAGCACGGTCCGAGGGGCATATGGCGAAAGCCTTTAAAGCCCGATGCCCTAAGCCAACTGGTTGGGAGTCGCCGACTTAGTGTTCGCTACACGGGTGGATAGGTGGAGTTTAGCGAGTTGTAGGTGCTGGAGGCTTGAAATCATTCAAAGTTCGGGGTGAAACCTATAGAGTTTGTATCGTAAAGATCCTCATGGCTTGGTGCCCTAAACCTTTCAGCTGGTTGGGAGTCATCGTATAATCCTCAAGCACGGACTTTGTGAAGTCAAACCTTCAGTATCGCACCCTACAATCGCAAAAGAATTGCACAAGTAATAAGGGGCAGGTCCCTGACCTATTTAGGTTGGTTAACATACAAGGTAATGGCATTAGCTCTCATGGGGGAGAGCGCACGCCAGAGTTTATGATTGAGACCCGATCAAACAAACCCGTAGCTTTTGTAGAAGAGCCTGGTTCATGCCCCTATGGTGGAGTCATTGGTCACCAACGCAGAGGCTTTCATTCTTTCGAGATGGTTATTAGCTTAGGTTTTGTGATTCTCATCGCAGTGCCATGCATTACTTGTACAAACCGCTTTTGACCTCCCATGTTTTTGTTCTACTTATTGATTACTCGGCATCATAATGACCAGCAATGTGTTGTTTGGTGTGGATTAAGACTCCAAAAGTGCTATTTTGAATCCTATTTAAGATAGGTTCTATACTTTTGTGTACCAATCATATTAGTTAAGCTCATTGACACGTGTAGGTCCCTGTACTAATGATTGTATTTTGAGGTCACAGTGGTAGTTTCTTATGTGTTTCAAACTCGCTCCTATCATATCAAGCTAAAGACATCGAAGTCGGGAAATGATTTACATCAGTTCAGATAATTCTATCTTCGATTGTACTGCTTTCAGAATGTGAAGCAAATTGATCGTGAGCAAGTAGGAGAAAGTAGGGGTAAGCAGGAAATTTTCACTATAGTAGCGAAATTTCATACAATAGCGAAATTTTCGCATTAGCACTCGCAAATTTCGCTACAGAGAATTTTCGCTTATTGTAGCTTAATTTTCACTACATAGCGACTTTCGCACAAAGTAGTTTAAATTTCGCTATGTAGTGAAAATTTCACCTGTATCGAAATTCTCTACTCCTTGTTTTTTTTGTGTACAAATGACCCCGTTTTGGTTAATTTCATTTCTACCCTCACTGTAATTATTCTTGTTTGGTTAGATTGGTATTTCACCTGCTTGTAAGGCTATATAAGCCATTTTTTGAACAATTTGTAACCTAACTTTAATTCAAAGCATTCTCCAAGACGGGCCCTCGCTTTTTGGCCGGGGCTACTTTCTCTTCTCTCTCCTTCTCTCACTTCTAAGAACTAAACACACCTTGAGGATGACAACCTCAAAGGATGCTCTGCTAAAGCGCCTTAACTCTTGAAGAGGAGGGCTAAGTGCCTGATAAGTGTTTGCAGTGATCCTCCCGCATTTCACGGCTGTGCATCACGTATTTATATTTCAAACTTTCAAAACTAGGTTTAAAGCTATTTGATATAATTTCTCATTGGTCAATACTCATAAGTTTTTATTCAAAGGTATTCTTAGTGTTAGATACATCGATATCCATTAGTTGTCATTTATGAGCCATTAAAGTAGGTTAATGCTTGATTTCAACTTCATGAACATTGAATGCTCAAGAATACGATATTTAAAGAGAAATGGCACAAAGGGTTGTTTTTAAAGTTAAAACAAAGATCCGGTTTTGGAAATGACTATAGGTCATCTTCCCTAATGCGAGGAAATGAACCCTTTGGAGACACCTTTGCAACCCTATCAGGTCAAACTAGTGGCCCAAAACTTCAAGGACTTCTTTTCTTTACATCTTATTTCAAATTACCTTCAGTTAGCACAGTGAAAACAACCACTATTTTTATGCAAATCCAAAATCCAAACAAAAGCCTCACCATTTTGACTCATTACAAAAGCATTTGTAAGATGAAAACCCATCCTTGTGTTCGATCCTAGATTCTATACCGCAGCAGTACGCCTACTAAGCAGCAGGAGTAGTTTAAGCATAAATTTTGCTGATTCATAACACCCATCGTGGCATGAACCACTTCTCCCGCCGTATCACGGCCGTGTCATGACGCTGGGTCACGGGCCGTGTCGCACTCGCCATACGCGCCGTGGCCTTCAAGCCCGTGTCACGATACAATTTGGTTTATCGTGACTCCAAAGGTAAAAAAAAGGGCAAGAGCTCCACTAGCCTCCCGCGCATTACTTTTTATTTATTTATTTTTTCACTCTTTTTTTCCATTTGTTCTACTCACTGCAAGATCACAAAAAAAAATAATATATATATATATATATATATATATATATATATATATATATATATATATATATATATATATATATATATATATATGTGGGCTTTTTCCACATCTTCGCAGAACAAAAATATTTATTTTTTCCCCGCTTTACACACCGTGAAACTCGTAAAAAAAAAAATTCTCCTGAACACTTTTTTTTTTTTTTCATCTAATTCTTGGCTATTTTGCCCAAAATTTCTCAAACCATTCTGAAACCTCAAACTTAGGGTTTTGTTTTCTCAACCCTAATGTTCAACACTTTCTCCTATGCTACTCACCAAACATACAAAGCACACATCACAAAAAATCACTAGAACAATCATCACGTACAATGAATGCATGATCTAACCCAAGGCCCATCAAGTCCTAGGTAATCATATACCTAACGTATTGATACTAAGCCATACTTTAGTATCCAACATCTAGCTCTAGGTATTTATAAACCTATGCTCTGATACCAAGCTGTGATGCCCCAAATCCTGGGGTGTCATGTTGACAACTCGTCAACCCGCGCAATACCTATGTCTCATGTCATGAGACCCATACATGAGTAAAAATGACCACTTGGGCCCATACATCAATACTCACTAAAAATCTAACAAACTATATTATAATAGTTCAAGAGTTGATTACATCACTCTTAATACAAACATATATTAAAATTTAGAATCCTAATACATGTTTTACAAAAATAATCAATCAAAGCCAATCCGTTTCTTCTCGTGCAAGCGGCCTCAGTGAGCCCTTCATTCTCCGAACACTCTGCATTCGAAATAATGTTCCCCCGACAGGTGTTAATGCCCAAGAGTTGAATGAGGTCTACATGGGTTACGCCCCACCTAAGTGCACATGCAATGATTCAACATAAACACATTCAAGAAAATACATGATCCTACTTGAATGTCTACATGATATGGATGAGAATGTGACTCACCCTTTCCCACTTCTCGAGCCCTCATTGACTCCCTCACGCATGGTTAAGCAAAATGTGAGAAAAACATCGTTTTCAAAACAAAAGGTTTTTGTTCTTGAAAACCTCATACCGAGTTTCGGTAAATATATTGGACTATCCTCCGAGATGAATTGCTAGATCATTTTTCCAAAACAGGCATGGGTCAGCCTCCGAGATGAACTGTTGGACCACTCTCCAAGGCAATTCTTTAGAAAATCTTCCATTGAAATTCCTTTTACAACCATTTTCCATTTTTCTTTTCTTTCATGCTATGCACTCACACCTAATTTTTCTAGGTTGCCCCGGTTCATATGGAATGTATTATGCCATTTGAACACCATGCTAATATATCGCAATCATACATATATTATCAATTTACATACTAATTCTACATGGGTATTTAATTCATATCAATAATGTTGAATACATAAAAGGGCGAGATGCTTATATTGGATTTTAATACCTTCAAATTATTTTGCTCTCATTTTGTGTAAGAATAGGTGCTTTTGATCGTTCTCGCTTTGTATGCAGTGTAGGTTTTTCGAGTTCCGTAATACTTTTTATAGGGTTCGTGTCTAGAGAACTATGTAGATCATTATGTTGATGGCAATTACTACGAAGTCCCTGACATTTTCGGGTGGTCAAGTAATTTACCACATACAATGGTACCGTACCCACATGCAAGTACGCCATCGCACGCATCAGCAAACCTACATCGTACCTCCCAAGCAAAGAGACCACCAGATTTCTTTGGTACCGGGTACCATTAATTTCATCGGGTACCAGCATTTCAACATGTAATTTTTGAGGGATTTGAGCAGAATTCCAATCTCGTGCAGTGGCACACTGACTTTTTGACCACCACTCGAGATCACTAAGGAGAAGAGTATTTAAGCCAAAAGAAGGGGAGAGAAGAGCAGTTTTTGATTCTAGGGTTTGGTTTTATACAGTTAGAGGCTTCTCTATATTTTTGTTAGGGTTCATAGTGTAGAGTAAAATACTTAGCTTTTCTTCAGATTCTGAGTTTTCAATTACGTGTAATCTTTCAATTGGTTCATATAACTCGATATTTTCTTACGGGATTTTGTGTTTTTGATATCCCAATCTTGCAATTGAAGTGTTATTTCAAGTTCACACGCGTAGTTTCTTATCAAATATGAATCGATTTCCAGCTTTCAATGAAGTTTAAACTCCTGCCGATGGGGTTCTAATGAGGGAAACTCACCTCCTTAAGGCACACCTCAATTCCTCTTTTGTGCTTCAACGAGATTGTGTGATGCCAAGCACTTGCAAAAAATCTTATAAAACCTTAGTTTGGCATCTTCTTGACAATGTGTGAATGAGAGACCTTCGGTACACGTTGTGCTTGATCGCAAATGCAAGCTAAGAGTCCAAGCAAATCGTTTGAACAAGTGCTCGTCATCTCTCAATCGTCCTTCGTTTTAAAAGAGCTTTTAATGTAAAATCTTCCATCGAAGACCATTCATCAATGGTTCCTAGATGAGATTAAAATAGAGTGGGTAATACCCGATCAAGTGTGCTGAGTGGAACTCAAGAACCCTATCATTCACCTTTTGCTTTAAAATAGTTAACTTAATCTATTACTCAATCAATCAATCACAACCCGCAGATTTTATTGTTAAACGCACATTCTTTGGAAAATAATCCCTAAGGATCACCTAGGAAACCAATCCCTGTGGAAATGACCTGTGGACTTCCACAATAATATAATGCTTGACGACCTTAGTTCCTACGCTTGGGAATAATTTCTGCATACGAATGTATTTACATTTGCCATTGCCGAGTGGCGAGCAATCTAGTTGATCTAAAGAGAGCTAGTGGTAATTTGCAATTGCATTGCAAATTCGATACGTTCTCTACCTTTTCTTTTTAATTTGTTTTCGTGAATAATTTAAGTGGATATCTGTCTAATAGGAGTAAGATTGGTGCATGTCGGTTTGGGCTCGCAACGAGCAACACCGACTTGTAAGAATTATACCTATAAGTAATTCTGAAGAGTCCTTAGTAAAACAAATGTTTCAAGAGAACCCTACACCTCAAATGGACCACCCTGGGAGTCAGCAAACTCTTTTTATCCAAATGCCCAAGGGTTACTTGTTGACCCACAAAGACTCCATGAACCTCTACAACAAGGAGATGGTGTGGCACCACCGGAAACTCCGGCGGTGAGAGAAGGAAATGTTAATTTCTAGCGAACCAAGTATTGGGCTCCCCCTGGCCCGTTACCTAACGTGGAAAGAACTCTCCGAGAGATTCTGCAACCTCAAAGAACCACAACAAATTCATGTATTCGCCTACCTGAAGAGGCTAACCAATTCCTCATGAAGTTGGAGATGATCCGCCTTCTTCCTGTGTATCAAGGGGTTGACTCTGAGAACCCCTACTCATTCATGAGGGACTTTGAGGATGTTTTTAGTGCATTCCTCTCTACAGGATCGCCCCTCCATATACTTTGCATGGTGTTATTCCCATTTTCTCTAAAGGAAAAGGCCAAAATATGGTTTCATTCGCTTGCGCCCAATCCAATCTTTACCTGGGAAGACATGCGAAATGAATTCCTTAATAATTTTTCCCTCCCGCACGTACCAATGCACTCATGCGAGCAATCCAAATTTTTTCTGAAAAACCGGGTGAACTTTGGCCGTGGTAATGGAAAGATATAAGGACCTCCTCCATGCTATCTCTCATCATGGTTTGATGTTGCATAAATATGTGAGTATTTCACCAAGGACTATCCAATAACAAACAATAAGACCCAACCGATGTGTGCGTGAGAGTTCTAAGGAGAAAAGTGCTAAGAGGCACCAATTTTTCGATACCATAGCAAAAAATGCTTGAACTTGGGAGACTAACACCTCCTTAGATACTGCTAAAGTGCAGAGTACACCTACATGGGGAGGAATTCATCACTTAAGAGAGAATGATGACCTGCAAGCAAAAATAGCCAATTTAACGAGGAAGTTGGAGGCCATAGAATTGAAAAAAGTGAATGAGGTAACTATGCGCCCAAGTACCCTCGCTGCCTATGGATCTGGGAGTGGAGGAGCCATGCATCATTTGTGATGACCCCACCCACTCAACAATTAACTGCCCTAACCTTCCTCAAGTCAAGGGACCAATCCAAATAGAGCAAGCTAATGCTCTTAACTACCAAAGGAAGCCCTTCAATTCTCCATATTCCGAAACGTATAATCCAGGGTGGGGTAAACACCCGAATTTTAGTTGGAGAAATGAGGGAGGCCCACACAACTTACCAAACAACCAAGGCACCAACTACCCAAACCAAGGTTTTTCAAATCAAGTCCCTCCGTTCCAAAATCAAGGTCCTCAAGGATTTCCTGTGAATCCTAACCAAGGTTTCCATCCCTCAAATCAAGGGAATCCAAACCCATAGCCTTATCAACCTCCACATAAGAGAAGTTTGGAGGACAGACACGCTTGTCCATACCTTAACAATCCACCAACACCGAATTTCGAATCGCTTTGGAATGATGTGAGATCCCAAATCACTAAGCTAACTTCGTATATGGGAAATTTTCAACAAGAAAAAGGGAAACTCTCTCTTAAACCGTCTAAAACCCTCAAGGTCAAAATAGTGTTGGAGTCTCAGGTCCAAATGATGGCACCTTTGAACAGTGCAAGGCTATCACCACTCTTCGAAGTGGAAAAGTAATTGACAAAACTATTCAGTCCAACGAATCGATACAAGATTTGCAAAATGAACTAGTCAGGGATGATGAGGTATCTGACAAGCCTCATGTTCCTAAGGCAGATGTTATTGATGGTGAGCCAGAACAAGACAAGGCCTCCCATGTCCCTCTTGCTCCATACCCTCATAGGTTGAGAGCCCTAAAGAAAGTGAACAATCATTCTGAAATTTATGAGTTGTTCAAACAGGTTAAGTTGAACATTCCTTTATTAGACGCCATTAAGCAAATCCTTCATATGCTGGGTAAGTTTTTGAAAGATTTGTGCATCAGAAAAGGAATGTGTAAAACAAGGAGGCATTTATGACTGAACAATCCACCTCCTTGATCCGAAACAATTTGCCCCCAAAATACAAAAAGATTCCAGTATTCCACTTATTTCCATAGTGGTAGGGAATTCAAAGTTAGGACATGCTCTAGTGGATTTGGGAGCAAGTGTTAACTTGTTGCCTTATTCGATATATGTTGAGCTAGGGTTAGGAGAGTTAGAACCAACCAATATTATCCTCCAACTAGCTGACCGTAGTGTGAAAATTCCTAGAGGGATAGTGAAGGATGTATTGGTGCAAGTGGACAAGTTCTATTTTCATGTTCCCAGTGATTCTTGGTAGGCCATTCTTGGTTACTGCTAATGCCATCATACACTGTAGGGGAGGGCTAATGATACTATCATTTGGTAACATGACCGTTAATTTGAATATCTTTAATGTTATCAAGGAAATGGGGGATGAGGAGGACGTTTGTGAGGTAAACATGATTAACTCTGTGGTATAGAAATACGTAGATAATGTTTCATACGATGATCCTCTCATGTCTAGTCTAGTAAACCCAAGTTGGGTTGAGGAGGTGACCACATCTAAGTCGGAGTTTCTACACTCCATAATTGAACACAGTGAGGTATTGCAGCTAAATGGGTGGGCACCTAAATTTGAAACACCGCCACCAATCGAGATATGGTGTTACTTTCAAGAGAGACCACCTAAACTTGAGTTGAAACCCTTACCATCATATCCTTCAAATATGCATTTTGGGGTGTAAGAAACTTTCTTAATCGATTCTCTCCTTTAGAGCTCGATCAAGAAAATAAGCTTTTTGGAGATATTTGAGAACCCATAAAAAACGCCATGGGATGGACACTGCAGATATTAAGGTGAATTAAATTTCCCCTGATTCAAGTACACACATAATCTACTCGGGAAGAGGAAGTTAAACCCTCTAGACAACCACAACGACGACTGAACCCAATTATGAAAGAAGTGGTCAAGAAAGAGGTTCTCAAACTACTAGATGTAGGTGTTATTTACCCCATTGAAGATAGCAAGTGGGTCAGCCCAACCCAGGTAGTCCTTAAGAAATCTGGAGTCACTATGGTAGCGAATGAACACAATGAGCTAATTCCCACTCGGGTCACCTCAGGGTGGAGGGTGTGCATAGATTATAGGAAACTCAATGCGGGTACTAGGAAAGATTATTTCCCTCTACCCATTGTGGATCAAATGTTGGAAAGGGTTGCAGGGCATGAATTCTATTGTTTTCTCGATGGATACTCGAGGTACAATCAAATTGAGATAGCTTTAGAAGATCAAGAGAAAACCACGTTCAACTATCATTTTGGCACATTTGCCTTTAGGAAAATGACCTTTGGAATATGTAATGCACCGTGAATCTTCCAAATGGCATGATGGGGATTTTCTAGTGATATGATGTAACCTTACTGAGATTTTCATGGATCGACTTCGCTGAGACTCATATGAGGGATTCCAGAATTCCACGAAGGTATCGAGAGGAAGCCAGGAGAATAACTGTTGAATCGGGAAAAGTGTCACTTCATGGCGATACGTGATCGGCCCTAGGCCACATAGTATCAAACAAGGAATCGAGGTAGACAAGGCCAAAGTCGAAGCTGGATCTCCAACTTACCCACCCCTAAGTGTGTTAAAGATATAATGGGTCGCCTTTAGGTCATGCGCCGATTTTATAGATATTCATAAAGATTTCTAAGCAAGAGGCCCACCTTATGCAATTTGCTTGCCAAGGACGTTCCCTTTGCATGGTCACAAGCTTGCGAAGCCGCCTTTGATAAACTCAAAACTATGTTAGTGTCTCCTCCTATCATGCGATCTCCTAATTGGGAACTCCCTTTTGAAATCATGTGTGACGCTAGTGATTATGCCATAGGGGTTGTTTTAGGACAAAGGGAAGATAAAAAGGCTTTTGTGATCTACTATGCCAGCAAGACTCTAGATTCCGCTCAAGCCAATTACACAACTACGGAAAAAGAGTTTTTGGCTGTCGTCTTTGCCTTAGAAAAGTTCAGGTCATACATTGTAGGGTCTCCTGTAACCATTTTCACGAATCATGCAACGCTGAAGTACTTGCTTTCTAAGCAGGATACTAAGCCTCGTTTGACTAGGTGGATCCTATTGTGCCAAGAATTTAACCTTATTATTAAGGATAAGAAGGGAGTTGAGAATGTGGTAGGCCGACTCAATTGCCCCGCCAGTTCGAACCACCGCCACTCGACGTACCCCATAGGCGTATAGTTTTCCCTCGATGAGTAGCTTTGGCTCTGTCCACGCCCATGGTGGCGAACATAGTAACCATTCGCGACCGACAAATTCCACCCCAATGGACCTCTCAACAAAAGAGGAAATTTTTGGTGGACATTAAGAAATATTATTTTGATGACCCATATTTGTTTAAATACTGTCCAGACCAATTGATGAGAAGGTGTGTCCCCAATGACGATCAAATTGGGGTGCTCTACCACTGCAGGCTCAGGAGGGCATTTCTCCGCAAGGAAACATCTGGATAAAATCCTCGCAAGCCGGTTTTTACCGGCCCACTTTAAAGATTGCTTGAATTTTGCAAAACTCTCAGGCTTGGTGCCAACATTTAGAGGGGTCACAAGAAGGAACATGATGCCTTTTAATTCCTATTTTAATCATTGAAATTTCGATTGTCAGGGGTTTAGATTTGTCGGGCCTTTTCCCCTTTTGCGGGGTACCTTTACATTTTGTTAGCAAGCTGACTATGTTTTCAAGTGTGGAGGCCATCTCCAACAAGAACTAATGACCACAAATTTTTTTGAAATTTTTAAAGAACACATTTTTTTTCTCATTGAGTGCCTCGCACAATCACAGCGCATTTCGCTGGCCCCATTTTTATAATCGATCTTTGAGAATTTGTTGAAAAAGTATGGAGTCGCCCACAAAGTGTCCACCGACGCACTTCACCCAATGCACCAATGGTCAGCGACTAGCCAATAGGGAGATCAAACATATTTGAAACCCGTCGCCCCAAATCGCATGATTGGTCACTGACTTACCGACGCCTCGGGCTTACCACCGCTTTAAGACTATTCTCGTATGTCCCCTTATAGACTTGTTTATGGAAGGCTGTCATCTGCCATTGAAATGGAACCACCCGGGGCATATTAGGCCATTAAAACTCTTAATTTTGATTTGGCTCAGGCGGGTAAACAATGGCTGCTACGGATGAGCGAGCTCAGTGAATTGGCGTGAGATCTTATGAGGCTCCGAATTTACAAAGAGAGGCTCAGAAATTGTTTCCATGACAAGACCATTGTTAGGAAGACCTTTGAACCTCATCAAAAGGTGTTACTATACAGCTCTCGTTTGCAAATGTTTCCAGGAAAACTCCGTTCTAGGTGGACTGGCCCGTTCGTTGTCAAGGTAGTTTATCCATATGGAGCCATGGAGATTGAGAATCCGAAAAATGGGAAAACTTTTAAAGTCAATGGCCATCGCTAAGCATTTCTCGAGAACCGTAGTTAGGAGGTAGTGAGTGGTAGAGCCACTCTACTAAGATGTTCCTTGAGTAATTTATATCCTCCTTTTTGTATACCAATTTCTATTTTCTTTCTTGCATTTCTTCTTGCTTTATTTATTTCGTCTTTTTTTTTTAATTAAAAAAAATAAAAAAAAAAAAAAATATTATAAAAATAAATAAACCCAAACCAAATGAAAAACAAAACATACAGATAAAGGTACAATTACATACAAAAACAATAAATACATATACAGGGCGACTTTGCTTATGTTTCCTTGCTCTTTCTATTGGGGGTGTCCTGTTTGCAGTGAAATGATGCCTGCTTCTGTGGTGGGGTGGGCACATCGCATGTACATGATAAGCGCATAAACGAGGGTACGATTTGCGACTCTTTTGGGTATAATTACTTGACTTGTGATGTATGCGGCCGCATGGACCTTATGTATGCAATCCACATGGTCTCGATGCACTACCTGATAACAAGCATGCACAAAATGTTTTGTTCATATTTGGGACCTTATCACCCCAATTCTGTTCTAGTCACTACACAAGCCCTTGCTATTGATTTTATGCTTCAAGCTCATGTTTTGCCTGCTATTGCTTCAGCCTATGCATTATTTTAGCATTCCTTGTTAACTACATGCATCATATTCTCTGAGGAACACCCATGCATAGTTGGAAGATGATTTTAGGCCATCATTTATGTGTTACATTTCGAAATCATATTGAGTTACCCTTTGTACCCATCTTGAGCCTTGAACTACCAATTCAGTTCGAACCTTAGGAAATGTGAACACAAGTCAGGTTGGGCGAGGTATGAGCAGGAAAGAAATGAGCATCGATTAGGTCAGTGGAGGGCGTTGAGAGAAGTTCTATATATTAGTATTTTCTCCCAAAAAAAAGAGAGAGACAGTGAATAAGTGCACTCTTCACGGTACCGGTACCACCCATCTAAGAAAGCGATAACCTTTTGGGTACCGATACCACACTTACTAGTACCGGTACCGCCGAGCGTAAATGGGCCTATTTAGGGCTTTTCTCCTCAAATTTGAACCCTTCTCATATCTCTCATCCCCCACTCCTATATAAGACAAACCCTAACCTACTTTTCCCTTTTACACGAGCAAACCCGAGATCAAGCATCCCCGCCAGTGTTTTCATCTCTCTGATCCGGATCCTCTTCAGTTCGTCGTACCGACGTGGTAAGCGCCCCTCATTTCTTTGAAAGCATTTTTCGTTTGTGGTATTTCATTGTGCCCACATGGATTTGTTTGGGTGGCTTGGGTTGGTGGTCTTGTGTTTTTGGATGCTTAGGGCATCCGCAGCGGACGTTATGGGGAGGAAGATGCTGATTGAACTGAACGGGGCAAGCCCGATACTATTGGAGATGGGTTGTTGGGAAATCATATTGTGTATTTGGGCCATATTTGCTATATTTTCTATTTTTGCCATATCTATGGCGCGGTCGAAAAACACGAGAAAGGGAAAGGCTCCTAGCTCTTTTATGGAGCGAGCCATGAAAAAACGGAAAGCCGATACCTCACAGACCGTAAAGAAAGGAAAGGGAAAACAAAAAGATTCCTCATCGAGCGAGAGGCATGCGAGTGAAGATGAAGAGATTGAAGCTATGTTTTAGAGTCTTGAATCGGCGGGAAAGTGGGACGATCAATTGCAAAGTGGGGTTTTCATTGTGAGCGGGGTGTGAAAGTTGATACGTTCTTGTTCACCCATCCTATACGGGCTGTTATCTAGGAGCAAAATTTTCACTTTGTTTGTGAAGAGGTAAAAGGGTATTTACCGACCATGGTCAGGGAATTTTATTCCAATTTGAGAGAAAATTAGAATGTCGATACCTTGTTAGAGACTACTATTATGGGGAAACAGTTAAAGCTCAGCCCTGACTCGATAGCTCACTCGTTACACTATACCCTTCCCCCGCCACACGTAATGAGCCTTATCCTCTCGAGGCCATTACAGGATTGAAGCGGGTTATTTCGCTGGTGCCATAGTACCAACCGGTTACCATGGGAGGTTTTGTGCACAAGGAGTTCATTCCAGGGAAGTTAAAGCCTGAGTATACATTAATGAACAAAATCATTCACAATATGATCGAGCCGAAGGGAAAAGAAAAATTGCCAAGCAAGGAAGACATCCAGTTTCTTTATGAGGTGATGACTGGAAAAATCATTGATTATGCCTTGGTATCTGAGTGTTATGTGAGGGACTGTGAGGTCCCCCTCTTCGAAAAGGCATATCCCATTCTGACTTTGGTACAAATCTTGGCCAAAATTGCGGGGATAAGGGGGTAGTTAAAGAAAAGAATTCTTCCTAATTGGGGCACATCACAAACCAAGCCCAAAGCAAAAAATGAGGCTGCGTCTCTGAGGGCCTCAGTCTTCTTCACATTCTCAGTCGGAAATTTATTTCTGGTGCTTCATCGTCATCAGCTCGCGGGTCGATGAGTACATCCCCCTTGAAAAGAATGGAGCGTAGAATCAAGGGTTGGTTCAAGTGCATGCGGGAAGCGAGAAGCAGATTGGATCCACGGGCTCTCCGGGCGAGAGTCACATATCGAGAGAAGCCTGCTATGGAGATGACCCTCCTCCCTATGCTTGGAAGGGATTACGATGGGCTCGCTGACTATGTTGATGAGGACGCATTCTCTTCGATTGATGATGGGGAGGATGTTGAGTAGTAGCATGGGGGGGTTAGAATAGGGTGGTGTTGGCAATTGGGTAGAGACCTTAGCCACGTCATGCCAACACCCATTTTGTTCATTTAAGCCCTATTTGTGTAACCCATGGTCATTACAAGCTTGAAAGACCTGTTTGATTTTGATTATGTTGGATGCTCCTCTCTGCCTTTTATGCATATTAGTTTGCTTGGTTATGTTAAAATGTTTGCCGTGATAATGTAGTTCATTTCAGTTTGGTGATCTCATTGCAACCTTTCCTTTCTCAATTCCAGGGTCCCTGATATGAATATCTCGGTTTTGTAACCATTTGTTATTATGTCCATTACTTTGAGACTGTGGTTTTATTTGAGTTCAGACAGTTGCATACTATGTCAAGTTAACACACTATGCTCAATTTTTGCCCTATGGGAAACTTGCAATGCCTAACTACACCTAGTGTATTTTTTTGAAACTCATAATCGGCAGGTGTTACTAGTTCAACACTTGCTAGGGACTAGCAAGTTGTAGGTTAGGGGGTGTGTTGAATACATAAAAGGGCGACATTTATATTGGATTTAATACCTCGGCTCATATTTTGCTCTCATTTTTGTGTAGAATAGGTGCTTTTGATGGTTCGTGTTTTTATTGCATGTGCGAGGTTTTTGAGTTCCGTGCACACACTTTTTATAGGGGTTCGTGTCCCGGAGAGCAGTGTAGATCATTACGGTTGATGGCGGCGTCGAGAAGTCGGGAGTACCATGGTGAGGGGAGCATTTGCGAAGCGATTAGTGCTTGTTAGCACATACAATGGTACCGGTACCCACATGCAGTACACTACTGGTACCGGTACCAAGCAAACCGGTACCGGTTACTAACTGATAGAGCACGGTAGCCTTTGATGCCCAGGTACCACTTGCGATGCCCAGGGTACCATCTTCTATATTTTGAGGGATTTGAAGCGAATTCAATCTTGTGGTGCAAAGTGCAGCTCGACTTTCGACCACCACTTCAAGATCACTAAGGAGAAAATTATTAAGCCAAAGGAAAGGAAGAGAAAGGAAGTTTTGATTCTAGGGTTTGGTTTAGACATTTAAAGTGCTTCTCTCATATTTTGTTAAGGTTCATAAGTGGTAAAATACTAAGCTTTTCTTGATTACGAGTTTTCAATTACGTGTAATCTTTGATTGGTTCATATAACTTCCGGTATTTTCTTCACAGTTTTGTGTTTTGATATTAATCTTGCAATTGAAGTGTTATTTCTCCAAGTCTCATTTTATCGCGTAGTTTCTTATCAAATATGAATCGATTTCCAGTTTCAATGAAGTTCTAAACTCCCATGATGGGGTTCTAATGGTGGAAACTCACCTTCGGTAAGGCAATAACCCTCAATTCCTCTTTTGTTCTTCAATGGGATTGTGTGATGCGAAGCACTTGCAGAAAATCTTATAAAACCTTATTTGGCATCTTCTTGACAACGTGTGAACAAGAGACCTTTGGTTACCGCGTTGTGCTTGATCATAAATCTGAAGCTAGAGTCCAACCATCGTTGAACAGTGCTCGTCATGTTTCAGTAAGTCCTTCGTTTTAAAAGAGCTTTTAATGTAAAATCTTCCGTCGAAGACCATTCATCAATGGTTCCTAGATGAGATTGTAAATAAGAGGTGGGTAATACCTGATCGGCAGTGAGTGGAAACCAAAGAACCCTATCATTCACCTTTTGCTTTAAAATAGTTAACTTAATCTATTACCCAATCAATCAATCACAACCCCCAGATTTTATTGTTAAACACACATTCTTTGGAAAATAATCCATAAGGATCACCTAGGAAACCACTCCCTGTGGAAATGACCTGTGGACTTCCATAGTAATATAATGCTTGACGACCTTAGTTCCTACGCTTGGGAATAATTTCTGCATACGAAATAGACGAAGCAAATAACATCAAAATTGGCTCACTTGAGCTAATCAACAATCCAACTTAATTCCAATGGCTCTCACACAATTATATTTTTATATAATTCAAACACTCATGTTAACACATTTAATTTTTCATGCATTAACAATTTCTTTCCACACAACTCAAGCCATTCATCTTAAGCAATATTTTGCTTACAACACACGGACATTTTCGGTCCAATCAAGCAAGCCGGAATTTGTTTTATGAGTCCTTAAAGCAACCACGATGAAGCTGTGCATGGACAACCCTCTCACGAAACATGGTTCCACTTTGTGGAACCGAAATCTCTTCCGGCCTTACCCAAGCCATAATTTAACACCTGATTACCAACACAAGGGACCATTTCCGGCCGGGAGGCTATCAGCTTGACTCCTAAAAAAATTCCAACAATTCAGTCCCAAGTTTTGGGACCGACCAAACGGCCATTCATGGCCTCAAACACTCAAAATCATTCACAAGGCTCTTAAAAAAGGATTAAATCAAGTAGGAGAAAACCCCTACCTCTTGGAGTTGTCGAAACTCCACAAAATTGGTGTCCACG
The DNA here is from genome assembly GCA_016808115.1 of Tetrastigma voinierianum. NCBI lineage: Eukaryota > Viridiplantae > Streptophyta > Magnoliopsida > Vitales > Vitaceae > Tetrastigma > Tetrastigma voinierianum. The sequence continues at coordinate 1,677,092 of JAEQBH010000310.1, forward strand.
CGTAGCCTTTGTAGCGTAGATCAACTTTGCTTCTTGGCCCGACAAGAACCGACGGTCCGAAAGCTGGGAAAACTAGAGAGAAGTTGCACCTTCTCTCATTAAAACCCCATTCTCCCCCTCACTGCATGCACCAGCCAGAAAAATGAAGAAGAAGATGGTCTTTTGTCTTGTTTAATCTTTAATTTTTCACTTAATTCCCTCATTGTCCACTTTAATTGACTTAAGGGCCTTTGTATGAAAACAATCTAAGCCATTCATCTCCATCCTCTCACTAATCATGCAACAGGTGTCACATGGGTACATGTAGTAGGTGACTTTTGTCACATCACATGTTTCTTACAAGCTGTCATACAACACCCGACACCCGATGCCTCGAAAAACATGAAATTCCATTTGTCTTGGAGGTGGCGAGTGACATTAGTAGCTGATTCAGAGATGATTTCTAGCGGTGAAGTCGGTTGATCATGCAAGATCTGAAAAATTCTGATTTTGATAAAGTACCATTTGCCATTTTAGAAAATTAGATTTACTCGGGGTTTCACAAGTCAACTTATCCAAATTCTATAAGAACATATAATCATCTTACATAATCTCCTTTGAGTCCTTAATTTGACAATTACCATTTTACCCTTAGCACTTAAATTTCTGAAAAATATCATTTTGAATTTTTATTATACCATTTGAGCTATAATAAACTACTAAGTGAGGTATAATTTGGGATTACATAACTCTCATCTAATAGCTCCTTATAAAATAGCGGCTTGGTTATCTTGTTTACGGCTTGGATCCTGACTAGGTTTAATAAGCTATGAGCCTAAATTTTCAAATATTTTATGCTAAGGACCTCATATCATAGTTTTCCCTAGTTTAAAATTCAAATTCCATTATAGCGTGATGCCGTTCTTGTAGACGATGAGAGTGGGCCTTTCATGATGCCAAAAGTGAATGTAAGTTGGCTGACGTGGAGGTCTTTTGGGCCTTCAAATTAAAATGGCATTGAACAGTTCGATTCAGTGTGAACTACTTGAATCATCAGTCTAGCGGTTTAATCGCGGATTTGAGTAGTTTAGTACCGGTTTGATCATAAAAAGGTTCAAAAGGGCAAATCATATCGAAAGATGACCGGTCAGGCTTTCGGTCCGTCCGTTTACGAACACATGGTTAAGTCATAAAAAATAATCGTGTTTTAGGTATGGTATATCTAAGTACTACCTTAATAAATTGGAGACACTATCTTAATAGTTGTTGGTACTATCATAAGGAATAGTGTCATGCAATACTTAGGTGTACTATCATACCTAAAATACATTCTTCTGAAACACATTATTGAACCATGTATTTTGCATTATTTATGTCATCTTTACAATTATTTCCAAATCAATGTGGGAAAACACAAGTGTCCTACCTAAATATAAGGGAATTACGTTTTGGAGTAGCAAAGTCTAAAATTAAACAATCTACTACTTCTAAATTCCTAAACACAAGACGAGTTCAAATAAATTTCTTTTGTCAATGACCAAAAACAACATTAAAAATTTAAAAATCCCCAAAATTTTAATTAAATAATATTCTTAGGAAATTATTTTCAAAATTTAAAAATTTATTTATATAAGGTAATATTTGGCCATTGGAAAATATGTTGAAGAATGCGATGAAAAAATAGAAATAAAAAATGAAGAATTTTTTTAAAAATTAATGACTTTTTCGAGATCTTTAGATAGTGAACCAGTATGAGTTTAAGGTGGCGTTTGTTTATTTACTTAATGCTGAATATATTTTTCAGTTTAATGTTAAATAGTACAAGTATTAAGTTATTTGTTTTTTTTACATTAAGTAATGAGTGCTGCTAGTTCTCTTCCTTGTTGGATAAGGGTGATGTTTTTTGTTTTGGAAGATGAATTTTTATGAATAGAAAAAGCCAAACATTTTAGCTTTTTCTATTTGAAACTTTTTTTTAGAAATTTCCGCAATGAGTAAAGAAAAAGTTGTTTTTGAAAGCTATTTTGCTTTCAACAAAAAACCAAAAAAACAATCGCCACCTAAACAAATAGTAGGATGCTTTATGCTTTAATTGACTTATGATTATGTTGCCCGTATTTCAAACATAGTAACCAAAGGCTGCATTGAAGATAATAAATAACTTTAACTTATAGTGCAAGCCTCTAACTTGATTTATTTGAATTCTTTTATTTTTAATATTAAAAAACAACAAACAAGAGAAATGGATGTAAATTAAAAAAATTAAAATTTATTTTGGCACATACTCTAATGGGTTTTAAAGGTTTCTTTTTTCATTTTATATGATTGATAATACCTCAAAATTTTAAATTACGGTTATTTGAGGTGGGAGATCATGTCTTTTTGAAGGTGATGCCTAAGAGATGAGTGGTCAGGTTCGGTAAGCGGGAAAAGCTGTGTTGGGTCCCAGGCCCTTCGAGGCACTCGGAGGGTTGTCTGATTCTTATCGGTTGGCCTCTTGCCAAGTTGCTCCAGTGTTCATCACGGTATTCCATGTCTTTATCTTTCCAGTAAGCTTTCGTCCCTGCTTCGTGTGGTGGATTAGGCAGAGCTTGTGACACCCCAAATCTAGGGGTTCGTTGACAATATAGTTAACCCTTGGAAAAGCCTGATCTACATCATGAGATTATACATGAGTAAAATGGCCACATTGGCCCATTACATCATCTCAAAATACATCATATATTTTATAGTTAAAGTTAGACATATCTTAATACAAACATATATTAAAATTTAAAATTCTAATACATGTTATCTGTATCTACTAAATCCACATGTGAAACTCTTCTCAAAGCGGCCTCTAATGGTAGTCTTCGAACACTTTCTTTACGGCGCGAAATAGATCAGCAGCGGGGTAGGCAATGCCCGGTAGTGATAATCTCACCATGAGGTTACTCCCACCCTAAGTGCATGCAATATTCAACATAAACACATTCAAGCAAATACATGATCCTACTTGAATGTCTACATGATATGGATGAGAATGTGACTCACCCTTTCCCACTTCTCGAGTCCTCATTGACTCCCTCACGCATGCCTAAGCCAAATGTGAGAAAAACATCATTTTCGAAATAAAATCTTTTTGTTCTTGAAAACATCATACCGAGTTTCGGTAAATATATTGGACTACCCTCCGAGGCGAATTGCTGGATCATTTTTTTGAAACAGTCATGGGTCAGCCTCCGAGATGAACTATTGGACCGCTCTCCAAGGCAATTCTTCGAAAAATCTTCCCTTGAAATTCCTTTCACAACCACTTTCCAATTTTTTCATTTCTTTCATTTTCTTTCATCTCTTACTCTACTACTGATAGGTGCCGGTGATGTAGATATTATGCCATTTTCAAACAATTCATGTTAATATATAAATTATGTATGTACTAACATAATTTACTCACATGCATCATGTCATTCAATTCACATACTAATCACATGTTATTTATTCTTATCAATAACATCAAAATTAGCTCACATGGGCTAATCACAATTTAATTCCAATGGCTTACACACAATTATATTTTTATATAATTCAACATCATGTTAACACATTTAATTATATGCATTAACAATTTCTTTTTTTTTTCCACACAATTCAAGCCATCCAATTCAAGTAGTATTTTGCTTACAACACACATGGACCATTTTCGGTCCAACCAAACAAGCAGGGCTTTATTTTTATGACCCACTGGCAATAATCTCAGTGAAATTTGTCGGAAGTAGGTAGCCACTCTGCTTTGCTCGGTTCACTTTGTGGGCAAGAAATCCCATGGCCATTTCCGGCCAATGACATCAGACCATAATTTATTGCATAAATTATCCTGGCTCCACTGACAATTAGATCCACGAGTTTTGGGGCCAAGGCTAACGTGTGTGACCTCAGAGCACTCCAAATCATTCTAAAGCTCTTAAGCTAGAAAATAACCAAGTAGGAAGACCCTACCTCTTGGAGTTGTCCAAAACTCCCCCAACTGGGGTGCTTGTCTGTAGTACTTGCCGCGTAGAACAGCTACTTCTTGGCCAGAGCGAATCAGATGATTCAAAGGAAATCTAAAGAGAAGTTGCACTTTCTCTCTTTAAAAACCCTCCATTTTTGAAAAAATCAGCTCTCCCCTTCTCCACTGCCGGATCCAGCAAAAATGGAGAAGAAAACTCTCTTTGTCCCTCTTGCATGTCAGAAGTTACATTGGTTGAAGATTCCTTATCCACTAAATCCACCTACTTTGGATTTCTATCAAATTAGGAGATGTCACATGTCACCCATGGGCCCCACACTTGAGTTCAAGTTGATTGATTCTGTACCTGACACGTGGCATACTGTGAGCCACTCAAAGTGTGCCAAGTGTCCGTCTTCACGCTTCGTTGCCCTCAGCGTCTGGTGTTTGTCTCGGAATTGAAGTGAAATTTGAGCGGTAGCTAGATTTGTGAGGCGATTCAACGGTGAAGTCCGTTTTGTCATCCGAGATCTAGAAAAGTTCAGGATTTTGACCGAAATTACAAATTTTCCATTTTTCAGAAAATTAGATTTTCTCGGGGTTTCACAAAGCTTATGGTTGATGTAGATGGGACCTTCGAGGATGGACTAGTGCACATTATGAATAGCTGGGATAAGGTTTTGCGAGGCAAGACAGTGAGGCTAGTGAAGGTGTTGTGGCAGCACCGATGAGTGGAGGAGGCAACATGGGAATGCGAAGACACTGTGCGTGCCAATTATCCTTTATTTTTTTGATGATGAATGTATGTTTTTAGTCATTTGGTGATTAAATGGTTGTTTCATATGTATGTGATTTGAATATGTATGTGTGTGTGAATTTCGGGGACGAAATTCTTTTAAAGGGGAAAGAATGTAAAACCCGGGTACATTTGAATTTTTCCGAAAAAATGCAAAACGGTAAATTGCCTCTACAGTGCAGGTTGCAAACCTGAAATTTTTCTAGATCTCGAGATAATGAAAGCAGGACCTCAGTTAGGACATCTCAAATCTAGTTACATGAGCAATTTTTGTTGAATTAAAGATAGTTGATTTTCCACAATTGCCATTAGTGTAGTGATAAGTAGGATTTTGAAAAATCTCTAAAGTGGAAAAAATAAATTAATTAAAATTTATTTATAATAAATTGTGAGCAGGCAGGAGACGAAATAAATTATTTCGAGGCAAACGGACACGAGAGCGAGTGGGGACAGTGGCGCTAATGTGGTAGTGTTACAAATTTGGAAAAAGGGGTTAAAAATCATTTTTGGGGCAGAAAGATGATATTTACAATGCAGGTCATGAGAGAGAGGAGAGAAAAAAATTGACTTCTCTCTTGATCATGAGTTAGTGGTCAGAAATTCATGAGGTCAAAACGAAAGTTCATCTACTTGACGTGGGTACCAAAAACATGAGATTTTGCCGTGGATCCGGCGAGTCGGAAATCAAGGTTTCGAGTTTTAGGAAGTGTCGAACTGTGGGCTTCTCCGCTCACAGAGAGTGTGATTCTTCTACTTTGGTTATTTTCCACCCTAAGGCATTTGGTTGTGTTTTTGTAAGAAGTACATTGGGTGTTTTCCTAAAGGTTGTTGGTAGAATTTTAGGGCGCAGAATCACTTATTTTGATCTGTAGTGGATGCAGGGGCCCGGTTTCGGTTGGAAGCAGGGGGAATTTGGATTGGTTCTTCATAGAAATTGGCATTACATCTGTGGAACTTGATGTTAGGATTTTGAATCACCAGATTGGACCTTCATTCAGTTATGGTCCATTTCATTCGAGACTAAGCGACTTGTTTTACATTTCACACTTTATTGAAATTTGGGAGGCGGTTTCGGTTAAGGAAATGGAGGGACTTTGGACTCGTGTTCTTTATGAAAGTTGTAAATGGCATCGGTGAACTTGATGTTGGAAACGTGAATCACCAAAATTGGACCTTCTGGCTCAAAGTTATGGGTCCATTCAACTAAAGTTGCCTGCGCAGCTGTTACTTTTGCTTGTGTCGGATTTTAGGGTGATTAGGCTTGGTCGGTGCTGCTCATGGGTGAATTTGGAATTTGTTCTGTTTATTTTAGGGCATGATTGAGGAGCCTATTGATGGTTGGTTTTGGTATTGCTTTGTTTATGAGACTTTGTCTCGGGGCCGTTTGTAGGCATAGTATATATGTCACACTTGGCCTCGAGGATCGAATATTGTTTGCTTGGTTTTGGTCAACATTGTTGTTTGTTGTGATAAAGAATCGGATATATGTAATGTGTTGACGCCTGTCATGGTGTATGGAAATTGAATGCATAGGATATAATCGTCCATGGTACACGGTGAAGTGTACAGTTTTAGCATTGTCCATATAGCATTCATTATGCATGTGACATGATATAACATCTGATGGGCGCATTGCACGTGCGTATGAACGAGGACACATCGCACGAGATGGGTGTGAGTGCATGGTTGAAAAATCAACACTGTGTTTGGTGTTTGATTGGGTGGGCTCAGTCAAGTGGGACGAAGTCCAACAGAGTCGCACGGTTGAATAATGTGGTAAAGAAAACGTGTCAGGTAATAGCAAGTAGGGATAGACACCCCCTTGGGTGAAAGACTCGTTAGTTGTGGTTAGACATAATTCCAACGGTGAAAGCCCGTAAAAGTGTTGGAAGGCGCGCAGAGCCTGCGATGGGACCTCGAAAATTCGTTACCCACAAAAAGATACATGAGTTTTGTATATAAATGATCATTGAGGTGTAACATCCAAAAAGATTTTGGTTTGAAAACAAATGAAATTGTTTTGTAAAATGATCATTGGATGTAATCCAGAAATTATGGATTTTATCAAGCATGGGCTTTGGCATTGTGTGATAGAAGTCGGTAAGGACTCGGGTGTGATGGGAGTCGGTAAGGACTCGGGGCATGGTACATGATTGAGTCTCATCTCATTTCATGGCATGACATGTAGGATTTCATAGTAGAAATTGCATGTTTTTACTTGGAATGTGAATGTGAATGTGTGGAACATGACCATTGCATGTATACTTAGGTGGGGAGTACCCTCTGTAGGAAATATTCTTTACTAGGCGTGGCTCACCCTTTATGGGAAAACATTTTAGGTCTGAGGTGTACAGAGTGGATGACTCATTCGAGGCGAAATTGTGAAAGAATGGGATTGTGTGGCTTTGATAGTTATTTTGTAAAATATATTGGAACAAATTAGTTTTGATATATAAATATTTTGTATAAGAGTGTTGTATTTAAACTCTTAAGGACTATTGTGATATAGCCTTGTATGTTTTTGAGTATGGATAAATGAGCGTGGGAACTCACTTTACTCATAAATGGGCCCGGGGCGGTCATTGTGTTATATTGGGCCCCAGATGGGTCATGTTGGCTTATAATGTACAGGTTGGGAATTGGATCGAGCTTTCCGTACAAAGGAGACTCTGTCCAATTTTTTGTTAAATTATGGATCTCGATGAATGTGGCACACGAAGGGGTATCGGGTTACACGATATCTACTAGTTTTCCGCAAGTTGACGGTTGGTCAACGGACCCTCGGGTTTTGGGGTGTCACAGTATTCCTCTTCCTCTATATATATATATATATATACTATATATATATATATATATATATATATATATATATATATATATAAAACATATGCCTCACATTTATGAAAATCAAAATTAATATTCTGAAGAGTGTTAATTTTTTTCTTTTAAATTTTTATTGGGTTAGATTTCCTATTGATTCATTATATCAAATATTTGCTTTTAAATTACTTCACTGTGGGGGCAATTGTTGCAATTATTTAAGAAGTGAAATTACATGATTAGCACCATATAATAGAAAAATACTAAACATTTCAATTGATGATCTCCCAAATTTCTTAATGTTCATGCCAATATTTCTTAAGGATATTCTAGTCTAAATTCATTAATTAAGTATCACACTTTTATGGTTGAAGACTTATCCTTGAGGATTCTATTGGTGATCAAATTACCTTTTTATTCATTTCTTTATATGAGCTAATTTTTTTATGGCATATCTTTAATTGCTTAAAAAAAATTATATAATTTTTTCATTTCTAATTTTAATATGAGCAAGAATATTGTGACTTCCAATACACATGGATGTTGTTTAAAAAAAAAAAGAAGATAACCATGTACACAACCTATAAATATAATACAATGGATTTGTGTTTTTAAATATTTATAGGTTGTTATTTTAGTTCTCGTCTTACTGCTATTTGAGTGATAAAATGATAGGACGAGAATGGAGTATTGGAGGAAATTAAAAAGTCATGATTAAATTGTAACGATTTAACCATTTGAAGTGGCGCATGTTTGGTTTCTGAATTTTGAAAATTTGAATATCTTAATTTTAAAAGTTTGAAGTGGTAATGATTCAAACATCGTTTTCATTCATTGAAAGCTTGATTTTATTAAATGAGGAATCTATAAAAGAAGTATGCTTGTATAATACCCAGAGTTCATCAAGTTTGTACCCAAGGTTTACTCCTATGGTGCTTACAGTTTACTAATTGCAAAACAAACAAGTGCTATTAGTAGTATCAACGGTATACTTGGTTTGTACCCACATAACACACCTAATATTTAAATGTGTTATACCCTTGATACATTCTAGTTGTACCTGAAGTTAACTTATGTAGTACCTAGAGTTCATAAAGGTTGTACCTAAGGTTTAATCATATGGTACTTACAGTTTACTTATTGCAAAAACAATCAAGTGCTATTAGTAGTACCTAAGTATACCTAGTTTGTACCCACGTTACATATGGATTGTACCTAATGTTCAAATGTGTTATACCCTTGATACATTTTGGTTGTACCTAAAGTTAACTTATGTAGTACCTGAAGTTCATACGTTATACCTAATATTAATATATATATTTACAGTTTACTTCATGACGTCCTAAAACCCGTAGTCCATTGACAACCCGTCAACCAGTGGAAAACTCGTGGATGTCAGATAACCCGATACCACACCATCGTGCTCCTTTTTCCAGGACCCATGATTTAAAAAAAAAAAAATTGAATAGAGTCTCCTTTGTACGGGGAGCTCTACCCAAAATACAACCTGTATAAAAACCTGACAACATGGCCCAATATAATACAATAACCTCACCGGGTCCACTTATGAGTGAAAGTGACCTAACTGGGCCCACTCACCCATACTATAAAACATACAGAACTAATTACCGTAGTCCTTAAGAATTTAATTACAACACTCTTACAAATATCACATATTAGGACAAGGTTGTCCCAAGATATTTTTACAATCCCTTTTACACAAAACACAAGCTAAAACTAGTTTGTTCCAAGCTTCTTTACAAAAATGAGTTACAAAGCCACAACCGGCTTTCTTCACACTTGTGACGCCCTAAATCCCGGGGGTCCCGTTGACCACCGTCAACCTGCGGAAAACTGTGTGTCTCATATCATGAGACCCATACATAAGTAAAAATGGCCACATTGGCCTACACATATACTCACCAAATTACATCCAACTATATTATAATAGTCTCAAGAGTTGTTACATCACTCTTAATACAAACGTATATTAAAATTAAGAATTCTAATACATGTTTTACAAAATGTATCTATTAAAGCCACTTATCGACTTTCTTCTCAAAAGTGGCCTCTAATGAGCGCCGTCTTCCCGAACACCCCGCAGACCGAAATACCTTCCGACAGAGCACGCCCAAAAGAGTGATAATCTCCCTACATGGGTTACTCCCCACCTGGCGCACATGTAATGGCAACCAAACACATTCAAGAAAAATATATATGTTCCTACTCAAATGTCTACATGAAATGGATGAGAATGTGACTCACACTTTCCCACTTCTCGAGCCCTCACCGACTCCCTCACGCATGCCTAAACCAAGTGTGAGAAAACACTGTTTTCAAAACAAAAGGTTTTTTGTTCTCAAAAACATAATATTGAGTTTCGATAAAATCTATTAAACAACCCTCCGAGGTGAATTGCTGGATAATTCTTCGAAACAGTCATGGGCCCCTTCGACGTAAACTATTGAACAACTCTCCAAGGCAATTCTTCGGAAAATCTTCCTCTGAAATTTCTTTCACAACCATTTTCATTTTTCTTTCATTTCATGCTCTCACACTTATTGATCTAGGGTCGGGCTCTTGGCAGACATGAATGATTATACATTTTCATACAACACATGCCAATATATCATTCATGCATATCTTAACAAAATTCACATACTAACCACATGTTATTTATTCATAGCAATAACATCAAAATTAGCTCACATGGGCTAATAAACACTTTAATTTCCAAAGGCTCACACACAATTATATTTCATATAATTCAAACATCATATTAACACATTAAATCATACGTACACCATTTCCAACACACACCCAAGCCATTCAATCAAGCAATATTATGCAAACAACATACATGGACAATTCCATTCAACCATCAACCCTGACTATTTTAATAGTCCCTAAACAAAGACGGGTCAGTCCGGAACTACCTGCACCTAAAGATTCGATCCCACCGGATCGAAACTCACCTACCATTTACCCCAAACACTCCAACCACAATTTAACACACAAACAACACATATGGACCAATAACATTTCGAAAATCTTTCCCGGGACTGCCCAAAATAGTCCCAAATTTCTAGCATTCAATCCCAAAATTTCCGGGATCGATCAAACGACCTCACGCCCCATACCATCCAAACTACATTAAGCTTTAAATATTGATAGTAATTGGTATGAGAAAATCCCTTTATTTGTGGAGTTGTTAAAATTTAAAATCGGTGGTTCTTGGCAGAGTTTCTTGTAGCCAGAGTATCTTGTCTCGCCGACGCATTCGATGCCGGCCGTTGCTGGGATATGAGAAGCCGGAGCTTTCTAAAATTCTTTCCTTTCTCTCTCTTTCCTTTCTCTCTCTAACTCTTCCTTCTCCCAAACTCATTGAGCTTCGTCAAGAGGACTTTTCCTCGCATGCCACATGTCACCCTTCTATCGTGGATGTGGATTACACCCATCCTCTTATCCACCTACTTTGGATTTTCATCCAATGGCATCATGCCATGTGTCCACCCATGGCCCATACTTAAGCTCATGTTTGACTAATTCTGCACATGACACATGGCACCTTTGATCCACTCAAAATGTGCCAAGTGTCTCGCACTACCCCCGTTGCCTCGAAAAATGTAAAATTCCGACTATCTCGGAATTCGATGAAATTCGATGTGATAGCTAGATTTCGTGGAGACTCCATTCCATCCAGTGAAGTCCCTGCTTTCTCACATCCGAGATCTAGAAAAATTCCGGATTTTTGACCGAAATTACCATTTTACCATTTTTGAGAAAATTAGGATTTTTCTCAGGGTTTCACAACACTTACGGCCTCAAGTGAACGCCGTCCTCCTACACGTTCCCTGTACCTGAAAGGGGGGGTCCCATAAAGGGTAAGCTACGCTCAACAAAGTAAACTCCTACATGGGCTACTCCCCACCTAAGTGCACATGCAATGCCATGTTCACACAATCAAACATTCTGGCAAATTTAGCTTTACATTGGAATGCCTACATTCCATGAATGAAGTGTCATTCACTATGCCTTTAACCCGAGTCCTTACCAACTCCCTCACACATGCTTATGCCAGTAAAACTGCTATCGTGTTTCACCCAATGACCCTTTATCCAAAACAAAACTTTTTATTTTTAAAACTCATTAGACATCCTCTGACAAACCGCTTTATTCAAAGCCATTGGACAATATCCGATAAACAACTTTATTAAAAAACATTGGACAGTCTCCAATAAACAACTTTATTCAAAAGAATTAGACAATCTCCGATAAACAGCTTTATTCAAAAGCATTGGACAGTCTCCAATAAACAACTTTATTCAAAGCTATGAAATGCACCCGTGAGACTCCGTTGGACGTAGTTCAAAGTATTGAGCTCACCACCCATTCACCAAGAATGATGAATGATTATGACCATGTACACACACCCATTTAATGCAATGTCCTCGTGCATATGAAATGCAATTATGCCATTCCATGCCTATACCATGCCATATATATTTATTATGAGTGCTATATGGACATTTTAAACATGCATAATACTCCATGCATCATTTGGACAATCATATCACCCATACACTTCCAAATAACCCACACAATACATGTCAACATATTATACACACATATATTGACATCTACAAGTCATCACCAATCGAGCAATGACTTACATTATCCTCTAGGCCAAGTTGTGATGTATCATGTCCACAAATAACCTACTACCAAGCCATGCAATGACCTTGCTCATACACATCACAACACAAGTCAATTCATTAGAACACACAAATTGACTTGCAAACAATTACCACCAAGTATATCACTCAATTTAAGCAATGATATGCTATAATTATAAACCACCGTGGCATAATGCCTCCATTACTACGAGGCCATGAATCAAGCCACAAACCACGCCGATCATTCAACACAAATTTTGAAAAGAGCATAAAAAAAAACCCAAAGCCATGAGCACCAAATTCCATTCACCGGTATATGGTTAGATTCTAGATTCAAAGAGCTTTCCATAGAGTCTAAGAACGCACGAATCGGAGTTCGAACGAGAAATTTATGGTCGTCCAAAGTTGAACCTACCATTTTCGCATGAGTGTTGCGAAAATTTTGCAAACCCTACGAAAATTTCATGCGAAAATTTCGCAACCCATGCGAATTTTTTCGCACACCATCCTAAATTTCACTGTGGTCTACGTAAATCGATCTACAATTTGGGAATTTTCAAGTAGGTGCCTTCCATCTTAACTGGCTGTGGAACCAATCCTTGCCTAACCACCATACAAGCCTCCCCGTTCGCTTCTAAAGCCTCTAAACATCTCTGTCCCATAACTAACTAAACGACATTCTTGGGAACCAAAATAGACTAAGAAACCGGTATTTTGATTATTAACAGCACACTCCAAACTGCCTTTGAACCAGCCTTATAGTTAGGGCTGAACCCAATGGCCATTGAATGACCCTTAAGCATGAAATAACTAGAGTAGGAGAAACCCTACCTCTGGGAGCGAAGACAAAGCTTTTGGAAGTCCTGGAGACCCGAAACCCATGATCTCCCGAACTCTTCGCTTGAATCTTCGACGAAATTTTTTGTTTTCGGTACCCATGCGTAGCTCTCGTCGCGTAGATGGACTTTAGTTATTGGTCCGCCGGAAACCGACTACCCGATCTCCGTAGATCGTATAGAGAAGGTGGAGATTTTCTCCCTCTCTCTCTCTTCTCCCACTCTCCTACGTGAAAACCGGAAGAAATCGGGCTCTTTGAGTCCTAGTCCTCTTTTTCCCTTTTTTACCCCTTTTACCTATCCCAATGGGTGGCTCTATCGCGCATATGTCCACGAATCTGCTCGGGTTCAAGCTTCATCCCAAAACAGTTCTATTTTCTAGTTTCCTTGCTCAAGTTCAATTTATTTTAAACGAACTTAATTTGAGTTATTTTCCTCTCTTTCTCGAGATTTTTCTCAAACTCATTAGTCCACTGCACTGATACGCCCTCGAAATCGAAAAATCCGATTGTCTCGAAATTCGATGAAAATTTTATGGGTGACTAGATTTCGCGAGACGAATCCAACGGTGAAGTCTTTTTCGTCATCCGAGATCTAGAAAAATTTCCAGGCTTCCTTGAACCATTTCGGCAATTTTACTATTTTTACCATTTTTCAGATCCCGGGTTTTATACTTAATGAAAAAACAAACAAGTGCTAGTACTACCTATGGTATACTTGGTTTGCACCCACATTAAATTTAGATTGTACGTAAGGTTTAAATGGGTTGCACCCTAAAATAATTTCTGGTTGTCCCCATTGTACATTAGCCTGATAACCTATCCTCAATAACATTGCTTCCACAAAACACAATATCTAAGAAATTGTCATTGTATCATTGGTTTATGACAAATACAAGTAGACGTACACGTTAATAACATTGCTTCCAAAAAATACAATATGGAACAAATAACCATTTTATTATTGTTCTTCAAATAACCTCTTTGGGTATAGCTGCTACATGCCAAATATATTATAGGTAATATTGAGTTGTCAAAATTCAAGAGGAAAGATCGATCTCTAAATGTGTGGAAAGGTATTATGGCTATTGAAAATATTATGAAAAATGGTATTAAATCCAAGATCTATAATGGCAAAAATACTCTCTTCTAGAAGGACAGATGGTTGGAAGACTCTCCACTTATCAACCTTATCCTAAGAGATCTAAGCTTGGTTGATTCCCTTAAACCCGTGGAAGCTTATTGGCACAGTTCGACACGATGGAAGTGGGACCTTCTCGTTGGACTGCTCCCCCCTTCCCCCCCCCCAAACCTTATTGAAGTTAGAATCTATAAGAGTGCGAACTGATTATGATAGGGTAGACGGTATTTGTTGGGTGTAGAAGCTTGGACCATTTATTTAGGGGATGTGTCCGCGTAGAAAACCTGTGGGGTACTCTGTTGGGAGATGCGACCATAACAGGAGCCTGTAATATGCCATTTAAGGAGTGGATTCACAACAATCTCCATAATAACTGACAATGGAAGGAAGAAGATTGGAGGGAAAGGTTTGCTACCGACCTTTGGTGTATATGGAAATTGTGGAATGACGAAGTTTTTAATAACCGAATCATTGATTTCAATCGGAAGAGAGCAACAGTAAACTCCGACAACCATGAATTTACAGCTGCTTTTGCTTCTCAGGCAATCGTTGTCGAAGGTAGGCGCATGACTAGGCTGGCTTGGGTTGGGTGGAGTAAACCCCTCTTGGATGGAGAAAATTGAATACATATGGTTGTTTCCATTGGGAGAATGGGAAAATGGATGTAATAACATAGAGGAAAGTGAAACTTGGGCTCTTCTCCATGGTTTAAAAATGGCCTGGGAAAATAGAGTTACAAGACTTATGGTTGAAGTAGACTCCCCAGTTATCTTTAACTGGATTAAAGGGCTGGAGGAGTTGCCAAACTCCCATGCCAATGTGATCCAAGAATGTAAGGAATGGCTTCAAAGAGGCTGGATGGTTAACGTTAGGCATGTCCTAAGGGAGGGTAATTTGGTGGCAGACAAGCTAGTGAAGCTTGCTCTAAAGTCTCATAGTAGGAATATCACAAGATGGCTTCAACCCATGGAGGAGGTTGATAGGCTGATTTTTCAAGACTTGATGGGTAGCAGAATGTCGAGAAGGGCTGAATTATAGCCGTTGTGTTTTCTTCGGGGTAGCCCCCTCCAACTGATAAAAAAAAAAAAAAACAATGTTGGAACCCAGAAATTTGGAGTTCACACCAAAAACCCACATATTTTTTTTTATAACTATTCACTTGGAATTACATAAGTGTAGTAAATCTGCTCTCAGGAAGCACCAAACCACAAAGAGCATAGAAATTAAGAAGAAAACACACATTACATATTTTCATAAAAAACCCCCCAGGGTTTTGAAAAAGAGAATATCGTTTCTTAAAGAGCGAGAGCTTTTGGAAGCTGTGAAGAGAGATATAGACAAATTACTTATGAGAAGAGAAAAGGGACTGATCATGCTTTTAGAGTGATATGACGCTTTCTTGATCTACTTCTGCTGTGCTTTATGACAAAGCTTACCTTACTTCAACATGCTTTTTGTAAAGCGATTTAGATTGAATATATATAGAGGGAAAGGATGATATGTCAAATGCAGGTGTTTGCTGAAGAAGAGAGAGGGAGCTTGGGGTTTTCAGGTCAAATCAGGTTAGGGCTTTGTTTGGTGAGGGTAGGTATTTGGATCAAATCAATGGAGGGCATTTTAGGGATATAAAATTGCTTTGTCGCCTAGAAGACCCTCTATCAATTATTATGAATTCTTTATCAATTATTTTTTCAAATAAAACTAGGGCTTGGTTTGATATGCTTTGAGACTAAATTTTCAAATATTTTATGTTAGGGACTGCATAGCATAGTTTTCCCTAGTTCAAAATTCGAATTCTAGTATAGCATTACGTCGTTCTTGTAGACGATGAGAGTGGGCCTTTCATGATGCCAACATTGAATGTACGTTAGCTGACTTTTAGGTCTTTTGCGCATTCAAATTAAAAAAAAATGACTTTTAGGTCCAGCGGCTTAACTGCTGATTCGAATAGTTTAGCACTAGTTTGATCATAAAACGGTTCAAAAGGGCAAATTGAACCAAAAAGATGACTAGTCAAATTCGTCTTACCTGATATGATTTTAAAACCTTATAACACAATGGTTCTGGCCTTATGTAATAATTCACTGCTTTTGTGACAGACACCCAAGTACTCACCTTAATAAATTTATGCATTATCTTAATAGTCGTAGATTATCATAATGACCGTTGTAGAAGACTTGAGATTTATCATACCTAAAACACAATTATTTTCTATGAACCGTATTGAACCATATATTTTGCATTATTTATGTCATTTTTACAATTATTCTCAAATCAATATGGGAAAACACAAGTGTCCCAACTAAATAAATAAGGGGAATTATGTTTTAGGAGTAGCAAAGTCTCAAAATTCATAAACAGTCTACATTACTTCTAAAATTCTAAGCTTGTAAGAGACAATTCAAATAAGGAATTTCTTTTCTGTCAATCCAAAAACAACATCAAAATTTTAAAAATCCCCAAAATTTTAATTCAATAATATTCTTAGGAAATTCTTTTCAATTTTTAAAATTTATTTATATAAGGTAATATTTGGCCATTGGAAAATAGGTTGAAGAACGCAATGAGAAAATAGAAATAAAAATTGAAGAAAATTTAAAAAATTAAGGATTTTTTCAAGACCTTTAAATAGGGAACAAGCATGTATTCATGCGGCTTTGTTTTTTACTTAACGAATTTAAAAATTTTTTAGCTTAATATTAACAAATTAATAGTATTGTTCTACTTTTTCCTTTTAATATTTGAGCACAGCTTAATGTTTTAATAGAAAACCAAATATTTTAACTTTTTCTATTATGATTTTTTTTTTAAATTTAAGTAATGAGTCATAAAAAAAAGTTAAAAAACAAACAAGCTCAATCTTAAAAGTTATTTTGCTTCTAGCAAAAAGCCAAAAAACAAACGTCACCCTAATAGAAATAACAAAAGAGAAACCTCCTAAACTTGATTTGTTGAATTCTTTTATTTTTTTAATATGATTGATAATACCTCAAAATTTTAAATTAGGGTTATTTCAGATGAAATATTAGCCATTCCAAGAGCTAAGGCCGTACTTTAATTGTCTTAGGTTGATTCAAGTCTCACTTTTTTTTTTTTTTACTTTTATTCACTTTTTACATATATATTACTTTGTAGTACTTTATTTTTATAAGGATGGTTCTCCTGTATACCCATCCCACCCCTTTACCACTCGAACCGGCCTCAAGATTGAAACAAGTGATTATTACCCAAATAGTGCTATTTTGAACCTTGTTTATTGCAGGTTTTGAGTATTTTTTGTGTAATAATCAACTTAATTAACCCGGTTGGCACGTTAAGGTCCTAGAGATACTTATGATCGCTTTTTGTGGAAAATCTTGTAGTTTTTATGAACCAGTTATGTCAAAGTTACCGAGACGGCTCAATCATGGAGAATCCAAGTTGAACTCAGAGCTACAGATCAGAAACTGGAAGAAAATTTTGGAAGAAGAAAGCAACAGAAGAAGGAGTGCACCCTTGCAAATTTAGCAAGGGTTGTGAAATTGTTCTTCACTTTTTGACCCCAATTTGACATTTTTGTACAATTTTTGTATTTTCCTAAATTGCCCTTCATGCAACAGTGGCCAATTCATATATTTTTGTAATTTTGCATAGCTGGACAATATATAAGTCCCAAGCTACACTGTAATTAGGGACTTGATAATTAATAATATTTTTTGGCGCAAAGCTCTCTAGAGTTCCCGCCTTTTCTTATTCTCTCTCACTTTCTCTCATTTTCTCGCCTGCTAAGCATCTTCTGAGGATGACAACTTAGAGGATGAGTGGCTATACCCCCCTTCATCCTTGAAGAGGAAGGCTACTGGACAAAGGTTCTAAGGGTTTTGAGGGTTTCTCACGTTTTCAACTCAGGTATTTATTGTCATTTATGTGTCTCTTTCTAACCCTAGGTTCAAATCCCTTAGATGCACCTTGAATGACCTCTACTTGGCAATCTTTTAGGGTTCAGTGGATGCTTATTGTTAGATCTACTAAGATTCGGTAGTTGCCATTTATTAGTCATCAGCGTGGGTCATGAGATACTGCTTACTGCCTCGAGACCATTAATGCTTAGTAAATGCTATCTTTCAAAAGGAGGGTCAAGGTTTTATAGACAAATGAAGATCCGGTTCAGGAGATGACTATAAGTCATCCTCCCCAACGCGAGGAAAAGGGCTCGAGAACCCCTCAATGACCTTTAGAGACCAAATCTAGTAGCCTGATACTTCAAGGAGACTTCTTTTACATTTTACTTCATTATATTTCCAGTTTTCAACCATCAAACCCCCCTGTTTTTGCAAAATCCTATAATCCAAGCCAAATTCACCATTCTAAACTTGACTGCAAATCATTTGTGCGAAGAAAACCCATCCTTGTGTTAGACCCTAGAGCCACTGTACTGCAGTAGCAATGCTACGGAAGTAGGAGGAAATAGATATAAATTTTGTTGATTCACGATACCTTTACTGACGCGAATCAAATGGCGCCGTTGCCGGGGATGGTGCCTTAGTGCAAGTAATGAACTGTTGAACACTTATGATCCTTATCACAAGCATTGGTGAACTACATCTCTTTCATTCTTCCTAACAATTCACTGCTAGGTTAATTCAATTATTTCTACCATTCATATACATTTCTTTTCTTTAGCTACAAGAACTCCTTCGTAGCTTTGTTTTTGTTTTCATGGTGTGCTTTGTTTTCAGTGTAGCTTAGTGTTCCAAAGGTAGAATATAGTAGGTGATAGAGAGAATCAAAATATTCCACAGAACAAGGCTGTGAATTTGAATCTCTAGATACGACCAAATGGAGCCCCAATTCGAGGAACAAATAAAGCCAACAAAAATGGAAAGGAACCTAAATGCATATAGTCCATTTAGGACCACACATACATCCTCCAAAGGAGTGCAATTCCTCATGCATTGTACCTCCCACTGAGGACATGATTGTCAGACCCTACATTGTGCCACTACTCCCCACTTTCCATGGAATGGAGAGTGAGAACCCCTATTCACATATTCGGGAATTTGAGGAAGTCTGCAACACCTTCAAAGATGATGCTACCAATTTGGACTTAATGAGGCTAAAATTTTTTCCTCTGAGTTTGAAAGATAAAGCCAAGATTTGGCTCAACTCTTTGAGGTCAAGGACCATTTGGAACTGGACCGAGATAGACTGAGTTCTTAAAGAAATTTTTTTCCACACACAAAACTAACAGTCTGAAAAGGCAAATCTACACCTTCTTAGCCAATGAAAATGAAAAATTCTATCAATGCTGGGAAAGATACTTGGAAACCCTCAATGCCTGTCCTCACCATGGATTTGACACATGGCTACTAGTCAACCATTTTTATGATGGAATGTCCCCCGCCATGAAACAATTGTTGGAAACTATACATGAGGAGACTTCTTCAAAGAAGAACTGTACAGTTTTATGGATTTCTTGAACTATGTGGTAGAGGCATCCAAGCTGATGAACTCTAAACTCCAAGAGTAGCTTGAGAGAATGAGGACTGCAACTCACTCATTAAGGGGAGGCATGTACTCCTCCCTATACATGGAGGTGAAAGCAAAACTCACAACCTTAGCTAGAAGGTTGGAGGAGCTAGAAATGAGAAATCAACACGAGGTGCTTAATAAAGGCCGAGACACCAGGCCTAACAAGCTTTGCTTCATTTGTCACTGTTGAGCATCTGTGAGAGCATTGCCCAACTGCTTCCTTTCCACGAGGATACATGTTAGCTGAACAAGCCAATGTTGTGGGTCAATACAAGCCAGCAACCAGTGCCCCATACAGCAGCACATACAATCCTAATTAGAGGAACCATCCTAACCTCTCTTGGAAACCAAAGTCTCCACCATATGTACTCCCTACTGCACAACAATTGTACGGATCTCCATCTCAATCACAACCACCACCACCATCATCTCCGCTGGAGCGTGCTGTAAATGAACTTCTTGAGCAAAGTGGTGGGTAGGATTTATGTAGACAGTAAAGCAAGGAATGTCCAAAGCCAATCGTAAAATCGACATAAAATGAGAACACTTTGAACAAGAAAATTGAAAAACTGCAGTCTGATATTGCTCAAAGATTTGATAACCTGCAGTATTCAATTGCTAGGCTGACTAACTAGCAAAGAAAAGTGTGAAAAGGGAACGTACCCCTACCCGCATACGGTAAATTCTCAATCCCAGGAGTTCATGAAGTAAGCTCTTCTAGTGAACCAACTCCCAGGATAGATGAAGTGAAGGAAATTATCACTTTGAGGAGTGGCAAACAAATTAAGCAACCTTTGCCTACACCCACAGAAGAAGCCAAAGAATGAGAGGAAGCTGAACTAGAAAGAATTGTAATAAAAGAAGATGCAGTGAAGAAGAGCACACCCCCACCTTTTCCTCAAGCACTAAAAGGTAAGAAGAAGGCTATCAACCAGGCTGAAATTTTAGAAGTGCTGAGGCAGGTGAAAGTCAACATCCCCCTGTTAGACATGATTAAACAAGTCCCAACATATGCTAAATTCTTAAATGACTTGTGCACAGTGAAAAGAGGGTTCAATGTTGATAAGAAAGCCTTCCTAACAGAACACAAGCTTCAAGCATGAATATCCAAGTAAGACCCTTAAAGGAAGTACAAAGACCCTCGGTCAGTCTTACCATCTTAGTGAATACGGTGGAACTTGTGTAGAGAAGGCACTATTGACTTGGGGCCAAGATCAAATATGTTGCCTTATTCACCATGCTTACTGGCTCGGGAGAGTTGAAACCTACTACCATTACATTATCCCTAGTAGACAAATCCATAAAAATTCCTAAAGGCAATAAGGATGTCTTGATACAGGTGGACAAATTCTACTATCCTGTAGATTTTTTTGTTCTTGACACAGAACCAGTAGCAGTGGGAGCTAACTATGTGCCTATTATCCTTGGAAGACCATTCTTAGCCACCTCTAATGCGATCATCAATTACCGAAATGGAGTTATGCAACTTACATTCGGAAATATGACTTTGGAGCTTAATATTTTCCACTTAAGTAAAAAGCATATGCATCCAATGGAAGAAGGTCCAGAAGAGGTTTGCTTGATTGACACTATTCTGGAAGAGCAGGCTGAACAGTAGCAGCTACAGGATATGTTGATTGAGGAGTTGTCAGATTTTTCTGAGGATTTGACCCAAGAGCTTTGTATTGTACATGGGCCATGGAGAAGGAAGGAAGAAATTCTTCCCCTGCTAACTGAAGAGGACAAGGAAAAGGAAGGAAACATTGAGCCTCAAAAGTTGGACCTCAAGCCTCTACCTATGGAATTGAAATATGCATACTTGGAAGAGGATGACCAATGCCCAGTTGTAATCTCTTCGTCATAGTAATCCTCACAGAGGATTGATAGCCGAAAGCGTGGTGGGTGCAATGTGTACGCCTTATGTGCACACACGTCAGACAAGTAATACGCTGTACCTGGCACGGATATCGATTCACTGGAGAAGTGCGTTGACTAACAAAATTGCTCTTATAATATTATTTGATTTTAATTTGATTCATTCAACCAACGTAAGTGATAAGAAATAAAGCCAAATTACTTGTATACCATTTCGCTATAAAAACTAGGGTTTTGCCTTCACCTGCCACACTCGATGAATTTTAACCTAAATATATTATTCATTCAGTATATTAATTGATTTACGTTGACGGGTTGATCGTGCCTACAAGATATTCTCTCTCGAGATATATTTGCCTATCTCGCCAATAGGGTGTATTGCATCTCTACCTCAACCCTAGACTCTGAAATGCTTAAATGTTTAAACCCTTAATGCTACACTTGGAACGGGGATATCTCTATTCGACGATTGACCAAGTGTTGCTCTATTCATATCTCTGGGGGTCATCATCTCTCGATCTTAGACTCCCAGCAAAAACACGCCAATGTTGGCCAAACACTACCATATAATTAAAATACAGAGATAGAGCAAGTCGAGATAAAATCAATCCATATAATGAATGAAAACGTAATTAACCATTAATCCATTCGAAAGTAGCAAGGCTACAAAAAAAACCTAGAAATAAATCTAGAACATCTCTAAGTCAAAGAAAAGCATCAAAAAGAGAAACAAAGAAAGAGGATGAGAATAAACGATTTTCAAGGAAAGCGCTATCTCCTCTTCAACTTCCTTCTTCGCCTTCAAGATGCAGGCCACAGGCGTTTTCACCCCAAGAGAGGTATTTTTCAAAGTTCAACATTACAACTTCATCGATTCGTTCGGCGAACTTCCATTATGGTTCACCGGCTAACGACGGAACCAACCCCGAACGTCGCGACGTCGGATGTCGACCGCGAACGTCGCTGACGTTGGTTCAACGCCACGACGTTGCCGCGAGTCTCCTCGTTGGCCCAACTCGTAGGCGCCATAACTTTGTCATCCGAACCCGACGGGGTGTTCGTACCGCTGAAAGATCTTGAAGTGTAGAACTAAAAATATATTCCTGATGCAATAGGAGCTCATATCATGTCTGAACGTCAAAATTCAGTAGCCTCCGCTGAAGGAAGGTACGTTTGCTGATTTTCCAAGGCTTGAACTTGCATAACTTCTTGTTCGAACTCCAAGTTCGTGTTCTCGTATCAATGGAAAGTTTGAAATTTAGAATCCATACATATAAAGTTTGCTTCAATTGGAACTCAAATGATATCTGAAACGTCATAATATTAGGTCGCTTCTATAGCGCTTTCACCACTGCGGAAAGTAAATACCCTACCAAATGGATGACCTGACATAAGTATGAACTTAGAGCATTAGTAAGCACTAT
The DNA here is from genome assembly GCA_016808115.1 of Tetrastigma voinierianum. Lineage (NCBI taxonomy): Eukaryota > Viridiplantae > Streptophyta > Magnoliopsida > Vitales > Vitaceae > Tetrastigma > Tetrastigma voinierianum. Next base: position 1,700,119 of record JAEQBH010000310.1, read on the forward strand.
TTAACATAAAACACTAAAAAACTAACTAAAGAATAGTGGATAAAATGAGTATTTAAGATACCATCAAAACCCCAACTAAATTTGTCGTCTCAAGAGACCAACTCAAAACAAAACAAAATTGAAAACGACATGAACTAAAAAATAATGAGATGAGTATGATAACATGATTCCAAATGGAAGAATCACTATGAAAACAATTTAGCAACATTTTCAACCAAAATTTGTGATCCTAAACTTTTAAACTTCCAAGGAACATGGAAAGTAAAGCGTCGAGCAAAGCAAATCAACCCCAAGTCCGCAGCGACCTTCCCAAGGAAACTATGTAGGTGATGCATGATCTTCGGGCAGATAAAGAAGGTCCTAGCACCCCCAAACTTAGCTCAACTCACCTATTTTGAAGAAGCTAACTAAGAAAGGATAAGAACGCACCTTTATTCATACCAAAATACCTAAAAATTTCCTAAATACCTAAAATGAAGAAGCACCATGTGCCAAGAAGTTTTAGATGATGCTCTCGTAGCGGATCCACTGCGACTCCCCACCGCCTGGTTAAGGGCACCAGGCATTGATTTCCCTTCAAACTTCACTCGAACACTAACCAAACTCAAAGGCCCTAAGTTGTGAATGATCCATTTCGTCCCATGAAGGCAAAGGAAGTCAATGCCTTCCGACCACTGGCGAAAGACAGTTTCGAAGGCCCTCGTACCAGGTCTCGATTCCGATTGATAATCCACTTATTCTAATTCACAAGCCTATTTTTGACTTTTTTTTCTTTTTTTTTCTTCTTTTCACTTTTCTATTGTTTTTTCATTTTTCTTTAGTCAGGGGCTCGATGGAAACTTCGATCGGGCTTCCATCACATGTGGCCAGAACCCCCAAGGTTAGTTGAATCCAAGGCAAAGAGTTCTAGACCACAGCACAAGGGAGACCACAAGGCAGGTGTGCGTGAGATCCTTGAGAAATAGCTCCCTGAAGCTCAAAGGAGGTGACTAAGCCAAGTCACCCATACCATGCAAGCATACACCCATATCATTTAAAACCCAAGGGTCTTATTCTTACACTGGCATTTTTGAATAGTTAAACTAAAATGACCTTCTACTGGCAACAAGGCATCAACTCACTTATATGAGACACAAAATAAATAAAATAAAGAATGAAAAGCACATGCAATCCACAACCAAACAACTAACTATACAGGTAAGGAGATACAAAAGTCGATTTGGAATTTTTTTCTAATGACCCTCGACCACCTCAACTTGAAATGAACATTATCCAATGTGAAACAAAAGCAAGAACGATAACGACTACTCCCGAGGCCGATCGCTCTAAGTTGCTCCAATGGACGCCGCTGAAAAAGAGAAAGTAAGAGGGGTTAGATCTTAAGTCCAAATGAAGGATGCTTGAATATGGTTTCTTTGGTTTTAAGCCACCTAATTATTGAACTTCAAGCTTTCAACCTTTTAGCTTCCAAAACTAGATTTGAATCCCCAAAAACCTGAAATTAAAAACTAAAACACAGAAAAACAAAATCAAGCACGAAAATTTATTAAAAATACCAAAAACTAACTATGAAATAGAAAAAGGAAAGAAAACTTTTTAAGCTCGAAGGCCTCCCATGAGCTGTTCCGTTTCAGTCCAAATAGACTTACCAACTACGGATGGGTTGGTGTTTCTGCTCCATCCTCTCTAAGAGGCACAGTCAGGCTCAATCAGCAACTTGAGCACATAGTCTTCCACAATCTTATTATTTTTTTGATTTTCTATTTTTTTTAATTTTTTGTTTACAATGGTTCCTCTCAATTCGTTGTTCAAGTGAATGATGTACTCATCCACCTCAGAAGTTGGGATCGTCTTCTCATTTTTCAATTCTTCATGCATCTCACCCCATAAAGTCATCTCCGGAAAAGTCTCTACAACTTCCTCTTTTACCTTTTCATATGATTCCGGAGAAGTTGATGTAGATCCCCAAAAAAAGAGGGTTTTAGGGGAAGATATTTTTATTTTTTAGGATAAAGGAAGACAAAAGGAGGTGGGGGAGAAAAGAAGGAGGATAAATGAAGTGGGGAGAAAAGGAAGAGGATGGATCTAAAAAAAAAAAAACAAGAAAAGGAGAGAGAGGACACAAAGAAAAAAACAAAAAAAAAATGGAGAGGAAGAAGTAGAGAGGAGAAAACAGAAAAGGAGAGAAAAAAAGAAGGAAGGACGAAAAGAGGTAGGGGAGAAAAGAAAAGAGGGAAGGAAGAAGAGAAGGGAGGAGGAGAGGAGATCCAAGGAATTTGATGTCAATCGGACCATCAAACTGGTGTCGATCGATCTCAAATTTTGATATAACGTTCTACTCTACACCGTAAAACCACCGATGGTGTCTCCGCTGGAAATTTCTAATGGCGGATTGTGAGATCAGTTATTTTTGAGATTTTGAAATCGGTTTTAGGCATTGGTAAGTCTACAAGAGTTCGCTATTGTTTAACCGTTAGATCCTATATTTTGGATATGTTTGAAATAATACATAGATTCAGGTCATAATGGTAGCATTTACATGGTAGATTCATCGAAAAAGTTATACTAGTTAGAACCAATAGTTGCTGATTTTGTTTCAATTTCAACGATTTTAGTGTAAGATTTTGATCATTGCTTTAACCACAAATCGTCTATATTTGGATATGTTTGAAATAATACATATATATAGGTCATGGAACTGTGAAGATTATATTTGCAGATTCCATTTTAAAATTTATACCAGTTAGAAACCAATAGTTGTTGATTTTTCGTTTCGATTTAACATTTATGTAAGATTTTGATCATTGTTTTAACCAATGTGATTGCTCAATTGGGTATGTTTATGATAGCGTATGACCTAGATATGAACGCGGAGATTGATTTTGAGTCCTAATAACATATTTCAGTATGGAAACAGTATTATATTTCCGGGTTTTGGGTGATAGAAAATCGAAGTTTTTCTCTTCACTGTCTAGATTTCATCATAGGTCTGATCCCGCTTCGTCTGTGGTCTGATTTATCTGAAATTTGGAAGAGAGTTTCTGAACTCATAAATCTTCATTATGAACGGTGGAGATTAGGATTTGATTTCAAAACAGTAGTGTTTTTGGTCCGGGAACAGTTATTCGAACTAGGAGATTTTTTTATTTTGTTTTAAGAAAATTTGTTACATTTAACATATGATTGGTTTGCACTCCTATTTAGAAATTTGTGTAGTTAATTTACTTAAGCCTAATAGGATCAATACCGATAGCATAAACTACCTTAGGTCTAACCCATTAAGTCCAACCCATTTACTTTAGGTTCAAACCTATTAATCAAAGTCCAACATATTTAGGCCCATCAACTTTGGTCCAACCCATTAATCAAAGCCCAATATATTTAGGCCCATCAACTTAGGTTCAAACCCATCAAATTAGGCCCATTAAGTTAGGCTCATTAAATTAGGCTCAACCTCATACCTAGAAGCCCACCAAATTTGACCTAAGCCCACTACATAGGTCCAACCCATGAAATTAGGTCCAACCCATTAACTTAGACCCATCCATTTAAGCCCAATACATTAGTTTATGCCCAACCCACTTAGGCACATCCTATACTTAGAGGCTCATCCAATTAGGTCCAATTTATTAACTTAGACCCCATATTTGGGGCCCAACATAATAGACTAACATATTTAGTCTCAAGCTCTTAGGCCGGTCACATTCTACTCTTTAATTTATTCATAATTTATCATTTTCTTTAAAAAAAAAAAAAAACTAAAGTCTTCAAAATCAATTTCTAAATTTTCATTTTTTTCCTAATTTCAATTTCATTTTTTATGTTTTTAATTTCAAACATTATTTTTTTTAATTTCTCAAAATTCAAGTAATCTAATTTCTAAAGTCAATTTCCTCATGTATTTTTATTTTATTTTATTTATCTATTATTATTATTTTATTTTATTTATTATTATTTATTTTATTTTTATTTATTATTTATTTTATTTTATTTGTTATTATTATTTTATTTTATTTTATTTTATTATATTATTATTTATTTTATATTTTATATTTATTTTATATTTTATATTTTTATTTTATTTTATTTTCTCTCATTCTACTTCAAGTTTTCAATTTTAAAATTCAATTGCCTCATTTTTCAATTTCATTTTTTTTAGTTTTCAATTTTAAATTTACAATTTCCCAATTTCAAAATTCAAAGTGTCACAAATTCCAAAATTCGAATATCCCAATTTCTAATTTCTAATTTCTAAATCTCAAATCTCAAATTATGCAAATCCAAGCCTAATTTCAAAATCTCAATTCAAAATTCTTAAGCTTCAAATTCATTTAATTCTTAATTTCCAATATTTCAAACTACCAACTTCAAAATTTCAATTTCAAATCGGGGCTAAAATTCCAAACACATGATTAATTCTATAGTTCCTATAAATGGGATCTTGTGGAGTTAATTTGTGTGATATATAAATGGGCCAGGCCCGACATCTCATGTATCCTTTTAACAAATAATTTGACTCCCACATGCAACCAACTTCCAATTAAATGTGAATATTTCATATTTGTTATTACACTAACATTGTCTCTAATTAGTAGCGCTTTGGATATATCACCAAGGTACACATTTTTCTCATCTAATTTTGCTTATTCATATATTTATTTATTTGTCTATTCATTTCTATATGCCTAGTGTGTTATTATATTGTTATTACTTGTTTTTGGTATCCATTGATCGATTAGTCAAAAGTTGTATTTTCCCTAAACTTGTTTAGTAGAGACCGTTTTTATAATCGGCTTAGCGTGCTACTGCCACCACCATACCTTCCCGACAGTAACCCGACCTCCTAACCTGCACTTGCTTTCCCGCACTTGTCTTTTCTATCATAGAGTCATATTTAGGTTTTTCTTTTCTTATTTTTGTTTTTCCCTTTAAAATAAAAACAAAATAAGTGGCGACTCCAAACCGTTTTTTTTAAATGGTTTTCCAACAACACAAAAAGCGAGTCTCGCTATCGAGTGGGGACGCACGTGAAAAATGCGGGTCCATAGTTCACTATTTTTCCTCCTTTTCAACTAAGTCTTTCGAAGTTTCTGCATCATCATCCTCCACTTTTTCGCCTTCTCAAGCTTCTTCATTACCTCTCAAGGATTTCTTCATGGTAGCTCCAGCTTTCTTCATCCGTATTCACCCCAAGAGTAGATGATCTAACTCTCATGTTGTCCTTCAAAGGACATCAGAGCTTACATTCTCTCGTTTCATTCATATATTTTGCCACTAGTTCTTCTTATACTCATACTTCCTCTCTTTAGGTTGTTCTTTTTCTCAAATGTGTTGAGTACCATAAGTGGGCCATTGGAGCCTTTGTTCAAGCTTATCGAATGGTGTATGCTGAATTTGAATGATAAATTTTGTCAATTCCATGAATGAACTTGAGATGTCAGATGATTCCCAAAGATGAACTCTTTTCATTTCAACTAATGTTGCTCTAACTTTGTCATTCTCTCTCATATGGAGGTCAGACTATCTCATTTGGATAAAAAACCGAGCAACTTGAGAGTGGTCCATTTCAATATCGATCTTGAAAATTCAAAGTCAGGCTATGGTAGATTCACTGAAGCTCTTCTAATTCATCCATAGCTTCTTCTGTGCTTGATCTTTGGACTTGTGGAGGTGCGGAATGGTATAGCTTGTATTCCATGAGGTGTTTGGGTACTCCATCCAAAATTATGATTGCTCAAGTATGGGTACCTCCATATCGGAGTATAATCCATCGATCCATATGGTTGCCACACTTGACTTACACTCTTGAGTTGTCACTCTTCTTGATGTCTACTCCCACCGCCGCATTCTTAGTTGTCAAGGTGAGCCAATGCATTTGTCAACCGATGATAGGATCCATTGTGATTTAAACTTGTGCTTATCTTTGTCCTCATGTAATCTATTTGTTGTTCTCTCCGGCTCGAGATCAGTGCTGAACTAGTTCGCTCGACTCTCATTCTCAGATACACTAAAAAATTAACCTCCTGAAACACACAAACAAACAACAATAGAGACCAAGTCACAAGCACTAATGTAAAATGAATAAAATTTAATTAAAAAAAAAGAAGATTAATCCAAAGTAATATATAAGTGCACTGTTGTCAATATCAACACAAAAACTTCTCCCCGACAACGGCACAAAAAAACTTGATCAGCCGAAAGCGTGATGTGTAAAATGTGTACGCCTATGTGCGCAAGTGCATGCGTCGTATCAAGTAATACAGTGTACCCAAGTACGGATATCGATCCACGGGGAGAAGTACGTTGACTACTGAAATTGCTCTTATAATATTATCTAGACTTAAACTCTGAATTTCTATCTAACTAACGTGTGTGATTAGAAATAAAGCTAAATTAACTTGTATAATTACTCTGCGTGTAAAAACTAGGGTTTTGCCTTCACTTGCCACACTCGATGAATTTTAACCTAAATATATTCATTCGATTATATTATTAATTGATTCTGGCCGAATTGAGGTCGTTACTCTGAGATATTCTCTCTTGAGATATATTTACTATCGCCCGATAGGGTGTATTACATCTACGCCTCGACTGGACTGCGAAGCGCTTAAATGTTTAAACCCTTAATGCCACACTTGAGCAGGGGATATCTCTATTCGCCGATTGACCAAGTGTTGCTGTCTATCCACAGGGGTCATCATCTACTCGTCTCAGACTCCGTAGCTTACACCAATGTTGGCCCAACACTACCATGTAAATAAAATACGAGAGATAGAGCAAGTCGAGATAAAATCAATCCATATAATGAATGAAAACATAATTCTCACCATTAATCCATTCGGGAAGTAGCAAGGCTACAACAAAAACCTAGAAATAAATCTAGAACATCTCTAAGTCAAAGAAAAGCATCAAAAAAAAGAGAAACAAAGAAAGAGGATGAGAATAAACAATTTTGAGTGAAAGCGTCATCTCCTTTTCTTCAATCTCCTTTTTCTTCAAGTTTTTCCCCTTCAAGATGTGTGCCCTAGGGTGTTTTCACCCTAAGAGAGGGCTTCTCCCCTTCAAAAAGCTCCAAAATTTGTCACAAATCCTTCGCCTTTTCAATTCCTCGGGTTTGAGCTTTAAAACCCTCCATTATGGGCTCAAAATGGGCTAACAATCACCCAAACAACTGAACTCGCTGATGCCAAAAAGAACGTCGCAACGTTGGTTCTCAATGTCGCGACGTTGCTCGCAGCCCTCGGTTAAGCTCCAACTGTAGCGCCATAACTCGTCATCTAAACTCCGATCTGGGTGTTCTTGGTACCGTTAGAAAGCTCTGGAAGTGTAGAATCCAAAAATATGTGGATTGATGCAATAGGAGCTCATATCATGTCTGAAAACGTCAAAATTCAGTATCCTCTCCGCCAAGGTGCCGCATTGTCGCTGGATTTTTTTTCGCGTTTAGAACTTGCATAACTTCTTTGTTCGAACTCCAATTTTGGTTTTCTTGGTATCCTTGTAAAGCTCTTGAAACTTAGAATCCATACATATAAAGCTTGCCTCAATTGGAGCTCATATTATATCTGAAAACTTCAGAATATAGTAGCCGTCAGAGCGCTTTTCCACACTTTGCAATAATATCTACCAAATGGATGACTCCATTATAAGTATGAACTTTTAGAGAACAGGCACTTATTTAACATAAAAAATGAAAAACTAACTAGCGACAGTGGATAAAATGATATTTAAGATACTCATCAAGGATAGTCCGATGTCCTCGTGAAAACAAATGTGCCATCAGGAAAATCTCCATTTGAAGCGGGATTAGGCCCTTTGGCTCAGACCCATCACATCTACTTGGAAGAGGAAGTGAAACCAGTGAGACAACCGTAGAGGAGACTGAATCCTCATATGCAAGAAGTAATACACGTAGAAGTTCTCAAACTGCTACAAGCTGACATCATTTATCCCATCTCCAATAGCACCTGGGTGAGTCCAACTCAAGTTATGCCAAAGAAATCAGGGGTGACCACTGTGCGCAATGAAAAAGGAGAGGAGGTGCCCACCTACCTTACCATAGGTTGGAGGGTATGCATAGATTACAGGAGGTTGAATGAAGTGATAAGAAAAGATCACTTCCCATTACCCTTCATCGACGCCCTCGAGAGAATTTCTTGTTCTCCTTCTGGCAATATTCTATCGCTTTTGGATGGTTATTCAAGCTATTTCCAGATAGAGTATCCTTCAAAGAGTAAGACCAAGAGAGAAAGACTACCTTCACTTGGTCCGTTACTCGGGGACCCTATGCTTACGTAAGAATGTCTTAGCCTATGTAATGCCCCGCTAATGCCCAGAGATGTATGCCCGTGATTTCGCCCATATGGTAGAGTGCATTATGGAGATTCACATGATGACATCATCAGATATGGGGAAGTTTTGAAGAATGTTTAAATAATCTTGAAACTCGTCCTGTACATAGGTGTATCAAAAGAATCCGGTGCAAATCGAGAAATGCTATTTTATGGTAAAACCATGGATCATAGGCAATGTCATATCCAAAGAGGAATTGAGGTCGACAAGGCTAAAATCGAAGCTTATTCGAACTTCCTTCTCCTACTGTGTAAAAGCCGGTGAGACAATTCCTGACATCTAGGCTTCTATAGGCGGTTTATCAAGGACTTTTTGAAAATTGCAAAACATCTTTATGTCGAAAATGATGCAATTTTGATGAGGATCGCTAAACGAAGCCGAGGAACCCCAAATCCCACTACCATCGCACTCTAATAAGGGCACCCAACTGAAATTACTGAGGTCATGTGTGATGCAAGGATCTCGCGACGGAGCAGCTCGACAAAGAGAAGACGGAAAACCCTATGTGGTCTACTATGCAAGTAAAACTCGAACGGCTCGCGAGAAACTACTCTACCACAGAGAAGGAGCTGCTAGCAGTAGTCTATGCCTTAGATAGATTTCGTGCATACTTGGTGGGGTCAGACATCATTATTTTTACAAATCATTCAGCTTTGAAGTATCTCCTTACCAAACAAGATGCCAAAGCTAGACTTATTAGATGGGTCCTTCTGCTCCAAGATGAATCTGCCGCAGATTAAAGACAAAGGGGTAAAGAATAAGCCAGGCAGCACCATCTCTCCGTGACCGACAATAGCACAATAACACTAACGCCTCCAATCAATGATGAATTTCCCGAGGAGTCCATGTTGCTAGTGGAGAATGCTCCATGGTATGCTCACATTGCCAATTTCTTAACAACAGGAGAAATCCCATTTGACTGGAAGGCACAGGACAAGAAGTATTTCTTCACGAAAATTCGCCCTACATTTGCGGAGGAGCCTTTTCTTGTTCAAATATCGCATCGATTATTAGAAGATGTGTGCCGAAGAAGAATATAAAGGAATTCTCACTACTACTACGCAGAAAGTTTTGTGGAGGTCACTTTGCTTCCCAGAAGATAGCTATGAAGGTGCTCCAATCTGGGTTTTACTGGCCTTCCCTTTTCAAGGATGCTCACAACATATGTCGAGGTTGCGACAAATGCCAAAGACTAGGGAAGATCTCTTGCCGTCATATGATGCCTCTAAACCCAATCTTGATCGGGATTTATTTCCATGTTCGGGGGCATCGACGATGGGGGCCATTTCCCGTCTTTCTGATATGCATATATATTGGGCGGGGCTTGACTATGTGTCCAAATGGGTGTATAATCCCTCGCAGCAAATGATCACAAAGGTGCCTTCGTGTTTCAGAAAGAAAATATCTTTTCAAGATTCGGGGGTACCTAAAGCCAATTAGTAATGGAGGTTCACATTTATGCAACAAGCCTTTGAGCCTTAGCTAAATATGGTAAAACACTACAAAGTGGCTTCACCTACCATCCTCGACCAGTGGTCGTGCTCGAGCCACAACGTAGAAATCAAGACTACTGATGAAAGGTGAACCTAACAGAAGGACTGGTCCTCAAACGTCGACCATCAGGCCTATGGGACAACCTTCAAAGCAATTCTTGGGATGTCCCCTTATCGCCTGGTTTACGGTAAGGCATGCCACCTCCTGAAATTGAGTATAAGGCATGGCGGGCAACAAGAAGTTTGTGCTTGATTCGGGATGAGCTGACCTCAAAAGATTCATCAACATCAATGAGCTGGAAGAACTGCGAAATGATGCCTACTTGAACTCAAAAATTGCAAATGACAAATTGAAAAAGTGGCATGATCAGATGGTGGCTCGGAAGAATTTTGCAAAAGGGGATCAAGTATTGCTTTATGACTCTAAGCTTCACCTATTTCTGGGTAAGGTCAAGTAGAGATGGACTGGTCCCTTCATCATCCATCAAGTCTACCCTAATGGAGCAGTGGACTTGCTAAATTCCAAGGATAACAGAGTGTTCAAAGTGAATGGCCAGAGGCTTAAAGCATTTGCAGTCCCTTTCACAGAAGACAAGGAGGAGCTCCCCCTCCTTGAACCTCCAGAAGTTTGAAAGGCTACCTTAAGTGGGCTTAGTCTTTGCAGAGACTGAAAAGCCACTTCTTTTTGTTGGAATTTGTTTGCTTCATTCTACATTTTATTTTTGTTTTTTTTCATGCTTTCCTTAGTTGTAGCTTAGTTCTAATTGTAGTTTCACTTTTCTATGCTCTTATTCATAATTTTGGTGTTTTGTTTCGCAGAGTGTTCGATCTGGGGAAAGAAAGGAGTCAGCAGTATCGCAAGATAGGTTTTCAAGGGTCATGGATTTTGGCAGCCCTTACAAATCCCCGTGCCGCTAATTTTTCGCAGCTCTCGTTCTCAATCCTGCAACTCTTCAAGCCCCTCGCAGACACCACCATTATTATTTCCCAATTTACTAAACCCTAAATTTAGTGCCCATTTATGGACACTAAATAGCCCTAACCTCCCTATATATAGCCCTACCCTGTTCATTTGAATTCATTTACCATCTCCTCCTTAGAAGAAAACCCTTTGGAGCAAAACCCTTCCCTTATTCCCATCCTCTCCATCCTTCTTCCAATCAGGCTATGGTGAAGACCCGTGGTGGACACAAATTCTATAGCCCTCGTAGTGTACTCTTCCCTAACTTCACTGCGCCTCCTTCACCGCCCATCCGCGCAATGTTGTCGTCTGGCCCTACCGCACCTGTTGTTGCTGCTGCTGACATCCCTACTGCCCCTGTCTAGCGTAGATATGAGACGAGGGTTGGACCTATCCCTCTCTCCCCTCCTCACCGGCGGCCATCCAGGAGGCCCTTGCCTCCAAAGAGTGGCTCGACTGTGTCATAATCCTCCACCACTACTAGGAGCATCCTTCATTACCTACACAGTGGTCCAAGCCGACATTCTCAGATCGCCTCTTTGGCTCCATTATTAGAAGGCCTATCCTTCACTATGGCCCCATTCCTAGTAATTCCGACAATAGTGGCAAGGATTTGCACAACGAGCACTTTTATGACTTTCCAGCTTTCGTCGCCCTTCTCGAGCTTCGAGACTCTATGCGGCTTGTGCAACGGTACTCCCTGGAGCCCTTCATGACTCCGCGCCTGTTCTTCTACCCTCGTGTCGTCATTGAGTTTTATCAGACCATGACCTCCAAAAGAGATCCCAATCCTACAACTCTGCATTTCTTTATAGATGGTCGAGAGGGCATACTCCGAGCCACCTGATAGTCGCACGTTCAATTTGCCGGCTGTTTCTAATTCCGCAGAATACGCATGCTGTGGGCCCCATCTCACCAGAGATGGTCTGTGATTCTTGCTAGTGGACACATCCACGAGCCTATTCTACTCAGAGGCGCCTCCTCTAGTTATGCTGAAGGCATCACGTACCATACCCAATTAAGTTTCCAAGGCAAGATTCGTGCAAGAGGTGAGGAGACATACTCGAGGCTCTCTATCGCATTTACGGAGGTTTTTGGTTCAGCCATACAGAGCTTATCATGATTGCTCTCTTCCATTTTGAGGACAAGATTCATAGCAAGAACCTCACCCTGCAGAGCCATTCCCCCCTCCGTTTCCGAGGTTAATTATCTCGTGCCAGAGCACCTTCATTTTCCTGCCAAGCCCCAGCTTGAGCACCGCCGTGTTTGCGAGGACATATTTAATGTTGAGAAGTGGAAGTTTGTGCCTAGTGCTCCTCACCTCCCACTCCAAGAACCGACAGAAGATGAGCCAGCAGATGATCAACCAGTAGAAGATCAGCCGCCTCCCACAGTGCCTGATGAGGAGCCCAGATTTCGGTTTCCACAAAGACCATCACCACCCCATTACCTCGGCTTCCTCTACACTTCAGCGCTCAAATTCCTTCGTATTCGGGCCGATCGAGTACTTCAGGACCACCCATGCAGTCTATCTCTATATCTCCTCATGACTTTCTAGCCATCATGGATGCAGTCCACACTTTTTTAGCCACTTCAGCATCTTTCGATGCTGCCTATACCGCCTTAGTCGAGAGGATGGCACGCATCGAGGCCGCCATTTCTCAAACCACAACCATTCTCACGTAGAACAATGCTATTCTATCAGATCTCAGAGCCACCCCGGCCTACCATTACGTACTTCTCCATCAAGACCTGCCCAGCCCTTTAGCCTTCCAGCGTTGTTAAAGAACACCTAGCCATCCAGCCCCTCCTATCGTTTCACCGATCTTCAATAAAGAAGAAGAAAAGAGTAGACACTTCTCCAAACTTCATCGCCAGCCTCCTCGCCCGCCCAAGATGAGGATGACATCCCACCAGTTGCACATGCTTGAGGAGGTAGCACTTCCTTCCTTAACTTTCCAATCTGAGCCCCATTGAGGACAATGTGACATTTGGCTCTGGGAGAGCAGGTAGGAAGTGGCGATATTATGTTTTGCTAATATTTCGAGCGAGCCTTGGTTTTGCAGTTCTGACTTGCTAATAGTTTCTTTGTGGATGATGAAAAGATATAGTCATACCTTTATTTTCAATACATACGCAAAGTTTATACATAGCTTCAAATTGCAATAAATTTTTTTATCGCATAGCCTATAAGAAGAGAAATTGAAACATCATTCCAATTCTCGTGTTGTCGATTGGTTCTATGCCTATCTAAGCGGATCTACTAGTTGAATTTCTTTTGTTTTCAACCTCTTTCTTCCACTTTGAACTAACCACACCATGCATTAGGTTTCTTTTTTGATAAGCTGAAAACTACCTTAGCTCTCCTAAACCATGCAAAAGCCCAAATTTAAAGACTTTTCGACCACCTTTAATAGGTTAGACCTCTCTAACAAGACCAATGAGTCTTCCCAAAAGAAAAGTTAAAAGAAAGAAAAGAAAAAAGAAAAGAAAATCATGGACGCTTTGCCTTGAAACCCGAGCACGGCCCAAGGGGTATATGGCTAAAGTCTTTAAAGCTCCTGCGCTCCTAAGCCACTGGGTTGGGAGCCACTAACTCAGGTCTGCTAATGGGTGAACAGCATAGCTTAACAAGTTGTAGGTGAGTCTCGACCATTAAAGTTCCTGGTGAGACTCAAGAGTTAGCGGTTTAATAATCCTTATGACTTGATGCCCTAAGCCTTAATTGGTTGGGAGTCATCGGTGGATCCCCACTACATGGACATCTGTGAAGTTGATTCCTCAAGACGCACCCCTACAAGACAAAAAATAGTCAGGAATAAGCGCTGGTTCCGATCTATCGAGATCAAGTTAGTCCGTCATTTTCGCATTAGCTAGGTTTGGGGAGAGTGCCATTTCATAAATTTCTATCATTAAGAGCCAATCAAGCCAACACTTAAGTTTTGGTCGGGGTTCTGTTAGTTCTAGGAAAGGAGACGCTGATACTTGATGTCAGATAAATGCCTACCTCTCAAGATAGTTTTTCGGGCAAAGTTTCGTGACTTCACATTGTCACAGACACACCCCATTTTTTTTTGAAACATCAATTTTTGTGTACATATATATTCGATCTCGCTTTTGTTTGCTTTCTTTCCTCCATTGCTAAGGGACTAGCAATATGCTCAAGTAGGGAGTGATTATTACCCAAATACGTTTATTTCAACTTTGTTTACATGCATTTTGAGTACTTTCAGGTAATAATCACGACTAATCCTATTGGGCACGCTACGGTCCCCAACTATACTTAAGGACGCTTTTGTGGAAAATCTTGTAGTTTTTATGAACCAGATATGTGAAAGTTAATGAGACGCTCAATCACTCGAAGAATCTAAGTCGAACTCAGCGCATACTCGAAACTGGAAGAAAAATTGGGTTAAGAAAGTAGCGTATGAGGCACCCTTGGAAATTCTCAGCCTTTGCGAAATTCCTCGCAGGTCAGCGTAAATTGTTCTTCACTCGACCTGGCTTGACCTTTTGTACAATTTTTGTATTTTCCTAAATTGCCCTTCATGCAACAGTGGCCAATTCATATATTTTTGTAATTTTGCATAGCTGGACAGTATATAAGTCCTAAGCTACACTGTAATTAGGGGACTTGATAATTAATAAGATTTTTTGGCGCAAAGCTCTCTAGAGTTCCCGCATTTTCTTATTCTCTCTCACTTTCTCTCATTTTCTCGCCTGCCAAGCACCCTCCGAGGATGACAACTCAGAGGATGAGTGGCTAAACCCCCCTTCATCCTTGAAGAGGAAGGCTATTGGACAAAGGTTCTAAGGGTTTTTAGGGTTTCTCACGTTTTCAACGTAGGTATTTATTGTCATTTATGTGTCTCTTTCTAACCCTAGGTTCAAATCCCTTAGATGCACCTTGAACGACCGTAGTCGATAATCTAGTGGGTTCAAAGGATGCTTATTGTCGATCCACTCGAGATTCTAAGAGTTGCCATTTATTAGTCATTGGAAGGTGGGTCAAGGAGATACGTTTTACTATCTGAGACCATTAGTGCTCAGTAAATGCTATCTTTCAAAAGCAAGGTCAAGGTTTTGTAGGAAAATGAAGATCCGGTTCGGGAGATGACTAGAGGTCATCCTCCCCAATGGGAGGAAAAGGGCCCGAGAACCCCTCAATGACCTTGCAACCCAAATCCAAAGAGCGCCCGATACTTCCGTTGAGACTTCTTTTACATTTTACTTCATTATATTTCCGCCACCATCAAACTCTCGCTTTAGCAAAATCCCATATCCAAGCCAAATTCACCTATCTTTAACCGCAAATCATTCGTGCGAAGAAAACCCATCCCGTGTTTCGACCCTAGAGCCACTCAGACCGCAAAGAGTACAATGCCACAGACAAAAGAGGAGGAAATAGGTATAGATTTTGTTGATTCACGATACCCCTACTAACGTGAATCAACAAGTCTCACTTAAAAAATTAGTTTGATCTTAATCTAACCTACTTTAATATCTGAATACTTAGTTCAATCTCATCAGACTGCTAGATTTTGATTAAATTTAAGTTATTTGAATTAGATTTAGGATAATGATATAGTATGATTTAAAAAATCTTATACCAAAATGAAAGGACTACATGATATAATTATATACTTTTTCAAATATAAAATGAAGATAAAAATAAAATAAATGTTGTTATATAAAATAATATAAACTATAAATAGTATAGAAAATTGAACTAGATTAAAGTTCGGGCAGGGCTTTTTGAGTCTTAACCCAAGTCCAACCCAAATTGAATTTTGATTAAAAAAAACCTCAAAATACAATCCAAATATTACAAATGATTACTAAATTCATCCCAAAAATTATATATATATAGTTATGTATGCATAACAATATCATGACTTTCAATGCTTGAGCATATTGTGTGAACAAATAAGACATTTATTCCATTATTTTTTATTTTTTATTTATCCAGCTTATAAATATGATACTATGACTCTGCATTTAAATATTTACTTTGATTTGGGTTTTTTTTGGTTGGGTAACATAGCGATGAAATAATATCGTAAATATCATATATCAAGACTACCATCCATGAATGACCCATTTTCACACTGTACTGGGCCATACCCTATCCCCGACATGGATAATATCTCTATGTCCTGTCCCTAGGACTCAATCGCTCTACTCAGTAGGGAAGGCGTAGTCACTAAACAACCTAAGGTACCCTGAGCTTGATCACTATACTACAGTCCGAATTGTCCCACAATCTCGATCATTTGCCACTCCCGGGAAGCTATACTCGCCAACACTCCCTGTGACTTTTGGTTGAGTGCATCAGCCATCACATTCACCTTATCGGGGTGGTAATGAAAAGGGAAATCGTAATCTTCTAGATACTCCATCCACCTGCGTTGCCTCATTTTGAGGTCCCACTGTGTGAAAATACACTTCAGACATTTGTGGTTTGAATACACCTCAAACTGTTCACCATATAGGTAGTGGCGCCAAATCTTCAAAGTAAAGACAATGGTCGTTAACTCCATATGAAGCGTGGGGTAACTCTGCTAGTGGTTCTTTAATTGCTGAGACCATAAGCCACAACCCTCCTTGGACTACATCAAAACACATCCCAATTCGTCCTTCGAGGCATCACAATACATCGCAGACCTTTTTTATCCCCTTCTCTCGGGACTATTAGAATAGAGCCGAAGTAGCCTCTTTTCACCCCCGAATGCCTTCTCACACAAGCCCACCACCCAAACTCGACCTCCTTCCGTGTCAATCTGGCCATAGGTGCAAATTTAATCTGGGAGAAGTCCTCAATGAACCTCACTGTGAAGACTGCTAATCCCAAGAAACTGCGTATCTCGAAGATTGACTTCGGTCTCTCCCAACTCATAACTGCCTCAACCTTCTCCGGGTCCACAGATACCCTCAAAGCCGATACCACGTGCCCCAAGGATCTCACCTTAGTAAGCCAAAATTCACACTTACACTCTGGCAGCTACAACTAATGTTCTCAAGGTCCGGAGAAAATCCCTCGGGGCTGACCCTCATGATCCTCCTCATACTTGGAGTAGATTAAGATGTCGTCCATGAAAACCACAATGAACTGATCTAGGTAGGGCTGGAACACCCTATGCATAAGATCCATGAATGTCGCTAGAGCATTTGTCAATCCGAATGGCATCACTACGAACTCGAAATGCCTATACCGCGTCTTGAACGCTGTCTTAGGGATGTCTGCCTCCCTCCCTAACTCTTAATTAATGATAACCGATGCGGAGATTTATCTTGGAGTATACCCGCGCCCTCTCAGTTGATAAAACAAATCATCAATCCTCGACAAAGGGTACCTATTCTTGATAGTAGCCCTATTTAACTGTCGATAATCTATACATAGTCGAAGAGTCTTGTCCTTCTTTTTGGCAAACAAAACTAGAGCGCCCTAAGGTGATGTGCTCGGCCTAATAAAACCCCTATCCAATAATTCCTACAATTGAACCTTGAGTTCCTACAACTCAGCAGGCACCATTCTATGCAGAGTCATAGAAATAGGCGATGTACTAGGGTGTAACTCAATGGTGAAGTCTACATCCCTATACGAAGGTAATCTTGATAGTTCATCCGGAAAAATGTCCTCATACTCACAAACCACCCGAGGTAGACTCAACCCCTATCTCGCCTTGTCTTCCAAGGTAAGGCTTGCCAGCCAACCCATCAATTGCCCGTGCCACCTAGCGTCGTACATGGCTTGGGGTAAAGTGTCATGCTTATCCCCCTGAAACATAACATAAATACCATCTAGTGTGCAGGCAATAACCCTCCTACGATCACAATCAATGACGACTCGATGTGTCGTCAACTAGTCCATCCCAAGGATGACATCAAACTCTGACATGTCCATGACCCTTAGGTCCACAGTGAGTAGAATCCTTGAGACCTCTAAGTCACAATCCCAACATATCTGATCAACACTCACCCTAGACCTCAAATCCTCTCCTTAATAAACTAGTAGTACATGTGCCAACTACTAATAGACCTCAAATCTTGAACTAGTCCGTTCATTCATTTTTCGAACCCCTAAGGTTATGTTCTCTAACCCTAGTATTCATCTTTTCCTATATACATTCTACCATGTATATAATACATGAAATATGAAACACACAATCACGTAGTACAAAACATGAAATGCACAATGAATGCAATGGTCTAAACTTATGCCCATCAAGTCCTAGGTAATCGCATACCTATGCCCTGATACCAAGCTGTGAAGCTGGTACCAATGCTATGACATGCCCATTGTGTTCTAGGAAACGTGATACCCATGCTCCGATACCAAGCCGTTATGCTCCTAGTCCCGCCTCGGGTCAACGAACCGAGGGTCCATCGACTAACCACAACCTACTAAAACTCAGGATGTCAGGTAACTCGATACCACACTGTCAGGTTCCCTTTAATGACCCATAATTTAACAAAAAATCGACAAAGTCTCCTTGTCCGAGAGGAGCTTCTACCTAAAATACAACCTGTAGGATATACAATAACATGACCCATTCGAGGCCCAATATAAAGACAACGACCACAACGCCCATTTACAAAGAAAAGCCACTAAATCCAGCCCATTTATCCATACTAAAAATATACAAGGTTATAATACTCATAGTCCTAAGAGTTTAATAATTACAACACTCTTATACAAAAATACATGCTTAACTAGTTCGCTCCAAACATCTTTACAAAAATGATTACAAAGGCACAACCCGGCTTTCTTCACAATTACGGCCTCGAGTGAGCGCTATCCACCAGTGTGCTCCCTATGCCTGAAATGTTTTTCCCATAAAGGGTGAGCCACGCTTAGCAGAGTAAACTTCTATAGAGGCTACTCCCCACCTAAGTGCACATGCAATGGTTATGTTCACAATTCACATTCACATTCCAAGTAAAAACATGCAATTTCTACTATGGAATCCTACATGCCATGAAATGATATGAGACTCAATCATGTACCCTGCACCTGAGTCCTTACCTACTCACATATTACATGAGTCCTTATCGAATCCTACCACACAATGCGATGTCAAAGTGTGATAAAACCCATCATTTGTGGATTACATCCAATGATCATTTTACAACAAAATTCATTTGTTTTCAAACCCAAAGTTTTTTGGATGTTACACCTCAATGATCATTTATATTAAAAACCATGTGTCTTTTTATGGGTAGCAAATTTTTGGGGTCTCACTACAGGCTTCGCATGCCTTCCTACACTTTCACGAGCTTTCATCATTAGACACATATGTATAACCAAAAATACAAGGGCTTTCACCGCGGTATCCCATCACTCTTCTTATTCGCAATAGCGTTTTCGTTTTCATGTATCTATTGAGTGCGACCATTGGGCGTTGTCAGCCTTGAAGCCCACCCGATCAAACACCCAAACCGCAGCGTTGATTATAACCATGCACTCTACACCCATGTCATGCGATGTTCGTGCATAAATGTGTCACGATCGCCATTGCATGCTATATGCATGCCACATGTATAATGAATCTTTACATGGACACCTGATTCCACACCACTTACTGATGTAGTGGACCGATCACGTCGCTGCATATGACTTCCATACATCATTTCATCGCCTTGTCAATATATCATGCACGCATATCAACATCAACATAAAACATGTCATTCTATATTCAAGCCATGACACACATACAATCAAGCCATGTAATGGCCATTTGCACATAGAAATCCATCACATGTCAATACACTAGAACACACATACTGACATCTTAACAAGTCACTTCTTAGTCAAGAAATAACACTCTTGATCCTCGAGGCCAAGTGTGACATATACTATGCCCACAAAACAGTCCACAAAATAGCCCCGAGACAAGTCATAAACCGGCTACCAAACCAACCATCCATAGGCCTTAATCATGTCCTAAACAGGATGTGAAAACAGTTCCAAATTCAGTCCTAATCAGTCTTAAAATCTGGACACAAACGAATAACAGCCTAAGCTGTGGCAATCCTGGGAATGAAATGGACCATAACTTGAGTTGTAGAGGTCCAATTTGGGTGATTAAAAACCTAACATCAAATTCACTGATGCACCTACAATTGTCATGAAGGACACTAGTCCAAATTCCCTCTTTTGTCCAATCGAAAATCAGTCCTAAAATCTGGACAGTGTATAGGGTCAAAACAGGGCAGTTTATGGTAGTACTAAAAAATGGACCATAACTTGAGCTATAGAGGTCAAATTTGGGTGATCCAAAAGCCTACACCAAGTTTACAGATGTAGTTATGATTTCCATGAAGAACACCAATCCAAATTCACTCTTTTTTCTAACCGAAAATCAATCCCAAAATCTAGACAATAGTGTGTATGGTCAAAACAAGGTAGCCTGTGGTAGTCCCAGAAAACGGACTATAACTTGAGCTATAGAGGTCCAATTTGGGTGATTCAAAAGCCTACATCAATTTTGCAAATGTAGCTATGATTTTCATGAAAAATACTAGTCCAAATTCTCTATTTTTCCCAATTGAAAATCGGTCCTAAAATATAGACGTTTCTTAGTGTCAAAACAGGGCAGCATTCTCATAGCCGAAATTTTTTCCAAACAACCCCTTAGGGAAAAAACACAGCCAAACAGCCCCTTAGGGCAGAAAACTCAGCAAAACAGCCCTTAGGGCGAAAAATAAATCGAAGTAGGAAGAATCCATACTTATTGGAGAGTTGGAGAAACTTCGGGAAGTTCCGTGGACACTTCCTAAACTGAAACCTTTGATTTCCCGAACTCATTTCTTGAGTCCTCGATGAAATCCTGTGTTTTCAGTACCCACGCGTAGCCCTTGTTGAGTAGATGAACTTTATTTCTTGGCCTGACAAATTACTACCGACAGAACTCCATAGATCGAAGAGAGAAGTTTGAATTTCTTTCTTTTCTCTCACTTTCTCCCTTGTTATGCACAACCTAGAAAATGGGCTCCCTCTCTCCCAAATTATCTTTTGTTCTAACTTAATGCTTAAGTTAGACATGTGGCCCACGTCGTGCCACGTGTTCACGGCCTGTCCGGGTTCGTTTCTACTCCGAAACAATTTATTTTGTCCGGGTTCAAGTTCATTTTATTTTAAATGAACTTTACTTATTTTATTTTCCAATTTCAAGATTTTTCTCAAAAATCCCGTTTTTTTTTTGTCCACCAGATACCCAACGCCCCGAAAATCGTGAAAATTCGACTGTCTTGGAATTCAACTAAATTTGTCTAGATAACTAGATTTTATGAGACAAATCCAATGGTGAAATCTGTTTCATCATCCGAGATTTAGAAAATTTTCAGGTTTGCAACCTGTATTATAACGACAATTTACCGTTTTGCCATTTTTTTCGGAAAATTTCAAATTTACTCGGGTTTTACAGTTTTACTCAAATTAAACTCTTGGATCTTGTTGTTTACATATATCTTAGTTGATATGTTGCATCAATTTCGGGGTTTTGGCTCAATTTGGTGGAAATTGGAAAATCGATTCTATGGGTATGAACCTTAGATATATTTATTTTCTATTTTTAAAAATTGAGCAAAATTGTGGAGTTTTTTTGTTCAATTAATTGTTGTAGAGAGATTTATTACACAGTTTAATTAAAAATACATGTAAAATGAGGCCAAAATAGGCGTTAAAATAGAATTTTTGGATCTTGGCTATGGAGGTTTTAAAACCGAATTTTGTTGTTCAAATATGAAGATATTTAAGTTGTTTTTTTTATTTTTCTTTTTATGATTAAATGTCTTAGAATTGTTAGAAACAACCTAAATATTAAAACCCATCGAAATCCAATGAGAAAAACATCCATTTTTCAATGATTTGCAAGTTGGGTCATAAGCGGGTCATTTGACTTGAATTGCAGAATTTTGACCCATTGCTGGAGGTTGAAGATGACCTCCATCAATTGCCACACATGCAACATGTGGCTCACATTCTGTGAAACCCTAGAAAATCTGAATTTTCGAAAAAGGGTAAAACGGTAATTTCGATAGAAAAACCAAAATTTTTCTAGATCTTGGATGATGAAATGAACTTCACCGTTGAATTCATCACGCGAATTCTAGGTACCATGTCGAATTTCATCAAATTAAAACGAGTTAGGTGCAGCGTTTTGAGGGGCGTATGGTGTCGAGATGTGCGTGGCATGATTGAAGAGTGACACTTAGCGAAATAGTCTGGAATGGCTCACATTAAGCCACATAGGTGGTATGATTCCATGGCTCTTATTAAGAAATGTAGGGTATGATGTCATAAAAAGAAATAAAGAAATAAGGAAAAAAATATGAGGGCCACACAAATTGCATGAGGAAAGGGGGAGGAAGCTTCCTCCCTTGATCGAATGCTCCATGGTGATCCAAAAATGGAGAGAAAAGGAAAAGCAAAAGAGAAAATGAGAAGAAAAGAAGGAGAAAAAAAGAAATGATGGGAAAATGAGATGAGAAAAGGAAAAGAAAGAAAAGCTAAAAAAGAAAGAAAGAAAGAAAAAAAAAGAAAACAGTTCATAGGAAAAAGAGTTCGTAGAAAAGGAAAGGAAAAGGAAAGGAAAGGGAAAAGGAAAAAGGGAGGATTTCCCGGCGTTCCGACGGTCAAAGCTCGACGATCAGAGTACTAAAGTTGTTACACGCAGCATGATCTACGTGTGGACACCAAAAAGTTGGAGTTTCAACAAACTCCATAGACAGAGTTTCTCTACTGGGTTCCCTTTCATTTTAAGAAATTAAGTAAAATGGCCAAGGTGTGGGTTGGGGCCGACCACGAAGGACTGAGTTTTCGACTTGTGAGCTATTTTTGAGACGTCCGAGGATGGAGATTTTGAAGGTGTGTCAAGGCCGATTTGGTGCGGAAGCGTGGAAAAATGCATGTCGGACTTTGTTGTGAAGTCGATTTTGGGCCAGGTGCATGATGGGTTTTGAGATTAGTTTTGGTCCGAAATTTCACTTCTCCCCGGAACTAGTAAAATTGATAAAATTGGTAAAAATATATATATTTCGGTGTTGGGGGCTGCCGTAGCCATGGAGTGATCGGAGTTCGGGGCCAGAGCCGGGCTGTATGGATTTTATAGTGAGAGCTGTTTTTGGGATGAGTTCAGGTGCAAGTTTGTGGCTAAATTTTTAGCCGTTGAAACAGAGACTAAAATTTATGGACTAAGTCTAGATTTTTTTTTTATGGCCGAGAATGGTTATTTTATGTGAAGTGTTTTTTTTTTTTTGTGTTATTTCTGGAAATTTAATAACATGTTGAATATGTGTAAGATATGTTAATATATGTGTATTTAAATGTATTAACATAATGAATGTGAATTATATATGTTTACATGGTACTTGGCATGAAGTACGATTGAGTAGAATGTTCCGTGCGAGGTGCATCCTCATCTTAACAGGGGAGAACTGGGTGGCATTAGCATTGCATATGCACAGGGACATCGCATTATGTTGGGTGTGTGTGCATGGGTATGGTCACCCATCATCATTGTTGATGAATGGGTAGTGAGCTCGTACTTTGGACAACGTCCAATTGATGTCTCATGGTTTAAATCATAAAATGAGAAAAATAAATATAAATAATGTGTTGGCGGAGGCGGAAGGGGCAGTTAATCCCTCGGGTGAAAAGCCTAGAACATGGGTGTAAGGGCGAGTGGTGTGATCAGAAAAGTCTGTTGCCCCAGAAGAGACACATTGTTATGTTTATCACATAGACCCGGGTTGTGTGATAGGGTCGAGATTGACTCGAGTTGGTTTCCCATTGGCACTTGCATTTGGAGTAATGGAGGCGGTGAGGGCTGTTTTATGGGTCGTGGTAATACCGGTGATGGTTTACTTGGCATATGCATGTGTGAGGGAGTCGGTGAGTGACTCGGGATATGGGCATGATGACATTTCATGCATGACATATGACATTCATGTAGACATTTGACTTGGATGTGTGTTTGTTGTGCGACCATTGCATGTGCACTTAGATGGGGAGTAGCCCTTGTACTGGGCTTTACTCACCCTGTTGTGGGACCCCCTTTCAGGTACAGGTCTAGTGCAGGCGTCTGACCCGCATATGAGACCACATGTGGGATGAGAGCCGGATGAGGCTTTGTTTTGTTTTGTTTTTGTCATGTATTATATTTGAGTAGAACATGTATACCTTTTTGTTGTATAAAAGGAATGTTGATTAAATAGTCTATCATATATTTTTGTATATTTGGGAATTAAATATGCAGGAATGGGTCTCAATATATGAGACAAACGAGTGTGATATCGGGACAACCACTATCCACAGGTTTCCGCTGGTTGATGGGTTGTCAACGGGACCCCCGGGATAGAGGTGTCATAGCTTGGTATCAGAGTTAGGTAAGCGATTATCTAGGGAGCTCGAATGTGGGTATCCACAAGTATGGTCTTGATGCTAGCTCGTCTTAGCTAGGTATCAAGAGTCTAGGTACATGAGTACCGAGGGTTGATGTGCATGGGTTTAGATCATGCATTGTTGTGTGCGTGTTTTATTACTTAACATGCTTCATGAAGATTTGTGTGAATATATATATGGTGGATTGTATGGAATATAGATTTCTCAAACTCTCATTTATCTAGAGTTGAAAGTAAAATGATGGAAGTGTTGATTTTATTTAAATAATAAAAGATGATGTAATTAACTTTATAGATGATGAATGGATGGATTCAATGTTTATCAGAATATTAATATTAATATTAACATTACTAATGGATAAATGAAATTAATAGGTTATTATATTTACATCTATTGTAGATAAGTAGTTAAGGCTGGGGACATGAGAGTTAGTCACGAGGTGATTAGACATATGTTTTTACCAGTGGGCCTTTGGTAGGGGTTAATTGGGATTGTAAGTTGTTATATTTTTTCAAACTAGTGCATTGCATTGAAGTGGGGAGATAGATAAACCTCTGAAGGTTGAATCTTTATCATCTGAAAGCATTTCTGGGGAGGATTGATCAGTGCAGATATTGAAGCGTTCGTGAGATCACAAGAAGTATTGAGCCACCGGATATTCTATAGATAATGAAATCAGTGAATTCTTTTCCAGCCTAGAGGTGATCCCAATCTTGATGGTGGTTGAACTATCTCACAGATTTAAACATAACAGGTAAAATTCCTTGACTTTATGATGTATTTTCAGATCCTTCCATGGTTATCTGAAACCAGGTTCTCTAAATGAAGGTAGAACAGTAATGATCAGATATGGCATTCATAGTTAACACGTTTTTCATGACAAACTATGTGGCCTGGTGTGAATGGGAGACAGATGGTCTAAATTGTCCATTAGGAGCAAGGTGTGAGTCTACTGGGACATGGACTCTATGGTCGGGACAACTCTGGCCATTGAGAGAGAGATGGAGGATGCAAGGGGCATTCGGGATGTGAGTGTCGGTGGGAAGAGGAAGGAGGATTAGCCTTCTTCGAGTTTAGGAAAGAGACAGAGAACTTCTGTCCCACGAGTGCCCCAGATACAGGGTTATCCAAGGCCGATGACATGCTTCTATTGCCATCAACCTGGACATATGAAGCGAGATTGCCCACGGAGGCATGGATCTCAGGGTTTTAGATCGGCCACGATCCAGTTATCGATTAGGATGGCGCGGAACCACGGTTTATTCCCTCCACACCCTAGTAGTATAAAGTCGGATGAGCCGGTTTAGTTGCGAGTGCTATATAAGCACCCAGCCCGGCCAACCTGAGAGCGAGGTTAGAGGGGCCAAATTATGGGTCGAGGAGTCGGGGCAGGCTCACGGCCAAGACGGGGACCAGTGTGTCTACACCGTTTTACCGCAGGCGAGCGGGTAGATCAGCCGGATATGCAGGGTATGTTTTCATACCTACATTTTTTGTCTGATGCATCATGTTCATTATTGCATTTGGTGTGATAGGTTTGGGCTTGGAGGTTAAGGCCTCTAGAAAAGCCATTGTATGGGAAAAATTCTCCCTAGGATCTAGGGTGAGAGTTGGTCAGATATGTCGGGATTGTGAGTCAGAGATCTCAAGGATTTTGCTCATGGTGGACCTTCGGGTGGTAGAAATATCGGGTTTTGATGTCCTTCTTGACATGGATGAGTTGACAGCCCATCGGGTTGTTAGTGATTGTGACTTTAGGAGGGTTATCATACCCGACACGGTCTTGGAGTTGTGTAAGGTTGCATATGCATATGAGTGATGCGTATGTGTGTGGAATTTTGGGACAAAATTATTTCAAGGGGGGGAGAGTGTGAAACCCCAGAAAATCCGAATTTTCGAAAAAGGGTAAAATGGTAATTTCGATAGAAAAACCAGAACTTTTCTAGATCTCGGATGACGAAACGGATTTCACCGTTGAAATCGTCACGCAAATTCTATCTACCATGTCGAATTTCATCGAATTTTGAGATAGTCGGAATTGCATGTTTTTCGAGGCATAGGGTGTCGGATGACACATGGCATGGTTAAGGGGATGCCACATGGCACCCTAAGAGAGTGACACTTGGAAAGAGCCATGTGGTCTACTAAAAAGGAATGGCTCACATTGAGCCACATAGGTGGCATGATTCCATGGCTCACATTAAGCCATGTAGGGTATGATGTCATAAAAAGAAATAAGAAAAAAAGGAAAAAAAATATGAGGGCCATACAAATTGCATGAGGAAAGGGGGAGGAAGCTTCCTCCCTTGACATAATGCTCCATGGTGATCCAAAAATGGAGAGAAAAAGAAAAGCAAAAGAGAAAATGAGAAGAAAATAAGGAGAAAAAAAGAAATGATGGGAAAATGAGATGAGAAAAGGAAAAGAAAAAAAAGAAAGAAAGAAAAAAAATAAGAAGAAAACAGTTCATAGGAAAAAGAGTTCGTAGAAAAGGAAAGAAAAAAGAAAGAAAAGGGAAAAGGAAAAAGGGAGGATTTCCCGGCGTTCCGACGGTCGAAGCTGGCGGTCGATCACCCAAAGTTGTTACACGCAGCACGATCTACGTGTGGACACCAAAAAGTTGGAGTTTTGACAAACTCCATAAGGTAGAGGTTTCTCCTACTCGGGTTCCTTTTCATTTAAGGGCCGTGTAGCGTTGTGGGTTAGAGCGGCCGCGGGGCGGAGTTTTCGGCCATGGTATTTTCGAGACGGTGCGGGGATCGGGTTTTGAAGGTCGGTATCCGGGCCGATTTTGGTGCGGGACTATTGGAAAATGCATGTTGGACTTTGTTGTGGTCGGTTTTCGGACCGTGCATGATGGGTTTTAAGATTGGTTTTTATTTTGGGGTTGCTGTCCGGAATTGGTAAAATTGATAAAATTTGTAAAAAATATATATTTGGTTTAGAGAAATTTGCAAGTAACCGTAGGTAATCCCGTTAGGGACGGCTTAATTTATTTGTAGTTTTATAGTTAACTATTTTTGAGGCAGGTTTTCGAGAAATGAGTTTATGGCTAAATTTTTAATAGTTAAACGAGAACTAAAATTTATGGACTAAGTCTAGTTTTTATTATAATGAGAATGAGATTTATTTTTATGTGAAGTGTTTTTTTTTTGTTATTTATGACAATTTAATAACATCCTGAATATGTGTAAGATATGTTAATATATGTGTATTTAAATGTATTAACATAATGGATGTGAATTATATATGTTTACATGGTACTTGGCATGAAGTACGATTGAGTAGAATGTTCCATGTAGTGTGCATCATACATGTAACATGAGAACCTACAGTGGCATTAGCATTGCATAAGCATAGGGACATTGCATTATGTTGGGTGTGTGTGCATGGGTGTGGTCACCCATCATCATTGTTGATGAATGGGTAGTTAGCTCGTACTTTGGACGACTTCCAATAGATGTCTTATGGTTTAAATCGTAAAATGAAAAAAATAAATATAAATAATGTGTGTTGGGCGGAGTAAGAAGGGGACCGTTAACCCCCTCAGGTCAAAAGCCTAGAACATGGGTGTAAGAGACTCGCGGTGTGATCCGAAAAGTTTTGTAACATCGGTGTAAGAGACCCGCGGTATGATCCGAAAAGTTCTGTTGCCCAAAGAAGACACACGGTTATGTTTATCACATAGACTTCGGGTTGTGTGGTAGGTGGGTTGACTTCGGGATTGGTTGCCAGTAGCACTTGCATTGGGTAATGGAGGCAGTGAGGCTGCGATATGGGTCGTGGCTAATACCAATGTGATTTCCATAGCATATGCATGTGTGAAATTCGATTGAGTGGCTCGGGATATGGGCATGATGACATTTCATGCATGACATATGACATTCATGTAGACATTTGACTTGGATGTGTGTTTGTTGTGCGACCATTGCATATGCACTTATATGAGGAGTAGCCCTTGTAGGAGTCATTCTCTACTGGGCTTTTCTCACCCCGTTGTGGGACCCCCTTTCAGGTATAGGTCTGGTGCAGGCGTCTGACCGCATATGGGACCGCATGCGGGATGAGAACCAGATGAGGCTTTGTTTTGTTTTGTTTTGTTTTTGTCATATATTATATTCGAGCAGAACATGTATACTTTTTTGTTGTATAAAAGGACTGTTGATTAAATAGTCTATCATATATTTTTGTATATTTGAGAATTAAATATGTAGGAATAGGTCTCAATATATGAGACAAATGAGTGTGATATTTGAATGGCGCTTATATCCACGGGTTTACGCGAGGTTGAGTTGTCAACGGGACCCGGGATAGGGGTGTCACATTCAGCTCCGCGGTCAAGTGCGTGATGCGCAATGTGTGAGCCCCTCCCACATCAGAAGTGGATTTGAGCCCTCATTTTCCTATAAATCATTTCTATAATACATTTTTTGGATATATCATTTTGTTTAATTTTTTTTGGGTAAAAAATATTTATTAAATAATTATTACTTATTTATGTGATTTAATTAAATTAAAATTATTTTTTGATATAATTTTCTATTGAAAATTTACCATAAATTATGTTAATATACATGCAGAGCAGAGTGTAGTAACTCACTCTCTCTTGATTGAAAGTTTTTCAATCCTTACTCTCCCTTGATCTAAATCCACATAAACTAGTTAAATATAATTAGTTTAAAGTGTAGTAAAATTGTTGTTCAAGTGTGCAGCAATAGTGATGTAAATAATTAGAAATATATATTGTAGCGTGCTATCTTGTTTGATCACGTGCATATATATATATATATATATATATATATATATATATATATATATATATATATATATATATATATATCTCTAATATCTTTATACTTATCAAATAAGGGAGGTGTAGGTATGTGTAACCGTGTAGCACGAGCTTCCCTTAATTAATTTAGTGCCATAATAGAAATTTTGAAAGTTGTTTTAAGGGTGAAATTATAAAGTTTTTCAAAGAATTGTGACATCATGTCCAAGGAAAGTTGAGGGGAAACACACCCCAATTATGGAATTTTTAAAAGGATAATAATAATAATAAAATCCACCAAAATGGTTCGCGGGCTTAGAAAATTTCAAAGATCGGATTTATTTAAACGGATCGCTGCTAAATTGCCTCGAAAGTTTAGTGACTCGTGAACCACACTCCCGGAGACGTTTCGAATATTTTACGACTGGGTGATAGTCGCCAGGATCGTGCATGAGATGTTTACAAAAATCTCGGAAGTCAAGAAGTGGCTTGATTTAAGTTCATTTACAATAAAGTAAACTGAAAAGAAATAAAAATTTTCGGGACAGAAATGGACCCGAATGGGATAATAGAAACCGTTTATCCAAATAATAATAATAAAAATAATAATTAGAAAAAAAAACGAAAAAAAAGAAGAATAAAAGTCGGTTGCATGGAGAAAGACGGACACAACGTCCAGAGAGAGAGAGAGATAGCGTGAGGAGAGGTTTTTTTTTTTTTTCTTCTTGTTTATTTTTCGTATTTACTAACCCAGACCCTGTGGTTTCTCACAAAGCAAAGGCAAAGTTGGTATACGCGATTTAGCTACGCATAGGTATCAATATCTTAGCCTTGCTGGTCTGGAACTCTTTAAAAGGTAGAATATTTTCCCTACTTGTGTTATTTCTCAGCCTAAATGTTATAATGGCTTCGAATTTTCCTTACAGTCGTGAAATGTCGGGAACTTTTTAGTCCCAACAACTTTTTAGAATGAGTTTAGAATTTAGGAATTTTGGACCTGTTAGACAAATGTGGCTGAATTTCGTGATTGTTTTCTTTATGGTCGTTGAAATTTCAGGAGCTGAATTTGACGTTTCATTTAATTTTCGAAATGTTTCAGTACTTTTAGATTCTATGGAAAGTCACTTGAGTCATGCAAGTCTATAAATGTATAGTTTTTGGTGGGGTATTTAATGTGTAATGGACATTTTGGTCAATTTCACATCATATTATCATGTCCTTTATCGAATGAGACTAGCACGTAAAGCTCTTGTTAGAATCGGTCTGCTCGATATAGTCACTTTGAAAGCCCCGTGTATGTTTTATGGTTAAAACGCTGAACCGAGGGCATTTTCTGCATTTCCTTGTATGGATTTATGTGGTGCGATTTGAGCATCCGACTTGCACTAAGAGTGCTGACAAGATTCAAAGCAAATTAGCCTAAAAGATGAGTACCAAAATCCTTTTCTAAAACGAAAGTGTTTAAAATTACAAGTTTGTAAAGTGCTTTGAAAATATAAATTTATATATAGCATTTTTTTACTTCCCATTTGTTATACTCGCAAGGTAAAAGTTTGATCCAAGATTTAAGAAACACTTTTGGCCCGGTTTAGCAAAACCCCTAGGATGTCACGCGCGTGCCGCCCGGCCGATACTCGGATTGTGCATGGCAAGGTTATGGGATATTATGACTAACTATATTACTCCTGCCTGCACTGTGGTTAGATCTAGGAATATATAGTGAGTCGCCTTCGCACATTCGGGTATATAGTTAGCGTGGCAACACTTAGCATACAGCGATGAGGTGTTGGTTCCGAGGTTCCATCGGCATTTTGGTTCCGCGGTTCCATTATGCCGAGCAGAGGATCCCCGCCGCGACCGAACCGTCTTAGCTCCGGCCAACAACTGGAGGTTCACTACCATGCCGTCGGTTCCGTGGTATCATGTTCATCTCATGAAATGTGGCCATGCTTCGCCAGATTTATCACTATAGCATTTTTTGCAGATATTAACTACCATCGCAAAACAAACCAGCGTAAATAGCTGTATCAGCTGCCAGCAGTAATGTCCAACAAGTCAAGAATGTAAATAAGCCAAAGATAGTTTTCGTAATGTTTTCATAAACAAAACTCAGTTTTCTCATAAACGCTTATCCGTCCCCTGTAGATAGATTTTCATATATCAGATAAGACATACGCAGACAACAACATTTCTTAGAACTTATAGTACCTTGAATCATCCGCTGAACTTTACATGTCCGCTTTTTAACTAATTTTTCAAAGTAAAAGTTGAAGCCAAAAGCGACCTTTCCGTGATCCTCCGTCCTAGACGTTTGTGTTGTGATTATATATAAGATAAGGGGTAAAGTAAAAGTAGTAAAAGCTAAATGCGACATTTTCAGAGGCGGTAAATATCTTTTTAACCATACCATCAAAAACAGGTCATGGCGAAATTATGTCAGATTAACTTTATCTTTATATTTTTTGATGAGGACCGAGGTCCTTTGGTGGTTGTAGCTGGATTTTTAAACATTAAACATCCGTATTTTTTATGCCGTGATTTTTGTATTTTCGGGGCTTCATCAACCTATGTCGGATTTTCATGAAATCTAAAGGTGATTTGATAGAAAAGTGAAAATTTTATAACCCACGCTTTCCAAATACAAGCCAGCAGCTTTAACCCGCTTAGCTTCATGGTAACTTGTCAATCGAGCGAGCTTGGCTGGGAGGTTACTGTGGAGTTGCCAGCAGATTTCTTGTCACTAGGAAGGGGGTCTGTCATATGCACTATTATTGATGGGCAATAATTTTTAACTTTCCTAATTTTGGAATGTTACATGTGAATTGTGAACGTGCATCCTAATTTCTATTGAATTACATGATCAATAGCATGCGCTACAGAGGAAGCCCCGAATAATACATATAGTCCCGACTGCAGAGGTAATCCAGGAGAAGACGGACCATCTCCCCGGTCGAGGGATGGGCCACTCATTCCTGGCGAACCCCCGCTGGTGTTGCAACACCATCGGCAGCGGAGAGTGCCCAGATGCTCGAGGCCCAAGTATTCTTACTGACAAATGATAGAAAATGTAGGAGTTAGCGGTCAGGTTCTCGCCTAAACGTCATCAAAAGGATCAAACCTCGATAACTACCCGAGGATAGAAATCAAGGGCCATGAATGGCCCTGTGTAGCCGCACGAGGAGCTGGAGTCTAGGAGCTGATCTCGACAAATGCTCTGAGATCGTAGTGCAAACCCCTCCCCAGGTAAATTCTCGCATCGCAATGGCGATTTCCTGGGATTGGCCGCAAATGCAACACACGCTCGATAATGGATGCAGGGGATAGGTCCGGGGCTTCGACAATGCCCTGATAAGGCGGTGAGGGTGGCGCCCGGGGTCTCAAGGTGATGACTTCCCTGGGCTTGAGGTCCCGGCCCTCTAAGCAAGGCTCCACGGCCGGTCTGGGATGTGATGGATCAGCGGGCGGGCAACCTGGTATGATATTCTCTGTAGGGACCACAGAGGAAGAGCCCACACCAAAGAAGAATAAAGAAGATCGCCTTGGATGGTGCAGTGGGGTTGTGGGTAGTGGCGACGGCGGCCATGGAGCTAGTGGCGACTGACACGCGGCCGAGGTGGTTGGCCGCCAAAGCAGCGCTGGATCGAGCTAATGGCGTGGGAGGGGAGGTCCGGTGCACCACATGTCAATATGAACACCTGATCCACGTAGTTCTCACCATGCTTCCGGCAAAGGAGGGAGAGAAGGGATAGAGAAGCTTCAGGAAACTGGAAACGGAGTGGAATGAAAAGGAAGGAATCAAAAGGGGTTTATATAGGGGGAGGGGGTAGGTGAAAAGACATGGACAATTAATGGCCATAAACCCCAATTAAATGCATGGTTAAAAAAAATTATAGAGAATTGATTGTCGAACTTTCAAACTGGAGTTACAACTAAAAACATGGATGGAGATAACAAATAGTGTCATAAATTTCGCAGGGTGCGAAATTTTGCAACCTGCGAAATTCCCAGGTAAAAATTTGACTTTCCCCTGCACTGAAACACCTGCAAAACAAAAAGACCAAAACTTATGAGAAAATAAGCTTGTAAATGAATACCACGTCACAAAAAATAGGGTAAAATTAAAGACAAAAATCCTAATTGGGAAACTTGCAAAAATAATGTCAAACAAAAATCAAACACAACCACAATGTTGCCTGTGTTCCCGAGGAACCACTCCACTTGTGCAACCATTGATTTATGGGGTCCAGGGATCACCTTCCATTTATTGGTGTGCTGAGGTGTGCCTGTGCAGCTTGAGTTCAACTTTAACTCCTTTGTATTTGGCATCCTACTCTCTGGTGGTGGTGGTGGGATCATTGTTGTAGGAGGAGTGACTGATGTAGTTAATTCTTCATCAATCACTTACTGGTTCTTCTGATCACGGGCTCTTTCCTTGCGCTTCTTGTGTACTCGTGTTTTCCTCAACACCCTGTACCACTCTGTAGACTTATATGATTTGGCCTCATCCTCTCTACTGACTTGGCGCTTGCTGTTCAGAAAATGTTGGAGCCTCCAGATCATACTGCCAAAGGTGAGTCGCATGACTCCATTGTATTTTATTAGCTTGATTATGGCATTAGATAGCCAAAATAGCCTCCTAAGTATGATGGAACCGTATTAGTGCCTCGCTATCGGCTCCATATCAAGAACTAATGGTCCAATCTGACAATAAAATTTATCCACCTTCACCAAAACATCCTCAACTATGCCCTAGGAATTTTTAATACAGATCACCGCCATGATGTAGCTGATGTCGGTAGCTTCAGCCTCCCCAAACCCAACTGCTTGCACACTGAAATGCACCACACCCAAACACCGGCTCCTAAATCCAGCCAGCGTCTTTATCTATGCAAGTCCCTCCAATGTTGGATCAATGGTGGGGACCCCGGATCTTTGTATTTCCTACCCTGGGTCTCGGCAACATTGAATGATGGAGCTCACTTGCTCTGTTGGGGGAAGGCCCTTATCAACATTCAACCTCTCTTAATCGCTCACAAGTCTTTTAAGAATTTGACATAGGTTGGGACTTGTTTAATCATGTCATGTAGTTCACCACCGCTTTAGCACTTCCAGATGCCTCGCTGGGTTGAGGCCTTCTTTTTCCTCTGGGCTTGGGAAATTGAGGAGGTATGCTTTTTTTCATCGACCTTCTTTAATGAATATGTGTTCTGCTCCACTTCCTTTCTTCTCCTCGGGTCTCTCCAAAGAGTTTGGCACCGGGTCGTCAATTTCCTTACCACCTCATCACACGCCTTAACTTCATCCATCTTTGCAAGGTGTGCTCACCGCATAGCTTTATAGTTCACGACTCCCAGATCGCGTTGTTTGGGAAGGAATCCCCTTGCTCCCCGCACCACGATTGGTCGACTTGTGATGGATGACCGTAGGTATCAATTTTTTTGATTGAGGCTGTGGAGCCCATCAATTCTTTTGTTCACGAGCTACATTTTCAACATCTGATTCAAATGCATTAATAGCTTTCGCTTCCTCTACAAAATTCTAAATTACTTTACTTCAAATTCATGATAGCCTGTTCTACTAGGGAAGAGGATGGTGGTTGCTGCTGGTTAGAGGTGGACCCATAATCAAGGTCGCTTATTGTGCACTGGGAACATATGTCGGAGGTTTAGGCTTCCAGAGAGGTCGTGGTTCTTCCGGGCCGATTGTAGGTGTCCACATCAAACACCACCAGGGCCTATTTGGGCCCACAACATTTTGCATGATGAATCTCATCAAATCCCTTACTGAGGGAGAACATCCAGACACGCTCTTGGTGATCAAGGATTGGCGCAAGCATGGTCGAGGGGCACAAAAAATATTTCGCCACCGCCGTACTGGCTGATTTCATTTCAAGTTCTTCCATCCTTCCGGGTCGTGGTGGACAACAACTTAGCCTTTATTTCCACATCCTCCCATTGCTGAATATATGCCTCCCCTTTGGTTTACTGGTGGCCTATGTCTGTCAGTTTCCCTGGGATTTGGTTCATCCTAAGCTTTGGGAGGTCTCGAAGAAATGCTTAGTCTGGCGGTAAGTCCACGGCTTCCATCAGATTCTTGGCCGAGGAAGTCCCTCCACACACGGGTTCCAAGACTTGTTTCATGGCAGGGGACATCACATCAATAGAAGTGGTTTACCAAAGATCCATGTGTCAAAGCCAACGATAACACATGCATTGATGGTTTCAAGACACCTTCCGGAAAGCGACCGATAAAATTCCTTCACGCCATGAGCTGCAAGGTGTAGATTTCGCTTCTTCAAATTGTTATTATTCAGGTGCAATCAAGAACTTCTTCAAAAATTATGTCATAGCCTCGCCTAGTTCCCGATGGTCCTCGGGCCTTAGTGAATTAAGCCACCCTTGGCTCATTCGAGGGTCAAAGGAAGGCTTTCAGCTCGAAACCAAGCCCATATCACCCGCACCCTCCTTAAAAGTCGTGCAAACTTCCTCGAATCCCTGATATGTATATTCTCATTTTCCATGCCATGAAAGGTTAAGAGCAGGGGCACCAAATAAGGCCTCACTATGACATCCTTAGCAGGGGGAATAATGCATGAGGGTGCACCCACCCTTGGTGGGTGTATGTGATTACTCATCGACCGTAGGCATTAGTTCCCTTTCGAGCCCCCTATCGCCTCGTCGTCTTCAGTGGGGTCGATCCGATCCTGATTTCACACCCTTGTTCAATCGTGAGCACTGAGCTCTTCTTAATCACCAAGTAGTGAGCTTCGCCCCGTTCAGAACACAACACAAACACGCAAGAAACCAACAAAAACAAGGCTATCCGAAAAGGTTGATAAAAAAGTAGTTAAAATAAAATAAGGAAAAATTCAGATGCACAGCATAAAATTCCAAATTCCCTCGCAGCGGAACGAATGGGGAAAAAATGGTAAATAAAAAAAGAAATGAGAATTCACCTACTTGTGATGTAGATCATGAGCTCATTAATCTTTCTTTTCTCGACTAGTGGCACCATCCCCTATGAACGGCACCATTTGATTCGCTTTGGCTGTAAGAGGCGTATCCCGAATCAACAAAATTTATCCATATCCACAGAAAGGAGCCACGCAATATAGTGGTTTAGGGGTCGAACATGGGGATGCTTTTCTTCGTGAGAAGAGTTGTGAGCGGGATTCCAAAACCGCTTCTTCGATATCAGGATTTTTGCAAAAACAATGGAAGTGAATGTTTGGAAACTGGAAATAAATTGAAATAAAAGTTAAAAAAGAACTCCTTGAAGTCTCGGGCCACTGGATTAGAGTTCTAAGATATCCAACATGTCCCAGTCTTTTTTCTCACAAGGAGGATGACCTATAGTCATCCCAACCAGATCCTGAGCTTCAAAACCTAAACCTCACTTTTTCTCCTAATGTATAGCATTTATTGTTCATTTATGTTTCTGTGCCAAAGCAAAAACCATCCGATCTAAGCTACGTGATCATAAATGACAAACTAATCGGGCATCAATGTGGATCTAGCAAGTACATCCATCGAGCCTTAAAGCTACTGGGCATCGGCCAGTCCAGTGGTACATCACAGTTGGATTCAAACTCAAACGCGGAGATGCAAAAACAAAAGGCTATAAATGCCATGCTATGAACATGATGCCCATTTTTACTTTCAAACTTTTCACCAAAGGTCCCTTCAAGGATGAGTGGGGTTTAGCCAAGACCCTTGATTTCTCATCAAGAGGTGCTCGCTACCAAGAAAAAGCAAGAAAGTGGAGGAAAGGGAGAGAAAATCACACGCAGCGGGAGGAGAGGAAATTTGGCGCCAATTTTATTGAGTGATTGATGGACTAAAAGTTGATTGATGTTACAAGCTTGACTGAGCTTATATAGGTGCTCAGTACCAAGGAAATTACAAAAATGTATAAAGGAACCACACGACATCAAGGGCAGATTTAATCAAAAGTGGGGTCAAAAAGGAAATAAACTGGCAGCTGGGCAGGAGTAGTGTTGGGGAAAGCCCTCACAACCGCAAATTCCACGCTTCCTTCTTTCCGCATTTTTGCTCCAAATGTCTTCGAAATGATCATGACCGTGGTTCGGCTCTAGTTCATCGTTTGAATCCAACCAAGAAATGACTTATTTGGCCTACAAAACTTGGCAAAAATAGCCATAAAATGTGATCAGTAGCAAAGTCGGGACCTTAATGTATCAATTGGGTTATTTAAGTTGATTAGTACACAAAAAGTGCTTAAAACCTGCAATAAACAGGGCTCAAAATAGCACTATTTGGGAACTATTTGTCCTTGTTTTATGTCAACTTGTATATCTATGTTTTGTTGAAAGCAAATATAATCCATCGCTTTCCCCTACATAATTTTCTAAACCTTGTTCGAAGCTCACTGGGAGGATGTCTTGGGCTGCAGCTTCATGCTCACCCACATGATACCCATGAAACCCCGAAAATACAATTTTTCAAAAGTACAAAATCGTACTCGGTAAAATCTGAAAATTCTAGATCTCAGATAACGTGAATGGACTTCACCCCGCCTAATCTTCTCGAAAATCTAACAACACGCTGAATTCTCACAAATCTCGAGACGCTGGAATTTTTACACTTTTTTTCGAGGCACTGCACGGTGTCGTAAAACGATATGTGATGTGACAAAAGTCTCCTATAACATATACTCATGTGACACATGTTGCATGAGTAGAGAGAGGATGAAAATGGATGACCGAGATAGTGTCAAGTGTCAAAAATCCAAGACTTGAGGACATGGATGGTATTAAATGAAAGTTTAATGGAGAGTACACAAAAAGATGAATAGTGATCCGTCCTTCTCTCCATTTAATTGAAGACCAAACGTGCAGGAGGGAAAAATGGATGCAAAGAGGTTTAGGCTTTACCACGTTATCCATGAGAGAGAGAGAAGACTTTCTCTCTAAAGATCCCTGACGATTGGACCGTCTGATTTATTCGAGTAACGTTGTTCTATCGCAATGACTAAGAACGTGGCACTTCAGCTTCTTGAGTTTTTGAGAACTCCGTGAGGTAGGGGTTTCATCCTACTTGTTTTAACCCTTGTTTAAGTGTTTTGTTGATGGTTGAGTTGATTTGAGGCCGTGAGGGGCCGTTTGATCGGTCCCAAAACTTGGGACCGAAATGTGGAAATTTTTGGAACCCATTTGGACAAATTCCATGAGGGTTGTGTGGACTGCTTGGGTACTCGGGTCATGATTTATACAAATTGTAAGCTTTGGTGTGTAAGGAGGCCGTGAAATGGCCATGGAATCGGGTTCCATAAAGTGGAGCCGATGTTAAGGAGCGTGGGACGTCGGCGGACAAATTCTTAATCGTTTCGCTTTTGGGACTGTTAAAAACAGTCCCGGTTTGTGTGAATTGGACCAACAAACGTCCATATGTCAGGTGTATGAAATTGTTTGAACGAATGGCTTGAGTTATTGATCAAATAAATTAATAGGTTACTGCTTGATGTGTGTTAATATTGATGCCAATTATATAGAATATAATCAGGGGTGTAGGTCATTGGAAATGGACAGTGATTAGCCTGAAGTGGAGCAAAATTTGAGTTATTGATCAAATTTGAATAACATGTTGTGTGATTGCAAATTTGATAATATATGCATATTGGATATATTGGTTTGATTGTGTTGAAATGGCATAATGCATTCATATGCATCGGGTAACCTAGAAATTAGGTGTGAGTGCATGACATGAATTAAAATAAAAACGAACATGGTTGCGAAAGGAATTTCACAGGATATTTTTCCGGAGAATGGGGTTGGGAGACGGTCAAACAGATCATTTCGAATGAGACTCCATGGACTATTTCTGTAACCTCCAACACATTCGTCCGTAGGGTAGTCCCATATTTTTACCTAAACCCTAGATCCAGAACAACAAGTTTTGTTTTGAAAATGGTGTTTTCTCATACATGGCTTAGGCAAGTGTGAGGGAGTCGGTGAGGACTCGAGACATGGGATCAGGCATTTAGACATTCAAATAGGACACACATTTACTTGAGTGTAATGTCCAACTGAGACCACTGTCACACCTAGGGGCGGAGTAACCCATTTAGTCGATTCCACTTTAGCGGGCGATAGCTCACCTGCCGAGGGAATATTATTTCGTGCACATGGAGCGTTCGAGGCTGATCATCTCATCTAGAGGCCACTTGAAGAAAGCCAGGTGGTGGCTTTGATGTTTTTGGGATGATATGTATTAGAATTGTAAATTTTAATATGTATTTGTATTAAGAGTAATGTATAACTCTTGAACTATTGGAATATAGTTGGGATATTTATTTTGTGAGTATTAGTTTATGGGCCCAAGAGGCTATTTTTACTAAGGTATGGGTCTCGCAATACGAGACGTGTAGATTTTCTCTGGTCAACAACTGATTAATGTCACCTGACATCCCGAAGCCTGGGGCGTCACAAAAGATGGGTATCGTAGCTAAGGTAAACGACACTTCCTGGGAGCTCTGGGTGTAGTTATAAGTTTAGTCTTGATACCATTTTCACAAACAGACAAAGCTTAAAGGTACACGAGCAATTTAGGGCTTGGGATTCTGGGCTTAGGCCACTACCTTAGAGTGTAGAACTTGTGTATATGAAACTCAGGGATTGAGGGACTTGGGCTTAGCCATGGTCATAAGGTGTAAGAACATCACCACTTGGTGGCTCGATGTTAGGTTAGGTATGTGATTACCTAGACAATCACGTGATTAACGTTGAACACTGCGATGAACTGAATCAAGCAACTGACTGGGTGTATAACATGTGATTGTTTGATGAATTGTTATGTGTCAGGTGATTGTGTAAGCTCGGATAAGTAAAGACATAGGAAATATATATATATATATATATATATATATATATATATATATATATATATATATATATATATATAAGAGGTGAAGAAAATTTCTAAGGTTTTACAGCAGGTGAAACCGAAGAAAAACGAGTAAAATAACTTTTAATAAGTTTATTTGGGTGTACTGGAAAATGAGTACTAGAAAATAAGTTTATTAAAATAACTTTTAATAAGTATATATATATATATATATATATATATATATATATATTTGGGTGATTTTCCAAAGAGGCCGGAAAGAAAGAATGAAAAAAAATGTGTGAAAAAAAAACAAAGGCGGTAAAACAAGCAGAAGTGGGTTAGGCTATCGCCAATCAAGCTACGATACAATGGGAAATTGTATCGCGGATACAGTTGTGTTATGGGTATGCGCTTTGGGTCGAGGATGTAGGTCAATGGTCAACCGAGATTGTATCGTGACACGCGCCTAGGGCGCGTGCTGGCAAACACAGGTCAACCGGGACAAACCGCGACAGTCTTGCCAGGTGGGCCGTGAGCGCGTCACACATCCGCCAACGACGTTTGAGAGTTTGAATGGTCCCATAGCGTTTGTGTCTCGATACACATTATTGTATCGTGACCGGAGAGGGTTGGCAGGCTGGGGGAAAGCGTGTCACGATACGCCAGATCGTGACAAACGGACTCGTTGGTATGTCACTCACAACAAATTGTACGGACAAGGAGCAACAAGAGGCTATAGGCTAGTGGTCATACAAAAAAGTGTATCGCGGACCGGCGACGTGAGGCAGCATGCCGTGGTCGCGACACGCGGCCACGACACTCCGCCTGCGCACACCAGAGTCCATCGCTAGGGTCCTGGCGAATATGACCGCCTTCTATGCCACGACACTACGGTCATTGTTCGCGATACCTGGCCGCTGTGGGCTCACCGATTACCCAAGACCCAAATGCTATCGCCGTAATCCGCCGCCTAGGCACTTATACCATAGGTCGGCTAAGGTAAAACGCACTGCACCCAACCGCTTTGGATTCAACAGACCGCTTTCACTACGCTTAAATACTGCTCTCATGAAAACTGTTCACAAAATGTTTCAATAAATAAATAAATAAATAAATAAATAAATCAAATAAAATGAGCTTAAATTTTGTAAAAATGAAATTTTCAAAAATGAA
Source organism: Tetrastigma voinierianum (assembly GCA_016808115.1). Taxonomy (NCBI): domain Eukaryota; kingdom Viridiplantae; phylum Streptophyta; class Magnoliopsida; order Vitales; family Vitaceae; genus Tetrastigma; species Tetrastigma voinierianum. Next base: position 1,741,118 of record JAEQBH010000310.1, read on the forward strand.
ATTTTTGTTGTTAAAAAAAAAAATGATTTAATGTGGAATGATTGTCTTACATTACCTGTAAATGCAGGGACATTGTATATGAAATGTTATTTGTGTATGAATAGTGTCTCGGGGTTGTGTTTATGCCTTAGAGACATCAAGGCCGAATTTAACTCGCCATTTGACTTGTGTGGGGATGGCTGGGGTCGAAAGAGAATATTCTAGAGGGTGTCCACGAGGTACCGGGTCGCACCACCGCATTTGACCAAAGAGGCCTTGTCGAGGTTACAGGATTTGCAGTCGCCGCTATCGCACAGGCATATGCAATAGTGAGCCAGGGCGGGTCAAATGACCTCCAGCGTTTAGAAGCACATCGTCCTCTAATGGTTAAAGGAGGAGTGGACTCTAGGGTCAGGATGACTATGACCACAAAGGGAGAGGTAGACGTTATGCGAGGCATCCAGGATATGGGTTCTGGTACTAAGAGGAAGGAAGATCCATTTTCTTCCAACCTGGGAAAGAAGCAGAAGACTTCTTTTTCGCAAGGATATCTAGGACGGGGCCGAGGTCATCAGACTAAGGTCAGATGGACATTTAGTCGTAGGCGCACGATGTGTTATCTCTCCGCCGACACCAGACACTTCGACGGATTGTCCACGAGGCAGAATCCCAAGGTTATGGGACACCTCGCCCCAATCATCGCTGAGATCAGTTAGGTTGCTCGATGGGGCATGGTGTGCTACCACGTCTGTACCGACACATGAGGAGGGATTACCCCGAGACAAAAGGATCCCGAGGTTCGGGGGACTCGCAGTGTGTCCCAATCACCGAGGGTCGGAGCATATACGCTTGTTTCTCTCCATACCTTAATATGGGTCGAGGACCGCTTGCCTAGTACTTCTCGGGATGGGTCACATAGCTTTGAGCCGCAGCGCTGTGCCTGGCTCAGACAGAGCCGCAGTCGAGGTTCGGTCAAGCCGGGCAGACATCCTTGTTACCATCGCCACTTGGGCATATGAGGCAAGGTTGTCCTAGAGGCGCAGGTCTCATAGTACGCAGGACTCCAGAGCATGCATTAGCTTTGATATACAGGTAATGCTTTACTCAAAGATATCCACCGTCGACTAGAGTAACGCTTAAATCGATGTATCATGTTCATGCATTAATGCATTTGTGGTGATAGATTGGGTTTAGAGGTAGAGGTCAGAAGATGATGGGAAATTCTTCCCTAGATCCAGGTGAGAGTCGTAGATGTCGAGATCGTGGAGTCGTGGATCTCATCGATTCGCCATGGTTATCCGTTGCAGGAACATGATGCTAGTGTTGATGTCATCCTTGAGATGGATGAGTTTAACAGCCATCAGGTTGTCAGTAATTGGGAGCTTAGTCGGGTTGTCATACCCGACTCGGTCTTGGAGTTGGGTGAGGTTGCACATAACGAAATTATTTCGATACCCGTGTGACGCGGCATGGACTGCTTTAAACATTAGTGTTGCAGACTGATTCAATAAATCTGTGTTCTGTGTGTATGCAGGCCGGAACGCTAGCGGAATTTGGTTTCTCGCAAAGAAGAAAACCGAGGTCGATGAGTGGTCGGCGGACAATCCACTTGTTGCTGACCCGTAAAACAAATTCCATTAACACTGACTAAGAACGTCCAAGTGTTAAGTGTAGGAAATCGCTTGAAGTGAATGGTCAATCAGGTGAAAATGGTGGATAGGTTAATGCATGAACCTTGTATTAAAGGGTGATGTCAAGTAATTATATGGAATATAATTGTGTGTATAGGCCATTGGAAATGGAATTTTGATTAGTCCAAGTGAGCTAATTTGGGAGTTGCTTGATTGAAATTGAATTACATGTTGTGTGATTGCAAGATTGATAATATATACATATTTGATATTCATCCATCAATTGAAATGACATAATGCATTTCATATGCAATCCTGGTAACCTAGAAATTTCTCAGCGGAGTGCATGACATGAATTTTCTGAAAAACGATCATGGTTGCGAAAGGAATTTCACAGGATGAATTTCCGGAGAATGGGGTTGGGAGACATCCAACAGAGATCACTGATGAGGACCAATGATTCATATAGGGAATCTCCAACACATTCACCTCGAAGGGTAGTCCCATATTTTTACCGACATGCGGTAGTGTATTTTCAAGAACAACAAGTTTTGTTTTGAAAATGGTATTTTTCTCATACATGGCTTAGGTAAGTGTGACGGAGTCGGTGAGGACTCGAGACATGGGAATGGGCATGTAGACATTCAAGTAAGATCACCTAATTTACTGAGCGCTGTTTAAATTGGATCATCGCATATCACTAGGGTGGAACACAACCCATTTACGTGGGTGGATTCCACTAGTGGGCGTTAGCTCACCCCGTCGAGGAATAGTTATTTCAGTACAGGAGCTGCCGAGAAGGATCGCTTCATCTTAGAGTAATCATCCGTGAAGAAAGCCAAGAATGATGTTTTTTGGGATGATATGTATTAGAATTAAAATTTTAATATGTATTTGTATTAAGAGTAATGTATAACTTGAACTATTGGAATATAGTTGAGATATTTATTTTGTGAGTATTAATCACGGGGCCCAAGAGGTTAATTTGATTATGTATGGGTCTCGCGATACGAGACGTAATGCAGATTTTTCATGGAAGTTGACTAAGTCATTAACTGACACCCCTGCCTGGGCTTTGCCATTTTCACCACTGGAGGGGAGGCGGTGGGAGTCGAGAAACCCATGCATTAGGAGGCCCTACCCGATGGGAATCTAAATCCCAAGGTGAACATGTAGAGCTATCAGTTTCTTTTGTACTAAACTAGAGAAATTATTTTGAAATCATGTAAAGTCTAGTATTTTGTTATTCCACTGCATTATCATAGTTTAATTCTTTGGAAATGTAAATGCCATTGTCAAGATATCCTTTATATTATGGCCATGGTTTGGCTATTCTTTTGGAAGGTTATTGTGGGTATTACATACTAAAATGAATGAAATCTGGGGATAATGTTAAAATATTTATGGATAAAATGGGTCTGTGGTTGATGTATAACAGTTGTTTGTAAAGTCTCTTAACAAATGATCTGCATCCAACTTTGTTAAATTAAGGACCCCTAGTTATTTGATTTATTAGTGCTCATGGTGTAAAATGGTTGTTAGTATGTAATGTCATTCAAGGGGTATTTGGGGCATAAATGTCATTTATTTAAGAAGCCATTGTTTTTTACTTAATTCAATAATTTTTTCAAATTTTAATGTTAAATAGTACTTAATAGTATTAAGTTGTTTGTTTTTTTAACATCGGGTAATAGGTGCGACTAGCTCTTTTTGAATAGAAAAAGCCAATTATTTTATTATGAATTTTTTTTAAAAAAAATTCAGCAATGAGTCATAAAAAAAAGTTAAAAAACAAACAAGTTAAATTCTGAAAGCTATTTTGCTTTCAGCAAAAAGCCAACAAATAAATGCCACCCTAATAGAAATAACAAAAGAGAAACCTCCTAAACTTGATTTGTTGAATTCTTTCATTTTTTAATATTAAAAAAAATAAAAACAAAGAGAAATGGATGCTCCAAAATTCAAAAAGAAAATTAAAATTTTGGCTCATTGAGTAAATCTTTTTTTTTCTTTTTTTTTTGCTTTTATACCTCTAATGGGTTTTAAAGGTTTCTTTTTTCATTTTATATGATTGATAAGAGCATCTCCAATAGTGGAGCAATACTCTAAATTTAGATGCTAAATTGAAAAAAACAAGCACTAGTAGTGGATCAATAATGGGAGCAAAACTATGGCTGATGAACAGTGATCAGCTATATTTGGGTAAATATTGTTGTCAACTGTTCATTAGCAAAATGGTGGAAAAACCTCTTATACCTCAAAATATACCCGTTGTCGTCAAGGTACAAACTGAACCAAAAAAGGAAAAGCATTCTCCTTTAAGAGATTCCCTTAAAAAGCAAAAAACCCGTGAACCAATTTGATATCCCAATAACTAAACAACATCAATAAATAGAGAAGAACGGAAACGAAGAATTCAGAATTCTTAGATCTGAGATTTTCATATCGAAATCTCAAGAAACGATTCGAAGAACGAAAGAAGAAGGGGAAAGCCAACCTCACGTCACGTCGTCGTCTGGGCTTCTGGCTGATAAAAATCGAGGGCTCAGTGTGCCAGCAGGGTCACTTTGCAGACCGCTGCCGTCATCTTCGGCTGGCCCACTGCCCTCACGGCTTCACCGTCGCGATCTGATCACGGCCAAGCAGCCGCCCGCTCCCTGCAATCGGAACGAGGAACAAGTCCCTCTATTTGGGCATTTAAACCTGGTGAAACGATGTTGTTTTGTCTCTGGAGGAGATAAAACGACTTCGTTTCATTTTTTTTTTTAAATACATAACAAAATGGCGTTGTTTAGGGTTATCGTGCCAAAACGACGCCGCTTTGAATAAGTCGGGCTATTAACCCAAACGACGTCATCCTTCTTGGGTATATGTGACAAATTATTCAAACGACACCGCTGACTAGAGCAGTCCATAACGACGTCGTTTTGATATAGGCAGAATTTTAAAAAAAAAAATTGCAGCCCTAAAACGACGTCGTTTTGGCTCAAAAAAGGCCAAAACGACGCCGTTTTGACCCAAATCCATTTTTTGCCAAATAATTATCCTACAATATTTTTATCAACTTCTAATTAGTTTCAATTTATAATATTATAACAAAATAAGATTAATAAATGAAAAACCATAAATCATATTTTTTGTGAATAATCTAAAATACAAATTTAAATATAAAATGTTTTACTTGGATATGAATTAATCTATTTTGTTGCCACACAAACATATCTTTATTGAATATTCCATTAACTATTTAAATAATTTGTTTTATTAATTTTTCACCCAATATCCATGACATTTACACATCCATTGTTTGATTTATGTCTTAAATGGCATCTCCCTCCATCATGATAGGCGGAAAAAGTCTTTTTAATGGAGGAAGACGCGGGCAACGTGGCATATCTTCGATAACCATAACTCAAGATCCACATCCGATTGGGCAACCGATGTCAAAGTTGGGATCGAGGGATGAACAAGTTTTTAGGAGACCACTGTCGAGTCGACCCACCGCGAACTTTATGTTCAAATTCAAAATCGATGGGATGTAATCACACATGTACAAAATGGCGGGATTGCTCAGATAGATCGCAAATAGGTCGCGAAGAAGCCCAACACGACGAGGTCACTATTCATTGTTATAATTCTTTTCGAAGAATAAATATATTAGAAATTTTATTTATTTCTAATTTTATTTTTCTCGCAGCCAGTGCTTGCGAATATGTTTAAAGTGATGTTAGGAGTCCGTGGATTTACGATCATTGTTGGGAGGTGCTTAAATACTGTGATAAGTGGATGATTATACCGCAAAGCAACCCTAAGCCCCGCTCCCCTGTTTATGAGGGAACTCATGATACACTTGTATCTCTTGACTCGGATCAAGATCCATATAGCAATGCAACTGCGAGCTCTACAAAGAGACCCCTGCAGAAGAAACACCAAATATAGCGTACATAAAACAAGGTGAGTCCAACAGATACGAGTGATTCTATTTCAGCTACGATCCATGAATTATCTGGGCAAAGTGAACAGTGGAAGAATTTGTATGACGAGCAAAAACTTCAATTACTTAAGGAGAAAGCACGAGGAGTGACGTAACTTGAAATTGCAAAGCACGCGGTCAAGATAGGATGCGTATGAGCAAGATAGCCGCATGATCAACGATGATGCAATTATGTCAAAAGACATTATCTCTGAAGATATGTCCGTCGTGGAACGGAAGAACACTATTATCAACTACGAAGTATGCGATTATGGCAAAAGCAATGAAAAATGCGTGGGCATCAACCCAACTTTAATGTACTTCCTGACATTATATGTTTATTTTCAATGTAATTTCACTTCATCTATTTAATTAAATGAATGTTCAAATTATCTATGTACTTTTAATAGTAAAAAATGATTAAAAGATGCAACTAACTTAAATTTTCATTCAAAAAACATAACATAACATGACATAGCAAAACATAATATCAAAATAAGGCAAATTCACTCGATAACGCCTTGTCCGTGTAGCGTCCACAGATGTGCAATGATGTCGTGGCGGAGGGTATAGTGGGTGTTCCGCAACTTCGAATGGGCAATGCTTGTTACTATAAATTGATCAAAGGGTATTCTGGGCCCGTGGCTACTTCTTCACAACCGCCATCGGTTCCTAATGAGTCATAGCCTTCAGTTCATTGCCGTGGTCGCTTAACAAGTTTATTGTCATCAACCCGCCTATCCTCACTATCATGTCAGTAATATAATACATGCTTTCATGATAAAACTCAAGTCTTCATGATGCCAAAATCGAGTCGGTCCTCGAAAGATAGCAAAACGAGCTTGAAGCACCCCAAATGCTCATTCTACATCCTTTTGGTAACTCTCATGTTTGTTTGTAAAGAATTCGTGAGCCAACTCTTGAGGATGAGAAATCATCAAATAATAAATCATCCATTTTCGATATATATACCATCTACAAGATAGTATCCCATATTATAAATTGCTGCTCCATTATGGTATGACGGGCGGCGTCCATCCTTCGCAAGTTAGCAAACGTATTGAGGTGTTGGCATAACATGAATATCATTGACAGTGATCCAACATGTTAAAAAAGCATGCCATATCCACTGTCGAGGAGGCTACCGTTTGTTACCAACAATAGGACAGATTGCGTTGCGAGATATTTTGATAGGTGATGCCATCCAACTGACGCGCCCGAAATGTCATTCTGCGGCGTCGTCCGATTAGCTCGTATTAGCCTAGAGATGTCACCACCATTTACAGGATCCGCATATTCAGTCATGCATCCATCACCCCATAACGTCTGACACACCTACTAATGGTCATGTTCTTCCTATCCCTGAACATACTTCATCAAAGAGTCCCGCGGTATATGCATCGGCGCAAGCATGCGCAATGGTTATTTTTTGCCCTCACCGCGGATAAACCATTGTGTTAAGTACCTTCTTTCGTGGTTCAACAATCCATTCATTGATTTATTGTGCACCAATGAAATGTACGCCCATCAACCGAAACGCAATAATGTCATCGTGACCCAGATTCTCAACGGTTAATCATCAAGCGCCGGAATGGCCGCAATCGCCCACTCATCAAAGATGTCCACCATTCTATCTCCGAGTTCGCACTTGTGAGTTTTGTCTTCAACTCGATAGCTGTGGCGAACCACGTGTTTCTTTCTCTTCTTCATCCTCCACAGTTATCAAATCATTCAAAAGACGCGAAAACATTTCATTTTTGCTTGTGAGCACCGAATTCACCTTGACAACAAAACTCCATGGACATCCTCCTCAATTTATAGATGTTTTTAAGTCTTTATCATTTAATTAAATGCATAAAAAGTCATGGTTTATGATTTGGATGTTCAACACAAAGATATATATAAGACCACTTTACTAACTTTTACAACCTCGATGTAAGACATGCAGATAAAACCCTTAAGAACCCCATTAACCATCCATCCCACAGTCTTCAGGTCCAATGTGGATTTTAATGCAAACTTAATAAGGACATGTCAAAAATCTAGAACCTGATGTAACTTTTTATAACCCCAATGTGATGTGAGAAGTCAATCGTTGATATAAACAAACTCACCACATTCATCGCATAACCCCAATGTGATCGATATAAAATCAATCTTCATCAACTACATCATACTTATCCTTTCTTACTCAACCAAACATTATTATTTCTAACCATACTGATAAATTATTTATTTTTTCATTATTTTTTATAAGAAGTAATAAAATTTGTAAAATTAATTAATACTATCTGTAACAAAAATCTTCAACTACTAAAATTATTCAATTAAATATTTATATTTATATTTATTTTTAATTAAATATTTATTTTTATTTTTATTTTTATTACAACTTTTAATCAATATTACTATATTTATATTATATTTTTACCTATAAAACTAAGGTCATATAACTTGAAATGATATCTTAATGAACGGGTTGTGATAATGATAATTATTAAATAATAGAAAAAGCAAACGTGAACAGATTTATACATGTACATAAAACTTTAGATAATTAATTGAGATGCCTAGCTAAAAACCCACAAACTTTCAAAAGTAACTTTTGGGGTTAAAACATAGCCAGATGCCCAATTTGACATCTTGAGATGCCTAATACCTCAAAATTTTAAATTAGTTTGTTTCGTATGGAAACACACAACGGAGCCCTAAGGTCGTGCTTTAAGTGTCATTGAACCAAGTCCCCATCTTTTTTATCTCAATAATCTTTCACATATATATTATGTCGAATCCATCATCTTGGCAATATCTCGATTTCTGATTCTCGTATAATATCTCATTCCTTTACCACTTGAGTTGACCTCAAGGGTTTAACCAAGTCTCACTTTAAAAATTAATTTTATGTGAATCTAACCTACTTCTAATATCTAAATACTAAATTCAGGCTGTTAGAATTTGATTAAATTTAAGTTATTTGAATTAGATTTAGGATAATGATATAGTATGATTTGAAATAGACATTGTTACACCAAAACAAAATGATTTGTAAGATAAGACTATATACTTTTTTCAAATATAAAGTCAAGATAAAACAAAATAAATGGTTAGTTATCTAAATATATAAAACTTATAAGAGTAGAAAACATTAATCAGAATATAATTTCAGTAGCTGAACCCAATCAACTTGAATCTTAATTAATGATTACCACAATATATACATATATGATATATAGTATGTGTGGTCCATGCCACTGAACTGAATTATCCATGCCAAACTGATTTTATATAGGCGGGGAAGCATTGTGCTTAGTTTCCTGAAATGATAACAACAACATCATGTAGACAAAGAACTGTCCTAATGATCATAGTCAATGATCACTTCAAAAGGTGGCGAACCCAATCATCCCAGGATTAATGATCAAACCTGAGAATCAAGATCCAGAGGTCCACGTATGTATAACCCCAGATCTCTAACTCAATAACCCCGCTATTATCGATCAATTCACCCATCTCTATAGAAAGAACTCACCTTCCAACTGGTCTTTTCTTCCGGCCGTTCTAAAACCCATATCAAGATTTCCTTATTTATCATTCAGCAACACAATGCCAAATCCATCATTAGAAATCAACATCCAAATTGGTCCTGTCACTTGTTTTCTGAACCCCATGTTATGTTCTCAAATCCACAGTGTCTATCTTTCCTATATACATGCTACCATACGTGGGTATAATCACAATTTTCATACACAATCACACAATCACAATCACGTAGCACATAAGATGAAAATGTATAATGCATGCAATGGTCTAAACCCAATGCCCATCCTTTTCCTAGGTAACCACATACCTACGTTCTAATATATAAACTGCGACACCAAAACTCAATGAATCTGAAGACCTATACCCATATATGTTAGCCCTTAGCACTCGTGTACTTAGACTCTTGATACCTAGCTGAGACGAGCTAGTATCGGACCATACTTGTGGATAGCTACACCCGAAAGTCTGTGAGGTAATCGTTTACCCGGATCTTTGATACACAAGCCGCACGCCTCCCAAACCGGGCCTCATGCAGAACTCCGCCAACTCACATGGAATTCCCCCATGGATTCGGCAACTTCACACTGGCATTAACAATCCCACTATTAACCACACTACAGCAAATCATCCCGCGTATTCCTTGCTCAGGAGCTCACCCAAATATACAACCTCAGATAACTGGCTAAAACCCATCCAGTAATCACTGTGGCGGCAGATGACTGTCATCAGCAATCCCATTCAATCCATGTCCCAACACATTACAACTATATCACAACTACCCGTGGATACGAAGTTACTTTAAGACTAATTCTCAATACATCCCTTTACCGGGATCCATTCATTAACATTTAAATCTAAAATATGTAAGTAAAACACTTAATTATAGCCCGTAAGAGTCCGATCACAATCCTCTTACCATAATTACATACTCGACTATTTAGACAATAGTCCCAAAATAATTTAATTACAATTCTTTTATACAAAAGTAATATCAAGGGCACACATCGGCCTCCTTCATAATCACGACCTCGTCGGAGCGTCGTCTCCCTGTACACTCCCATAATTTTAGAAAGGGTCCCAGACGGTGAGCAATGTGCTCCAATAGAGAATAATTCCTATAAGGTCCATCCACCCATGCAAATACATCACGCCATATCTGGGCAAAAACACATGATCCACTCAAATGTCTTCATGCCATGGATGAGAATGACTTACCCGTCCCATGTCCTAAGTCCTCACCGATCACACACACCATGGTGCCAGCAACAAATCCGCTGATGAATGTCTCATCCAAAGGACTTAACTTGATAGCCGATTGTGCTATGAAATGTGTGTACGCCTATGTGCGCAAGTGCACATCGCCACAAGATAATGATAAAGGCATCGTCTCACTGGAGAGAATTAGGTTACAGTAATCGCCTATTCAGCTCTTAAGGTTTATTCGATGTTGGAAAATCTATAGAAAAAATCCAAAGACACTAATCTAGGTATGCAAGAATGACTGCATAAAGATTAAAAAATACTAATGCATAGTCTAATCTCTCTCGAAAGATCCTGGTGACACTCACTACCTCAGAAAAGGTCGCATCTCCTCGAACCCTATAAATCTTAATACCACACCTAATCTCACTTATATTTACTATGATAGATGGTAAATCAACCATGAACTCTCACTTTAATTTGAATCAAACCACACCATAACACAATAAACACCAAGCATTAAGATCCAAATGAACACTAACAGAATATGAAATAAAACCATCAATCTCAACATAAATTAGAGAGATTCATACAAACATGTCTTGGCTATGATCTAAACCCCAAGAAAACTAACTAAAGAATAAGCAAAGCAACACAACCATCAAAGAAGAAAAACATAAAAGGAAAGAGAGAAACAAATTGGTGCCAGTTCCTCTTCTCTCCACATTTATTCTTTCCTCAAGTTTTATTCCTCTTCCAAGAATTTAGAAAATTCCCACAACAAGCTCAAGTTCTTTCAACAAAGAGAAGAGTCAAAACTTCCAAATTCATTCCAAATTGTCCTCTTTCGAGCTTTAAACCCACAACAGGGCCAAAATGATAAAAATCGACCGGAGCACCTTGACGCGTTGGATGTCAGAGATTTCTACGTAAATTTTAAATCGTCATGATATGCACTCCTGCTGCCTCAATCAAGGCCATAACTCTCTATTACCTAACTCCGACAGAAATGGAAAATGCTGAAAGATCTCAGCAACTTAACAGTGTTCAGGAAAACACTTTGGAAATCATTTTAAAGACTGAATATACAAAATACTCCAATCTATTTCTAACTTCTTTCTTCAACTACCAAGAGTCATAACTTTACATTTGAAGTCCAAAAAGGATAATAAGGCCTTCGGAAAGCCTGGAGTATTCCTATTTACTCATGCTATCAATATTGTAGCACCAGGACTGTACAGTTGAAAACATCAAAGCATGTAGCTGCTGCATGTATTGCTGTTGATTTGGGCTTTATGTCTTGTTTTCACCCACATCATCATGGTTGACCTAATCACAAATTGAACATTTAGAGCATTGTACTTATTCATAATAAAACTACTAAAAAATATATAAAATGATTGACAAAATGAGTGATAAAAGGATACTGCATCATTAACCATTGGACAACCCTTCATTTATTTATTTAATTTCATCAAATCTTTGTTTATACATTTATGTCTCACCCTTATGTTTCAGAATTTTTCTGATGCATTTTGTTATCCTTCATCGTTAGATACATATGTCTAACCAAGAATGTTTAATCTTTCTTTCACCTGTGCATTATGCCCTACACGCATTTATTATTATTAGTTTTGCATCCCTTAGTCTGTTCTGGATGCTGTCCCACTCTCGAGCTCACTACACATTCACCAAGAATGGTGATTGAATCAATATTATGCACACAATAATCTGACTTGACGCATGGTCCTGTATATGAAATAATTATGCATGAAAAACATCATACTTATTTATATAAGGATGAGTGCTATATGTGCATGCCTATGTGGTGATAATTGCCCATGGTCATCAATACTTATGATAAAAATATACAATTTTCACATATCATACAATTCTGTCATCATATCACGCACTATTATGCTGACATTCACAAGTCACTACTACTCCGAGTAGCCACATCCACTCAACTTCAACAATGCACACACATGTCCAACTACCTACAATAAGCCAAAATAACTTATTCATATGTCACACCACGTCAAAAACTATTAGAACACAAAATTTGACTCCGTCACCCTGTTCACATATCAATTAATTCCAGCAATGATATACTAACTACACCAATTGTAAAAACTAGGACATTGCAACTAATAAATAACTGGCGTTGTAGCAGTCCCAAAATGGACTAGAGTTGTGAGGTCTATTTGATTCAAAAGCCTAACCTCGGGTGCTCAGATAGGGATGGCAAGTTCCTTGAAGGATGCTGAAATTTTCACTTTTTCTGACAAAGTCAGTCCCAAAAACTGGATATAGGTCAGTCAAAACAGTGTAGCTGAAAGAAATCTACACTGAAACGACTAACTTGAGAGTCTGATTTGGTCTAAAGCTCTAAAATCAAGTTCTCGTGCAGCACAATTTTATTGGGGGATGATAGTTCAAATTTTTCAATCTGAAAACATTTTAAAACTGACACACATCATATAGGGTCAAATAGGGCACTATATAATCATTAATTTGCCAAACAACTCTTATGGTAAACGCTAAAACCTAGATAAATCAACTGAAAACAGCCACTAAATGGAAAGAACAAAGTAGGAAGTAATTTCTTAGAGCCTATTATAACTGAGAAAGTCCTCAGATATCCAAACCCGAAACCTTTTGATTTCCGAACCTCTTTGCTCAAATCTCCGACAAAACTCCTGATTTTTTGTGTCCACCATTGTTCCCTTACTTACACTCAACTTTAATTCTTGGTCCGACGCGAGACGACTCAACTCGAACTTCAGATCCTAGATAAAAGGGTGTCTCATTTTTTCCCTCTCTCTCCTCTCCTCTCCTTCATTGCTTTTCCTTCTTTTTCCCTTTTCCTTTCATTTTGTCTTCCTTCTTTTTTTTTTTTTTGGGTTAATTTAATTATTTTGTTAGTTTGATGATGGCCTCATGGTGCCATCGTGATCACGCGACTTCCTCGCTGATCAATTCTTACCCCAAATAACTATTTTGTTCGAGTCTGCTCAACGATAAATAAACCAACTCCAAACACTGACAGGAGATTTTCAAAAAACATGTTCTGCAGAGTCACCCACATTTACTACCTAGAAAATTGTATAAATTTCGACTGTTCTGACCGACGAATTTTAGGGTCACTGATTTCGCCAAACGAATCCAATGACGCATCATCAACATCCAAGATCTAGAAATTCCTGCCATCTCTTGAACCGATTATGACAATTTCATTTTTTTCCATTTTTCCAAATAAATTTTCTCCCAGAGTGATATATGCTCGCTTAGTGTCTCAAGCACGTGCCTCCGTCTATGCTACCTAGACATGGTAAGCCGGGGCCCTACGGTTTGGGGAACGGCCAAATTTCACACATACATGCTCTAGATTTATGGTCCCTGCCTAGTTTACATACCATATCAGTTGTCTCGCCCATGCTTTCACGCCAGAGATCTCTGCATCTTTGGTTCATGTTTTCACACCATTAAGAGCCCCGCCTAAACGCCATAAGCAGACACTGCCCTGAACAGTATCTGGAAGTCAGGAGATGGTGCCTCGCCCGCTTCTGTCAACATGTTTCAAAATTTTATGCCTCTTACTTCCACACTCCGCGTTCTGGCCTAGTCATGCCCAGACATTACGCCTCTCTCTATCACTTAGCAAACTAGAAAAGTAATATCTTCCTAATTTTCCATCTTCACTCTTTCATTAGATCAAAATCTAAAAGGTTGTCAAAAACAATTCAAGAAAGTGTTTTCTTTGATTTGTTAAACGTAATTACACATCTAAAACTATTTTTTTAACTATGTAACCTTTTTTTTCCTATATAAATGTATTTTCCGATCTCATTTTGTTGATCCCATTTTCAAGTCAATCTATTTTGGTTTTAATTTAATTCTCATGCTTAATTTAAAGTGAATTAATTTCTTTGACTTGGTAATTTTTCCCAATTTTGTATAAGATAATATATTATGCTATTTGTTTAGTTGGGTTAGTTTCCAATGTTTAGAAGATTCTATTTAATTTATGTGACTGAATTTTACATTATCGCTTCTAGTCACATATCAACACAAGTTTTGAAGTTGTTTTCAGTTTTTTTCCAAATAAACATTTTAATAAAAGTTTCCATTTTAAACAAATGTAATATAGTACTTTTCCTTTTTAAATAAAAATTATTTCAAATAAATTAAATTGATTTTATTTAAAAGCTCATCTAATCCTTGTTATTGTCATTATAATTTTCTTTTTCATTTTTTCAAAGATTCAATCTAATAATCTTTTCTCATCCTAAATTCACTTTTTTCTTTAGTATTTGTAATTTGACTGGACAAGAAATGAGATATTGTTAGATCGCACAAGCTTTCAATGTACCTTTCTCTTAGAAATAATAAAACTGTTGAACTGAACTATGGTAATTTCTTCTGAGTTTTATGCTTAACTCCACCTCAAATAATTTCTCACATACTATGTTGCAATATATATGGTCCCCAAATGGATGATGACTGTTCATAAAATTATGATTTACTTCCAAACTTTTCTGGGAAGAATATTCTTAAATAAAAAGTTTATAATATATGATTAATTTAGAATAGATAGAGAGAGAGATATATGTGAGATATAGTTACATATATATATATATATATATATATATATATATATATATAGTATATATATTATTAAAAACATATTCCTCACATTTCATAAATAAAATTAGTATTAAGAAGAGTGTTAATTTTTTTTCTTAAATTTATTGCCAGATTTCCTGGCTGGTTCTATTATATTCAAATATTTACTTTATATATTATTTAAAGTACTGTTGCAATTATTTAAGAAGTGAAATTACATGATTAGCACCATATATAGAAAAATACTAAGCATTTCAATTGATGATCTCCCAAATTTCTTAATGTTCATGTCAAAATTTCTTAAGAAAAATTATATTCTAGTCTAAATGAATTAATTATCACACTTTTATGGTTGAAAATTTATCCTTGAGGATTCTAATGGTGATCAAAATACTTTTTTTTTATCCATTTCTTTATATGATTCGGTGTTTTTATGGCATATCTTAATTTCTGAAAATTTATATAATTTTGCATTTCTGTTCTTATAAGAAAGAATATTATGACTCTCCAATACATGGATGCTGTTTAAAAAAAAAGGATCATACAACCCTATAAACATGATATAAATGGATTTGTTTTTTCAGATATTTGTAGAAGTTATTTGGTTCTTACCCTCAAGTATTGAGATAAAATGATAGTGCGAGAATGCTATTTGAGGATACATGAGAATGCATTGGAGGAAATTAAAAAGAGTACTGAGAAATATAAACAATATTGTATAATGATTTAGGCTTTCAGATATTTATAGGTTGTTATTTTAGTTCTCGTCTTACTGCTATTTGAGTGATAAAACAGATAGTGAGAATGCTATTTGAGTGATAAAAATGATAGGGCAAAGTATTGGAGGAATTAAAAACAAAAATGAGGAAAGAAAGTCATTGAATGAAATGTAAATATTTTTAGCATTTGAAGTGGCGCCACGTTTGTTTTCTGAAATTTGAAAATTTAAATGATTGAATTTTAAAAGTTTGAAGTGGTGATGATTCAACATGATTTCATCTCAGAATGATTTATTTTGTGATAGAAATCTACAAAAGAGAGAGTAATTGTATAACATCTGTGAGTTCATCAAGGCTGTACCCAAAGCCATCTCTATGATACTTTTGACACTTAAAATAATTACAAAAACAAACAAGTGTTATTAGTAGTAACTACGGTATACCTGGTTTGTACCCATATTACATATAGATTCTACCTAATATTTAAATGTGCTATACCCTTGATACATTCTGGTTGTACCTAAAATTAACTATTTAGCAACCAAACATAAAAATAAAATTCTATGTTTAATCATATGATATTTATACATTTATTGCAAAAACAAACAAGTGCTACAGAAGCTTATACATGTCGGTTTGACCTCCACGTTGTACTTAAATTGTACCTAAGGTCGGTTTGTACTCTAAAATACATTTCCTGCTGATCCCACATACGCATCGGTAACCAATAATATTTCTTCCATAAAAGACGACATCAGTCATTGTATAACTGATTTATGACAAATACATGTAGGCATATACCTTAATAACATTGCTTCCAAAAAACATAATATGGAACAAATAACCATTTTACTATTGTTCAACAATGTAGGAACCTAGAAATCTAGAGTTCACAAACAAAACACAATTCTTTAGACAAATTCATCACTCGAATCACAACATTGGGAATGCTCTCAAGAAGCACCAAAAACCCACCTAGAGCATAGAAATTCAGATGGAGACACACATTACACATTTTCATTAAAAAAAACCTAGTGTTTTAAAAAAGAGAATATCGTTTCTTAGAGGGCGAGAGCTTTGAAGATAGAGGTGAGTATGATACAAAGATGAGAGCGTAAGAGGATGGATCGAACTGCCGGGGAGAGACACTCTTTCTAAACCACACTTTAGCATCGTGGCTAGGGAGGATATGGAAACTTTATCTCACTCAGGTCAAAGCTTGGACAGGATCAAATTGAATATGAGAGAGTGGAAATGTGACTCTTCCTGGCTTTTTTTTTTTTTTTTCACAGGAAATCATGACAGAAATCTCTATCGGATGTATCATCGCATGTCAGGCAACGCCTTGGTGTGCTGTCATGCGCACCGTTCACTGTGCGTATACCTTCACGGCAACACAACGCCATATCGGGACAGAGTTGTCGCGCGGCACACTACTAGTTGGGACAGAAAGTTCGCCCCATTGTTGCGTAAATAACTATGTCGATGGTAGGTTCCAATCTTGCCACGCTTAGCAACTCGTCAGTGACATCAAATTCCTTGTCACGACAAATTCCTTAGCTCTTTGTCTAAACTCGATCACACAAGAAATATTCTTGTCGCTGACCTGCAATCTCCTATCTAGCCAAACTCTATCGCAACGGGGTTAACATCTCATCACATGCCGCCTACGCCAAATTCCTCAGCTGCAAACAATAAAACATCATTATACATAAATTTCTTCACCTTGACAACTCAGCGCAAGATAAAAAATATTTCATTTGTGATTGTCCTCGGGCGACTAAACTCCTTACGTCACTATAAAAACACTTTGTCGCAACATAAGATCTCTCGCCACAACTCACGCGCACATAAATGCTCGTCACATAGAAACTCTCGCCTTTGACCGCACTCTATATCTGACAATAAAATACTCTGCTGCTACAGAAATCCTCTAAGACTAAACCTGTTTCAACATGAAGGGTGTAACACCTAACCTCTTATCGTTGTCGTCTCAATCGCATACACCTTGTCGCGTGATACGAAAATACTATACCAAGAAACTACTGTTCTAAGAACTATGTCGTGACACATGAATCCTTATCGCGACAAGACTGAATCACCGCACCAGAAACCCTCGTCAAAGGGACCGAAATTGCCCAATCCTAATAACCCTTGGCATTTCCCGTACTCCATTTTTCCCAAGACTATAAGTTGTCAATGAATCTTCGATATGAGAAAACAAGGAAATTTTAAAATCAAATTGTATTAACAAATGAGTTTATTGATACTTTTCTTTTATGCAACATAATCCGTTTTGTAAACCGAAAAATTAAATTTTTCAAAAGGGTAAACGACAATGGCTGAAAAACCCGAATTTTTCTAAATCTCGATCGATGAAATGACGACGTTAAAACCGTCAATAAATCTAAGTTACTCAATGACTCCGAGATACTTTAATTTTAATGCTGAATAATGGGTGTCAAAAGACACTTAAAGCATGTGACACATGTTACATGATAAATGGACCATGTGATGAAGGCCATGAGAGAGGAGGAAGACTCATTTCAGATAATGCAATGAAAAATCTAAAAGATGAAGACATGTGGTGCGAAGAGAGAGGAGAAAGTGAAGGAGCTTCTCACTCGGAACAATTTAGGGATGAAAAGAAAGAAAAAGAAAAG
The DNA here is from genome assembly GCA_016808115.1 of Tetrastigma voinierianum. NCBI lineage: Eukaryota > Viridiplantae > Streptophyta > Magnoliopsida > Vitales > Vitaceae > Tetrastigma > Tetrastigma voinierianum. The sequence continues at coordinate 1,759,449 of JAEQBH010000310.1, forward strand.
GAAAAACAAATGAGGAAAAGCCAAAAAAAAGGGAAGAACTTATAGAGAAGAATGAACAGGAAAATAGGGGAGAGAAAGGAAAAAAAAGGAGGAAAAGGGAAAGAGAAGTGAGAAGCTCTACCTTCTCTTTAAGATTTACGGAGATCGGGCCGTCGGTTTTCGTCGGAGCAAGAGGCAAAGTTCATCTACTCGACGAGAGTTTCGCGTAGGTACAAGACCAGAGCTCAACCCCAAGATAGGTGGTGTCCCTCCCTCCCACTTCTTATTATTTCTTTGTCTAAGAGCGACATTAATGGCATGAAGCCTCTGCAATGTGGAGGCTCAAGTGTCACTCCCAAAATTTAGGATTAATGTTGAATTGAAATGGACTGTCATAAATTCAAGGTGTTTGAGATTGGTTTTGATCTCGAGACTGTTGTCTTCAAGTTTTGTTGTGTATTTGGAGCTGGGGTTTTGGCCAAAATTTCCATGAAATGGACCGAACCGGATTGCCCAGTGCTGAGGCCGGGATGATGCCTTGTTGACCTGAGGTTCTAAATCGCTGATCTTTTTTTATGTGCTATTGCTTAGGTTGAATAACATACTGCTAGCAAAAAATTCACGTTAATATATGTTTGATGTATTACGAGATAAGATGAATGTGAATTATATTTAGAAAATATAATTATTCATGATTTGGTAAATACTGCATGTAGCCCTTATGCATGTAATATGATATGGCATGAAATGGCATCTCCTCGCATTTCATACGCACCCGACACCGCATAGTATCGGGTGTAAAGGTTGTGGTCATTCACCATTCTCGCGACGTGGTGAGCTCGAAATGGGACAACGCCCCAAATTGAGATCACTGCTGTACAACATGAAAAAGGAAAATACGCACATGGAGCAAGATAGTAGATCCTCAGTAAAAAGACCACTATCTGCAGCTTAGATATGATCAACTACGGTGAAAGATCGTAAAATGCTGAAAGGCGCTGGTGTACGTAAGGTAAACCCGGAAATCAGGCCTACAAATGCATAAATGGCATGGGATTTAAGTAATTCAAGTGAACATTAGTTTATCCAAGGGGTTATGGTGCCAGAAATGGGGAAAAGAAAGGTCATCAAGTGAAACACCACGATGTAAGCCACACTGGCGGCTTGCATGTGTGAGGAGTCAAGACTTACAGGGCATGAGGAGTCTCATCATATTCACATGAATGTTCCATGCTGGAAATGCATTTTCTATATGGAATGTGGCGATGTGCAAGTCATTGCATGTGAACTTAGCGAGCAGTCCTTGCAATGGTTCACCTTGTCGCGGAAAGATTAAAAATAGAGAAAAAGCAATTTCATTTTAAACACATCCAAGATTCGAATCGTGGTACATCGATTATGGCTTATTAATGTCTTTTGTTAAATTCTAGATAGAATATCCAGTTTTGTATATGTCGTGACAATGTTTTTTGAGGTTCCCTTGTCGCGATCAAGACGGTCACAACAAGAGGTCAAGGTTGCGACGGAGCTTGATTAAGGCCAAGAGATTTCGTGTCGTGACAGGATTTCACAGAGTTGTGTCGCGACAAGGTATTCTAAGTCACATTAGAGTGTGGCCAAGACTAAAGGGCCTTGTGTTGCGACACATCATTTTGTGTCGTGATAGAGTTAGTCAAGGCTAGGAATTTCTATGTCGCGATAGAGTTTCTGTGTTGCGACATAGTTTTACCTTGCAGGGCGCGCGACATAATTTTTATGCCTTACGTAGCATGGCCAAATAGAGGTTTCAGTTGTGACAAGAAATACGCATGGTTGTTCAGCCGGGAAGATTCGCCATGGCGAGATCGCCAAGATAAGCGGAGGAATATGTCACTTGTATACAAAGCGTTTTTATGTCAAAGATATTTGATCAAGGCCGTGAGTTTTCTATGTCGACGTAGCTCGCCTTGGATGGGGTTTTTATGCCGCACAGAATACTATTACGCTATGAGCAGAAAGTCTGCGATTATGCTTCCGTCGCGATAGATTCCACGCTGCGAATACTGGCCACGCGTCGCAACAAAGGCGTGGGTACAGATGATTATCACAGCTGGCTGGGGTGCGCTACAGCGTGGCTGTCAAGGCCATGACAAAGATTCTCAGGCATGCTACGCACTGCCGTGCACGCATGATAGATCCGGCGTGTGCACGACATGATCGTGTGCACGACAAAGGAATTTCATCGCCACACATTACCTGGTCAAAAATGCACTCGATCGCGCCACACTTCTTACCATTAAGGACCCATATGAATCTCCCGTGTAGCTCCAAACACTTGAAATAATTTCCCACAATGGGGTGAGTGAATATCAGTAGAGGAATTATCCTACAAAGAGCTTCTAAGGCCGTTATTACGCAATGCTCATTAAATCATTACAAACATTGAGCAACAACATATGATTTACATGCCGCCAATGTCCCGAGCCCTCACTTACTCCCCTCACACATCACGTATGAACAAAATATTTTGTTTTGATATTTCAACTCCTTATCGTACCCGAAAAATACCTTTTATTCAAAATCCATGTATCTTTTTATGGTAACGAACTTCCAGATTTCACCACAGCGTCGTATTAATCTTCCTACGCTTTGTGACTTTCACCACTGATGCAATGTCCTATTTCAAGAACATGTGCCTTTCACCCGAGGGGTGTCTATCCTCTGCTACTACCCGACACACGGTTTCAACCATAAGACTCAGACGCCATCCCTTTTTCAAAACTCACCATTTAAACACCAAACATGAATAGTTCTTTCATGCCATAATTTCACACCCATTTCATACTACAACCTATGGTATAATGCGTAACGTCGGGCTGGTAATGTTCTTCATGTTACATGCATGCGATGAGAGCTACATGCAAGATTTATGATCCGCGATAACTTCATTCTTATAAAGATATTAATTTGGTAATCCTACAATAGATTTGACTTTATCGGCAGACTTAAGATGATTTTCGCTACACTGGTATGTCATTCAACTCAGCAACAATTAATAACAAAACCCGATCTTCAGCGCGAAATCCAACAATACACACGCCTCAACATGTCGCCTGTCCAACACCACACTCACAGACCATCATACCCAAGCCCTATTTTCAAACAATACGCCTTTGCTTCAAAACTCCGCAGCTTCCGAGAATATAGCATCCAATCGTCCCGTGATCACCAACGCTTGATCACAATTGTTCTTGAATCAGCTCCAATCAAGTATACACCATCGACGCCTTTGAGATATGATCGAACGCGAGATAACCCCACCTCGGAGTTTGACGAAACCCTGATCTGGAAAACACACAGGTGTTCCTTGCCATAAGAGACAATTTTTACTCGTCCACTGTTTGATCGCCACAGCAGATCAAGAAGTGTCATCATCGTCTCCTGCCTCTCCCCTTTCTTTTTCCTCTTCTTCCCATCTTTCCCAACCGTTTTACCCACTACTTGATCTTTCAGTGACATGGCTCCCCATGTCTCTTTTGTTTTGCCATTTGCGACAAGTGTCATCTATGGCATTTAAAACCAATACGATCTTTCACACTATTATTATGACTCACCATGGTATCGGCCATATTTTTTTTTTCACTCATGATGTTAACGCAGCTATGCTGTCGCTTGTTTACATTTATCCGTCTCACCTCAAATTACGGTGGCCTCGACCACATCACACAACCTTGCAACTAAACCCATGAAAGACAGGAGGTCCGTCTATCACCCAGGTTCAGGAAATGCGCATTTCCACCTATACTATAGCGAAAAATTACCATTTTGCCATTTTTCATAAAAATTGAATTTTTTCCGGGTTTTACAAGTTGAAATGTCCAAATGGGGTTTAGGGTATCGGGTTGAAGAGGAGGATGAAGCTCAAACAGATCGATTGTGCCTGCCTGGGGATTGATCAAACCAATGAGGTACTCAGGAGATAAAATTTTTCATACCATAAGATCCTTACCAATTATTATGAGTTCTTTATTAATTATTTTGTTCAAATGAAACTATGGCTAGGTTTGTAAGCTTCCTCTGCTTCCAAATTTCAAATATTTTTTTAATTTTTCTTATGCTAGGGACCGCATAACATAGTTTTCTCTAGTTCAAAATTCAAATTCTATTATAGCGTGACGTCGTTCTTGTAGATGATGAGAGTAGGCCTTTCATGATGCCTATAATGAATGTAAGTTAGCTGATGTGTAGGTCTTTTGCGCCTTCAAATTAAAATGGCATTGAATAGTCTTGCTTAGTGACCGCCGCCATTTGCCTAGCAACTAATCGTTGATTCAAGAGTTTAGCAACACTTGATCATGAAACAAAGTGCAAATCTGACTGAAGACATCACTCAAACTCGCCTAACTGATCCTGAATTTGGCAAACATGGCATCATACTTCGGCCTAATCTTATGTAAAATAATCGTGTTTTAGGTATGGTATACGCAGTACTACCTTACTAAATTGAGATAATTGACTATTATCGAGGTACCTATGATAATGAATATTGGCCGATAAGACTAAGAAAATATTATATCAAATCATGCAATTTCATTTTATGAAACCGCATCGAACCATATATATTTTACATTATTTATGTCATATTTTCAATTATTCCCAAATCAATGTGGGTAAACACAAGTGTCCCAACTAAATAAATAAGGGGAATTATGTTTTAAGAGTAGCAAACTCTTAAAATTACAACAATTCATACATTACTTAAAATTTAAGCTTCAAGAGACTCACTTTAGTAATGACCAAAGACAAATATCAGAATTTTAAAACTCAAAATTAATTAAATGATGACTTTAGGAAATTCCTTTTTTCAATTTTTAAAATTTATTTATATAAACTAATATTTGGCCATTAGGCCATAATGAAGTTAATGCTTAAAAAATGAATAAAAAATGAAGAAAATTTTAAAACTTAAGGACTTTTTCGAGACCGTTAGATAGTGAACAAGTATGAGTCTAAATCGAAGACTGCATTGAAGATAATACATGACTTTAACTTATGGTACAAAAAAGTAACAAAAACAAAGAGAACTTGGATGCTCCAAAATTTAAAAAAAAAAAAAAAGTAAAAAGTTGGCTCATTGAATAAAGGGAAATTTATGTTACCTCTAATGTTTTTAAAGTTTTTTTTTGACTACTTTTTATGATTGATAACATCTTTAAAAGTTTGAATTAGGTTATTTTAGATGAAATATTGAACACACAAAACTTTTGCATATGTTATGTTGTAAGATTTGTCTTTATGCTTATCTCGAAAGACGGGTTCTCCTTGCTACCCATCACATCCTTTTACCACTTGAGTTGACCTCAAAAAACTACTTCTAATATCTAAACACTTAATTCAATCTCATATTTCTAAATTCAGGCTGTTAGATTTTGCTTAAATTTAAGTTATTTTAATTAGATTTAGGATAATGATATAGTATGATTTCAAAATATTATACCAAAATGAAAGGATTACATGATATAATTACATACTTTTTTCAAATATAAAATAAAGATAAAAATAAACTAAATGTTGTTAAATAAAATAATATATATTATAAATAGTATAAAAAAAATTAAATTAGATTAAAGTTCTGGTAGGGTTTTTGAGTCTTAACCCAAATTGAATTTTAATTAAAAAAAAAATCTCAATATACAACCCAAATATTAGAAATGATTACTAAATTCATCTCAAAAATCTCAAACTAGTCATGTGTGCATAGCAATATCATGACTTTCAATGCTTGTGCATGTTGTGTGAACAAATAAGACATATATATATATACATATATTTATGTGTGCATAACAATATCATGACTTTCAATGCTTGTACATGTTGTGTGAACAAATAAGACATTTATTCCATTAAAAAAAGAGATTTATTTATCCAGCTTATAAATATGATACTATGACTCTACATTTAAATATATACTAGTTTTGATTTGGGTTTGTTGTTGTGGTTAATATAGCGATAAAAAAATATAGTAAATATTGCTAAAAGAAATTAAAATATTGGAGGAAATTAAATTATAGTACTTACTTAGGATCCAGAAAATGATATTGTTATAAAATAACATCTACTTAGTGTTAGAAGAGTATTAAGTGGGAGAAAGTTTTGAACAACCGTTTTGAACAACTCTCTTGACTTTCAGAATTTTACTTTTTAAATTTATTCTTGACTTGCCAATAAAGGATTGGATTCCGACGCTGTAATAGAATAATTAATAAATACATTGTTTTGACCAAGTCTTTCGACAGACTTTTGACGAAGAAATGCATTAGGATTCTAGAAACAAACGGATTGTTCAAGAAGGTTGGGGCAGTATTTCTCTCTCGAGGGCCAATTAATAGCCAAGAATGTCCAATTCTCCTAACTAAATGTCGAACAATAAAGCCTAGGAAAATAAAATAAAATAAAATTATAGTTGAGTTTGACATATTATTTTTTATTTTTTACTTCAAATTCAATTTATTTATTTTAACTCATCAATCAATATCAAGATTAAAAAATATTTTGATTACTCTGATTTTGAACTTTTCATTAAACTAACAAAGCAGCCAAGAAAATCGTTTTTTCTTTTATTATTTTTTTCTTTACTTAGTACATTTAAAAGGACCAAAACCTTAATGTAAACTTATTATGATATATATATATATATATATATATATATATATATATATATATATATATATATATATATATATATATATATATATTTTACCATTTAATTTGTTTTATTTTCTTAGTATTTTCTAAGAACTAAGTACTCCAACCTAAATATAAACTTATTGGGAAATAAATGCAAATGATGTTAAGTTTGTGGTTAACATTTTAAGTAAAAATTGGACAAATAGATTATTCAAAATTATATTAAAAAAGAAAATAAATGAATTTACCATTACTAATACTTTTTATTGCTAAAACGTAGAAGTGATTATGTTTAGGGATTATAATTTTGATTCATTTATTGGGTTTAGTTTAATTTCCTTCTATACTTCAAATTTTTTTATAAAAACTAAGCAAGACTACTTTATGAAGAGTTGATGGATAAAATATTATCTAATGAGACTTGCTTCTTGAAGATGCTATTTATGTCATGATTTGAATCATGGATGATTTAAAACTTCATCCATGATCCTAGATCAAATTTTTGACTTAGAGGTTTCCCCAAATCTAAACTAGCAACCATGATAATTTATTTTAAATAAAATTTTCTAGACTAAAAATTTAAGAAAATTAAATTTCCTTTTGTAACTTTCTCATACTCATAAGTACTATTAGTATTCACTTAAGATAATCATCAAATTCTCAACCATAATCAAACTAGATATACTTAAATTCACAAAAAATGCATATATAAATGTTTAAATTTGTTAAATGACCAACTCTCCTAAAAGCTCAAGCTTGTAGAATTTGGGTTTAATATGAATATCATGTGACACCACCACTCACGTGCATATTTATACCACGTGCGTGGAGAGCCAGAGTCCATTATGGACTTTCAAATAAACATGGGGATTAAATTGCAAGGAGAGGATTAAACTGAAGGCATTGAACCTCGTTCTTTTAAAGAAGCTATGCAAGATGAAGGTTGGCGCGAGGCTATACGAGAAAAGAAATTCTTTGAAGTTGTGGCACAGGACACCCAGCAGTTTTACCTCCTCACCAAAGAGCTCTTGGTTCTAAATGGGTATACAAAATCAAATTGTTGGTACAAGAATAGAACACTTACAGTATATATTAGGAGAGAAGATAGATTGAACACAGACTAACACAAATATACAGATATATCACAAATATATATATATATATATATATATATATATATATATATATATATATATATATATATATATATATATATATATATATATATCTACTTGGTAGATAGTCTTGCATTCTGTGTCACAAGACAATATTTCACACTCTTCTCTTGTACCAGAAACACCGAGGAGTGATTGCACTCGGGATGAAACTATCTATTGTTAAAAAATTTTGCACGAGAAACTCAACTCAAGCAAGCTCTTTCACAATTTTCCTCTCTTTTAAAATGTATGTGCGGGAATGCGGAAGAACAACAAAGAAGTCATACGTCGGAATCTTGTGTTGGTTATAAACGAGAATGCGACCTTTACGAAAGTTTGCAACCTTTCGAGGAAGATGCGTGTTTCAAAAATAAAAATAAAAAATAAGATATATAAATATTTGTAGGATTTATTATATCAAAGCCCACGGCCAGCCATTTGAGGCCCAAGGCAAATCTTTTGATTTATATATATATATATATATATATATATATATATATATATATATATATATATATATATATATATTGGGTAGGCCCGCTTTGAGGGAGCCCATGGAGAAGAGACCCGCCCCATCACTAGTGGGCCTCGATTCTCATCACTTATTCGTGAGGAGCTCTCTGATATAAATTGTTTAAAAAACCCTCCCATCCAGATGTGGGACCCAGAGAGGTTTGTTTTTTTAAAAGATTCTAACAATACCCCACATTTTTTGGTAACAAAGAAATGTGAATTACAATTAGAATAAATTTATGTAATGCATAGAGAGGAAGCGAAGCTGTTGTGCTTTAGGAAAGTGTCTTTTGGACTTGAAGACTTACCTTGAGTATTTTGTGGATCTACTTGGTGACAAGTGGATATAAAGATCTTGGTTGTTCACCTTCTTGTAGTAAATCCCAGGCAACATGTATCACACACAACATAACTTAAAGGTACTCGAGTTTATATAAGTTTATGTTCATTTAGTCTGAACATATCCCGGTTATTCATGATAGCTCTAGAGAATTTTAGCCATTCAATTCTCATAAATGCGACCCCACATTACTATCATATAGGTGACAATGATTAAAGCTTTCTGTTCAAGCTCACCTTTACATAAAGATATCAGTGTCATTAAATCTTATACATATATATACATCCAAGCGAAAACACATTAACTGCTTAGGAATGAGTAGAGTATGTGTTTCCTTACTTGAGATTTTACTAAACTAGTTTTCCTATATTGAACCTAGATCCCGACTAGGTTAGGTTTCATCTAGTATAGCCTCATTCGGGGGCTTTTGACCATTCCCTCGATGTAAACTTGACTTGCTCTCTGGTAGGCCTTTTGTCAGAAAGGATCATTAAGGCGCCTTTGACTTTATATATTGTATCGATATCCTCCACTAGAAAGCAGCGTTTAATAGTATTGTGTCTCGCCTTATGTGTCTTGTTTCCATTGTAGATGTTACTTTGGCTCTAGCTTGTGCTGCCATGCTATCCTGATGTATGCATATAAATTATTCTGGGCTTTATGCCATCTTTAGGAATCTCTTCTAAAAATTTCTTAGTCACTCGCCTCTCGTGGCTTTATCGAGTGCTATAGGGTCGGACTCCATAGTTGAGCGTGTTATACCGTTTGTTTGGAAAGAACTTCAAGTAGTGGCACCTCGAGGTAAATACATATCCTTTGGTCGTTTGGTTTACGTATTATCGAATCCAGTTAGCATCACTATAGCCTTAATCTTGGTGGATATTTTATATAAATGTAATCCATATGTTATGGTATCATAGGAATACCTTAACACTGGACAAAGCTTCTGATGGTCTTTTCGAGGTTACTTGTATATCTACTGGCACGCTGCCCAGACAAGCAATGTCGCCTAGTGGCGTTCATTAGGTACATCAAGCTACCTATGACTTGTGAATATTGTAATTGTGAGACTGCATCTCCAGTATTCTTTTTCAGTTTGAAATTTGCATCAAAAGGTGTTACTGCAACCTTGCAATTTGATTGATCATATTTATTTAAAATCTTTTCCACATAATGGGATTGTGTAAGTATGTATCCTTCATTATTTCTTTTGAATTCCCAATTACATCATTCAGCTAGACCCTAGGTCTTTCATATCAAATATAGACTTAGTAACTTTTTTGTGGACGTTTGTATTACATCCTTACTAGTTCCCATTATAAGCATATCGTCAACATAAAGGCAGGACAAATACACATGAATTCGTATGTCTTTATGTACACATTATCACCTCATGGTTGCAATCCATGTAAACAACATTAATCATGATCAAATTTCTCATACCTGCTTGTTTTAAGGGCTTGCTTAGTCCTATAAGGACTTGGTTAACACACACCTTATTTCTTGACCTTGAACCTTTACAATCCTTACGGGTTGTTCCATATATCTCTTCATCTAGCTCTCCATTTGAAAGGCTGTTTTCACATCCATTTGATGTATTTCCATATTATTCAAGGAAGCTATCATGGCGTCCTTATAGATGTTATTCTAGACACGGGTGAGTAGGTGTCGAAATAATCTAGCCTCCTTTTGTCTATATCCTTTTTGCCACCAGCCTGGCCTTATATTTGTGTGGTGTCTAAACAAGCTTTCTTTTAAAAATCCATTTACAACCTGCTCGGTTTACTTAGGGTGGTATATCAACCAATTCCCACGTATGGTTTGTAAGATGGATTCAACTTCACTGTGTAAGCTTCCTTCCAAGACAATGCCTCAGGTGAAGAAATTGCTTCCTTTGTAAAGTTTGTGGTTCACTCCTGTGGTCCTTAAACTTATAAAGAATCCCAGGACCCAGGGATTCTTTGGTTTTTAATTCCCTTCCTTTCACAGGTTACGTATGTTGTTCTTGAACCTTTGGGTGAATGATTCATCACGAGTTAAAGCTTATACATAAGCTCATTGGACTTTCCTTGTAAGGAAAAACATCTTCAAAAATTGACGTCTAGATTCTAAAATTGTATTTACATGTATGTCATGCACTTCAGATTTATAAACTAGAAACTATATGCGGCACTTGCATTGCAAAATAATAAACACACAATCAATTGTTTTAGGACCAAGTTTTGTTCTTTTAGGCAAGGAATAAGTACTTTTGCTAAACAACCCCATATTTTGATCGTTTATAAGATGGTAATCTTCCTTTCCATAATTCATAAGGAGATTTATTTGAATTCTTAAAGGAATTCTATTTGGAATAAAGTTTTGATGGTAGTGCTTCACCCACAAGTTATGTGGTATTTTGAACTATTCAACATAGAGTTTATCATTTCCTTTAAAGTCTATTTTCCTCTCGAGTACATTTTGTTGGGGTGTATAAGGGTGATGTTTTGATGAACAATACCATTTTGAGCACAAAGTCGAGAATGCGACGGACTCATATTCACCACCTCTATCGGATCTTATGACTTTAATTTTCTTTTCCAGGCGATTCTACACTTCGGCTTTATATGTCTTAAAACTATTCAAAGCTTCATCTTTGTATCAAGTAAATAAACATAACAATATTCTTGCAATCATCTATAAAGTTATGAAATAATTTTTTCCACCACGTGGTATAGCTTTAAAGTCCGCAGATCACTATGAATTAAACTAAGTAGTTTATTTGACCTTTCTTGAAGCCGATTTAGCTTTGTCTAGCAAACTTAGATTCGAGTGCAAATTTCACATTTATTATGTGTGGCTAACATCAAACTTTGGTAGTAGATTTAGATTAACCATTCTATATATACTCATTGTTAACATGTCCTAACCTAGCATGCCATAAAACAAAGAGTCAACAATATAAGCAGTGTTCTTATTATTATTCACTTAGTATTGGTAACAAGTACATTGAGTTTAAACAAACCTTCGATCAGTACCCTTTCCCCACATACATCCCGGCCTTAGTAGAATAAACTGGATTCAAATACAAGTTTAAACCCTTTCTTACTAAGTATAGGCTGAAACCAAATTTTCTAATCTCGGGAACATGTAACATCGGTGAAGTCTGACTTTCGGAGTAAACTTTAGTAGCACATTGCCTTTTCCTTGACATTTGGCGGGCGAATTTCCAATATAGAGCTTTTCACCATCATCCACTATTAACGCAATGCAGCGATTCTTATCGCGCATATGTGCTAGTTGCACAGGTGTCGATCCACCATCCCTTGACATTTGAAACCATATTAGTTTAGTCTGGCATTAAACAAATTGTCTTGAACTCATACATGTGGTTGATTAGTCAGAAATGCTTGATCCCCGATCTTTTCGGTGGCGACACTCTTGTGCCTTATGTCGACCTTTCCACGAACCGACAACTTCCTTTAATTTCTTAAAAGTCTTTGCGCTTTTGGTTTTAAGCTTTGACATTTTCTTGCCTTTGAATTTCTGGAATTTTTGCTTTATTGAGGGCTCACTCTCTATGACATTGGCGCATGCTCCATCTTCTTTGTCTCCCTTACGTAATCTTCTTCTACTGAAGCCTTGTAGAATCAAATCCTCTGTTGTCATCTCTCGGCAGCTTGTGTTTCAAGTAAACTTTGAAATCCCTCCTTGAAGGTGGCAATTTCTCTATAATGGAACCTACTTGAAACTGCTCACTTATTGCACATCCCTACTTGCATCTGATTCATGAATAAAGAACTTGAATTTCTTCAGCTGTTTTTATCCACAGTTTAATATCACGTATATTGTACTTGAGAAATTTACGCAATTACAAACTTTTTGTGACATCTTATGTTTGTATTTCTTCTCAGCATTTCCCAAACTTCCTTTGCAGTCTTATATGATGAATAAATATCATATAAGTTGTTTTCAAACGATTCGGAGATATAGTTCACACCAAAGAAAGTCGATTACATCGAAACTTGATAATTCGACAACATCTCTCTTGTAGGAGGATGCAGTAGCCTTAGGAACATCTTCTCGAGTGGTATTTACCAAATTCATGGTTGTCGAAGTAAGAACAACATTACTGTGCCATCTCTTGAAGTCGGGTTCCATTGAACTTATCGGGCTTCTCGTGAAGGGTTCTTTGGGACCTTTCAAGTGTTATGAGTGTTATTCACAGTGTTCTCCACTTGTGAACCGACCACGAAGTACATGGAACAGCATGAACTGACATCTTTGTATTACATGAAATATTGTCTTTAGAATGTTGGTACAAGAATAGAACACTTCTGAATTTATAATAGGAGAAGATAGATTGAACCACGGACTAACACAAATATCTGAGATATATCCACAAATATATATATATATATATATATATACTAGCAGTAGATAGAGTGCCACAAATTACCGTATCCTAAAGATAATATTTACCTCTTCTCTTGTACCACCTTGTTTGCGGTGATTGCCTCCCGGGGATGAAACTATCTATTGTTGAAGAATTTGCACAGGAAACTTCGACTCAAGCAAACTCTTTCACAATTTTCCTCTCTTTAAAATGTATGTACGAGAATGCAAGGAAGAACCAAAAAACAAAAGTCACTTCTGTCAGAATCCTGTGTTGAATTTATAAACCAGAATGCAACCTTTCTGAAAGATGCATTGTTTCAAAAATAAAAATAAAAAATAAATAAATATTTGTAGGTTATTATATCAAAGCCCACGGCCCATCGGCCCCAAGGCCCAAGGCCCATCTTTTGATTTATATATATATATATATATATATATATATATATATATATATATATATATATATATATATATATATTGGGTAGGCCACCAAGGGGAGCCATGGAGGGAACCCACCCATCACTAGCTGGGCCTCAATTCTCATCACTTGTTACATGAGAACTTACAATATAAATTGTTTAAAAAACCCTCTCCCATCCGATGTGGGACAAGAGGTTTTGTTTTTTTTAAAAAGATTCTAACACAAATATCATGCGAATGGGCAAGTAGAGCGTCTTAAGGCTCGTCTGGTTATTTTTGGCAATCATCAAGTTGAGGGGGTTGATTATAATGAAACTTTGCTCGATTGCGAGAAATGGTCACTATTCGGTGCCTTCACTTAGCGGTTCTGATGATTGTAGTGGGTTTTGCATCGGATGGATGTTCATGTCTGCGTTTCTTCGCCGGTGATCTTGATGAAGAAGTTTATGAAACTTCCTCCACAGCTTCAACATTCGCACTCACGGTTTAGTGTAGTAGTCTCGAGAATCTTTGTATGGTCTCGATGAAATACCTGCGGTCTTTGGTATGCTAAGTTAAGTACTTCTTTGAAGACTTATGGTTTCCTTCGATCTTAACCCGGATTATTCTATGTTTACTCTACATCGGGATCGGGGGTACAACAATGTTCTTGTGTATGTTGATAGATCTCTTGGCTGCAGTAATGATGCTTCCTTGACCATTTCAAGGCCTATTTGCAAGGAAGGATTCGAACCCGGGACCTCTGCTAAACTGACTCACGATGCATGTTAAATGATCAACTCTCCTAAAAGCTCAAGCTTGTAGGATTTGGGTTTAATATGAATATCATGCTTCAACAAAATTGTTTAACAATATCTATTTTTAGAGATTTACAAGAAAAAAAAAAGGGTAAACATTTCAACATTTTTGTTAAGGAAAAATGGATAGGTATTTCAACGTTGATGAGTAGGATGCCTAATATCCAAGAGGGTAAGCAAAAACTAGTTAAAGGTTAAAGTAAATTAGAAATAAAAATTAAAACATTAATAGAAAATTTTTATCTTAATCCAAATATATAATATAAATGCATCTTGATAATTAATTAAAAGAAAAAACAAATAGAGATGTAACAATCAATCATACAATGCATTATTGTTTTAAGGATTTCATATATATATAAATGTATGTATGTATGTATGTATGTATAATCCAATCGTTTCAACAATCAACAACAAATAATTTTCTTGCATAATACAAGTTTATATGTGATCAAGAATTGTTAGATACAAATTATAAGAGTATTTTAGTGTTTTCTTTTCTTGGACTTTTACTTTTACTACTATCCTTATTTTAGGTATATATATGTAAGACCCGGGAAAAAGCTAAAAAATCTAAATTTAGCTAGAAAGGGCAAAATGGTAATTTTGTTGGAATGAGATAGGCTAAAACCTGTAATTTTTCTAGATCTCGGATAATGAAACGGGCTTCACCATTAAAATCGTCTTGTGAAATCTAGTCACCCAAACAAATTTCGTTGAATTCCGAGACCATCGGATTTTTTTCCGAATTTCAAGGCAACGGGCGTCGAGTGGACCCCAAAAACGGGATTTTTAGAAAAATCCCGAAAATTGTCAAATATTTAAATAATGTCCATTTAAGATATATGGAATTTAAATCAGGACGAAATAAATTGTTTCGAGGCAAACAGGACCGGGAAAAGAGTGGCCAACGTGGCATGATGTGAGCCACGTGTCTGTGTATATCAAGAAAATACCTAAAATAAAAATATCTGCAATTTTGGTCTAGAACAAAATGTTAGAGAGAGAGAGAGAGAGGAGAGGAGGGGAAAAAACAAGCTTCTCCGATGATTTTACGAGGTTTTATTAGTCGAAACTCGGTAGGCTGAGAGTTAAAATTGCTCTATGAGACGAGAGCTACACGTGGGTATCGGAATTACAAGATTTCCTCCAAGGTCCAAGGTTTGAGTTTTACGGAAATCGAGTAAAGGCCGTGTCCTGGGAAATCACGCTATTTGAGGTAGAGTTTTTCTCCTACTCGAGTTGAGCTGACTAAGGCATGTGTGTGTGTGTCAGGGAGATCTTGTCGATTTTCCCTTGAGCCTCATGGCGTGTTTGTTCATAACTTCAGAGATATCACTCATCGAATTGGTGATTCAAATTTACGAATAAGCCCAGACTTATGTTAATATCTCCTTGAAATAGATATATCAAATTAGAACCCTTTGGACTCATAATTTATTGAAATTGGGCGACATTTATGGTGTGCGGCGGGAAATTCGGGTGGGACGATTGTCATTTTTATTATTGGCCTCCCGACCCGGACGGTCATAACTTCGTGGGAACTACATTTGGTGTTCTTGGACTCTATGGAAAGCCCATTGAGTCAAGACTCCAGCTATGTTTCTGTGGAGGACAGTGGGTGATCATAACATTGATGAAATATATGTTTTGTACCAAGTGTGCAGGTTGCTTGGTTGTGTCGATGTGAATAGTCGGGTTTTGACATGACCATTGCATGGCATGTTGTAGGCTATTGTATTGGGTAGGAATTACCATGAGTTAGCCTAAGGAAGGCTGTATGACATTATTTGTTTAGTCATGGATTGATGGATGCTAATATGCTTGATATGATATCTATATATATATTGGCATGAAATATATGGAACTTATATGTTTGATGCCCTTATGTATTTTTTATTAATTGTGTAGTCTGACTAATTAGAATGGTTCATGTAGTGTGCATCATACATATAACATGAGAAATTGTAGTGACATTAGCATTGTATATGCACAGGGACATCAACATATTGGGTGTGTGTGCATGGTGTGGTCGTCGTTTACGCTGTATCACGCATGGGCAAAGATATTGTTTGATTACGAGGGTGCATCGCACCATTCTTTTTGTTCTTGCATCTAGTGTGGATGTTTTGGGCTTGAGTGGGAGACCGATTCTGATCAAACCACCACCGGGGTTCTCCCTAGGACTAGGGTGAGGATTGATCAGATATATATGTTGGGATTATAAGTTAGAGATCTCAGGGATTCTGCTCACATTGGACCTTCAGGTAATGGACATATCAGATTATGATGTCATTCTTGGCATGGATTGGTTAACGGCTGCAGGGTGGGTATTTGATTTATGATAATAAGAGGATTAAGCTGCTACATGGGACCCGGTATCCGTGTGACTTTTCAAGGGGAGAAGCATGATGCTTTGCCCCAGACCGTGCAGGACTCTAGGTAGAGTGGACACTTGATCGGTTGGTTAGCAAGCCTTACCCTAGAGGATGAGGGAAGGTTTGGGTCACACCTCGGGTGGTTTGCGGAGTATAGGGATGTCTTTCGGACGAGCTCACAGGGATTACCTCCGCACGGGGATGTGGACTTTGTCATTTGAGTTACCACGATGCGTCGCCCATTTCTACTGACTCTTAGAGATGGCCTTGGGATGAGTTAGCCAAGACTCGAGGTCCAGTGCAGGAATTGTTGGATATGGTTTCCATTAAGCCCGACACTTCACCATGGGGCGCTCGGTTTTATTTTCAAGAAGAAGGACAAAAGACTCTTTGACGGAGTGTAGTATTATAATGAATTGAGAACGAGGGTTCGATCAAAATTGATATCCATTCAGTTGATGACTTGTTTGATCGGTTGAGGAGAGGCGCGAGGTCGCAGAGATGAATACTTCAATGCCAGGTTTACATCAATTGAGGTTAAGGAGACTTATCCTAAGACAACGTTTAGGAATCTTGGTATAGACATTGGGTTCAGGTGATCTTCGGGTTGGCTGAATGCTCGGCCGGCATTCATAGATCTTATAATTAAGTATTCCAACCTGTTGGATCGGTTGTTGTAGTCTTTGTTGAAGACATCTTAATCTATTCCCCGTTTGAGGAGGAGTATGAGGATCATTTGAGGATTGTTCTCCAGGCACTTAGGGACCATCAATTATATGACAAGTTCAATAAGTGCGAGTTTTGGATTACTAAGGTGAAATTCTTGGGACACATCGTGTCGGCTTCAGGTGTGTTGGTAGACCTTGAGAAGGTAGAGGCTGTTATGAGTTGGAAGAAGCCGAAGCCAGTCTTCGAGATGCGTAGTTTCTTGGGATTGGCAGGGTACTATAGGAGGTTTATTGAGGATTTCTCCCGGCTAGAAGCACCTATGATTAGATTGACCCAGAAGGGGGTTAAGTTTGAGTGGGATGACCCGTGTGAGAAAGCATTTCAGGAATTGAAAAGGAAGCTTACTTCAGCTCTCCCTATTCGATGGTTAGAACCGGGGACAGGGAGAAATTACCGGTATCTGTGTGATGCCCTCAGGACGGACCCAAGGATGTGTCTTGATGCAGTATGAGAGGGTTGTAGCTTATGGTTCCATATAGCTAAAGAATCATGAGCAGAATTACCCTACACATGACCTAGAGTTGGTGGCCATAGTCTTTGCCTTAAATATTTGGCACCACTACTTGTATGGTGAATGGTTTGAAGTATTTTCAGACCATAAGAGTCTAAAGTATATTGTCACACAGCAAGACCTCAACATGAGGCAACACATATGGATGGAGTAATACGGAGGATTGACTTCACTTTCGCGATGACCATCTTGTTAAGGCAAATGTAGTGTTTGATACACTGTTCGGAAATCATGGGGAGTATTGGTTAAGTGAGCTTCAGGGAGTGGCGGATGCTCAGTGTGGTGGTTGGGCTGCAGATGCGATGATGAGCTCTTGGAACATTGGGTGGTGGCTCGCCATTCTCTGACAGTGATTGAGTCCCAAGGGTAGGACGCAGAGATATCATCCATCATGGACCGGGTACAGTCAAGTACAAGTGACGAAGGCTAGGCCATCCACATATAGTGATGCCGGTACCGGGGCGGTTGGCTGGTTCCCTAGGTCGATGCGAGAGGAGATCCTTTGGGAGTTCAATTCTCTAGTTTTTCTTTGTAAATCTAGGTGGCCTGAATGTGCGAGATCTTAGATTACCGGCATTACCATTTGAAGATAGGCAAACCGTTAAAGATTTTGAGTACCGATGATGTCTCATGTGTCAACAAGTCAAGGCTGAGCATCAGAAGTCAATAGGGCTACTTCAGCCATTGGAGGTAGCGGAGTGGAAGTGGGAGCGCGTCGGTGATTTATGACCCGCGCGCGAGAATACGCGGGAGGCGTGATGTGGTATGGGTGATAGTGGACGGCTCACTAAGTCGACATTTTACAGCAGGTCTGGGGCCTTTACGCTGGAGGAATTACGCTGGTTGTATATTAGGGTGTTTGACTACATAGGCGTACCAGTCTCCATAGTATCGGGCGGGGGATCCCAGGTTTCTGACACACTTTTGGAAGAGTTTCTCAAAGGCCATGGGGACTGATTGACGATGAGCAGCATGTTTCATCCCAGAGATAGATGGTGGTGAGAAGAGGACCATGCAGTTTTATAGGACATGTTCAAGGCATGCGTCCTGGATCTTAAGAATTTTTGGAGGAGCACTTACCTTAAGTGGAGATTTACTTTATAAGCGAGTTATCATGCGAGTATCACGAGATGGCACCCTATGAGGCCTTCCCATGTTAGGGCATGTAGATCCCCCAGATTTGTTGGACGAAGGGTGGAAGGGTTGCGTCATTGGTGTGGGATCTAATTAGAGACACCTAGAAGGTGGGTGATTCGAAGCACCTCCTTACGACTGCAAGTGGAAACGAAAGAGCTCAGTAGGCGGTGGCGTGATATAGTTAGGAGTGGGTGAATTATTATCTTCTTGAAGTGTTCTAAGAAAGGAGTGAATTCGAGTCGGCAAGCGGGAAATTGTATAGAAAGTATAATGACATCGAGGGGTACTGAGAAGGTGAGCCTGATGCATATCAGATTGCCTTGCCACCAAGTTTATCAAGTGACAGAGGTGTTCCATCTACATGCCCAGTATACGAGACCAGGCTGTGTAATGGATTGAGGAGAGATTGCGTGATACGGATGGGACCTTTGAGGAGGGACCGGTGAGTATCTTGGATGAGTCGGGATCGAGTTTTGCGGCCTTGAGGCCATGCGGCTAGTGAAGTGTTGTAGAGCAGAAGTGGAGGAGAGAATGACTTGGGGCCGGGACCTGGTGGCGGGGCCACCTATCCTTTCCTGTTGAGGATGAAGGTGCGTGTGGTATGTTCCCTTCTTTAGAATATTACTACATATGCATGTGTTTGTGTGTCTTTAGTATGCATGTGAATTCGGGACGAGTGCAGTAGGGAAGAATGTAAGGCCCGGAAAGAATTCAATTTCCCCAAAAATGGTAAATAATGATTCCGGTTGAAAACCAGGAATTTTCTAGATCTCGGAAATAGGACTTTGCCATTTAATTGATGCCATAAATATAGTTACCGTTGAATTTTGTCGGATTAAGTGGTCTCAATTTGTGTATTTCAGAGGCATCGAGTGTCGGGGTGACATATGACGCATGATCATGTGGATGCCACATGGCACCACAGTGGGGTGACGCACATGGCGTAGGCCATGTGGTGCGCTATGTGCATGGCTCGCGTGGAGCCCAGTGTCGGGGAGAAAGTATGAGAAAGACAAATAAATAAAAAGAAAATCAGAAAAATGGAAGATGACAAGTGGCATGGGAAAGTGGGAGGGAAGTTTCCCAGCTGATCAATCTGGTGATGAGAAAATGAGAAAAAAGAAAATAAAGGAAAAATCAAAAGAAAGAAAAAAGAAAGAAAATGAAGAATACAAAAAGTCAAAAAGGGGAAAAGAGACCCATTTGGCGAAAAAAAACGAGAATAGTGAGCGTGGAGAAAGCGTGAAGAGAAAAAGAAAGAAAGTAGAGTGAGAAGCTCTAGCTTCTCTCTAAGATTCTGAAGTCAGGCGGTTTTCGTCGGACCAAGCGAGAATCAAATCACTCATCGAGAACTACGCGCCGGTACCGAAATCTTTGAAATTTCGTGAGCTCACGGTTGGGAATTTCCTACTTGTGTTATTTCTAGCCTAAAGGTCATTTAATGACTTGGGGTTTCTTTGAGGCTATGAGAGATTGTAAATTTCAGTCTGGCAAATATTGGATGGAGTGTCTGATTATTCGGACGATTCAGGGTGTTCGGGATTTGTTTTGCAATCTTGGCATAGTACAGTTGTTTTTGGAATGATCCGGAATGAATTTTGGGGCTATTTTGGGATAGCTGGGCTGAATTTTGGAATTGTTTTGGACATTTCGAGACAGGGATTTTGAGGACTATTTACAGTGGGTTGAACTGATTTTTGGACATTGTGTGTGTTGTTATTTTTTTATGTGTTATGGAAAAATTTTGAATAACATGTTGGTTGTGTGAAAATCATGTTAATGCATGCTTATGGATGTATTGACATGGAATTTATGATGGATGTAAATTATATGTAGAAAATATGTTATCCATGTGTTGAATATGTTGTATGTAGTTCATTTGCATGTATATCTTATTATAAGTGTGAAATGGCATAATTGCGTTCCTTAATAATACGGAGTACATGCGTGTCGAAGTCGGGTGTATTCGCATGATATTGATTATTCATATTCTTGGTGAATGTGTGGTAAACTCGAAGAAAATTGGACAGCGTCAAAGAATTGAGACAGGGCCGAGGTGCATGAATAATAATAATAATAAATTTTGTGTGTTTGGGTGAAGCAAGATGGGGCGGTTCGGAACTGAATTTTGGACATTGTGATAGTTGTTGTTTTTTTATGTGTTATGGAAAAATTTTGAATAACATGTTGGTTGTGTGAAAATCATGTTAATGCATGCTTATGGATGTATTGACATGGAATTTATGATGGATATAAATTATATGTAGAAAATATAATTATCCATGTGTTGAATCATATTTACATGTAGTTCTCATTTGCATATACTATGTGATGATATCAAATGGAATAATTTCATTTACCTGTGTACTGCCAGTCTATCAGAAGGTGTCAAGTCGCCCTTCACCACAGCCCCTCCCCGGGGTGAAGACCTGAGTTCGAGTGTGGAAGGTGTGTAAAGCACACTTGGTGAAACCGAGAAATTCGCGACCCATAAAAACACACGGAATTGGATAAATTAAAATAAATATCAGAGGGTTGTCCAATGAGTTAAGTCATTGGGTGAAATACTAATGACTAGTTTTCACACTTGGCTTTGCGGTGTGAGTCGTTCGAGAACTCGGGTTCACGAGGCATGGGGAGTCCTCATCTCATGCATGACATAGCTCTAGAAATTCCATGTAGGATTGAATTTACGTATGGAATGTGGTGCCCGATGTATGTGTGCCATTGCCATTTAAGGTGGGGAGTAGCGCCCTTGGAGAATTTCTCGGCCATTCTCACCTTTGTGGGACTCCTTTCGGTACGGGGGTGTAAAAAGAAGATGGCGCTCATGACAGCGCAGTGATTCTGAAGGAAGTAGATGTGTGACTGATATTACCTTTGTAAAAATATTTTTATATAAAAAATTTAGTAACTAAATTATTAGGACTATTGTCTAAATAGTAGAGTATGTAATTATGAGTAAGAGGTTGTGGAGTGAGACTCTTCAGTTGTAAATAAGTGTTTTATTTTCATATATATTTTAGATTTAAATGTGAATGAATGAGTTTCGGTAAAGGGATGTATATTGGGGATATGGACAAAAGGACCCTATGTGGTCAATACTACTTCTGTTGAGACCCTAGATGGGTTATGATTATACAGGTTGTATGTTTGGTAGAGCTCCACAGACAGGGCTCTGCAGGTGCTTTGTTAAACTATGGATCTAGATAAATGGGACACACAGTGGTGTGTTAGCCAGGTACTTTGAAATCCACAGGAATTTTGTGGGTTGACGGGTTGTCAACGGGACCCCCGGATTTGGGGCGTCACATTAACAATAAAAAAAAACCCTAACCCTAGCTGCCATGTACCACCATGTTGGCGCTCACCCATGTCATGCTCCGTGATCACCTTATTGGCGAAACAAAACCTCTTTCGCGGCTAAATCATGCCTTTTTGTCATTGACGGTCTGAGTCAGGACTGATCCGTCTCATAATTTGATTGTTCTCAATGTTGAAAATGGCAAGCACGCTAAAACCTACAAACCTCCAATTATTTCACATGGGGCTCAGTTTACGTCTATCTGATGAACGTTTACTTGGCCGTTGATGGCTGGCGTGTCCTCAAGCCAGTGATAACTCACTTTATTAGCCCCGCATCCCACTTTACGTCCGGACCATATTCTCTGGCTCGGACAAGACGATTGCTTCTGGAATACGATTGTTGAGGTGCTCATTTTCCACTCTGGGTAGTTCATCTCTGCCTCTTTACATCTTGTCGACTTGGATTGCTCACAGAAAAAAGACATATACGCTCTCATTCAGTGTGGGACGGATCATGATATCACGAATGCGTATTAGAGTACCAGGCGTGTCAGACCATTCTTGACTATGTACCTAGATTTGAATGCAATATTGACTATCTTGCTTTATATGAATGTCTCTGTGACTGATGGCTCTCCATCAGTTTTTGAGCAGGACTTGGCCGGAGCCTGCTGCTGACCGAGCCACATTTCCCATGGCTTGGGATACTCACAGTACTTTTGAAAATTGTTTGACACCACTATGTCTGAGGCCGAATGAAGATTTTGGACCATGGCACATCCGTCTTCTCATGAGGCCTGCGCCTTAGTTGTATTGGCCTTCATCAGTCGTTGGTGAATAAGCATTAGTGACGAAACCATAACAGTCAGTAGTCATGGACTCTACTTTGCTACTGCTTTCGGATATGCAGGCCGACTCCTCCCTCCATTGCCTCCGCGTCTAGCTCTGCCGCTACATCTTGAGCATATTTTCTGCAGGCGTTAGCCGAATTTGTTGTATGCAGACCTCTACTCTCTGGTGCGGGTCATCATCCACCTCACACTCGTGTAACTGCACCTATGCTACTTCACAGGTCCTTATCTAATTTTAGTAATTCTTAGTTAGTGGTTGAGATTTGGGCGCCTCTCACATGTGATTGCGGATCTTCTTTGCCTTAACCTTCTTGTAAACCGTCTGTCATCAAATCAGCGATCAGTGTTGTGGTGATGATATAGGTTATCTGTGCTAACGTAGTCTGCTGCCTTACTATCTATCTACCTCATTATTGTTACCGATGTGTGCATGTCTAAGAACCTTGTTAGGTCTCTTCCTTTTTTACGTGCTTCTAATAACCACATTAAATGTCTGTTTTTACTCTTTGCTGGTGTAGGATCTATACGGAGGTGGGGTTGTAGTCCGCAGGCGTGTAGAGTCAGTCATACATTTCCACGTATTTAGCCTTAATTGTCTTCTTTTCCCTCTTTGTCCTCGCTTTCGCTATCTCCATGTAGCATAATTGTCTCGATTAAGATTCGTTTGTATTTTCATAGAATTTCTCGATGTTACGAATATTTCCTTTCTTTAGGATAATTTATGTTCAGCACTGTATACCTCTTTGATATTAATAAAAGCCGTAAGTTGCATTTCTTCAATCAAGCATTATCCTGTATTCCTCTCCTCTTGATGTCATTTCTCTGATGTTTAGACCTCACCCGTTCATCTTCTGATGGTTTTAACTACTATGCTATTTTTGTTGACCATTACACAAAGTATATCCCATTATGTCGAAAATTGAATGTTCATTCAACCTTTATCGCTTTCAAGCAACTTGTTGAAAATTATTTTACACTATTAAAACGCTTTACACAGATAATGGGGGCGAATTTTTAGCCTTTCGGTCCTTTCTTGCATCCATGGTATAACCCATCTCACTACACCTCCATACACTCTTGAACATAATGGGTACTCTGAATGCTAGCGTGTAAAACCCGGGAAAATTAGAAATTTTCAGGAAAAATGGCCAAATAATAATAATAATAATAATAATAATAATAATAATAATAATAATAATAATAATAATAATAAATTGCCATAATGATTCAAGAAAGCTTGGAAAATTCTCTAAATCTCAAATGATGACTTCACCATTGGATTCGTTTTGCGATATCTAGTTACTAAAAAAGTTTTCGTTAAATTCCAAGACAGTCGAATTTTTCACGATTTTCAAGGTAACGGACGTCTAGTGACTCCCAAGGATGAGATTTGTACGAGAATCTCGAGAGTTAGGAAATAACTCAAGTTAAGTTCATTTAAAATAAATTGAACTTGGGAGCTAGGAATCGAAAATAGAGATTGTTTCGGATGAGGCAGGGTCGAGGCGAGAATCGTGACTTTGTATGTTTTAGAGCCTCTATCAACTAAATTAAATGACGAGGAGGGAAAAAAGGGGAAAAGCTCTTTTTTTTTTGGATGGTATCCGCTAATGTGAGAGGAGAAGAGAGGGTGTAAAGAGAGAGCTTCAGCTTCTATACACAATCTCTGAATCGAGTGGTGTCTTCTTGAGCCAAGGTTTAAGTCGAATTGCTCGTGAGGAACTCTACGAGTGGAGATGCAGAAACTCAGATTTGCGGGTTTTGGCGTAGGAAGGTTTAGAGGTTAAGAAAGCTTAGGGTTCAGGAAGTGTTCGCGAAACTTCCTCGAGTCATTGCTCACGCTTCAAGAGGTAGGGATTCTTCCTACTGGTTATTTTTCATTCTAGGGGTTGTTGGTTTAGTTCATGCCTAAAAGGGATTTTGGCCCTTTTCCCCTAAAGGTTGTTTGTGAAAATAATGGGTTATGGGAATAGTGCCTTGTTTTTGACCACCATATGATGTCAGATTTGGGGCTTTGGTGCACCGGTTTGAAAAAAAGGGAGAAATTTGGACTAGTATCCTTTAAGGAAATTGTATCCCCTATCTGAGAACTTGATGTTAGGCTTTTGAATCACTAGGTGGAGTTATAGCCCCAGTTATGGTGGTTTTAGAGCGCACAGTACTGTTTAGTGGAACTTCTTTGTCGATTTTCTGGGATGATTTTGGTTAAGTGAAAATTTGAGAATTAGTATCCTCAAATAAATTGTAGCTCTATTTGAGAACTTGATGTTAGGATTTTGAATAACCCAAATCAGACCTCTATCTTTCAGTTATAGTCCATTTACTAGAATTTGTTTGACAGATGTTCCAATAATTTGTGTCGATTTTGCCACAGTGGTATATAGTTTTGTATATCATTGCTTGAATTAAGATGATATATGATTTAAGAATTGTGTGGAAGTCAAATTAATGTTCTAATGGTTTATCTTCTTGATGTAATTTGTGTATGAATAAGGTCATTGCATGGCTTGGTTGTGGAGTTGTTGCTGGACCGCTTAGAGTGTCGCAGTGGCTGAGTATAATGTAAGTCATTCTTGATTGGTGATGTCTTGTAGATGTCCAATATATGTGTGTATAATATGATACAAACATGTATTGTGTGGTTATTTGGAAATTGTATGTTAATTGATGTAGATTGTCTGATGGTGTAATTATTATGCATGGTTTAAAATGTCATGTAGCCCTCATCCATATATATAACATGGTATAGGCATGGAGTGGCATAACTGCATTTCCTTCTGCGGGGACATACGCATTAATGGATGTGTACATGGTCGCAATCATTCATCATTCTTTGTGAGGTGGGTTTATGGAGACTATCGGTGCTTTGATTAAAGCGGTTTGCTCGAAGGCCCCGTCGATGCTTTTGAGAATACTAAAATTATTTATAGATCTCGATGCTTTTGAATAAAACTGGCCCACATCGAGGGATTGTCGAGATGGATTTGAATAAAGTGGTTTGTTGGAGGATGTCTGATGAGTTTAAAAACAAAAGCTTTTGTTTTGGATCAAGAGGTCATTGGGTGAAACACCTGATAATGATTTTCCTGCATAAGCATGTGTGAAGTCGGTGAGGACTCGTGTTAAAGGCATGGTGAGTGACGCCATTCGGAGCATGTAGGCATTCAGTAGAAACTTCATTTACTTGGAATGTTTGATAGTGTGAACATGGCATTGCATAACTGCATGGGGTGGGAAGTGGCCTTGTGCGAGAGTTACCTACAGTTGTTTGCTGCCCTCACGTCGTGGGTTTGCCTGAAGTCATGGGAGTGTTATCATGAGGTGGATGGCGGCTCACACTCGAGGCCGCGGAGTTGTGAAAAGTGGGTTCAGTGAGCATAAATTAATCTTGGCTTGGAACAGAAATAGTTCTAAAAACTGTATTTTTGTGTAAAAGAATTGTAAAAATACTTTGAACAACTTTGTTCTAATTGTAATATTGTGAGTGTGGTAATTAAACTCTTAGAGTGTGTGTCAGTCTTGTATATTTTGTAGTATGGATGGAGTGGGCGAGTTGAGCGCTTTCATCATAATTGGACCCAGTGAGGTCATTGTATTATCATTGGGCCATGTTGCGATTTTGTATAGGTTGCATTTTAGGTCGGAGCTCCAGTGCTAGGGACTTTGTTCGATTTTGATTCAAATAATGGGTCCGGGAAAAGGGAGACACAGTGGTATGTGTGGGTTACCTAACATCCACGAGTCTTAAGTAGTTGGGTTGTTAGGACTCAAGGTTTAGGGAAGCGCTCACATAGCATAGTGCATTTTATGTGTCTTTGACTGGCTTTGGCAGTGGTGTTTGGGTGATGTGGGTTGGTAGGCTCCTTGCTCAGGCCCGTGGGGCTATGGCCTCCATGTCCTGTTACTCTAGCGCAGATCAAGCCTTGGACAACTGACATAATGGTTCTGTGTTGCCCCAATTGATGGGTACCTCAAAATGTTGTCTTTCTCCACCTAGATTAGCTCATGTGGGGCAAGTGGACCTTGCAATGATCATTGTGTTCCATGTCCTCCCAATGCATGTGACCATGTGAAGGGCTTTGACAATGGCCCATGATGATGGCTCGTGCTCTAGAATGCGGAACCTTAACACAAGCATGGGATCTAATGATCACATTCTTGCCCGACATATTTTTGAAACTGGTCTCACTCTCCTCCATCAAGCATCCTTCCCTCTGCAGCTACAGTATGCCTGACTTTGCTACGGTTAATACATTTAATAAATAGAATGCTAAAGTTGGTCTTTCCTTGGTTCTATTTACGAAAGATTATTCGTAAGCTCGACCCGTCGAACTCAGGTGTCTTGTTGTTTTATGTTTTCCTTGGTTGCATCCTATTCTTCCCTAAACTTGATCCCGAATCAAGTCCTTGTGTCATTCTCGGGTGCTCTCCTCAGTGTCTTTCTACATTTTTGACCACATCCAAAAACCCTTGTGTCGTCATGTCGAGTTTGTGGAAGCGTTTTCCAGGTTCGCGTCTCAGCGCCAGCCACCAAGTAGACACGAGACTTTGCTCCCACTTCATCTTTCACCTCAGGCGAATATCCCACACCATCGACATCATCCCCTCCCCCCCACCCGTCCTCTTACCAAGCTGCATCCCGATCCCAAGTGGGTTAAGGCGATGTAGGAAGAATATGATGCTCTCATCCGAAATGGTACTTGAGCTCTGGTTCCCATGAGATCGGGGCAAATATAGTGGGCAACAAATGGGTGTTTTGCATCAAGAAAAATCCCAATGGCTTTATTACACGGTATAAAGTTGGGCTTGTTGCTAAAGGCTTTCACCAACAGTCGGGCATTGACTTTCACAAGACTTTCAGTCCCGTGATAAATCCCATTACCTTTCGTACTATGCTTAGCATTGCCCTTAATCGCAAGTGGGGACTTCACCAACTTGATGTAAATAATGCCTTTCTAATTGGACATCTCTCACGATGGAAGTGCATGGTGCGATCACGTGGGGCATGTCTGTACCAAGTGTTCATCATGTTTGTCGGTTACACAAGGCTATTATGATCTCGAACAAGCCGCTGAAGCTTGGTGCTGGGAGCTCGATTACCTTAACACTCTCGGCTGTCACATCCCATGCTAACTCGTCCCTTTTTGTTTACTCCTACGGTAATGCGCTCCTCTATTTCTTGGTTTATGTTGATGATTTGATTATTACATGTAGTGACCCCTCACTTTTCGACACTATTATTCGACAACTTGACTCTAAATTCTCCACAAAATATCTTAGGGTTCTCTCTTTCTTCTGTAGAGTTGAGGTTTTGGCCACTCCAACAGGCCTTCTAAGAAAAGTATGTTATTGATCTTCTGAGAAAACAAAACATGCTCGGCTCTAAACCTGTCTCTACATCGCTTGCCTTAGGTACGTCTTTGTTTATAAAATTGATCTTGCCTTTGGTCGATGCCACCATGTGACACCTATCTAGGTCCCACGTGACCTTTGTCAACATGAGAAACTGTAAATGTCGAGATTGTCCCAGTGTCTCACTCATTTGTCTCATATATTGAGACCCATCCCTGCATATTTAATTCACAAATAAAAAAAAAATATGATAGACTATTTAACCAACAGTCCATTTAACAATCCTTTTATACAACAAAAAGGTATACATGTTTTAGTTCTACTCGAATATAATACAAGACAAAAACAAAACAAAACAAAGCCGCATCCGACTCTCATCCCTTATGCGGTCCCATATGCGAATTGACGCCTAGAACACATTGTACCTAAAGGAGGTCCACGAAGAAAGGGTGAAATGGCCAGGAGTAGAGGATGACTCTTAAAAGGCTACTCCCCATCTAAGTGCACATGCAATGGTCGCACAACAAACACACATCTAAGTAAAATGTTTACGCCAGATAATATATGTCATGCATGAAGAATGTCATCATGCGGATCAGTCACTCGCAGGCTCTCACGTGCATACACGAGTGTGAAACAAATCACTTGGTATTACATTATTATATATCGAGCCTTCATCCGGCTCACCGGTACCAAATGCAAGTGCCAATGGGCAACCAATCGAAGTCAATCAGAATCCTATCCACACCTTTCAGTCTGTATGTGATAAACATGGCCGTGTGTCTTCTTTAGGCAGCAGAACTTTTCGGATCCACACCGCGGGTCTCATACACCCACGTATTATAGAACTTTTTTGGGGTCACACGAGGTCTCTACACCCACATGTTCGGGCTTTTCACTGAGGGGTTAACGGTACCCTTCTTGCTCCGCCCAACACACATTATTTATATTTATTTTATTATTTTAAACCATGAGGCATCTATTGGACGTCGTCCAAAGTACGAGCTCACTACCCATTCATCAACACTGATGATGAATGACCCTTATCCACATGCACACACACCTAATATGTTGATGTCCCTAATACTTAATAATGCTAATTTCTTGCAAACTCTATGTTTCATGTATGATGCACACTACATGGAACATTCTAATCATCGTACTACATCCAAGTACCATGCAACATACTCATGAAGCATATAAGTTCCATACATTTCATGCCAATCTTTATAGATATCGTAGTATCATGCATATTAGCATTCATCAATACATGACTAAACAAGTAATTCCATAAAGCCTTTTTAGGCTAACTCATGGCACTTCATACCCAATATAATAGCCTACAACATGTCATGCAATGGTCATGTCAAAACCCGACTATTCACATCGACACAACCAAATAACCTGCACACTTGGTGCAAAACATAGATTTCCAACATGATTGTTGACACCCATTGCCTTCCACAGGCACATGGAAAGAATCTTGACTCAATTTTCTTTCCATAGAGTCTAAGAACACCCCAAATGGAATTCGGACGCGAAAGATATGGTCGTCGAGAGTTGGAAGGCAATAACGGGAAATGACCCTTGTGTCCCACCTGCACACTTGGTACAAACACCAACTTTAAGCAAGTTTTTGGATACCAATTACCCTCTAAAGGCATATGGCTAGGTTCTTTACTCAATTACCCGAAACGGAGTTCAAACGAAGAAGTTATTGCCTTTTTATTCAAAATTGGTCAATTTACTCTGCTTACATTGGAAACAGTCTATGATACTCGATTTCAGGGGTCTTAATCCATAATTTGACACTGGGTCTTTGTACTCATTTGAAGATAAGGTTCTTAGGGTTCTTCTCCAGCTAGTATCATCCAAATCGAATCATCGAAACTCAAGATATGTCCTAAACAACCGGGACTACTCAGTTTTCAAACAGAACTAAAAACTGTCTAAACATAGCTCCCCTTTGAATGCATTTCTGAGTCCAAAGGGGTCGGAATTTGGATAGACCTATTTCAAGTAAATATGTTATCCTATAGGTCTAGTTTACTCAACACTTTGAATCACTCAATTCAGACCAAGTTATGGCCAAAACACAGTCTTGGGATCTCCAAAACGAGCGAGCTACTTTGAGACATAACTCCGCTTTGAATCGTTTCGAGTCGAAGGGTCGAATTTGGATAGACATATTTCAAGGAGATATGTTCTCCTATAAGTCTAGTTTACCCAAAAATTAGAATCACTCAATTTGGATGAGGGATGACCAATTTATGACAAAAAAACAGTCATAGGGTCGAAGGAAAAAAAAACTAGATAGCATTCTCCACTTTGACACACACACACATGCCCTTAGACATAAATTAAATCGAGTAGGATAAAAACCTTACCTCGGTGTGATTTTGCAGAGACACCGCCTTTTCTCGGTTTCAATGGCTTGAGACCTTAGACAGGCGAGAATCTTATGATTCTAAGTACCCACGTAGCTCTCGTCACGTAGAGCAGCTTTAACTCTCGGCCTGCCGAGTTTCGACCGACAAAACCCCGTGAAATCGTCGGAGAAAGGTTTGATTTTCTTTCCTCTCTCTCTCTCTCTCACGTTTTTCTCTTAGACCAAAATGAGCTCTTTTTGGCATGTTAAATATTTTAGGCTATTTATAGTGTGGAAACATGGCTCATAGCCACGTGTCACATAACCGAGTTCTAAGTTCTTAACCCCAGAAACAATTTATTTAAGTCTCAATTCAGGTTCCATATATCTTAAATGGACACTCTTTAAATATTTGACATTTTTCAGGATTTTTCTAAAAATCTCGTTTTCAGGGTCCACTCGACGCCCGTCGCCTTGAAATTCATGAAAATCCTACTGTCTCGGAATTCAATGAAATTCGCCTAGGTGACTAGATTTTGCGAGATGATTCCAACGGTTAAGTCCGTTTGTGTCAGAGGATAGAAAGATACAGTAAAGGCCACCATTTTTGCCATTCCTAGCAAAAATTCAAATTTCTAGGTTTTTCTCGGGTCTTACATTCTCCCTCCCTTAATAGAATTTCATCCCAAAATTCCTACTCGTAACCATATGCAATCACATGCATATGCAACAGTCATTGAATGCTACCAAATGACTAAAGAGCGTCTTATTCATCCTCAAAACTGAAGGATAGGCGATGCAGCATCGTGTCCTCACTTTGCTCCCATATTGCTCCTCCTGTGGTGTCAGTCATAGCACCTTCACTAGCCTCAGTCTTGCTTGCAAAACCTGGTCTCGAGCATTTATCCATGATCATGCTTGGTCCTCCTCAAGGTCCCATCTATATCAACAACAAGCTACTTTGATCCACTACATGGTCGGATTAGAGGTGTATTCAGGAGCATGGAGACATGGAATCACGTCATTGAACGCACTCGATAAGCTTCGAATCTTTGCTTAAGCGGTAGTAACTATACCCACCCTCTTGAGTACCTCAAGGGCTGATATATCTCGATAGTTTCAAAACGCTAAACTTCAACCACTCCCTCTCTTAGGCATCACCTTGAAGACATGATCACGCCTCGAGCTCTAGGGTCGTTCTTTGTTTAATCGGCGTAACTCTTCTATCGAATCTGAGCCGTGAGAAGAGGCTTCCATATCAAATCCACTTTCTACGGTGACTAATCAGCCGATTTAGTGGTGGGCTCTCACGCCTCCCGTGAACAAACGGTCGACATGGCCTCCCATATAATGCCTCATAGGGTGCCATCGTATCTTTCGCTGATAAGCTGTTGTTATAAAGCGAACTTCAAACCAAGGGAAAATGTTCTTCCCGGCTACCCTTGGTCCCAGGGCGCATGCTCGGAGCATGTCCTCAAAACTGTATGGTTCTTTAGACCCGACCATACATTTGTGTGGATGGCAGTGTTCATCATCAACTATGTCCCCATGGATCTCTGGAAACTCTTCCAAAAGTGAGCTGTAAACTTGGGATCTCGGTCTGATACAATAGACACTGGTACTCCATGTAACCAGACGATCTCTCATTTTTATAACCTGCAGAATTCCTCTAGTGTGAAGGTCATCCACATAACTAGAAAATGTGTAGACTTAGTAAGCCGGTCCACTATCACCCACACCGCCTCATGCCTCTGCAATGTCCGTGGCAAGTGAGTCACAAAATCCATGCGTGATAATAACCACTTCCACTTTTTCTACCTCGATAATTTGGAGTAGCCCTCTTTGGCCTCTGATGTAACTTTGTCTGGCGACCGTGAGACATCATCGCACAAAATCCCTAACGTGTCTTGATAGGCTAAAAACATGATGTGTAAAATGTGTACGCCCATGCGCACAAGTGCACGTGTCACCTCAAGTAATATAGTGTACCTAAGTACGGATATCGATCCACGGGGAGAAGTGCGTTGACTACTGAGATTGGTCTTTTAATATTATGCGGACTCGAGCCTCTGCAGATTTTCATTAACTAACGTCATGATTAAAACTTAAAGCTAAATTAACGTCTCGAGAATTACTTTGCGTGTAAAGACTATGGATTTGTTTCCCCCTGCCACTTTTGATGGATCATTACATGGAGTGCTCGGTCTATTAGCCAAACTCGATGGCCCAGGGGTGATCGTGCCTCACGAGATACCCCTTTAGAGGCTTATATCACACTATCTAAGCTAGTAGGGTTGAGTGCATCTTGAGCCAAATATAAGGCGGCTTAAATGAGCAAGCCTTGAAAAATTTGCTTACACTCGGAATGGGATATCTACATTTGCAGGTTGCTTAGGGGATTAGGCTCTATTCAGGTCCCTAGGAATCCTTATCTCTCGATCTCAGATACCCAGCAGGATCATGCCAATGTTGGCCAGACATTACCATGTATTTAAATCACAGATATAAAGACGATCTATGCAAATCATAAATAACTGAATAATATATGTTTAAACTTTAAATCCATTCAATTGTGACAGGGTTTAACAAAAACCCTAGATAGAAATATAGAACATGCTGGAATTGAATATAAACATAATCAATCTGACAATCATCAGTAGTTTTATCGAGAAGAGGAAATCTGAGAGTGTCTTCTCCGATGTCCAGGGTCACTACGCTCATTTTCCGCCTCAAATCCGCCACACGTTCCTCGATACCTCGAGTGGAGTCTCACAGTACTTTTAATGATCTTTGTGATAGAAATCGTGGTGACGTCGCGATTTAGCGCTTGATATTTCCCTAAGCTATACATTTGGCTCAAAATCTCGAAACACCCTCTTGACCTGCGATTCAAAAAACTCCAAAAATGTATCTCTTGAGGTACATAATGCGCTTATTTAAATGTAAAATTAACTAAAACACAAAGGGCCTTGGGTATAATCGAGTGTTTTAGGCACTCATCACACCCCCAAACTTGGCCTCTTGCTTGTCCCCAAGCAAGAAACCGACTCTAAACTCAACACAGAAGATCCTAACATACTAAACTCGACGTCATGATTGCGATGCCCATGCTACTAGAATACAGATCAAAATGGAATGACTTACAAATCATGCCGTTTCACTTGAATTTCAGAGGATCCATAAGGATGTTCGACTTTCGGAGGAACTTAGCTGAACATGATTCAGTTGAAAAGTGACTCAACCTCCTAAATCTTCAATATCCATTCCCAAGGAGCCTATGTGCATTTATTAAGTTTGATACGTGATCCCCTAGCATTCTTCGATTCAAATACTAAAAACTTGAATTCAACCCACCTATTTGGAAGCGTCTAACTATAGAAGGATAAGAACGCACCATTTGTATTCACTTAACATACCTCTCCTAAAAGAAAAACTAGTGCGTAAGTTTATGTTGAGTGTTCCTGTAGCGGGGATTCGTTGGTTGCTCCCCACCAGTTGGTTAAGGGCACCGGGCATTTAGTTCCCCTCGAACTTCACCCAGGAACATAACTAAACACAAGGACTAAGGCTGTAGGAAACTTCCATCTTCTATCCCATGTAGCGAGGCGTGAAGTCGATAGCTCCGACCGGTTGGCTCGGGCATTAGGCTGAAAGGCCCCTCGGTTGTGCTTGGATTTCGATTGAAGATCCGCCATTCTATTCATTTCATTTTTCCCGAGTTGGGCTCCAATGGCAATCCTCTTTTGATTAGGTGTCCCACATCACTTTGGTGGTTGGAATCCCCAGTTTGATTGGTTTCAATGGCGGGTTGAGCTAGGCATACCTAGCGATCATCTTGTGTGTGGGGGCGGCAATTTGGTTGAAGTGGTTTGTAGATCTCCTAGGGTGATTCACTCTGTCTCCCTACCTATCCAACATGAAATTCTTGAGCATCTAACACCACACAAATCCTTTCTTGATTATGCTGTGTTTTTCCAACAAGATTCGAAGTGGTCAAAAGTGATCCTCGATTAGCATTCATGGCATGAGTACTTTTTACCTAAAACAATCCCCAAGCGGAAAACAAATATAACTAAACAAGACACACATATAACTATTATAACCTAGAAACGTACTAAGCAGAAAAACACCAATATAACTAAAAAAAAACACACACAGACGAAGCAAAATAACCCAACATCACTAAACCCAATCACCCATCCCCCGAACAAATTGAGGACATTGTCCCCAGTTAGCCGATGAAAAACGAGTGTGTAGAAACTTCCCTGGTGATCGGCCAGATCATTGCGGTGGCGGCGGTGTTGGCTAGAGGAGGGTGAGAATCTGGGTGAGCTGGTCCTAGGGATGTAGCGATTACGAGGAGGATGGTTGCACAGTTGGCTGGGGCTGAGTGCTCAGCCATTTAACTCGAGCAGTCCTCACATCTGGTGATGGGACGTGGTGCTCCCAGGTCTCATCGATGAGCTTCTCCAAAGCAGGCGAGGTCGAGCACCGGGTCCTCAAGGATAGTGGAGGGACTGATCGGGTCCTCCTCCTGAGAAAGCTGTGGAGGTGGGAGAGGGGAGGAGGGCGGTGGCGGAGGTGGATGGGAGGAGGGTATCGGCGTCACTGGGGGTCATTTGGAAACTGACCAGACCTGATACTCCCAAGCTCATCTCATCCAGGGTTCACGGAGTCATATCGCGCCGGGCGTGGTACACCAGGCTTGTCGCGCTTGACCATAATGGCCTTAATAAGGTGTATCCACGCCTCATTTTCTTCTAAGAACTGGAAATGGACTTGCATAGGCCGTAAATGAGAAAGGGGTGCCCGAGGTTCATTTTTGCATCCCGGTTATGGAGGATGGCATCCTCGATAACCTGCCCTACATCGAAAGGGATGTCCTGGAGGATGGCATAATTAAGTAGGGCGCATTTGGCCATCACTTCACACACATTCGACGTCAAAATGAGACGCGAAGTGATGAAGTGATGCGGACCTTTAGGGATATGAGCGAAGCGTTTGCTTTGGAAGTGCCCACGCCGACGTCACTATTCGATTTACAATGCCCTTGCCCGTTTAATTGATACGGGCCTTCAGGATAGTTGGGCCGCGCATGGAGCCTATCAAAGGGCTCATGAGGGACCGGATCAAGGTGATAATATTGGTTGATAGACCTCGCGCTGAAGTCTACCAACACGCCCTTTTTGAACCTTTTCCACGACATAGGAGCGGGTGGCGTAGAATTCTCATTACCCTTTCATCCTTGTTGAATGAAGCGGTTGGCGCGAGGAACTGTAATCCCTTAGTCGTAATAGTTGTGCGGAAGAAGTCCTCGAGGTGGTGAAACCCCTTTCATTAATGAAGGATCGGTTTTTCAAATGGTAGGAACTATACGATCGCACCTTCTGTTGACAAAACTTGTCATGGTCATATGTACGGGCGGGCTCGTCACTAGCCCACTCGCGCTTGGGGGTCATCTTTTGGCACTTACTCGACATAGGCGCTGATGGATGGGCGAGGATGGTGACCAAAGTGGGGTCTCGACACCTTGAACACCCATGTGAAACAGTGGGAAGAAGGGGCTCACTGGTAGCCGCCCAAAGCTCACTCGGGCAAATTGGAGAACATCTAAGGGGCACGGTGGGGAAGGTTGTGGTGGCACTACCCGAAGATTACTTAGAACCCTAAACAGGCCCTAGGGATCCGACCTAACCCTAACAAGACCCATAGCACAGATGATCGGTGCCAACGGACAAAATCGACACCTGCGGGGAACCGGGAAAGACCTGGATGAGGGCACCAAACCATGAAGGACAATGGGAGACGAAGGTCCTAGAGATGGGCGCAGGGACGTGGGAGGGGCCTAGGGTAGGGTGTGACAGAGGGAGAGGAGCGCGCGAGGGGTAGACAAGAGCGAAAGGGTGGGGGAGCTCAAACTTAGGGTTTCTGTGGGGAAGAAGACTGAAGAGTGGTGTTCATAAAACCGGGGCAACGTCGTGGCGTGCGGGCTCAACGTCACGATGTGCCTGAGAGTTTATTGGCTAACGTCACGACATGGTTACCAATGTCGTGATGTGACAAAGAGACGATAAATCCAACGTCGTGACGTTGAAACCAACGTCGTGACATGCTAGAGGAGGTATAAATCCAACGTCACGACGTTCTAGCAGTTGGTGCGAACCAACATCGCGACGTGACAGAGAAAAACAAATTAACTTGTTTTCAAAAATTTTCTAAGTGTTGAGAAAAACCCCTTGAATGAAATCTGACCCTTGTGCACGTTCGAATTGATCTTCCTTAAGCCATCTACCCGCTTCCAGGGCTCTCTCAGGTCTTGAAAATAGACAATCAAAATAAATGCCCGATGATAGAACGAGATTGACAAAAATGCGGCAGAAAACACAGTTAGGCAATGAAAGAAAAGTTCAAAAAAGTTTAGGTTGCCTCGGTAGGCGCTATGTTTAATGTCGTTAGCTCACGACCTTCTGCATCTCAATGATGTAGTTCGAAGACTAGAATTTGTCGACTCCCTGGAAACACCTGCAGTGCGGCAAGCGCAATGGTTTGCTTATTCGCATGGATCGCCCCCGAGTATGGCTTGATCTTTGTATGTTGGCCTTGAATGTGCCTTTCTCGAGGTGCATAATCTCAGCCCCTCCTTGTGGAAGACTGGGTCACCATAAATGGTCCCGACCATTGTGACTTTAATTTCGAAAAGTTTGATCGGGAGGTGAATAGGGGATCCTCGGCTGGCGC
The DNA here is from genome assembly GCA_016808115.1 of Tetrastigma voinierianum. NCBI lineage: Eukaryota > Viridiplantae > Streptophyta > Magnoliopsida > Vitales > Vitaceae > Tetrastigma > Tetrastigma voinierianum. The sequence continues at coordinate 1,797,068 of JAEQBH010000310.1, forward strand.
GAACTTTCTTTCCTCTCATGATATGTTGTCGTACGGGGCTTTCGTCTTTTCCTTATATGTTCGAGCACTCGTATGCGCGTGCGGAATTCATCAATTCACTAAGTTGTAGCATTCGGCTTCTCTCCGACTCTTTATGCATCCATGTTCGACATCCGAGGTTATGATAGGCTCTATGCTCCACAATTCCGCGGTGGGTGGCATTCTTTCCATGCGCAGATTGAGAATGGCGACATACCCGATGGTGTTTTAAATGTTGTCTGTACCCAGTGCATCTCGATTTTTGAGCCGGTCCTTCTTGGAGTTGTTGATTGTTTCTCAGGAATGGACTTGATTTCTTGATTCGATACCTGCGCGCCCATTTGCACGTGGATGGTATGCGGTGATGTCGCGATGTCGCCTCCATACTTGTCTGAAGACTTTGTCGATATCTTATTGAGAAATGGGTACCTCTATCTATGATCGTGCTCATGGGTGTAGGCGGAGTGTAAATATGTGGCTGCGAACGGCTGCCACACTAGCATCGATAGTCTTGGTCGATGTTGCTTGACCCATTTAGAGGCGTAATCTTATGGCAGATATATAGTTATTAAAGGAGAGAATGGGCCCATGAAATCCATCATCCACAAATCAAATAGCTCAACTTCCAGAATTTTGTTCATGGGTGGTTCGTCCTTTCTAGAAATGCTCCCCATTCGCTGGAATTTGTCGCAAGTGGATATGAATCGGTGAGCATCCTTGAATAAGCTAGGCCAGTAGAAACCTGATTGAAGTACCTTAGCCACTGTTCTCTGGCCACCGAAATGCCCCCCACATGGTATAGTGCGGCAGTGGTTGAGAATATTGACCATTTCATCTTCTGGTACACATCTCCTTATCACTTGGTCAGCATAGTGCCTGTATAGAATGGGTTCCTCCCAGTAGCAATGTTTGAGGGTAATGCGAAGAACCCTCTTAGCTGTTGGTAGAAAGCTAAACTACGCGGGAATCACTGTACCAAATAATTCACATAGTTGGCAAACCATGGGCAGCCTTTTGTCTTCGATGTTAGAAATTTATCATTTGGGGAAATCGTCATTCACATATGCCTCATCTCTTGCCTTCTAAAGTGACGGATGAGTGCAACGACTAGGTTCTCTATTCCCTTCTTGTCTTTAATCTCTAAGTCGAATTCTTGCAACAAGAGTACCCACCGTATTAGTCTTGGTTTTGCGTCCTTTTTAGTCATTAGGTGCTTTATGGCTGAGTGGTCAATGTGTACTATTACCTTATTGTCAATCAAATAGGGCCTAAATTTATCAAAGGTAAAGACAATGGCCAATAGTTCCTTTTCAGTGGTGGCATGAATCGGTAGGCATCGTTGATATCCGCTAGCATAGTAGATAGCTTTGAAATATTCTTTAAACTTGCGCTTCTTTTCTCAGTGCATGATCACTTGTGTCACACATTTAGCTCGAATGGAAGGTCCCGATACGGTGCTACTATAATGAATTCGATGCCGGTTTTCTTTGAGAGCGAAAATGCTCTCACTTGTATTTGCTCGTGAGCTTTCGAATGGTATCCGCGGGCCGATCGGGTGAACAAAAACTTTAAAATCCATGAAAAGTCTTTTATGAGTAGTTTATAGAACCTGCGCTGACGAAAGCTTCTTATGCCTTTCGCGTGAGGTGGGTAATTTCTCTATTGCTTTAATTTTTAGCTGTCTACCTCTATTCCTCTTGCGAATCCCGAATTTAAAGTACAATGCCCTCTTGGCCTGTAAAATAGCACTTCTCAAATTAAGTCTGAATTGGTCTCCTCGCATCTAATCGACAAGTCTAATTTTCCGGGCAATTGTCCAAAGGTTTAGAAGACGGAAAAATCATCCATGAAGACCTCAATTGTCTTTAAACAATATCGGAGAATATGTGATCATACATTATTTGGAATGTGCTGGCGCGTTTGCCTGACCAGAAGGAGCATCGCTGAATGCGAGATGTACCATAGGGAATGATCTCGTCTTCTCGATCTTGGTATAGCAATCTAATTGTGGCAAATACCTATCAAGCAATAGTATTAGTGTTGACTAAGTCTATCCAGCTTTATCGATCAAAAAAACGTGTCTTTTTGAGTAGCTTTGTCTGTTTCAATTAGTCGATCAAATTCTCCGACTGTGACTGTTAGAAGGCGGTAATGTGTTATTCTCATTCTTAATGGTTGTTCCTCCTTTTTAGGTACTACCTGTACCGGACTTACCCATGCACTGTTAGAAATAGGATAAATAACCCCGGTATCTAGCCACTTTAGTACCTCCTTACGGACTACCTCTTTCATAGTTGGATTCAGTCTCCTCTGTGCTTCCACTTAATGCTTATGACCATCTTCTAGCAAAATTTGATGCATGCACATAGAAGGGAGAATCCCTTTTAAATCAACCAGAGACCATCCAAGAGCATTCTTGTGATCTCTAAGTACCCTCAATAACTTATCTTCCTCTCTACATTCTTTGTCGGAATATTTGAAATAATCAGTAAGGTGGAGGCATTCCCAAAATAAGCATACTTCAAATGTCTAGGTAGTGGTTTTGCTTCATCTTGGGTGGTACATTCAACCGAATGTGGCGTTTTGTAGTATTTTGCCTAAGTTTAAAATATTTCCTTCTTAGGTTCGAATGAATCCATCCATTTTACATACTCCTCGGCCTCTTCTCCCAATTTTTCTAAATCACTCTGCACCAAGCTAGCCTCCAAAGGATCAGTGAGACCACTTTAGCTAGACACTATAGCCTCCACAGTCTCTACTATGAAGCACGTATCACTCTCGGCACGGTGTCTCACAGCTTCGAACACATTAAACTTAACTTCATCTTCATGCACTCTCAATTTCAGCTCTCCCCTCTGTATGTCAATCATTGCCCTTCCAGTTGCGAGAAAGGGCCTACCCAATATTATGGGTAT